>JAVJGG010000094.1:30640773-30659190 GCA_035590195.1 Aviceda cuculoides | reverse complement strand
AGGGTGTTACCAACATTCTTCGCATACTGAACCCAAAACACAGCACCCTGCCAGCTACTGGGAAGACAATTAACTCTCTCCCAGCTGAAACCAGGACAATAGGTTACAGCACCCTGTCAGGGACCTGAGGTGCTTTCCTTATGTGGCGAAAACCTGTGTCACCGCATCTCAACTGATGTCAATATTCAAGTTAACTGAATTATATTCATATCTGTAGGAGTCTTATTTCCCCAAAGCAGTAGGGAGGTGCCTTTAAGAAATGTAAGAATGTTTAATAATCTAGAATTTAAGTAATCTGAGTTTGTTTTTTTTACCTGTTTCCCTACTTGCCGCATAACTTTGAAAAAGCTGTATTGATGCTTTGCACTTGGAAGTGCTAGCTCTTGACCTCTGCAAGACAGTATTTCACTGAGAAATTCCCAGAGTTTCTTTGGGTAAGGTGGTGTGTAAGTGCAAACAATTTTTATTAATAGTCAATTCATGTGCATAATAAAAAAAATAGGTTCCCACTATAAAGAAGGTTATATTATTCAATATATCTAAATTACAGCCCCAGTAAAGCTGCGTGTATAGGTTCTGTTTGGAATTATATGAATAGGTGCTACATTATACTATATACTCTTGTGCATTATTACTTTGTGAAGAGATATACAGTCTGTACCACTCGGGATGGGAAAAGCATGTCTTTCAGTAAAAGGGCATTTCCTAGACTAGATGCACCAATATTTTGTGAAAATATGAATAAGTGAAGCAGATTCATCAAAAGGATAATGAGAAAACAACATTATTTTTGCTGGGGTGGAGGATAGTTTAAAAATAAAAATAAAACCCCTCAACAGCATCTCTCTAGGTTATCTTCTTTCAAATTCTAAGCATCAGAAGAGCTGTTCTCTCCTTAAAATGCAAAACCTCAGAAAAAACGTCTCATCCTTTTGAAAAATCCATCCCTAAATGTCATAAAATATTACTTGGTAATCCATCAAATCATTCACACTGAAGGCTGCTGTGATCCGGCTTGAGTTTAATCTAAAGTGAAATTAGCCCACATGTTTCTTCCTTCTGGGTCAGACTTCCATCCCATGCAGGTTCTTTCCCAGGGGATCTCGAGGGACAGGGTGGTCATGATCAGAGGCAGCATTAATGCTGATGAATATGTAATGGGAGAAGTGATTTTCAGAGGCACAGAGGCTCAGGCAGGTACCCAGCTCGCAGCGAGTGCCTTCAGCGAATAGCCTTTATGTGCAAGTCTCCTTTTTAATGTGTTCCAATCCAGATAAAATGTTTCACCTCACTGGTTTGCGGAGAGCAGCAAAGACAAGATTTTCTGCTGTTGGAACATGTGGAAGAGCCCCTTTCCCCCTTCAGCCTGTGAATATTTGTAATTATCTTAGTCACTAGCAGATGGACGCGGTTTTTTGGCTATCTTTGGTGCTTTGGCAACCCAAATGAGCAATGAATCTCTCTGAGCCAGACAGACAGTCTTGTGCATGGCTGCACAGGGTCATGTCTTGCTTCCTTCTCTGGACTGTACTTCTCGTACCTCAGCCTGGTCACTGGTAGCGTCTGGGGCCAGGAAAACCTGTGGACCTGATGGTTAAACAGGTTACCGCCGCATTGCAGGGGAGCGAAAGGGGGAGAAGCTTCCAGTAGCCACCCAGTAAGTGAGAATACAGCGGGTGCAGAGGTTGTAGGTTAGGTTCACCCTGGCTGAAGCTGCCTCTGTTTCTCTCGGACTACTGGAGGATCCAACACAGGGGAGGGATATCCAGACGCACGTAAGGGCAGGCGGGTAGGAAGCCTGCAGGCAGGCAGTCCTTGAGGTTTTAACAGTACAGCGATCACAGAGCAAGCTCAGCCTCCATCTCTAGCCTCTTTTTTCACTTGCTGATAGCCACCTGTGAATAGTTTGTCAGGAAAAGGTGCCACTGTTGGTAACAAAAGGTTCATTGACTACCAAGTGTAGTCTGTGCTGTGACAGGCACATGCAGAGTAGGGATTCCGACCCCTTCCCAAATTATTTCATGTGAAACATTGAACAATGGTTGAAGAATGACTGTTCTTATCACTCTGGGCCTTGGAGGTGTTCCTAAGTGCTACCCAGTGTTATTAGCTCCAAAGGCCTTTCATTCATGTTCTTCAAAATACTCTTCATCTCTTTTCAGCCATGCTTCTTGGAAAGTGCCTATCCTACCACCTCGGTCCAAAACCTAATTTTCAGTACCAGAGGTCTATGAAAGCATCACAGATCATACTGAGCCTAGTTTAAATTGACCAGCTGAAGTGTTGAAGATATAGCATTAGCTAGGCTAATAACCTCTGTAAGATACTCCTTTTCTTCATGATTCTCCCCTTTTCTGTAACTCCCTGCATCCCTTTAGCATAAAAGCAAATAGAGCTTCGAACCCCATGTTTTCCAGACACAGATAATCACTGCCCTCCAGACCTCACTTACCTAGTTGTATGTCTGTTCTCTTTTCCTTCTCAGTGGTCTTGGATATTTTCCTTTTAAAGCAAGGTAAGAATCTTGGCATCATTCAGGGAACAGAGAGAAGAAAAAAAAAAAGCCCAGGTTTTTTAATGCATCTGACTTTTTTTGCTCTTAATGGCCAATTGCTCCTCTCTTCAAAGATCTGTCAAGGGGAAAAAAAAAAAAAAAAACCAACCAAACCCCAAACCACATAAGTAAAGAACTGAGCTACAGCTCATCACTGCTACATAGTTTGACTGTCATTTTTGAAAATTCCCCCAAGTAGCAAAAGCATTTGAAAGGGGGTTGGCATCAAGCAGCCTGCACTGGTGGCATACAGCAAATTGTGCTGCTGTTTAGACCAGCAAGCTGGGGTGAGAACATCCATTTGTGAGGGTGGATGTGTTTCCATATTTGTTTACATATGGACTGAGAAGTCTCTAAACCTACTGATAAGGTTTTAGATTGAAAAGAGTCATTCAAAGTAGCTGTAGCTTGGATTTTTCTGAAAGACTTTTCACTGTCAATTCTTTTTTGATCAGTGGTGCGTCCCCCGAACAAACACACACAAACACATGCAAGCAGATCTGAAAACACCTGGTATCCAGCCTCAGCTGGTATAAGCTAACAATGCAAAGTGTTTTATGGACTAATTATCTAAATCTGTATGTTCAAGGATTACTTCATCTGCTCCTGAAATTAGATTTGATAGGTATTTTTAGAGGACTTTTTTTTTTTTTTTTTTTTTTTTAGCAGAGGGAAGGCACGGAAGATGAAAAATACTGCTTTTCCAAGAGTGGCACAGTCTTTGGGAAAGGCGACTTCAATGCAGAATAGAAATAGTAATTAAAAGTAGAGAAAATGAAGGAATCTGAAGGATCTGGTAGCAAAGATAATCCTAAGGGAAGAGACAATGTCAAATCCAGGTCTCTGAAGGGCATGCATTATGGATTTTATACAGTGTAAATGTGTTCAATGATAACCAGACTGGCTGTTCTAAAGCTAGGAAAAAAAGTGAAGGATTTCAGAAATTTCCTTCTAATGAAGATAAGGGTTTTCTTTTTTAATCACGAACATTTCTAAGAAGCAGTGAAATAAAAATAAGCAAAAAAGTCTCCATTTCCTTTCTTCATTGTACCTGAAATACATCTTCTACAGCAGAATGTGTTTAGGTCTATTTAACAGCATGTGGTGAAACTACAAAAATGTTTGTGAGGAAAGGAAGAAAGAAATCATCTCTTTCTGAAGCTGCAGGGGAAATTTGGGCAGAAATAATGTAATTAGCCAAGCTAAAAAATGCCTGAGAGAACAGAAATTACCAGCATTGTTCCTGCACGGTGTTTTGACAACTTTAATGAACGCAAGTGGTCAGCATAGTAGTTTTAAGTATAGGCTGGAGGTCTGCAGTAAAAAAAAAAAAAACAAACCAAATCCACCAACCAACTAAACCTAATAACTATAAGCAAGATTAGATGTACTTTTGGGGGAGAGGACTTTATTTTTTTTAATATTTGTTATAACTATGTAATCTACAGCTAGGATATCTGGGGAGGGTAAGCATAAATTCTAGTCATTCAAAGGGAAATTTGCTTATACTTCGGTGTTCAGTTAGTAAAAGTATTTATTGAGGCTTAAAGGCTGCATATAGACAGGACTTTGCATATGTGAGAGAAACTACTTTAATATGCCCACCAATGTTGTTCCAGATTCAGGAACATAAAGAAGGAAAGGGAAGCTTCATCTCTGCTACCCCACCACTTTGAGGTGATCTTGCTTTTTGCAGTATTAAGAATATGCCTGTTCTATGGCCCTAGAATGTCCTTATGCTATGTAATGATGTCATGTAATAGAGTTAAAATAGCTACAATAAAAGGTAGGATAGGAAAGCAGGGAAAGCAAAAAGGAATAAGAAAACCAAAAGTCCTTTATGCAATAAGATCTGATTATTAGACTATAGCCTTGTTAAGCTGAGTAATAATCAGAATAATTAATGTGTTTTGCTCTGATATTAATTGTGATTATAGCTGGAGTAATTTGAAAAATATACATTTAATTATCATGTTAAACAAGATCCTTTTACCCTTCTTAAATTATAGTTACTAATTTAGTACAATATTAAGGTCTTTGGTGAAAATAAGAACAAGGTCCATTATAAATTAAAAATAAGGATGTACAGAGTAGAGTACTAAGTGAATTGGAATGAAAACTTGGAAAAAAGGAATCCAAGCCTGTCCTGGGAATGGTTTACAAGCTTTTAAATGCAAATATATCAAAGCTTTTCATAAGCCATGGATCTCATTTTTAATCGCTATTCCACTGTTTGAAAATCAGCCACATAGGCTCTCACTTGGTTAACATTCATTTTACTAGTCTCAGATCTTGATCCAAAATCTACTGAAGTCAATAAAAAGACTCACTTTGAATGCAAAATTAAATTATTCTTATTAGCATGTCAGAAGAGGTTCCTTTTGCAGTATCCCGCCATTGCAGCATGGAAAACAAGAGCACAGCAAAATTTTTGTCGAGAAGGTGAAATTTTCTTTATGAGCCTGCAGATGAGCTGGGCTCACAGGCAATGTACTGGACTTCATCAGATCCACTAATGTGTCGGTTCAGTAGGCGTTAGAACCTGTAAACCTTTGAGGTGTTTTACTTACCCCAGTAAGTGTAATTTTTTATATTTCATGCCGATTTGTACTCAGGCTCAGTATATAAGCCCACATATTTAACATGTAGTTAATATATTAGTTTCATATGCTATTCAGATACCATTGTGGTTTCCCTACCAGAGATTGGTGTGTGATCTAGTGTATTAAAAAGATAAATAAAACCAAATATATACAAAATCCTCCTGGTAGTTTTGTAGTCAACAATGTACACATATCAGGCAACTAGTACTGCAGTCAACAACAATTATTATCCTGTATATCATTCCTAGGTTGTTCTTGTACAGCTGACATCCTCCATAAAACTTAGTCAAGGGTAACCGTTTGCAAAAAGGATTTATGATGTCTTGCAGAATAATCTCTATGCTGATGCTCAAAAGAAAACACTGGTGACTTCATCTGAAATGAGAGCTTTAAAAGTGCTGGCCAGCCAAGCAACTGGACCCAAGTATTCAATATGTTATTCTGTTTACCTGTGTGCCTTTTCACACATTTAGGTACCTTTTTACTGGCTTTTGTGTGTGTATTGAAGTATCTAATTTTTCTATGTGTATTTAGAATTTCTTTTACATCTGAAAGAAATCTGTTGCAATTATTCGGTCTGTATCAAGTTCAAAGTTACTATTGTCTTCTATATTCAATGTTACGTATGAGATAAGAGAACTACTGTGGTCTCTTCTGCCCTTAACATCCCTGTCTGAATAGTCAAGATCAGACAACTGATAAGAAGACTAAAAAGGTCTAAAAACATTAAATAATTTGTCTTCATCTGTAAGACCACTAGTGAAATGGGAATCTGAATCCCGGTGTAAATCCTAGCCTTTTTTCTTATGAATTTGACAATGCTTTTTTCCTCAGAAGCTTTCTGATTCAGCTAAAATGCTGCTGAGAATGTGTACATTTGCTAAATCAGCGGAAGGTCAGCAGCATATAGGAGGCTGATGGAGGCCAAGCAAAGGACAGCATCACACTAGTGATTAGATTGAATCATGTGACTGCCATTCCTTGCACTTAATTTTCCTTTAATTAAAAATCATAAATTATTTTTTATCAAACTGAGCTGAAGGGAGTATTTGTGGATGATGTATATTAATAGTTAATGGCATGACTTGCAAGAATGGTAACATAAGTTCTTTACATAAGTAATTTACCCAGTGCATTCTAGAGGGATATGTGAGTAAAGCGTGACACTGGTGGGATACACACACACATCCATCCATCCAGTGATACTGATGGAATACATGCACACATATGTACATACATGCAATCATACATATACAGATATATATGTACCAAAGGAGAAAGGGTACACTAGGCGTTTGGCTGCCTAATGACCAGCTATCCCAGCCCTCTGAGCGGTATAGCAAATTTTCATCCCACTGACATTACGGAGTAGAGGAGAGGGAAGCTCTGGGGTGGTTTTGCAGCTGTGAGTTTGGTAATGGCTCCAAGTCATTGCAAGATGGAGCTGACAGGCTCTACAACAGCACAGATACGGTTTTAGAAAAGTCTCTTCTTGCTCGTTTCCTCCTAGTCAGAGTTTAGACTACCCGCTGGACCGTGAAACAGTATAACACCATTTCTGACTGCATGCCATGGAATTATTGCACTTGAATTGCTTGTCACTGTTCAGGTATCACAGGTCTACTGGGTGATATTCTAACCTGTGGATTAAGAGACCTAAATGTATTATCCTGCTTGCTACTGTTTTGTTTTACCATAGACTGCATTTGTGTCTTTTGCGAAGTCACTGAAGTCAGGATCTATGAAGGTCTACCTAGCTCCCCTGGCTTCACAAGAGTTAAACAGGAGCCGGATTCCTTCTTTCCCTTACAATCTGGGCCAAAGTCTGATGCCAGCTTAAATTTCTGGCAAGGGGTACACACAGATGGAAAGTGCTCTGAAGGTCTCCTCATTTCTTATCTCTTGTCAATGTTTGGGAACTGCAGCTTTTCTTATCAGAGCTGTGTAGCTAAGTATTAACAGCTATAGTAGTTACTCTGATACTGCTGTAATGAGTAGATATGTTCATAGCTATATATATAGCTATATTCTTTGTTATTAATTTACTAGTGGTTTGCCTGTATTCACCCACACTTAGGTGTGCACTGAACCCTGCTCCCCTCTGGCTTCCACTCTGTTGCTGTGGAGTGAGCCCCATGCCTGATGTTCTGAACCAGCAAAACTCAGGGTCTGCCTTGCTGATTTCCAAGTAAGTCACTGCAAGTGCCAGTGCATGGGGACACCGAGTCCTTTTCTGTGCATAAGGATTTATTTGCTTTTGAAGTGTTAATACGAGAGAGGAGGAGGAGGAGGTCTTCCTCAGCTGCCTTAAGGAAGTCGTTTACTATTTTAATATGTTGCTGTGGATTAAAAGGACTGCTGAAGGGCAGAATGGCAACCTCCTCTTTGATCCAGATGACTGGCTCTGTAGGTGATGGTCATTAGAAAGGAAAAACAGCTCCATCCATCCTATGCCTCCAGCTGTAAGGAGCCATAAAGCTGGTTTATATCGGGCCAGGTTTTCTGTACAGGTTGTGTCAAAGCCTGGCCAATTCTTTTTGCATTCCTACTCTAACATGCTGCCTTTCCTAGCTGTCTACAGGGGTAATGCTCTTATTCAGGCTTTCAGCATCTCATGTCTCAATTATTACAACGTTCTTTCCCCTGGCCCTGACAAACGTAGCATGGCCATCTCCAGTTCATTCAGGATGGAGCTGCAGAAATCGGACACCTAGCTTTCTGCTTCAGCCATATGACACACCTTTTTGAAACACTCTCCAGCTTATTACACTAAAAATAGGGCTGCCAGCCTTTGTGTTCCAGATCTCACTACCTTTGCCATACCTCACTGCATATTAGGAGTTTAACTGCTGCCTCTGATTAACCTGTGATGGTAGTCTCCACTTCTGCTTGCAGCCTTTTCAAGTGCCTTTAGGTGGTTTCTCAGTGTGCCCATCATGCATGGGAGGAGATGCTTTCTAGGGAATATCCAGTAACCTGTTCCAATCCTTTCCTTAAACAAAAGAGGGGGTTTTGTCTTTTTTTTGTCTTTTTTGTTTTTTTTCTTTTTCTTCTGTCACTGACACAAAACTTTGTTCGCAGTTGGGTTTGAGCTCACTTTAGTTTGTACCTTTGCAGGACTGTACTTTGTAGTTCTCTGTGGCAAAGACCACTATTTTGTTGATATTTGCATGTTAATTAGCGCAACAGACTCCAGGACTGTGATTGGGTTGCTGACGTGCTGAATTAACACAAGTAATAATGAAGTAGTTGGAAAGATCTATATAAAGTAATGAACCGCACAGGGAGCAGACAGTCATCTGCCTGCTGGAACAAACATGAGAGGAAAAAAAAAGATGGTAAAAGTGAAGGAACTAGAGGAAGGAAGAAAAAAAAGGATGGAGTCGAGGTGGGGGAGGGATTGAGAGGATTACCAAGAGGGGATTTACAGCATCACAGGTAGGGGGTTCTTGCAAATCAAGCTATTTTTTTGTCTGATGGGTGCACAATGCATTAAATCATTTGCATAACATTCCCAGGCCCTCTAGCTTAATCCTTACAGTTCTGAAAGATTCTTTGATTGAGGGGGATTAAATTCTCTAAAGAATTTAGGGCCAGGTCTACAAGGAGGGTTAGCACCAACTCTTTTCTTCTTTTGGCTGTGGTGGAAGTTACACACCTAATTGGGACTTAAATATTTAGCCTTCTGTGGAGTTAGGACTTTGTTCTTTTTTATTGTACTTATGGAAGGTTGATATTTTGTTTGTCTGAAATAAGAGATGGAGGAAACAATTTAGGGTCCAAAAACTTGTTTGATTTCCTCCTGGCTGTCAGTTCTGGGGAGAAGTAAAGATTTTATGATTAATTTTTATTAATTTGCTGCAATTTGCAAAAGAAAGTAATGTTTTGGGACACATTTTTCAAACATTTCATTTTGAAGTGGTTAAAATAAAACATTTAGGCTTTCCTGATGTTTTTTCCCCTGAAAATGTTTCAGGTGAAACTAGTTTCTCTGGTTGCCAGGATATGTGACTTTACAGTGGTCCTCCTCAAACTTCAGGTTTTTGAAACTCACAAAATATTTGCCACAAAAAAGTATTTCTGTGTGTTAGAAACCAGAACCGTGTATCAGCATAGTTATGAGACACAGCCTTTTCCTTGGATGTATTGAACAAACTGTGTCCTGCATGTGGCTTTTTGATAATCTGTCACTTCACCTGCTTTCTTCCCGGTTTTGTCTTAGATATGTGGCATTATCCCTGCTTTGTGAGCAATTTTTACAGAAAGGAAAATAGGGAATTAAGTAAATGACTAGTAAGTCAGGAGACTGGTCTGAATGCAGTCACTCATCACCATCATATTTGATGATTTTTTTCTTTACCAGCTGCTGTTCTTGTCCTTGCATGTATACCCATGTTTATCTATAGGAGCAGGTATGGCTTTGCTCTGAAGAGAGGACCATATGTGATTCATTGTGTTGTGTGAAACAGGATCGTTCTTGTCTCAGGAGTATTGTGCACTCTCAGCTTCTAATCTCTCGTATATCTATATTGGTTTCATCCACATCCAACGATTTTTATAAGGAAAAGGCAAGAAAAGCAAACACAAACAAAACTTGCAACTCTCTCAGATGTTCTTAAGAGCAACTCCAATGAAAACCCTATGAAACATTATTTGCTAAGTCAAACCAGCTCTAAATTCTGTCAGAGATGTGATTACTACAGGTTTTTTCAAATCCTGTCTGTGCGATCTTTGGTCTACTCTGGATTCTCTGCTAATCCTACACCTGCTTTTCCTAATTCCACCCTATTTAGGCATATAGGCAATACATTCTGTTGACTGGTTTGTTAATATGTCTGGACATGGGCTACCAAACCTGTACAGGGTGTTTAGAATTTGAGGATAGAGATGAAACCTGATGAACTTGTAATGGAGGGAAAAAAAATTAAAATTGACTTCTAAAATGCAGCCTAATTCTTTTAAGTTCTGTGTAGTGCTGGTCTTGCTCTTTTGCAGGTAGTGTTGGAGGAATTTCCCAGAGGAATTAAATTTAATGTCTTCGAATGTTGCTTATAACTGTTAGCTGTTTCTTCAGTAGCTGAATGCTCAGGGGGAATGTCTTAGTGCTGCAAATAGTGCCTGCTTTTGTAGGGGTTCTTTTCATTAACATTAAAAGGTCATGTATTTTTCCCCTTTAAAAAAAAGGGAAAAAAGGAAAGAAAAAGGAGAAAAATACCCTGAAGCTATTTATACTGACTTGGAAATGTACTTAAGGCCTAGCAAGTTAGAACATCTTACATGTTAAAATGTTGACCAATTTGTGAAACATTTTCTTCTTAAAATGTTGTGTTTGCACACAAATGTTTATGTGTGTATTTGCACACACATGTTCTACTAAATATGGGAATACCTAATATACAAAATAGGTTAAAATTATTTTAGCTTCTTGTTGTTCTATTAGCTTTTTGCTTTTTATGAAACAAGGTTATTAAAAAATGAGATCAGTGTGTCTTCCTCTCAACGATGTTTTCAGTAACCAAAACTCATAAAGCATATTCTAGAAAGAGACATGGGGGGCCAGATCATCAGCTACATGACTTCTAGTATGTGATCACAGATACTATGAAATTAACTTTCACAATGACTGTAGCCTGAACCTCTCCCTCACATGCTGACTTTAAACTTCTTTACGCAGATTTTATATTTGGGTGACAATATGGAATTATAGTCTCAGGCATACAAGTATACAAAAATAATTTAGCAGGTTGATAAGTGAACTGCTAATGAATTGATTGGCATCAGTGTCCATGCATGTCCTCTTAATTCCGTGATGTAAAGTGGCAGAACTTAGTTCATGTCAAAGCAAAAAATGCTTATACAAAGTCTAATTATCCTACATGTACCAGGGATAAAAGTAGGCGCATAGGCAGGTAAATGCCTCAGGTAACACACAGTAAGTTCTTAAGCTGAGATTAATTGACTGCAAGGCTGAAGATTTACTCCTGACTTATCCTAGTCTAACCAAGTTCAAAACTGGGTGATGATTCTTTAAAAAACCGTGAAAATTGTGACTAGGTTTTATGAAGTATTGATTTTTAGTGTAACTAGTTATTCTTGAGAATGGACCACTAAAATGAGCCTGAGTATAAAATTTTCCCCTTCAGGGCAGCAGAACTTAAGGATCTCATATGACACGATTTGTAGGGGACTGGGTGGGAACTGAAGCTGGATGAGAAATAGCAAGCAAGAGGCCTGAATATAATATTAAGGTTATCTAACAGAATATCTAAAAAATTCTTACTTCTGTAATCCTGGCTCTTGCATATCATCGTTGGTCTCTTTGTTGTCATCTCTCATTGTAGAAATAATTTAAGCTCTCTGGGACAAGGACCTCACATTTTATTCGTAACTGTGGTGCCTCTGAGACTATAAATACTGCTCTGATTGGAAGGCAGAGACTTCCATGTTTCCAAAGGTATAAAACTTTTACTTCTAGGCTGGATGCCCTTTGAGGTATCGAATCCTGTATCTGTCACTAGCCCTTTGATTAGCTCTGCTTTTTCGGCACTGCTCTAGAGCTTGATGTCTGGGGCCTTCTGATATTGAAGACTCTCATCTTTGGTGTATAGAGTAAGAGTTAGAGTGGAAAGGAAACAAGGTTAGATTGAAAAGCCCCTAATTCTGATAAGAAGAGCTAATTCTTTTGGGTCTGAAAAAGAATTTGGGAAGATTAAGCAGTATTGATGCAACCTGACACGATGATTTGCTTCCACGTAAAACCTTATTCTGATACGAATCAAGCTAGCCATTAACCTTTCAAAGAAGGGACAAAACAGTCTTACAAAGCGTGTTCAGCTTGCCGTGTATAGGCCTGTCGTTAAGGTTGCAAAGCTACGAGGTTATCATTCTTGACTCCCTCTTGCAATCAAGACCACAGACTCATCGGGTGGACAGCTCAGCAATCAAACGAGAGGCGAAGTTCCGCTGCACAAGCCGGTCTCCGTCAGGGTTACTGCAGGTCCCCTGTGTCCCCCTTCACACCCTACTCAATAGTTGCGTTTCCTATTTGGTCTAGCATTGAGGTTACGTGCCTCTGCAGTGGCTGGTTCAAGTGGATAAACCAGCAGGCAGATTGAGTTGAATGAGTGCCAATGGTAACACGAAAGGAGGGGAGAGAAAATCTGCGGCTAGAGACAGAGGAGGCAGGAGGATCCTAAGACCTGTGGCTTGTGTCAGACTCTATTGCTGTGGCATTAGATTTTCTGAGGCAGTATCTAAAAAAACCTGTTTCTCTACTGGTCCAGAGCTGCATAAATGAGATGTCCGATGTGAAGTAATATGACCCCCTTCTTCTTCCCATCATCTCCCATCAGAGAAACAGGTGAAGAAGCCAAAATAAATTCAGGATTCAAGTTTCTTTATTTTTCTTCCATACCTGTTTTGTCTTGTTAGTTGATGTCACTGCTGTGACGGGGCTTGAGAAGAAAAATGTCAATATGGTCAGGACACTGAGCTGGAGTCTCCTTAATTAGCCTTCTGCCGACTCCCTGAAAGACTCTGGAGAGAAGAGCATGTCTAGCAACTACATTCCCAGAGGTCAGCGTAGTTTTCCTGTGCCTCTTAAGCAACGCACAGCTAAATGTGGAAGCTGGCACTGTTCTCGTGCTTGGATTTTGCTCTGGCTCTTCTCAGAGCCTTAGTATAAGAAGGTTGAAATCACTGAGTTTTCTGGAATTCTGCCATTTTACTCGCTATCTAAATTGTCCCAGTGACTTTATTATGCAGGAGAACATGGACAAGGCAGATCTGAGTATAATAAAAGGGGGAAAGCTGTGCCAAATCGGCACCCGAATCGAAGAACTCGGTCGTCTGACATCTGTTTTGCTTGTCAGCTAAAACAATTACGTAATTATCTCAGATACATGCCTACAAAAAACTACAAATGTGTCAGTAGGATTACAGAGCTGGAAAGCTATCAGGTTTACATTTTTCTGTGCAAGTGTTCTGGAACTAGGGGGAAAATCTACATGCTCACAACTGCTGACCAAACACTTATAACTTAATTGTTTGAGAGAGTGTATATAATCAGATAGCAAACTTCCTAGAGTTGGTTAGCACAAAGTAGACTTTCTTTTTAAAGGTTTTTAAATTTCATTTTAATGGGTGAGAAGAGCTGGCTGACATTTTAAAACTAACCAAGTGCTCTGATAAAAAAGCTATCTCATCCATGGCCCATGCAAATCTTGAACATTCACTGGAATTTAAATCTCTGGTGAATTTTCTGCTATAGCTGTATAGCAGCCTAATATTTCTGTCAGAACAGATGTGCAAATGACCCATAAACCTAAGGAGAACCTAAAGCTGAAAGGATGCTCTGGGCAATATTATTCTCTTTAGTGACTTTTTGTTTGAATCTGAGTTACTGATAAAGTTTTCTGGATGCAACTTTTATTCAAGTTTAATAAAGAGATAAGGGTATGTGAAGGAGTAAATGTTGTCCTATTAAGAAAAGCATTATTTGTTATTATATAGTAGTGAGACTTTGTTGGCTTCCACGACATTTGGTCTAGGCTGTGGAGAGAGTATTTTTCAGAATCCAACTAAAGAGGAGGGATGTCTGGAAGACCAAGAACAGGACATACTATCCATTACATATTGGCTATGCAGAGTAAGCCAGCCAGCTCTAGAGTGACAAATGTCATTATTGGTAAAATTTTACATGAATTGGTCAGTGGTCTTAGAAAACGTAGAACCATAGAATCATTTAGGTTGGAAAAGATCTTTAAGATCAAGTCCAGCTGTTAACCTAGCACTGCCAAGTCCACCACTGTACCATGTCCATAAGTGCCACATCTGCCCATCTTTTAAATACCTGCAGGGATGGTAACAGAACCACTTCCCTGGGCAGCCTGTTCCGATGCTTGACAACCCTTTTAGTAAAGAAATTTTTCCTCATATTCAATCCAAACCTCCCCTGCTGCAACTTGAGGCCTTTCCCTCTTGTCCTATCACTTGTTACCTGGGAGAAGAGACCGACAGCCACCTCACTACAACCTTCTTTCAGGTAGTTGTAGAGAGTGGTAAGGTCTCCCCTCAACCTCCTTTTTTCCAAGCTAAACAACCCCAGTTCCCTCAGCTGCTCCTCACAGTACGTGTTCTCTACACCCTTCACCAGCTTTGTTGCCATTCTTTGGACACCAGCACCTCAATGTCTTTGTTGTAGTGAGGGCCCCAAAACTGAACCCAGTATTCGAGGTACGGCCTCACCAATGCTAAGTACAGGGGGATGATCACTTCCCTAGTCCTGCTGGCCACACTATTTCTGATAGAGGCCAGGATGCCGTTGGCCTTCTTGGCCACCTGGGCACACTGCTGGCTCATCTCCAGCCAGCTGTCAACCAGCACCCCCAGGTCCTTCTCTGCCGAACAGCTTTCCAGCCACTCTTCCCCAAGCCTGTAGCGCTGCATGGGGTTCTTGTGACCCAAGTGCGGGACCCGGCACTTGGCCTTGTTGAACCTCATACAACTGCCCTTGGCCCATTGATCCAGCCTGTCTGGATCCCTCTGTAGAGCCTCCCTACTCTCAAGCAGATCCACCCTGCCTCTCCCAACTTGGTGTTGTCTGCAAACTTACTGAGGGTGCACTCGATGCTCTTGTCCAGATCACCAGTAAAGATATTAAACAGAACAGGGCCCAACACTGAGCCCTGGGGAACACCACTTGTGACCTACTGCCAACTGGATTTAACTCCATTCACAACTCTTTCGTCCTGGCCATCCAGCCAGTTTTTTACCTAGCAAAGAACACACCCATGAAACCATGAGCAGCCAGTTTCTCCAGGAGAATGCTGTGGGAAACTGTGTCAAAGGTTTTACTAAAGTCCCAATAGGCAGCATTCACAGCCCTTCCATCATCCACCAAGCTGGTCAAAGAAAAACATTTGTCAGGCTGATCAGTTCCATGGGTTTACACTAGCACATCACTAGATTTTAGGCATATTTTTTGTTTGTGTGCACCATAAATGCAATAGAATTGTTCCAATTTATGTTGTCCAAAAAACCTGATCCATGGCTGCTATATGAATGGGAAAAAAGAGAGGTTAAGTTTGATGAAGTTTCCATATTTTTAGCTGAATGAAGTTTACAAGTTAGAAAAAAGCCTTGAAGATTATCTTGGGTTTAAAGATTACTTTCGAGGAATGTATTTGATGGATAACTATATTCAAAGTTAACTTTTTAAACAAAGCTTATTTCATCAAGGTACTTCTAATCCACAGTTAATTCTCATAAAGTCTCTTAATACAGTTCCATTAAAAATGTAATATGCAGAAGAAGAGCTGCACATGTAGGGCATTAGCCCCAGCAGTGATTTTGTAGTGGATCTGATGCATTTTGAAGAAGGGTCAGGAATGGCAGGGTCCAACAACTGAGTGAGGTGGCCCTTTAAGCTGGAGAACAAGTCTTTGCATAATAAAGGGATCTTTTACATCAGTGCAAGCTAGTAGTAAAACTTTTTTTTTTTGGTCATCTTCTACCTTTCTGTTCCTCTAAGGACCCTAGGACAGCTATGCCAAAGGAAATATGCTAGTTACACATTAGAACCTTGCAAATTGAATACATACTTTTTCAAGAAGTATTTTATAACCCTTTTCACTTAGAAGCTAATCATATTTACACAAGACTCTTCTCAGGACTGATTTGAAAAGTAAAGTTCCAAAAGGGCC
Organism: Aviceda cuculoides; assembly: GCA_035590195.1. Classification (NCBI taxonomy): domain Eukaryota; kingdom Metazoa; phylum Chordata; class Aves; order Accipitriformes; family Accipitridae; genus Aviceda; species Aviceda cuculoides. The sequence goes on along the minus strand of JAVJGG010000094.1, from coordinate 30,643,330 downwards.
AAGGCAATACTAATTAGGAAACTAAAAAAAATTATCCCTGGTGAATAAGATCTTTATTTAAATACTTACCATGAACACCAAGAATAATTTCTTTTTTCAGTGTTTCAGATCAGCAGGGTTCATTGCATGCTGAGTTTGAAGATTCTTAGTAAGCAAGATGCATAAATTAAGACATTGTTATATATGCTTTCAAGCTGTATAAGGTAGACAGTCATCATAAATTCTTTTAAACTACTTTGTCTCAACAGCTGTAACATTTTCTAAAAATTCTTTTAAACTACTTCCAGTCTCAACAGCTGTAATGTTTTCTAAAAACTGTAAGATACATCTCTACATTAAGAAGAATTCACCTTCTGGTTAAAAAGAGTTCCAAAAAATGAACAACTTTCCTACAGGTGGTTGATCTGAAAACTGTCTTTCCCCGTCTCCACAGCCCAGATGGAGGGGACAACTGCAGCTGTTGTTCAAACGGGTACTTCCTCATGTTTGCCACTGTTTTCTGCCTCAGTCACCTTCTTCCTCCCACTCCTTTTGGCAGGGGTGGATAGCAGTAGCTCAGCTTCTTCCCCTAGGTAACTACAACATAACAGGGACAGATCTCAAGTGCTCCATTGAAAAGCCTACAATGAATAGAAGCTGCCTATGTGGTATGGGCTGTTTATGCTAAAGGAGAATAGCTAGCAAGGAGGAAACATATTTACTGTCAGCAAGAGGTAAACTACTGTTCCTGGGAGAGAGGCAAAAGTACAGAAAGCATATAATTCTTCTTTCTCAGCACCAAATTAACCTTCAATAAAACTTCACAGCACTTCTCCCTACCAATTCTGACCTACCAGCTCTCACCTTTGGTACTGGGAGTTGTTTTTCCTTCTTCCCATAACTGTGTTAGAAGTCAGGCCAGGCAATGCTCACTCCAGTCTCACATCTAGAGAAATGAAAAGGATCATCATTCCCCTGTTTTCCTGGAAAAAAAATAAGGGGTGGAGTTGCTCTCAGCTCCCTCTCTTTCAACTTCATCTTGAGTGGTCACTGTTAGCTATTACAGTTCTGAGTCATGGAAAATAGGAAAGGACTTCTTTTTGCCTATCCCACGAGAGCAGTATTTCCCATAAGATTGGTCATTGCACTGACTACTGGCCTGCTGAGATCTTGGCTGGAGCTGGAATCAGTGATACTATGCCTCACAGATTCCAATGTCTTCATCTTATCATCTGAAAGACTTGGTGGTACTTCTACTAAATTAATACCAAACCAAGGAAATGCTAAAATCTTGTCTAATCTGGGACCTCCAGCACATAAAACCTCAAGTCTATTACTGCAGTTCATGTATTTATTTATTTTTTAAGTTAATCTTCAACATATTCTGCTTTTACAGCTCCCTTCATTATCTGATCATGCAAAAAGTTATTAACTTACCAGAAGGTCAAGATTTTAATCTATTTGCAGCTGATTAAGCACTTCCCTAGTACCCTCATTAGTACCAGAGCCTGTACTAAGCTGCATACTAGTAATGATTACATTTATTATCACCCTAAGATGCTAGAATGTCCACTCAAGATGTTTCATTGCTTAAATAGAGAGTATACATTGCATCCTAAAAAGAGAATTCATAGCCTGGATACAGAAAGGCACCTAAAGAATTGAACAGCTGAACCATAGTGGTGCCACTAAAGATTTTGTATCTTCCCAACAATTTAGAGAGCCCTGAAATCTGTCTCAATTACAGCTGCTTTATAGGCCATAGCACTGTACTCACTTTGAGGTCATAAGGGATTTCTCAACCCATAAAAAGCTGTCTTCTGTGATAGCTTTTAGAAGCCTCCATCAAACTTTGGGTAGGGGATGTTTCCTGTACTGTCTGTTCCCTCATGGGCAGAAAAAAAAAAAGGCATTTTCAGAATTCCTTTGTATCACTTCAATGAAGAAAGAGAAGCCAGAAGTTACAGGCAGAGCATACATAGCTGTTGTCTTTCCAAACGCCTTTTTTTTTTTTTTTTTTTAAAAAAAAAACCATCCTAGAGTACACACCTATAAAGCATAGGTATTTTCAGTTACTGCAAATTTTACCTCTTACAAACATCAAAATAATTCATGGCTCATCCAAATTTTTTTCCTCATAACATATTCCAATTTACCATCACCTCTAGATTCATGTTGTCATTTAGACTCAAAGGTTATTACAAAGCTACATTTTGCAGGTGGTCATTCAGTTCTTTACTAAAAGGACTAATGAAGTTGTCTTAGATTACAGTTTACACTGGTCCCTGCATTAGTTTTAGAATCTGCCCTTCGGAATATGTTGTTATTTTTAATCACTATATGGTGCTTTGCTTACAGCCCCTTAGTCAATTTTCAATTCAATGAATCTGAATGGAAAATGAAATAGACAAGCATTCTAAAAGAAGTTCTACCTTAAGAAACAACGACAACACCACGACAACACCACGACAACACCACGACAACACCACCACAACACCACGACAACACCACCACAACACCACCACAACACCACCACAACACCACCACAACACCACCACAACACCACCACAACACCACC
>JAVJGG010000094.1:30623927-30640673 GCA_035590195.1 Aviceda cuculoides | reverse complement strand
TTTCTGGACTCCTTTGCCCTTCAGGACTGCCTCCCAAGGGACTCTGTCAACCAGTCTCCTAAACAGGCCAAAGTCTGTCCTCTGGAAGTCCAAGGTAACAGTTCTGTTGACCCCCCTCCTTCTCCAAGAATCAAAACCTCTATCATTTTGTGATCACTATGCCCAAGACAGCCTCCAACCACCACATCAGCCACAAGTCCTTCTCTGTTCACAACAGGTCCAAGGTTCACACTAGGTTCCCTAGTTGGCTCACTCACCAGCCGTGTCAGGAAGTTTTCTTCCGCACACTCCAGGAACCTCCTGGATTGTTTCCTCTCTGCTGTACTGTATTTCCAGCAGACATCTGGTAAGTCGAAGTCCCCCACAAGATCAAGGGCTAGCCATTATGGGACTTCCCCCAGCTGCTTATAGAATATTTCATCTGCCTCTTCATCCTGGCCGCCCTTGCTCCTGGCCCCGCCTCGGTCCTATCGGTGGCTGTTGAGTGAGCTGTGGGCTCCTGGTGGCTCTCTCAGCTCTCCCGGAGGCTCCTCCGTATGTTCCCCCAGTTCAGGAACCCCCCCGTGCGCTGTGCTAGAGCACTCTGCTGCAGGTCGTGCTGGCATCAGGGCTGCTCACCTCAACGTCCTCAGGTTACACTGGCTAAAAACTACATGCATGATTGAAATTAATCTGCATTTATACTTAAGGCACTTGAACAGAGGCGAGGGGATACCCATTTTCTGTTTTCTGTGAATTAATAAATAACGCCTGCAGGAGCTTGCATCCTCTGGAGAGATTTCTCTCGATTCCGGGGAGCTTTGGATCAAACATCAGAGAAGGTGCAGGATTCTTTGGCAGTTTTTCATAAGGCTGTTCAGAAAGACTTTGTGCAAGTCAGCTTGAGAGAGCTCTATGACAATGATAGTGTGTGAAAAGAAACAGCAAACATCCCTGTTATTCAGGAACTTTGGAACTTGACAAAAAGTATATCAAACACGTTAAATAATGTTTAAAAACATGGCTATGGAGCTGGTGACCTGAAGGAACCATTTCACTTCCAACTTCTAGTAATGTGTAATCTCTGGCTTAGATTTTTTTCTCAGACTGGGACATTCAGTGGATGAATTTTAACTTTCTTTTAAAAAGGAGAGAATCACTCTGTTCGAAGCCATTCAGAGATTGGTTGGTATTGAAATGTCACAAAGTTCTTGTTTGTCAACAACTCTTTTCTGTGTTGACAGCATGTCTATAGGCTGATTGTCCCCCAGAGAAGATACTGGGCCCGTAAATATGTGATAGGAAGAAGGACAGTCTTCTATTAAAGATAATGCACTCAAGCATTTGAGATTTGGCACAGGCTTTCTTAAGTCTTTTAATGACTGTGCTGTTTAATTGCTTTGTGCCTTATCTTTCCACGATTAAAAGTGAAGGTGAGAACACTTGCTGTACACGATGATATTTAAAGGATAGCTGAATGAACGCATGTGAGGTAATCAGATTTTCTGGAGATCGTTTGTTCTGTAGATATCAATGGTAGATAGATGCAATTATCTTTATGAGATTGATGTAAAATTTATGCCAATTATTTCTAAAGTAAAAATAATTTAAACTTCACAGATTAGTTATAGAAATGTTAATAATTTCTCTGCTTTTGAATGTTAACAATTGGGCACACCATTATCTATTGGAACTTGAGGATGGGGGGGGCAGGAGGGAAGGCCCTGGTAAAGTCTCCTATTTGTCATGTTCCTAGCTCTAATTCAGTGAATTCCAGTTTTTATAGTGACATTTCAACTGATGAGGATGGCAAATACCTTGTTGGAGACTCAAGAAGATTAAACAATTATGTGAAAAAGAAAGTCTTCATCACATTCAATAATTATTACAAAACCACACCACTTGTAATCATGAGCAGTATTTAATGACCCACTGTAGTCAGGAAGAACATATTTTAGTTTATTGATGTGACAATATAAATCTATCATATCTTTGTTTTCAGGGACCTGGATGTTCAGCTAGTGGCTCTTTTAGGGAGTTCTTTTATCCCTTAGAACATAATGTGTTCTCAAGACAAGTTTTCTCCTGCTAATAGACTAAGGGAAGCAGAAAATTCAGCATGAACTCTGTCTCTCTGTGTGCTTTGGTTTTATTCACAGCCAAAGTATTCCTTTAGCAGGGTTAGTGGATCATCTAGAGAAGGATACTTTTTTTTAAATGCTCCATTTATCTGTAATGACTGGGCTGAATAATGTATTTATGAGCAGGGGCTGTGATTAGCATTGGTTGCCGAGACCGCTAACACTCTTGACTTTTTTGCCTTTGTGTTTCTTTCTGACTGCCAGTCCTCGATTGTTTTCTACTTCTGGTTATGTCTCCATAACAAATTACTGTCAAGCACATTGGGCTGTCGATTTCTAGCATGCTAACTACTGCATAGTAACTGTCCATATGCTCACTCTTACAGTGTGATAAATTTGATGGTGCATACTCCTTAGTGAAAGTGAGGAGAAATGTGTACACAGGGGCAACTAATGTACAATAAATAAAGGACAGTTATCTTGCCTTGTGGGAACTGACTTATATAACCATAGTTTTTACTTCTTTTCTAGCCGCCTTAGTACGTACAATTTTTTCATTTACCCACATGCGTGGAGTGGAATTAAGCTGGTGTGTTTCATTGGTGTGATCCCTATGTTTGAGGACCTTAGAATGTGCAGTACATGAACAAAATGCAGTTGACACTTTAATGACTGGAGCTGACTATGACAGCAAATGATCCAGCATAGTAGGGACTTCACAATGTTGTTTGGCTTCACCTCTCTTCTCCCTGTTTTCACACCCACCCCATTTGTTGTGAAAAAGGCTTTTCACTGCATGTGATTCTGGTACCTTTGTCTTAACTGAGTCTAAGTCTGTTCTGAAATTTCACTTGAAAATGCAGTCCTCCTTTCTGGCCTCTGACTTACCTAAACCCTTTCTGTAGTAAAGTTATTAGATCCTATTCCCACTTTTTTCTGTGCTTGTGTGATCTCTCTGTGGTGTGTCTGGAACACATTCTTTCCATCACTGGCTTATCACATCTTGTTTTCTTTACTTATGGAGTGTACTGCCATCTGAAATGATAAGTTTGGGGCATTTTTTTAACTTATGTACAAAAGATCTTACAGAGAAATCAGTTGCACTGTATTATGCTATTGCCCCCTATGACAGTGGGGATAGTTTTCCCAGTGTCCAGAATAGCCTATCATTTGGTTTTTTGCCTGTGGATTGAACATGGCCAGAGAAAGCTTAAGAAAAGGCTACCTTACGCGTTGAGTGCAAATGTAGAACTATTGCTAGGAGCATCCAATCAAGTAACCTCATCCGCGTCACCGAGCAACTGACAGATCTGGACGTTAATACATGTCTGTGTGTAGAGTATATCTTCTAGGAAGTGGTGCAAGAAAACACTGGTAATGTACGATCCTGTTTGAGGCTGCCTGAGTAGTAAGAAATGGTAGCTTCCCTCTCACATAGTATCCATTAGGCATTATAGAAATAACGAACGATTAGTAGGCAACTCGAGTTCTACCACAGAGTAGCTGTAAGCATCTAAGCATTGTTATCCTCAGAGTCTTTAATGTAGGAGTTGGACAGGGCAGAGACAACTGAAGAAATACATATTGGATATTAAGCAGCAAGAGGAATAACAAGAAATGGGCAACACAGGAATTTGCCGTGGCTGATGATATAATCATTCCTAACTTATTTTCCCTATCACCAAAAGCAGCCTCATTACAGTCTGAATTGTATCATTAGAAATACTATTGATCAAGTTCTCGTTAACAGTCATTGGCACTCAACAGCCCTTGTTGCATGAGTTATCTGTGCTGCTGAAACTGATACTAATCGTTGGCTTCTGATAACAAAAATACATCTCCCTCTTTGGAGCCAGCTAGCTGATTGAGTTAAATTTGTTCCATACTCTCCAAAGTTAGGAGTGAGCTATCACATGGTTTAACATCCCCAGCTGTTTGAAGCCATTAAAGCATTACAGGCTAAGTCCAAGTTTCTTTTGTCATCTCATGAGTAATAGCACTGCTTGAAGTCATTAGTGGCTCAGCCTTTCAAACATTAATTGGAGTTTGGTGAACAGACACTCAAATACCTGATGGGAAGTATGGTACAGAAGGACGATTCATGCTCTTAAAGAACTTTGCTAAGAGTAGATACAGAAGGTGATTTTTGAGTTTGACTCCAGAATGACATCAAGTCACTAAAGCAAAAATACCATAAATTCTAGTGTCGTCTTCAAACAGTCAATTTTAAAACTGCTGCTAAGTACGATTCCTTTCTTTCTTTGCTGTTGCAGGATTACTTCTGTACGGTTTTGGCAATGAGTCTAATAATGAGTAGGATTCTGATTTAGCAAGATCAGCTGCCAGCTAGGAAGGTCACTTTAAAGTACCAACCATCTTTTATTCCTTTTAAAAAAACCTGAAATGAGAGTAGGTTTTTATGCCCCTCCTTGTATGATGTATTTTAAGTAGAAAGATAAGTTCTGTTATGGCAATATTCATACATAAATGCAGCAGTGCTTTGCCCTGGTTTGGTGCTAGTAAGTGTTGTAGAAGAGCAATTAACTATATTGTCTATTGTGCAAGAAAGCCTTCTTGCAAATTCCACAGCTGTGTGACTGCTAAAAGCTTTAGTCGCACTATTAAAAAGCAAAGGAGGAGTATAGATTGAACTTTCCATCAGGATGTCTCAGGATGTGTCTGGAGATAGAGACAGCTGACATTCAGTCTTAAAGAAGGCTCTATTTGGAGATTATAACATTAAAACATATAACTTGCTGCAGTACTTCTGCAATATCAGTGCTCTTAAAAAAAAAAAAAAAAAAGGAGCCTACTTTTGTTCTCATTGATGAAACTATGCATTGGGTGATGAAGATAGAAAGGTATAGCCTCCGTTGGTTCAACCTCTAATAATGGCATTAACTTCTAATCATGCTCTATTAGCCTCAGTAGGCTTTTGCAACTGCTGAGGTTCTCTTTTAAAAATTGGTTTTCTGTCTGTATTGGACTAAGTGATCATGCGTGCCATGATGGTATATGAAGACAAACCAAGAATGCTGATCCTTTGCTTTAGACATTGTAAATGTAGATTAGATTATGAGTTGAAGGTGGGGTAGTAACAAAATCCCAGCAGATTGATGTATCCTACTCCTTTGTCACTTTTATTTACAAGCGTAGAGGAAATTACTTGTTTTAGAAGAGGGCAGATTGCATGGAAAGAAAAGGGGAAGACAAGAGGGTCAAAGAGGAGAAGCATCAGCAACTCTGGAATGGAGTAGTAGTAGAAGAGCACCTTACTTTCTACACTGTCATCCGTCTTGGATGTCATATTGTATGGACAAGGAGGGAAATGAGGCATGGGGCATCATTTCATCATGAATATTTTATCCCTCATGATCGTTCAACATCTCAATATGACCCAGAACAGCTTTCAGGTACATGTGTCTGAATAGGGTCAGGAAGTCATCTCGGTGAAAAACTGCTATACTGAGCCTTTGTCAGCTGAACAACGGTGTCCTTGCTTAATGTGAGCTTAATACTCACATTAAAGTTGCTTAGATATCACAGGTGGTCTGTGACACTGTAGTTCCATTTGAGACCCAGCATTATGGTAACCAGATGGTAGCAGCAGAATTGAAAAATTTAACGCAGTAGCTACCTAGGTGCATATGTGAAAGACTGTGTAAGAGTGTTACAGAGTGACTCTACATAGTAATTCAACAATTATACCAAAACTGGTAAAGAAAAAAAGTGTTTTGTGTTGTTGCTTAACAGACTGCACTGAATTCCGTTAACAAAAACCAATACAGAAAGTAAAGAGAATTATTTATTGTTGGAAGTGGAATTCTTTTCAGGCACATTCGGTATGGATAATTTGAGTTCATCAACTGCAACAACAAAAATAAAAAGCCAAGCTAACAATTTGCAAGCAGATGCTAATTCCCCGATTGTTCATGCAACATGGAACATAATTTGAAGTGATTATGAAATTAATGCATTAATACAAAAAATGCTTTGGAGAGAAGCAAATCAGATAAATGTGCATAAAAAGAACTAGCTGTAGACATAATTTGTGAAGATGTGCTTTATTCTCAGAGGGAAAAATTAAAACTAAACTAAGGAGAAATTTTAAAGAACATTTCAGAATTACCATGTAAGAAACCAAAATGAAACAAAGCATGGAGCTTCAGCAAAGCCAGTGCATAGAGACTGCTTTGGAATTAAAAGGTACAGAAAGTGTCATTCCATATATTTGGGAAAGGAGCACTTGCTTATGTGAGTAAGGAAGAACTTCTAGCTGCATGAGCACATATCCCGGATAAAGATGACTCAAAACCTGGAAGCAGGCAGATGGTAGAACAGAACTGTGTGCCATGAATCTGAAGACACTTTATACTGGATGGTGAGAATCGGAAAACTAACAGACAAGGTTGGGAGACTCTGTGCTGTCTTCCATGCTTTGTCCCTAAGTGCACGCTTGTCTCCTTTACTGTGGTTGGCAGAGGAAGAACCTGCCCTCCACCGTCCTCGTTCACAGAGTCTAAACTTACCTCTCCCACATTGCACCCACTTTATTTGTAGAATCTTTGATTATTCTGTAACGGTCTTCCGAAATTAACTTCAATGGCACAGGAGGACGGGCTCAACATGCTGCTTGAAATGTTTTGTCTGGTTTAGTGAACCTGTTTGTTAAAATTACAGGGGATTTCGTTGCTCACACTCACCACTGCCAGAGAACTCACCAAAAAGTAGTTTCTTTCTGGTTTTCCTCTCCACCTTGTTTTGATGACCATCATAAGGTAGGAAAATTATCCTGATTCACACCCTCAAGCAAGAGACTTCATTCATGCTGAATTCCTGTCCCTGCACTCATTTTTTTCCATCTCCATGCCTAAAAATCAAGAAGTAGCGGAACCAGATTGTACGATGCCAAAGTTTATATTGATCCAGCAAATGTATGCTCAGCTATTATCATCATCAGTTCCATAGATGTGTGTTGAAAGATAGATAATTACTTGAAAGCAATTCTATTTAACTCTAGTCAGAAAATATCACTAAGAATTATGAGATTGTATAGCCATCTCCCAGGAGGAAAAAGGTCTAACTCTCAGTGCAGGAGTTGTGGTGCTAATTCTCATGATTTCGTCAGGAGTCTCATGATATGTGTCTTTTCTAAAGTTGTCAGCTGGTAGGATCAAGTTTAAATGGGAAAGAATTTAAATTTTATTAAAGTAAAGTTTCTACATATCAGAGTTCCACAGAAAAGCTTTAAGGAGTAATGTAAACATTACCTAATGAAACCTCCTTTCCTCACCCCAAGAACAGCTAAAAGGTCCAAAAAAATCCTAAATTAAATGAGATTTTTATTAATGAATCTTTGAAGCCATGATTCTTGTTTTTCAGGTAGTTAAGTCTGAAAATACTATCTGAGTCTTTATAAAATATATGAGCGAAATGAATGAAAAAAGTTCTTCCACTAGCTGAAAAATGGCATTTATTTTTGCAGAAAATTTAGTAAACTTACTGCTTTTTTACTGTATATAAGTTTTCATTTTCTTTCACATAGGTTCCCTATAATTTCAGGGAAAAAGAAAAGTCTGAAATGTGAATTACTTTTTTTCAATCTATTGATAACTATTGTGAAAAACTGTACTTTTACTTTTTGCCCCCCTTCTATCACCCAGAACATATATCTTTGGGAACAACTGAATACTCCAAGTTCTATCTTGTTATGCTTTCTATTAAGGTTATACTTCCTTACTTTCAGAACATGAAAGCAGCAGACACTAAAGGATCTGATACTTGCCTTAGGTATAATGTCACCAGCTGCAATGAAGTCAGTCCCGAGAATTTTGCCAGTTAGGGCAAAACAGATGAAGGAAAATTAGCAGTTTCTTACCAGTTCTACCTGGTTCAAACAGCTACTATTCAAAGTTATTACTGGGTTCCAGCAGTTCATAAGCACTCTTCTTGCTGGAGGCACCAGCCCCCGCCTGAGAACTGATGGACTGGTTCAAGTGCTTTGGATAAAATCAGCCATGTTTATTGAACAGTTTCAGCTGGTGGATTTTAGGTGAAACGAGATGAGAGCATTCGTAAGGAATGGAGGGATAAGAACCTTGTGCAGGGAGATGGGATGAGCAGGTATGGATAATAATGTCCTTGGGACCAGCAGGGCACCTCTGCCCGCAGTCTGAGGGACATGTAGCTTTGTGATATTCCCTCCCCATTGTTTCTTCATTTTGGGTATGCTATGAAACACAAGCAAGAGTAAGAGCCGCTGAAATATTAAACAGCACGGTGCCACACAGGTGCCAGGGCTGGCCAGAGGCAAGTGGCATGGCTGGAAACAGTTGGCTGTGAAACAAAGTGTTTAGTGAATTAACCATCTGTCCAAGCTTGGCATAACTGATATAGCAGAGACCATCAGCAGACCATCAACATTGCTATTTAAAATTGTTTACTCCATTAAGATATTTTTAAAATTCATGGCTGCAACTCTTCACCGTTCCCAACTCTTCTCTCACTTTTCCGAAGTATCCCTGACACAAGGAAATAGATTCCATACTGTAATGGTTGCATGTGGTAGAGGCAGGGTGAAGACCAGGGAGAACTGAAACAGATCTTTGAGAAACCCGATCTAGTGAAAGATGTCCCTGCCCATGATATGGGGACTGGACTAGATGATCTTTAAAGGTGCCTTCCCAAACCGTTCTATGATTCTGTGATCTCTAGTTATCATTGCATGCACTGACATAACACTGGGGGTGCAAGAGGTCTTTTTGTGCCAAAAAACTTGAGGTGAGACCGTGGTCTTGTTGACTCTTGTAGTGGCATTAGAGTGTAATGTTCCTCCCTCCTGCCCCTCCCAATTGTTCTCATTTGTGGCAGGCTAAGATAGAGCAGGAGGTAATATATTCTTCTTCTGTTTCAAGGACTGAAAAACATACAATTTCCTTACCGGTTAGTCCATTTATCCTCATTCCAGTGGCCAGCCTGGTATTACTCTTCCTCTGATTGCACCTCCTTTTCCGTGCATCTTCCTTCCTACCATAATAGTTGTGTGTAGGTAAGTCTGAGTCTTTCTTGTAGTGGCATAATCATGCTTACTACAGCATTCTTTATAGAGCATGTACAGAGCATATATATATGTCTTGGGATAGAGACTGACTGAAGACAGTGAACCACCCCAGAATGTCTCTCCCACGAAGAAAACCTTACTATAGGGGGGTATGAAAGAGGCGTAACTAGGGGAAATGGAAAACTAGACATCACATGTAAAAAGGGACATAAAAGATGATATCATGAGAAGCTTTGCTTATAATGAGCTTTATTTACTTTGGAGGAGTCTCACTTGTAGACTTGATAAAAGGTTCATGCAAAGATTTGAGTGTTTGTGAGGCCTAATAAAAATAAACAGACCAGAAACTCTTGAAACAATAAATCTCTCTGGCCAGGTAAATTCCTGATGCCCTGTAGCCAGGGGTTGAAACCTATTGAGCAGCTGTCTGGCCATCAACTCATCCGTCTTCACAATGTACTAGAGATTTTTCCTGCCCCAGGCTATCCCTGTTTATACCCCGACAACGGAGTACACCCCACTGCCTACATGCAGTGAACACGTGTCTATAAACTTTACAACTCGGGGTGTGTCGGTCACTCATGCTGTTAGGCTGTTTTCAGTGCCTTTCAGGATTAAGTTCAAAGCACTTGAAGTTCAAGTACATTTTAGGGGGATATCACAAGAAATAGGAAAGAAGATCGTGTAGCTTGCGAGTTTATCACTAACTCGCCCTTCAGGGAAAAATTGCTCCCTTAGCGTCCGTCTTTTCCCTGTCCCTTTTGTAGCTCTGCTTAAGTTACTGTACTTTTAGATGAAGAGTCTCCTCTTGCCTTGATTAGGATTAACGACCATTAGAGCCCAATATTGTGGGCTGGAAGATGCTATTGTTTGTAATATGCTTACAGTGCAAGTGGCTTCTTTCTTTTTGTGCCTTTGATTGATTAGTGGAGTTTGTCCAAGTAATTTTCCCTCTTGATATATGCACTTTCCTTCTCTACCACAAAGTTGGTGTGAAGATTAACTAATCAATCTCATGAGATTCCTTAATGAAAGGAATGCCTTACTGAGCAACAGAACAAAGTACAGGCAATATGTATGAACGCAACTCATTCCAGACCTCTGCAAAGCTGAGGTTTCTTTTCTCCTCTGAGCAAGTAAGACTGTAAGACTCTCGCAGCTTAATTTTTTTCCCCGTTCAGTGCAATGCAGAACATCTGTTGCAAAAGAACAGATGATTAATAATTGAAACTAGATTGCACTGTCCAAAATAAAGTGCCTCTAGTACTGTAGCTTTCCTGAGTTTTTTGTCTTTGTTTCTTTATTTCTTCTCAAAATGTTATAATCAAATACAATCATTGTTATGAGTTAGATTTTATTCCAGAATGGAAATTTTACTTACATCTTAAGGAATAGATTTTCAAGCTGTTTTCGGTGATAAAGCTTTTAATGTCAAATGTATGTAAAAGAAAATAAAGCAGTGTGTAATAATAATGAAACAGGAGTAGGAAAATTTGATTCCATGTCAGGCTACTAAATTTGATCCAAACAGACTGTGGAATGAAGAGATAAGAATCTAGAAGTTGATTTGGGGGAGATCTGAAAAATGGAGAAGCAGCTTAAACTTTTCCTGTTCCTTCCCCCAGAACTGATTGCTCTAGACCTAACGTTTATGCATGTGATTAGGACCTGAGCCGGATGAATTCTATTTTCAGCACTGCTACAGAATCATGACAGGTGAAACTAACCTTGGTACTTTGGGCTCGTACAGAACTTCTAGCTTCCAAAGCTCTTGCTGAGTTAAGATGGACCTTTAAGTTAAAAGGAATGTAAAATGGAAGGTGTTCTTGTTTGCTCTAAAATCGACATTATAACCCTAGATGTTTAAAATTAAGATTAACACTGAATGGAAGCTAAACAGTTTCAGATTGCATAGGCCCAAACTGTTTGTGGAATCTCCATCCTTGAAGATATTTAAATAATGACAGGACAAGGTCCTGAGAATTTATCTGTACCTTTGAAGCTGGCTCACTATGAAGCAGGAGTCTGGAGTAAAAGACCTCCAGAGGTCTTTACCTACCTAAATTAAATAATTAAAATTATAAATCACTTTATAATTCCAGATAAAGCAAAAGTAGCTCTGAAACATCCTACAGTAATCTATTAAGTTAAATTAATGAAAAGTTTTCTTTATTGTTTTTAGGATTACATTTCTATTTTTGCATAAGGACGACGCAAATAAGAGGTTGTTTCCTTTTTTAGAGTTCTCATTAAGACACTAGGTGCATTAACTCAAGTAAGGACGAAAAGTAGAGTCTTTATTTTCATTTAATTCTTGAGTAATGGAAATGGAAGCTGCACTTTTAAAAGCTAAGATTTAAAAAGTGATGCTAATCTTCAGGGACTCCTTTCTCCCCCATCTCGTCTTTTTTCCTCCTTTAGTTAAAAGTTATTACCTCAAAGCAAAGGCATATATTTTAAGAATTCACCCTAGCTGCTGCTTACTCTTGGGAAGGTGAAGGTCGATGTTTCTCTCTGTTCACAGTCCAGCCCACGAGCAGTGACTCAGCAGCACACAAAAAAACTGAAGATGTGGCAACTTCTTCACTTTTAATGGAAAAAGAAGTAGTTGAATCTTTTCAGATCTGGTCCCAGGTGAGGCACCTTGAGAGTGGTGCTTCTGCCAAAGCTCAGCTGTAGAGAGAAAAGGCTGCAGGTAGCAACCTGTCCACTTGATGAATGTCCCCAGGCTGATGAGCTGGGAGTAATGAACCAGGCTGCGTGTGGGTGCACTGCCCTCTTTTGGATTTTGGTAGAAACAGGATCAGTCCCATCCCACTTGGTGCTTCAGCTGTTTTCTGAACTAAAGTTCAGAGTAAGGAGCGGTTGTTATCGTACGCTGTTCTGTCTTAGGAAAAATCTTCTCCCCCGCACCTCTGGACTTTTTTTATATCTCCATTCGTATCAAGTAAGATTAGCGGAGAGAACAACCGAATCGCATCTGCACAGGTGTCTCAGCCTCATGTTTGCTTTCCATGAGTCTGTATTGTATTGAACAGACCCTGTACCTTGGACTTTGTTGGTATGAAAATTCAGATAATGTGGAGAAACCACATTAAACTGGGATTAATCACAGTAGAGAAAGCTGAGCAACAATAACAGCAATTGTTCGTTAATACAGTTAATACATTAATACGGATTTGGGTTTGCTATGTTCACAATAGAGAAGGTCACTAGTACTTACTCACTGGCATTCAGACAACAGCCACATATTAATGAAAATCTCTTCTTGTGTACTGTGCTTGGAAAAGAGACATTGAAATCCAGCTGACTATTAAGATTATGATTATCACTGAAAATCATAAGAGTAGTTGCAATTCTGGAAGTGTTCCTAAACACAAAAAAAGAAGTTTTTGTTTAACTTGAACATTTAGATATTGAGAGAATTAAAGCTTTTTCTTTTTCATTTATTACAAAATATTTATTCAGTCAATATGGGAAAGGGGAACAGTGAGCTGCAATGACCTTTTATTCACCTGGAACAATCAGAAATAATTTTTTTAAAGCTCTCAGTTATTAGTTTAAAACTTTCTACAAATTACTAAAACATGTCCATTAAAAACCATCTAGACAGGACTCCAAATACTGTGCTCAAACAAAAATGGGCTAGAGACAAAAAGAAGAGGATTAAGCAATTTATAATATAAATGTTTAAGGCCATATTTTTCTTAAATCCTGGAACAGAAGGAAGACATCATGTTCAGCCAGGGTAGCCAATCAATGGTCTTACTCAGTGCATAGGGTAACAGGACTGCTTTAGTTTCTAGAAATGTAATTTTAAAACGTGTGTTTGCTAAGACAGCTGGTGGTGTTTTCTATTTGATGCATAGAGGAATATTCTTTAAGAACAGATGAAATGTCATTTCTTGTTTATTTGGTTTTTTTTCTGGTTAGCATACGTGCATGGTGGGGTTCAGTCCCTTTTCAATGCTCTTTGCTTAGCCACTTATTAACATATGCTGTAAAAATGAGTAAAATCTCTCATACATTTAGTATTCTAAAACCTTTAAACAGGACACTTGGTGCAGAGGAGCTACTGACATCTGATGTATTTTGTGGTAACTCCCACATGTAGATGCATGCTGTTTTCTGGCTATGTGTAAAACAGAGAGGCAGACATAGTCCTAAGGTAATAATTTCTTCCAAAATTTCTTCCCTTCCTTTTGAGATTGTTTTGGACTTTCACTAAATAATGGTATCCTGTATAACTGAAGAGGCAATCAGCAGGTTTTTGGAAGTGGCTGTTTATGTCCCTATCTGAAGCCTGGATAAGGGGGATTTATGCAGTGTTTCTTTTATTTTTGTAAGTTGTTTTTGATGCATAAATTCACTTTTTCTGTATGGTAAAACAACCCGATATGATTCCCACAGATAATAAAAAAATAGAACTCCCGTTGGCTGCTTTCTTTTGCGGTCACTTTTGGCCTAAAATGAACCTCTTCACTAATACAGAACAGGTAAATGGATTCTTTTTTCCAGCCGCTAGCCAGCTTTTTATTTCAAATCACATTCATCAAGTTGCCAAATGCAATTCTCAACAATTCTTCTATTAGGAACACTGTACAATCCCAGCTTTCAAAAATATTGGCAGGTGATAATTTTTCTCTCTTAAAAGATAGTCTTTTGCCATCTAGTATTCTGCTGACAAGAGACTGTCTTATAATTCAATGAGCTCTAAATCTTTCATGTGTGCAAACAAGATGAATTCACCATCTGAACCTTTCACCACATCATTTCTCTTCCCTTTAAATAGCCAAGACTTGTGGAAGATGGTCGTATCCAACCAATTATGGACCTCCTCTGTGTTCTTTGGGGAAATGATGCTACAGTTTCCACTGTCCAGATCTGGATTGAGTCTGAATCTGAATTACACTGTCTAGTAATCATGAGTTTTATTTGGGGAAGACTTGGAGAATGTTACCCTCCATATCAGCAAAGTGCAGACTGATTATACGTCTTTGTATGAACAAGAACCTTTTTATTCTTAAGTCACTGATTTATAGTTCCAAAATAACTTGTCCGCAGACTTTTTCCTTGTATTAAAGTGGTCATTTCCACTTATTTCTGAGACTATTCCAAACCAGGTCATCATTCAAAGGCAATATTTTTTTTTTTTTCCTTCAGCGTTGTCACTGATGTCTTTTCTTTCCCTACAAAATTACTGCACTTTCTGAGTTAACAAGAACTTCTGGCAATAAAACGCTTCACAGTGCTTTGATTGAATTATTGGTGTATTATTTTAATGGTGTCTTAATGAAATTGCTCAGCAACTAACCTTGTCTTTTAGTTGGCGTTAGAGACAGCTTCAAAACTGTCAGCTCTAACTCATTTTATGTTTTCATTTAGGTGCTAATACTGTTAGCCAATTTATTTAAAGCAGAGACTTGGGCCAAATTTTGGTGGCATTACTCATGAGCACACTTCTACAGCACTTGATGTTAGCCAATGAGTAAAATCTGTCAAATTTCGCAAAGGTTTCAGTCTCCTCTTTCTCTATTAATATCCAAATGAACACTTGGGTTATTTCATTTTGGTAATTTTGTCCCTAATTTATTTGCTTTGCAACCACTTACTGCTTCCAGCACCTCAGTCCTGTAAAAGGAGTTGGTCTAATTTGCCTTTACAGTAGTGTTGCGTCTATTTCAGAATGTCATGGCCAAAGCAGTTCCTTTCTTTGTCTTGTTTCATTTTGTTTCTTATTCTAGGTCTTGAAAAAACTTAAGCAATGAGCTAGTTGGGTTAATTAAAAGCAGGGCACATTGCTTTGAAATGCATGTGTGAATTGCTGAACCTGGAGAATCAGGTTCACTCTTTACACAATCTTGGTGCCTTGTAAATGGCAATCCAAATTTGGAAGTGATATGTAAAGTGGCAGAAATTACATTTCATTATGCTGAGACTCCATAGCACTGATGCACTTGCAATCAGTTACCATGTAAAAAAAACCAAATCCCACAACCCTCTAAAATTATGTAACCGGCATACAGAGAAGCTGGTAAAAAATGCAACTGTTTAGACAATTTAAGTAGGGAATGCCTACTAATTGTTAAGAGTAGGACATTTTTGTTCTTCCTTGCTCATTTCCTCTTTTTCTGTAGTTCACTCTTATGTTTTCCAGTGAGAATTGTTACTTGTTCCATGTGGGTCACCGGTGGTGTGTTTGCACATGAAGTGTGTAATTGCTGAGGAAGGTGAAGGTTCTTTCAGCAGATTTCACCCAATTTGCATTTCATCCCTATTTCTGGTCAGGTGGTGTGACTCAGATCTGTTGATACATCAGAAGTGAATGAAAGAACATGTGAATTTATGAAATATACTTGTAATTTTTTCATACTGTTCTATTTTCACTGATACTATGCTCTTTCCAACAAAATGTTAAAGTTGATCCAAGTGGAGATATGAGGGACTAAAATAAAAGATTGAAAGCAGTTCTGGACTTGTTTTGACTAAGCCACTGAATCTAGCATTCAGGGTGCTTGTAAAAGGATCACATCTTATTCCATCTATAGAAGCAAAATCAGAATCCTCTTGCAAAGCGTTCCTGGGTTTCTTTGTGAGGACAGCAAAAATCCACACAACTGTCAAGGGCAATCCGCCATGAGCAGAGTTAGCACCAAAAAAAAAGGGCGAAAAAAGTGTGGACTCTTTAAGATCTATAAATTATGTTTTGCGTTCATTTGTCACTTCTAGAAAAAGAAAATCAAGTTTCTCCCTTTTCAGAGGTGGATGATTAATGGATGCCTTGCATTTGGTTGCAAAAGCCTGTGTTGACTTTATTGAGTTTTTTTACAGAGAAAAAACCCAATCCGTCTGAAGCATCAGGAAGTGCAGCGTGTGCTTGCTGTGCCTGGTGTGAGTAAGCAGATTCTGATCATTGCTGAGCGCTGATCTGAACAGAGAGCAATTAGTTTTGCTGGGGAGAAGTCGAGTCTTGACTTATCCTCACTTTTCATTTTTGTTTAACGTAAGACAACAATAAACCAGCCAGAGGCACTCCAAGGTTGGTAGCCCTTTATGAAGGGCTTTTGCCTCTTTTTAGTCCTCTGTTAATAGCTTTATTTTGTAGTAGTGGAATCAGAGGTAGTTTAAAAACTGTCAAGATAAAAATGATGGGCCCAATTCTTCACATAAGAAGTTGCTAGATCAGCCCACCTGAGCTCATAATGTTATTATCATTTATCATTTTCATTCACTCTCATGACATGAGAACCACGTTAATCAGACTGAATCTTAACCAATCCCAATCTCTGTTGAGAGGAAAATGTCAGATCAGGGCAAGTATGTAATGATATTTTCCTACACATTTTCCCAGAATTCAGCAATCCGTGGTTCAGATTCCTGAGCCAACAGTGATATTTTTGAATTGATAGGTTTTTTTTGTTTTGTTTTCCTCCGGGAATGTTATCTGTTAATTTTTCCTATTCTTATAAACTTTTGACATCTACAACAAACTGTGGCAAGGAGTTTCATGGTTTAACCAGGCAAAAAATCGTAGACTCATAGAATGGTTTGGGTTGGAAGGGACCTTTAAAGGTCATCTAGTCCAACACCCCCCGCCATGGGCAGGGACATCTTCAACTAGATCAG
>JAVJGG010000094.1:30598150-30623827 GCA_035590195.1 Aviceda cuculoides | reverse complement strand
AGGGTGTTATCAACATTCTTCGCATACTGAACCCAAAACACAGCCCCCTACCAGCTACTGGGAAGACAATTAACTCTCTCCCAGCTGAAACCAGGACAATAGTTTGGTGTAGATAAGGAAGGAAGTTTAGTTTTCAGACATCAGCTTTCCCTGCTCCAGAAGATAGTAGTGTCATGTTGCAAGAAGGCTGTTTCTGTAGCTGGGGGATTGTCTTGCAGTTCAGGGGGTTTATCTGAATCCCTGCTCAGCCTCAGAAGGTATTTGTAACCTTGTAAGCTTTTCCTTTTCTGCTGCATTTCTGTTTTCCCGTATAAAAGAGGTGGGTGGTGGGTTTCTACTTCATAGAATGTTAGGATTTAAAAAAGAAAAACAAAGCAAAACCAGCCTGTTAATTATTCATAAGTATTTGGGTATTACACAGAAAAATAAACATACAAGAGAAGTGGAAGCAAGAAGAGAATTATTCCCTGATGAACAAGGGTCAGATCTGAGAGATCAATACAAGGTTTGTACTTCATAACAGTATTATCTCAGTATAAACAGAATTGTCAGATCACTGCTTGGCCCTCAGATGAAAACAAACATTGAAATTGCAATAGATTCCTTTTCTATTTGTGGTAGGAAAAGAAGTGTAGCAAAGAACATTACCTAATTTCAGTCTAATGATGAAAATTTTCATCAAGACAGCAGTGCTTGCCAAAGAAAATAAAATGTCATCTCTGAAAGAACTGCATGCATCAGTCTATTACAAGATATCCCAGGAGAGAGAGGGCTTTTATAACAACAACAAAATATGATGCTGAGTTTAAAAAATATCCATACAAGCACTACAACTGCTAAATGGGGAAAAATAATCCCAGTTGTATCATAACTGATACTTGACAAAAAGCCTCCAAATATTTCTTTTTTGTCTGATCCTACTAAATAAACTCGGTCTAAAATGAAAGATACTTAGAATAAAATACTGAAAAAGTCCTCACTGCAAAGGATTTTTTTTTTTTTTTTCTTTTTTTGGGGGACTGACACATAAGGTGGGGAAATCCCTCTTTGCTAAAGATATATTAATGCTGTTTGTGCTGCTGTGAGTCAGTAAAGGCCGAGATGGGTGCTGAGATAATGGCAAAGGAGAAAAAACCTTCTAAAGCTTGGTTATTAAAGTGTCTCATCAAAGACAACGAGAGCTTTGGGCATGGGTTCCCAGAGAGCTGCGAATTCCCTTTGAGAGCTGTTGCCTTTTCTCACGCACTGTCTCCAGGTCGCTGGGAACTGGCTTCTGATTTGAAAGGCCAGCCCTGACAGCAGAATTGCTATACCCATCTCCTCCCTTTGAAACAAACCTGTGCGGTCTTGCGTTTCTCCGCCTATTTCCCGAATCCCGCGTCTCATCCAGGGCGAGTAAGCAGGGCTCCCCGGGTGCTGTGCAGCATCGCAGCGTCTGTTCTGGAAAGGTTACGTCTGGTGTATCCCTGGTCAGGAAACACAGAGGTGTTTGCCGAGTGGTTTGGATTACTCTCTGTTCTTAATTAAAGGATGATCTGAACTTTGTTAAAACTTAAATTACTGTATGACAAAGACATAGTACTTGGCACAAAAGAAGCTGCTTTGCCATGAAAGGGAAAACATTGGCATCCGAGAGATAGATTGACAGTAGCTTATTGTTATTATGTTTTTGGTTTTGCTGCAATTACAAAAGCAGGTCTAGAGATTTTGAATGTGAAGGGGGAAAAAAATACCTCCTGTAATGGTAAAGTTCTTGATTAGGTGACCTCAAAGCACTTTACAAAAGTCATTGTTAAATGTTCCTAAAGATCATCTTTAATTTTCAAAAATGAAAGTTTTCCTTAGTTATCGTTATGGTCTCCTAAAGTTTCAAATAGAAATGTTACTAGAATCTTCTACTTAAGGAAAAATAACAGACTCACCAATGAAGTTTTAAAAGGGGATGCATTTCTATCCACAAAGCTGAAGTGTTTTTCCTTTTCTTACCCTTGTTATCTTCCATCCCGTCCACCTTCTTCCTTCTCTGTTCTTTGACAGTGTTCAGAGAAAAAGAGGTGAATTTTTAGCTTTCATATTTTAAAGTAGATTTCAACATATGCCAGTCTACTGTTTACCAAGAAGCTGTTGTAATTAATTTCTCCATGTCCTTCAAAGGTTTTACAGTAGGGAAGCTGAGGGATATAGGGGTTTGCATTGGGAATGTAAATAAGAAGCAGATCTCAAGGTTTCTTACATCCCAGTTTCATAATTCTTAAAATACATTCAAACCATCTTTCTGATCAACCCAAAGCTTTAAAATCAGCTTCTTTCCTTCTCAATCATTCGCACAGGCATCCATCTTTCTCTTCCCTGCCAATCCACTGCCACTACTAATTCAAAAAAAATTTGTCAGGGTTTGCACATAAAGATTCAGATTGTTCGCATTTTATGCAAGATCCCTAAAGCGGTGTTGTGAAAAGGCAGCTCACAGTTCAAAAAAGGGGTCCAATATCTTCCTTGCTGGAAAAGGGGACAGACCAAGTCTATAAAGCAAGGGAAGGAGGGGAAATAGGATGAATCTGCAAAAAATATATAGGGCTGACTTCCTCTTAGTGCTTCCATATGAGAAATGTGAAGTTAAATAAAGAAAAAGAAAGACAGAACCCAAGTGATCCTTCCCTCTACTATCCTTCTGAGAATTACCTGATGGCAGCATTTACGGAGAACAGCTGTTTGCAAGTGCTTTGTAACAGTAACATTTGTATATCTTTCTACAAAGATTCGTCAAAGTATTTATAATACTTGTAATATGCCTTTTTGCTGACCTTTCTTAGTCTGGTTTGGTATTTATCATGGAAAGATTTTCTGAAATGATTGATGTATTTGGATATTGTTTGCGTAACCAGACTAGGAGAAGGTGCCACATTGTTTGCAGAAGGACAGGAGCAAAGGGAGAATTGCGAGTTTCCGTGGTACAAGTAACTTGTGCTATTTAAACTCATTCAGTCCTGCAAGAGAAGTCTGGACATGTTAAAGTGCTTTTTTGGTGCCAGTTTGAACCAGCTCTCTAAAGATGGCTACTGGTAACTGGAAAAAGAATGACCTTCTGACATCGTATCAAGGCAGGCAGCTGTGTATGTCTGTTGTCGGAGCTTGGTGAGGTTACCAGACTGCTGTGGGATGCCGTACGTCTGGTATCCACCACAAGTTCAAAAAAGGAAAAGTGACTTTATTACCCGAGAGTGCCAGGAAGAGCTAGATGGTGGGTTTGCAGTCGTGGCAGGTTGCTGGGCGTACCCGTACAGTGATGTCTCAGGTGAGACCACTCGTGTCCCCTGTCACACGGCACCGTGTTGCCTCTGCCGATAAAAGCCACCGCAGACGCTTCAGCGCAAAGTGACTTTGCAAGGTGTGTGCCTTTGAGACTGGGGGAAGTCAAAGTCCAGGTCACTGTCTCAGGAGCGATAGAGGCTTCTTCGGGTGGATTTCTCTATTATCTTTGTGTTTTACTGTGATTCATGACTGTTTGGTTTCGTCCGCAGTTATTCAGTTCAGTGGAGTTTGGCAGAAGATGGCTGCTGCTTCATGAGGGAGTCGCACCAAACAGGTTCTACTGGTAAGAGCAAAAACCTCTTCCTCATTTCCTAGATGCAGCTTCCCAATATGTACAGAGATGTTGAAATGGGGGCTTGAAGGCAACATGGCTGAATGCAATCTGTACTGCCAATTTGTCAAAATTAATTTAGAACTGGTATGAAAGGGGCGTTATTCCTCCTGTTACTGTGTTTATACAGCACTTGGAAATGGAGTCTTTGATCTAAGGATGATGTACAACTGAAATATACTGAATAATATTCTGAAGAAAGCATTGATTTGGGAGGGGAGAGTTCTGCGATTTCCTGTGAACATTTCGAGTTCAAACGCAACTCCGTTCAGCATAAGCTTGTTTGCTTTTGCACCAAATACAGAGAAGAGATCAGTCTGGTCCTGCTACCAGTGAGGGCCAAAGACTGAAGTCTTGGAGTCTTTGAGGATACTAGGATTTCTGCCACGGGTAACAGTGGACATCCTCCAGTGGCTGGTGTTATGCTTTTATCTGCTATCAAACCTGCTTCGGTCCTCGGAAGTAAGCGAGTTAATGACCATTCAACTAGGCACATGCAGTTCTTCATTATGAGCTTAAATCACTCTGCAATACTGCTTCCAAGCAGGAGTGCAAGATTTCCAGGCAGATTTCAGGCTGTGTGAATCAGCCATGTGTAAGTTCCTCTTGCTGAATCTTTGAATGTCAGTCAGTTGCAGTGTTGGCAAAACGTTTGCATGTTTGATGCCAAAGTTACCTTAAAGTATCATATCTCTTTGTCACTGATGCAAGCTTAACTCTTTGCTGCATTAACTTATGCTATACACTTTGTATCTAAATTCACTTAGGGCCATAGCCTACATGGTTATGATAAAATCTGAGCATCTCACAATTTTTAATGTATGGGGTGTCTGTAATGGATGGTTTGACTTCAAACACTTGTAGTAGCCACCACCACTGAAAACTAACCCCAGATGTAGGTCCAAACTTCATTCTGCAGTTCTTCACTGCTAGCAAATTTCTTTATTTTGAGTCTCATCTCCTGAAGTTTTAGTCATCACAGATTTACCCAGTGATTCTGGTGTACTGATTCTCTTCTCATGTTCTGATTGCAGGCACATCTCTTTGCATTTGCTTTCCATACCAATGATTTGCGTACGCGGTGTAAAGCTCTGTAACCATGCTTGCAGTAAAATACTTATCTGAAACACCTCCGTGCTGTCACGCAATAGCAATTAGTGTAACTTTGACTTACATGGAAAAGAAAACTGAGGAAGGAAGGAGGCACTGGACTGTTTTTTCCTGCAAATGTGGTTGTCATAGTCTAAATCAAAGATAAGTTTAATTTTTTATATTTTGGCTTACTCCTCTTTTTGCTTACACTGGTGTAAATCTGTGAGACTCCTCATCAGCTCTTTATGGAAGCAGTAGTCCACCTGTGAGCAGACGTTGGCCCATGTCCTGTGAATCTGGCCTTTAAAAGAGAAGCTTTTGATAAAATAGTCATCTTGAAATCAGGATGAGCTGAACCAGGTGATTAAAATGAGACCTCCGTGGTAGTTTCTAAACTATAAGTTTGTGCCAAAACCACAGGGTTTGAACATATCAAGATTCAGGAGCGGTTCAGTCAAATATTTCCTTTTAATTTATGGAAGAAGTAAGAGCTCTAGGTCAAATTTACTTCCAAAGTTGAATTTATATTTGGTCTGCAAAGGATATACCAGAGATTTTGTTTGCCGCTCCTGCTTTTTAATCCTTTCTCAGAACCTGTGTTAGCTGAAGCTTTTGCAAACTAAATTCCATTTTCAACTTAAACTTGGTTTTGTGCGAGTGTCTGTATAGATAGGTGCATATATATTTATGTCACTCCTATTTCTTTCCTCCAGGACTCCTAACAGGGTTTCAAAATGTCAGATGCAAACACACAGCCCCACATATCTCTTTTTTTTTTTCTGGGCTAATAAAAGCAGAAAGTCCTAGAAATCTGTGAACCCAGTCTTTGAGACATCCAACAAAATTGTACTCACTGAAGAGGGTCAGAAAGCTGGAAAGAATGTCCCTGTTCCCAGATCCCTGTGTCCTGTACTGCACTCCAAACCTCTTGAAGTTTCCCAACGTTACTTACAGTAGTGGTTTATTGTGAATTGAGCTGATGGATGCTTGCAATAAGAATAATGATGAAATGTTCATTTTCCCTTTCCATGGAGCTCAAACTTTGAAGGCCTCTTAGAACCTAACATATAAGAGAATTCAGGCATGGCGCTTCAAAGGCAAAGAGTAAGTTGCAAAGATGAAAAGATGTTCCAACCACCCATCTAATTCCCTACAGCCATAAAGAAAATGTGAAACTACAAGCCTGTATTTTCACCTTGAACGAAATGTCCCTTGCATAACACACCTCAGTGTAAGCTAGACTGTACTTCTTCTATCAAAAGTAAAAATAATACAACTTGTGGAGGCAGTGTTGCATCTCATTCTGGCTTATTTATTATGATCGTCACCACCTTGGAAAAAAAATACTGTTAGCTGCAATTACATGGCCACTCTCTGTCCTAAAACCCACCCATAGCAGAAAACAGAGCTGCGCACGTGTAATGGAGAACACGTGCGCACAGAGAGCGACGCTGGGCTTTTCCATGCATTTCCATTTCTGTGCAGCCAAGTACCTGAGGACAAGACAGGCACCGAAGGGCTGAGTCAGAAGGTCGGCCCTTTGCTCTCGGAGTGTGCCCACTGCTGACTCCCCACGCGAGAAAAGCAAAAGGGAACTGGGACATAAGAGGGTGCAGATGGACAGTTGAAATCCAGACTTCTGCAGCAACACCTCTGTAGCCAGTGCTGATGTGCAAGCTGGGTAGAGCCTTGCTCAGGGCCCTGTGGTTGGTTGGGTTTTAATTCATTTTTATACATTTCAGCTTAGAAATATGCAGAGTCTAATCAACCTGCAAAGTCAGAAAACTGACTTCCAGTTGTTCTTAAGAACAGAAAGGAATAGTGAAGGAAAATGTCCTGAAGTCACAACTTTTCAAGGAAAGAAGACTGTGGGGATACTCTCTCCTGTTCCTGGTGCTTTCCCTAAATCAAATAGTTTTGAAGAGATCAACCAGGACACATCTGTATTGTGCAGAGAATGGGGGCTATATTCTGATATCTAAGGAAGGCTGAGGAGTTGCTTTAATACAGACTGCTTCCAGGACTATCTAAACTGGGACTTTTCAGGAAGACGCTGGTACAGATCAGGAATACACTGAGCAAAGCTTTTGGCATCAGGCCTTGAGGCTGCATTTACTTAACGGTGCTTCTTTTGACAGGGAAGGAACATCTGGAAGACTTTAAAGACACTTAAACAGATTCAAATGGTTGATGAAAGTAAAGGTGTATTTTCCTGATGGCTCGCAGATATTTTAAATGCCATTTTACTCCGTCATGTGGTCTTGTAAATAGTTTGTGGGTCACTCTAAGTCTTGCGAATAAACACCACTGGGCTTGCTAGTTTTAGTCTTGAAAAGGCTCTGCCTGCAAATGATGTCAGAGAAACTGTAGTGTCCTTTACAGCTGCATTTGTTATATCTGTTTCCAAGAGAATTTTCTTTTTTATTCACTTATTTTTGGCTGCTCTGTGAAACACCCCCTCCTACTACCATCCCGGAGAAATTTAATCCCCTGAAGAACAACATCAAAGCAATCTACTGATGCCTACTGCATAACTCTGAGAAAACACTGCATAGAGACAACTCAGCTCCTTGTAGCTCATATGTATTTTGTATTCTTGTATCCTCTCTTTCATTAAGAGGAGTCATTAACATGAAAATAGAATCTTTATTCAGAGCTCCTCTGTTCCCCCTTTTCATTCTTCCACCTGCAGCTGTAAGTGATGCCCTGTCATCCACACTTGTGATGAAAGAGATTGTTATGTCACTCGTGGAGGAGGATGGGGGATCGCTGGGGTTAAACCACGACAGCAGGTAAACTTAAACCTTTAGAACGAGGGGTGACTGGAATTTTTTTTATCTTAAAAAAAAAAAAAAAAGAAAGGAGGAAAAAGGGATTTGTAATTCTCTACCTCATTAAAAGGTTGTGAGGACACATTTATGCTGGGCAGGCTTTAGTGATGGGCTACTGTAGAGCTGGCACCTCTAATAATTGCTGTAATTCAGGTATCTTATATCTGCATAATCTAGGTATGTGAAAGTGGTATACTGAGGAAAGCGTAATACACTCAGAGAGTCAACTGTATGTTATGTGTCTGATGGAAATAAAAGAATCCATACTGCATACAAGCCCAAGGCACTGCAGTTCTGCATTGTATCAACAGTTTTCATGTGTTTTATTATTCCTCTGGCAGGTTCTTAAGATTTTGCTGTTAAGTGTACTGTGACAGAAGAATGCATGAAAGTTATCAAGGTGCTTAGCAATTCTAGAACAGTGCTCTATGAAAACACCCTGATTACTAGGAAGGAGTATTCTGAGCAGTATTAGTTCAGCAGGGTAATACAGAAACAGCAAGTTAATATACATGGATTATTGCTGATAGCACAGTGTTTACTAATGTAGTTGGCATTAGGGGAAGAGAATACAGTAGATGTTAGTTAAAAGACTTGGATAAATGCTTTGTCTAAATACTTCTGAGTTTATTTTTCTGATACTTGGTGATTTTCAGCATACATTCCTATGGTGGAATTTTGCTGGCAAAGGCACTGGTTTATAGTGAATACAAATGTGAATACAATCGGTCAATCAGTCATATTGGGAATTACTTTACTTTTTGTCTTGCTTTTTTAAAGTGGTCCAGTCATCTAGTCAAAGTTCAGCTGTGATACCTTGTGACTTGCAAATCCAAATAGTCATGACCAGTAGTTGCAAAAAAAGTATTCAAAGTGCATATAGTTCAATATGGCCAAAATACGTATGCAGAAATTGCTCATTAAAGGCTAGATTTTTATTCTGGTCCTCAGATCAAGTCATGCCTTCAACCAGAAATTATTTTCTAAAAGTCAGTAAGTCAAGGTATCACAATTAGAGCTGGCCATAAAAGAATAGAAATAAGAGGTTAAAAAGCTCATTAAAATGTCTGCAAAATGTAATGGTTTTTAATCAAAATGAGACACTTTTTGAAAAGATTCTCAGCTAATTCTAATCATAATGTAACCTTGAAAAACTTAAGGGTGGGGGGAAGTAATAAAGCCAAATAACAGCAGTATCTTAAAAACTAGCATAAAATGAATAGTAGAAAAGTCCAGCTAGTAAATTATATTATCAAGTTATAATCATTAACTGTATCAGTGCTATTGAATTTTTTTTTATTTTTTTATTTTTTTTTAATTTTTTTTTTTTACTTCTTTGGGTATTGCACCCAGATGGGCAAGTAGGAGAAATACAAAATACATACTTTGAGAAGATCAGAGAGCTTTAATGATGAGGGCACTGGAACACCTCTCCTGTGAAGAAAGGCTGGGAGAGCTGGGGTTGTTCAGCCTGGAGAAGAGAAGGCTCCGGGGGGACCATATTGTGGCTGTTCAGTACTTAAAGGGGACCTACAGTAAAAATGGAGAGACTCTACTGGTACAGGGACTGTAGCCATAGGAGAAGAGATAACAGTTTTAAACTTAAAGAGGGTGGATTTATATTAGATGTAAGGAAGAAATTCTGTGCTATGAGGGTGGTGAGACATTTGCCCAGAGAAGCCATGAATGCCCCATCCCTGGAAGTGTTGAAGGTCAGGATGGACGGGGCTTTGAATAACCAGGTGTAGTGAAAGATGTCGCTGCCCCCGGCAGAGGGTCGGACTAGATTGTCTTTAAAAGTCCATTTCAACCCAAACCATTCTATGATTCTGAGGTAACTGTCTTGATTAGACAAAAAATACAGCTCAGGGCTTTCATGCACTTCATAAGGTGTAGCAGGCTGATTGGAAGTAAAAACATATCATAGTGTATCTCATTTCCAGTAGGGTCATGTGTCCATGATGTTAATGGTTCCCTGGAGAAATTACAGGAGTTATGTCAGTTTGGCAAGAGGTGTTGCTACGTCTCCACTCTGTCTTGGTTTTTTCCGAGTATGAGGAGGAGAAGAAAATGGATGCAAACATTGTAAAAAAGCAGCCAACCAACCTTTCCCCTCAAACAATACAAAGATATGCACACACACTGAAAGGGAGGAAAAGATAAACTGATAAGCAGCTGGGAGGACAGATGAGCAGATAGGGCTATATTTGTGTTTCTTTTATGAGCAATGGCAAAGTAAGTTAATCTTCAGAGTAGAATTATAGAGCATATATCTTTTCTATTCCACAGGAGGCTAGAGACTGTATTTTAAAAGCTCTGACTGTGTTCATCGGAGCAGCTGAAAGAGCTGAAAATCAACGGAAAGAAGTGTCAAAGCCCTCTTAAAAACTTCATTATATTCAAGCAATTAGAGCAAGCTGGGAGAACTGTCCCAGTGTTCTTGTCAGATCTTGGCTTGGTGAGATTTGCACGCCCACCCAGGTGGGCTGAGGCAATTTAAATGGCACGGTATCTGGGCTGTTTACAAATGACGCTGTGTATTGCTGAACAAGACCTTTTAATCACTGCAGGGCAACTGCTGGAGGCTGACAGGGAAGGTGCCAATCAAAGGGCATTGCGACAGCCTGTCCAGAAAATCATCCCCTGGATCTAACACACAAGGCATACCCGATGAGTTGAAGTGTACTAGAAATTTAATTGAAAATATATGTATTTCATAGCTTAAATATGGTGGAGATGGGCACATGCCAGAGGGGCACATCGCAGAGGAACCCGTGACAGTTTTCAGGAGACCCGAATTAAGCAACTGATTAATTTAATCCTTTTTTTTTTTTTTTTTCTTTTTTTTTTCCACGAATTGAACACCACACATTTGGTTCCAGTTTGACTTTGGGAAAAAGTCAGACTGAAGGTCCGAGACTCTATAACACAGGCTGCCATTAGCAGCAGCATTACATTAGCAAGTAATATTTTTAGGCAGCTTCACGGCTGCCAGCTTAAGGATACAGATGAGCTACAGGCAAGCAATGCTGCCAGGGACCCGAGTGACGAGCAAATCTGAAACCGTGCCTTTCCTTGGCCCTTAACATGCTGCTGCTAACATTACTGGTGGCGAGTGACGCACATTAGAGCACTTTGTCACCATTCAGTGCCCCCGACATTTACCATTTTCTCACCAGAAAGATCGGGGTTACGTCCTGCCCAGCCAGAGTGCAAGGAAGCATACTCTCAGTTGGCAGTGTACACTAAAGATCTCACTGGCTTTTCTATGGATTTAGTGAAAACCTCTGCTTACAGTTTTCGGACAGCTGGACCCTGATGTAGCTCTATGTTTTTGGAACAAATGAAGGCTGAAATCTCTCAGGTGTATCTTGGGAATTAGGATTTTTTTCCTGTCTGGCTTCCAGAGATACAAACTTGCCAGCCCCATGTGGGTCAGCAAGGACAGAAGACAGACATGCAGCGTCGTCTTTCTGTTGCTGTTAAAAGCTCATTTAGACTCTTTGGATTTATAATAAGTTTTAGTTCTTAAGAAACTGATATCCAAAATACATATCTTTCTTCCCTGGATGAGGCTGAGAAAAATGCCCAAAGTCACACAGCAGAGGTTGATAGCCCTCTGGTCCTCTGAGTCTATAATAACCAAATCCTCTGGTCCCAGTAGTGTCTCGAGAGAACTTGTTACTCATAAACAACTCAAGATTTGTCAGAGCAAAATCTAACTCCTCAGTCCCAAATCCTTAGTTTGGCAGAGTTCCACTATGTGAGAGAAAAAGTGTTCTCAGCCCTGTTTGATTATTATGGGGACTCTAAAGATGGGGGTTAAATAGTAACTTGAATGTTCTCCTAAAAGTCATAACTGAATAGAATCTTGACCATTTACCTGATTCTGACCTCCTGCCTTTAGAGTCTTGTCCTCCAGTTGTGAATAGGGATAAGAAGTATATTCACCTGAATAAGCCTTTTGGGACTGAGAGGCCTCAGTCTGATTGATGCATAGGTTGGTGTATCTTGGTTTTCCCAATTCAGCTGATTTATCTTAAAAAATTATCCAGAGATACTTTATAAACGAATACAGACTCCCACAAGCTTCAGACTCTCTCCCATCATCCACTCCCTCCCATTAAAGATCTGCAGAAGTAGGCAGGCATCCATATACCAGGTTCAAAATCTTGATTTTGGGGTTACTCAGTAGCAGAAGCCTGCAGTGCTACACAGGACCCTGGAACACGTCGGTCTTCAACGGGCATTGGACTAAAAAACTGATTTCCCCGAATGCACCTATAAAGGGCAGCCCTTGAGAAGGTGAGGCAGTAGCGTGTTAGTTAGCCGTGGATTTCTCTAGATCTACGTCAGGAAGGTTTCACTGCCATTTTCTGTTGTATGTTTAACGAGCAGCATACTGTGTTACCAGAGTTGACTTTCCACTCTTACTGTAAATTAATTCCTGGCCTCCTCCAGCGCATACTGACTGGGCCGCAGCACTACAAGAAGGCAGAAACACATGTCCTAACACAGTGGGAAACTGCGATCCTGTTAGACGGTACCTGCAGAGAAGCACTAAATCAGGTAGGTTTGGGCCATTATATCAGGGAGCTGAGTTTGGAGGCTATAACTAGAGGGTACCATCCTCCTTTTCTCCCTTCAAGCCAGTACAATGTCTTAAGTTTCCTGCAGTATATGAAAAAGAGATGTAGAATGGGAGGACTATCTTAAAATCAGGATCTAGTCCTGGTAATTGAATTTTATCCACTTAGTTTAGATCCTCATTTTAAGACATTCCTCCCGCGCAGCATTACCAGTAATAGATACCTGCGTCCCTGAGAATTCACATCCATCTATTTCAGAGTTTTAGCAAAGTTTCCTCCGTGGAGCTTCCCACAGAGCTGTGGCATTACTGCAGCGGGGGAGAAGGTTTGGTTTGCTACTGTCCTCGAAGCTGTGGGGTGTGTGGACATCATGGGGTGGAAGGCTGTGGATAATCCTGCCTAGGGTTGTAAAAAATGGTGGTGAGGGTAGAAGTGACTCCCCATGGCCTGGAAATCGCACTACTACCCCCATTTATCTACTCGTCTGTTTTAGCGTTAGCAGCAACAGCCACCTGTTTTTCTGGGTCAGTGTGGTGAGGTGCTTCACTCACTGCACTGCTATTTTCCATCAGTTCTAGAGAAAAGGTGACAAACCAAGTAAAGCATACCATAGGATGGATTTGGGCCAGTGGCTGCCAGTTGAATTGCACAAAATTATATCATTTCATCTAACTGGACAATGCGGGAAAGAATAGTGCAGAGATGTAGCAGGGAAAATCTGATCAGATTATTGTCAGGGGAGATTTATTGGCCAGATAGAAAGAAATGAAGTGCTGATTTATGCGTGTATGGAATCTGGCCCTTTGCTTCTAAAACATGTCAGGAGAATATGGTTAAGAGATGTTGAAGCTAGAAAGCAATCTTTAAAGTATGTTCCAGGAATAGTAAAATCTGTAAAATTTCACATAATAAGGACTGAACTAAAGAAACCACGAGCGTTTCTTCCCACACGAAGCTCCCTGGGGCAGATTCACTGACCTCTGCAAGCGAAAAAAGCAAGAGAGAGTATCTGCAAAGTCCTCATGGAGTCAGTATAGTAGTAAAAGAAAAAGGAGCCTGGAGGACTCTCAGGCTCTATTTTTGTCTATGCCACATAACAACTGCGTGATCTTTGTCAAATCAATGAGGTTCCTGGGCTCTTGACTAATCATCGGAGTTTATCTATAAAGCTGCGAAGAAAAATTTTCCTCAACCCCTATTTCTAACTTGGTCTGCTGGTCCTGTACTTTCCCATAGGTCTTGAACAAATCAGTAGCATGCAGGGAAGGTTCTTAAAGGTTGATTTTCAAGTACTTTTGTATCTTGGACAAAAAGCTCCCTCTTCAGTGCTACATGTTACTGTTTTTCGGATTGGCAATTAGGATTTAGAGTGTTACAGAGGCATCAGTGGAACCAAAAAACTGATGCTACTGAGGACTCCGTGAACGTCACCCAGTGTTGTTTTCCTTCTGTCCTTTAAAACAAAACCAAAACCCTGCCATTCACTAAGTTGGAGTAAACTGTCAGGTTTTTAATGTGAAGTGGCAGGATGTGTCCCAGAGGCAGTGGGGGAGCTGGCTGTGGATTGGCAAGATTTACGATAAGGGATTTGCATGAGTGCTGAGGCTAAAGGAAGATAAATCCCCAAAGGCAAATTCTACCAATAATTGAATTACAAAGCCATTATCATGTGCTGAACAGAGCAACTTTATAGCTCTATTGTGACAGGATAAAGCTTTTTAGAATATTTATGTTCATAGGACAACTTCGGCATAAGGATCTCAGAGTATGTTCTCTCTTCCACCTGTCTGTTGCAGCTAATTAGTCTTTCTGTGTAATGCGGTATATGTGGAGATGGAGGTGTGCTCAAATTGGGACTGGGAAGAAGGAATGCTGAAGGTCAGGAGAAATCTCAAAATAAATAGCACGTTAAGCACAAAGTCATCTGCAGAATGCAACTAGAGTCTAATGTCCAGAAAGAGAATCAGGACAGGTTGTGGAAAGGGGAAGAAAGCACAGAGGCAAATGAGCATTTTTAGTGATGAGGGATCTAACTAGATTTTCCAAGCTATGTGCCACTTTTCTGTTTGGTATTGCATTGCAGCCGCTTCTAACCTACTCTGAGTCAGTGTCGATAAGCTCAAAATGGCCAGAACTCTGTGGATTCTCATTCCACCCACCTTAGGAGAGTCATGCTGTTATCTGTCATTTATCTGCCATCCTTCGCTGCATGAAGAAATCAGACCTGTTTCCCCCAAAAGAAGGTGAGGGATGGTCGTAGGAGTCCTGATTCTGCACTTGTTAACTTCCTCAGAGACGTGGGAAACCTGCGTAACATCCCTGTCCCCATGTAAAGAGTGAACAACGTTGGCACTAGTTCTGTCTGTGGAAAGGGCATGGTAGCATTTCTGTTCTTCCAACCTTTCATTCTGGGCCATTTGCATTGAAAATTCTGTAAAAAATGTTGTATTTTGTTGCTTAGGTTAAAAGACCTTTGATCCTGGCTGCTGTGAGCATGTATGATATAAGGAATACATATGAAAAGTTTGCCATTAAGTTTCTTGTGCATGTAGTCCCAGATATGGTGTGACTGTGTCTGAAGTCAAACATCCAAACCCAAAGGCACTCAAAGCTACTTTCCAGAATGCACAAACCCTTGAGACGGAGCCCTTTTTGTCTGGTTCTTTGTTTATGAAAAACGGTAGTTTTAAATTAAGTATACCAAGTGGAAGCTTTTGCTGTCTTCACAATGATGCCTTTTTGCAGTTCTGAGTGGTCTGACTGCCTTGCAAGCCTCATCAGTTCCCAGCATCCATAAACAATTGCTTTTGTCCCTAGAAGTGAAAAAAGATAGAAGAGGTGGAAACCTCAGGATAACAGGGTCTCTATTGAATTTCCTTGGCTCAGAAGAGCTGACAGGCCAAGGAAGCCAAGGTTTTTGAAATGTTTCAGAAAGAGAGATGGCAAGGGGTTGGTCACTACAGAAATATGCCAACTAGCATTTGCTGTGCAGTGGGCAGTGCCAGGCTGCTTTTGTTTAGTTCAGCCTAGTTCTAAAACAGAGGATGATTTGGGGTCTTTTCCCTGTGCTGCTTCTCACGGTGGATGTAGAATCTGCATTCAGAGCAATTACTGCGCTGCAGCCGGTGATATCGATTTGTGAAGCTCTCAAGTGCAAATGACTACTTAGCAGGCTTGATGCGATTAAAATTTTAGGAAGCAACTTTGTAATAGGACTGTGGGGGTCCTACATTTTTCATAATGTGAGCATCTTCTACATAAAGGCAGTGGGATCACTGCCTTGCACTCCCCTTGGCTTTTTAAAATCCTTTATTTGTTGCCCTAGTTTATTTTTGGAGAAACTTCTGAGAGAAATCAGTTGTTCCTCCATACCCCAGTTCTTTGCAGGGTGCTCGGTTTCTAAGCACAGCACTTTTCCTTGATTAGCTTCTGAAGTGTACATTGACCGGGTTGCATTGACCATGTGCATAAAAGATAAAGAAGTAGAACAGGCAGTTGTATCAAGTTAGAAACACTGAGTTTGAGGCTTTGGTGTTATCTATGGCGAATCCAGCTTGTGTGTGGCGAATCCTTCTTCCATGTGTGAAGCTTGTATTTATTGAGGGCTCTAGTTTTGGCATAAGAACCTTCAAATTTCCCGTCAGGACTGGAATTTATTTGTAATTAGTTGGGTTTATTTATTTTCTCTCATACTGGTGCCATGGGCTTTAAAAATTAAAAAAAAATTCTGGTCAGTAAGCTCTCAGCAGAATCCAGATGGGAGTGATATGTTTCTAGATGTCAACTATGTACAGCTACTATTGATCTGAGCAGATACATATTTGTATTTTGCCTGTCCTTTGCAACTGTTCATGTCATCATTTAATATTATGGGCCTGACTGTGACCTTGTGCTGTCGTAAGTGAATTAAGCCTATTATATATCAAAGTAATGGAATGTGTATTTTCTAAGGTAGGAAGAAAGATCTAGCAGATAGGAAGACCTGGATATGGTTCTTGTCTCTACCTCAGATGTCCTGTTTGACTTGAGGAACTCCCTTAGATTCCCTGAGCCTTAGTTTTTATCTTTGTTTGTCATCACATTTCTAATTTGCAGGGGTTAGGAGAGATCAAAAGAAAGGAAGCCCTTGCGTAGATGAATAATGTTTATCACCAGTCATGTTTCAGCCATCCTTGTTCCGTACATCCTTGGGACAATTGATGGCTTAATTCTAATTTGAGCTGAAGCTTCTGCAGTCCCACTACTGGCTTTTGTAGCGTAAGACAAAGTAATATGCAGGTCACTACAGCTGTAACCTTCTAACTGACAGGGCTTGGTGGGTCCAGATATTTATTTGCTGCTTTTAAGACATTTAAGAGTTGATGTAAATTATGGCTCATACCACAAGTGAAAACAACAGCGACAACCATGTCCCGTCCACATCTCATTCCGAATTAGCTGTCTTTGGGCAGATGCAATAGAGACGTTTCTCGGGGGCAGAACAGCGCTGCGAGGGGGAAACTCACAAAGCACCTGGCTGTAGACTCACAGGCTTTAACTAGGGCAACAAGTTCTTTGCTGGATGAATACCGCTGTTGCGTGCCTCTGAAGAGACAAAGTGTTCAAATCCATGGAATAGAATCCTTGTTTCTTTGGAGAGTCCACATCCCCATGGGGCTGTGCGAGGTCAGGAGGAGGAACGCGCTGACAAAGCTGTACTGTGTCTTCTGCGATTTCTCAGTTCCAGGTGTCCTTAAAGCCCGCTTGAATAAACAAGAATAAAAAGGAGATATGCTAAATTACAAGCTTAGTTCTTACGCAGATTTTTAGAGCTGTTTGTCACTGGCATATGTCTTTCTTGAACTGAACATTTTGGCCCTAAATCTGATGATGATAGCAGGTAAAGGAAAAATGCCTTAGGAAGGTACTCCCTTCCCACCCACTTGGTGTCCATTATCAGGAAGAAGAGATTTTAAATGGAAGTCGAAGGTTTAGGAGAAAAAGACCTTGCCATAAATGTTATTAAAAATTGAGGAGAGGTGAAAGCAATGCTGGCTCAGAGTCTTTTCTGAAACTTCCAGTCCCCAGCAAAGGAGAACAAAAAATTCAAACCTTTTCTAGCTAGAGAATTGTTACAGATTTTGTCAAGCAAAGCTAAGGTTTAATCAGGACACAAATAGTCTTGTTATTGTTAACATTTTTATAATGGTTATTAGTTAATGCGCATGATGATTAAAGGCTGGAGCTGCCTCTGATTGCAGTCAGTGGGAACTGAATTAAGGTCTAAGTCACTGTTTGAACCTCACTTTTGATTTCCTGAAAAATAATGAGCCTTTGAACAGAACAGCGTGTAATTTGTCTATCGCTGGAAATGAATGTTTCTCTTCCCTCATGCATCTATTAAGTTGGAGGTCAGGCATCTAACAAGAAACTGGTTGTTTAACCTCTAGCCTTAATCTAGGATTATGAATTGGATGAGAGGACCAAGGCCAGAAACAAGGCCGATTGTTAGAGATGCTGCTGAGGCTGCTGTACAATGGGATGGCACATACTTGCAGTCAGTACTGCCGTAATTCCGACCGGCCATCGAACTACTGGCCCTTTGAAATGGCCGAGGGAGTTGTCGAGGCCAGCGGTGCCAGTCCAGGGGAACCTCGACAATGGAAGCAAAGCTCGAATCCATAAACCCCTGATATGCAGCGCTCAACGTCTTTATGTTCTTGCTTGTTAATTCAGAGTGAACAAACAGTCATTTTCTGAGTCAATCTGATATTTCTTTTATTAATGGAACACTGTTTTTATTAGATTAGAAGTGATAAAATGTCTCAGGATGAAATGGGTTTTTAAAATTTCTTAATTAATGAGGGAATATCGATCATTAAGAGTGTCAATTAAGCAAATGTGCATAAAATGTCCAATATAAAGGAACAGCTATAATTAGTATGCTGGCAAACACTATTATCACATCAATTAAAGTCTTCTGTATCCCACCCAGAACTGAAATGCATCCTTCTGAGCAAACCAGGAGACACATCAAAATGTCAGGCACCAACGAGAACAGAAACAAGTCTCCAGGTGGAAAGAAGTAAAGGAGTCAGAAATAAAGAACTCATAAGTACAATGGCGTCGATTTGATAAAATGGTAGAATTTCTTTCCAAGTTTCTTTTCAAATTTATTTTAGGGAAGACTCCCAAATGCTTTCAAAATTACCAGCTTTTACTTGTATGAGTTTAGGTCCAGTTAAACAGGATCTCCTGTGGAATTAAAACTCGGACATTCCTGGTATCTGTTGTTTTTAACGCCTTTCTATCATCTGTCTTGTACAGGTCTATGATGGGATCTGGTAGAGAGCCTGATCTCGTCCACCTGGAGGCAAAGACAGTGGATGGTCGTAAGTACATCAGCTTCCAAATATTGTGGTATTCTGGACTGCCCTCATATTCTTGTAATCACAGAATAGTCATGATGGAAATCTGCCTTCTTTTTAGTGATTCACTCATTTAGTATGAGGGGTTTGACTGTTCCAAGGCAGTTCTGTCAGAAGAGAAGTCTTTCCAGCAAGGCAAAAAGTTGGAATTAACAGGCTGTGAAAGGAGCTGAGAACATGGTAAGGAAGAATAGGTGATAAGCAGTAACTGGAGTTAGTATATACAGCACTTTTCTTTCTTCCTATGTGATTTTTGTTCAAGGGAACAAGGCATTGGAGAGAAGTTCCTGGGTCACAGAGTTGTTTCATGCAATATATAATGTCACCTTGTTCGTAGCTGTACAGTTTTAACAGACCAGGGATACTCTGCCTTCGGTATTACCTTTGAAAATACCTCATTTCTCTTGTATTAGAAACCTTTTAATGACCAGCCTAAGTGTGCACTCCACTGTTCTTGCTTGTCCTGCCATTGTCCTTCACTTTCATCAGCTCGTCTCCCTCCCTGCTTTGCCTCTTGAGTTGCTTTTCTCCATTCCAGGAGCCTCCTTTACCTGCAACTCCAAAATATTCTCCTAATTGTCTGTAAATTCTCTCAGGCACCCTAAGCCACCCGCTGGCCTTTCCGCCTCCCACCCATGCTTCCTCAAGGTTTATCTTTGAGCTCTACTGGCTTTGCAGATCTTCCTCCATGGATTTCTTTTCCACAACACTGGATTGCCTCAGGCAGGCATCACACCGAACACCTGGTTGCCATAGATCTCATCATTGTAATTCCATATTTTTTCTTCCGTAAATAGCAGCTTTGCTGCAACATAACAAGCAGATGTTTACCGTTTGCAATATATAAGTATTAATGATGCAGTCAATTAGTTCCTTTAAAAATGGATAAAATTCTCCCCTGAATTGTACCCCCAAATGCGGTGGTGTTACTTAAAATGTGTATTTTGTCATCAGAAATTTAAAAACTGTCTGAAAAGGTAACTGTAAGGTAATCAGTTTTTTAACTCACTGAAATTCAGCATGAAAGAGAATTTTTTGGAAGATGAATTTTGAAAAGAAACAGTTGAGATAGAAACCATAAAGTTTTAAAGGTCTTTCCATTTCAAGACATGCAAGATTAGTAAAAGTGAAAGAATGTGTTATGTCTATTTCTTATCATTTGCGATCTCTGATTATTATTTCTCCTCTCAATTCCACTTACCTGAACATGGTGGCAGGGCTGGGAACATGAGGCATTTTATTTCTTGGGACATGGTAAATGAGAATGAAATATTCTAATAGGACAGTGTCTATTTCAGCACAAAATATTACTGTTATAAGGCATTAAGAATTTGAGGTCATTGAGATGAAGCACTACAATTGATGTTTAAGGAGCTATATTCTGGTGATGCTTTTGAGGGATGTTCAGCTCACAGTGGGCAGAGAAAGTGCCGTGCTCCAAATGCCTTGAATGGTCTTGTTTGAGTTCTCAGGCTGTAACAAGAACATTTTGCACAGCTGTAGCACATTTCTGCAAAAGGCTTCTTGAAAGCTTAACAAATTAGTAAGCTTTATTACAGCTTTTAAGGTGGAAACCAAAAACCAGGTAGATAAAACTGGCCTTACTGAGGAATGAGGCATATTAGTAAAGAATTGTGGAATAACAAATTATTGCTTATCAGCTGAGCTCTAGTAACTGTTTCTGTGCACTTATATTGGCTTAGTTGCGAGGCAGCGCAACTTAAATTTTTCTGTTTAGGTGGTGACAGAACTACTAATGTAAATATAGCGGTGGTGTCAAACCTTCAACCAGTGGTGACCCCTCTTGCAAACTGAGATGAAAACTGGCGAGTCGTTCAGATGAAACTTCTGCTCATGAGTCAGGACATGCCCAGCTCAGCTCATTGGCAGTATAAGAAAATATGTTGGATTTTCCGTAAGTGCGTGGTCTGTTTTGCCCGTTGTTCCAGGCAGTGTTGGTCTCTGGCAGAGGACTATCGTGGGTAGCTGGAAGCAGAAACCTTGGAACATATCACAGCATTTTTGGCCAGAAGACATTTGGTAGCACTGCAGGTGACAGGATTTTGAGACTGAGACAGGCTGAGTGTGCACATGGTCCATTACTACAGTTACCATGACCAACTTGGTATATTCAGGTCTCTTGGCGACTAGAGCTGCCTAAATCAGAGTACTAGAGTACTAAATCAGTCTCCTTTCCCTGGATGAAGTAACCATGACTCTCCAATGGATGAACAAACCTTTCTCCTCTGGAATGAAGCTGGTGTGTCACTGCCAGTGGGGCGATGGGGTGAAGTGTGTTGAAGTGAGAAAGACACCTTTTTTTCAAGCTGAGGGTAATTTGCAAATAATTTCTTGGGTTTTTTGTGGTTTTTTAAAATGCTCTTGCATTTACTTATTTATATTTTGGTTGGAATATCTTTTTTGAGAGTTAACCAAGTATAAAAATTCAATAAAGGGATTAAATTTGAGAAGGTATACTTGCCAAAATAATAAAATAAAAGATCCTGAAGTGGAAATACAAGGGCTAAGCAAAAACCTGCTGAACTCAGTACAAATAAGAAAACCCACTTCACTCTGATGCTGGTATCTTTTCCAGCAGAAGCTGAGTAGTACAACTGCAGCTTTAGGTGGGAAGTAGAAATGTCAGCAGAGTATGGTGTTAGCCCGTCTCCCTGGCAGGGATGTTTGAGAACATCTATCAGCAGCAGCCTTAGTACTGGGCTTTCCTGGCTAGAACACCAATAATTCTCTCTCTCTGCTCCCTGATTATGGTCTGTCTGTGCATTTTATTTATTGTGTTTACATACATAATGTAAAAGGTTTACAAGGACCGAAATAGGAGTCTCTTAGCAGGCATAAATCAGTATAACTTCAGTGGCATGTTGATTTACACCTGCTGAGGATCTGGCTAGCAATGTTGTACCTGAGCACACATTCTCCCTACCTTTTTTTTTTTTCCTTGGGATCCAGAAAAATCTGGACTCTTTCTGAGCACACTGTGTCTCATCAAACTAGAGTACAGGTAATGATGAACAAAGTGAGTACAGACTGTGCAATTTAGTTGTACTGATGGAGGCAGATTTGCAGGGCTAATCATTGCCATTTTTGTTTTTAATCCTGTTGTGTAAATTTTGGAGAGCACCAGGCAAATTTTCATCTTGTCAAATGTGATGGTTGTGTTTATTTTTTAAAACCTTCAGGTCCAATCCGAGTCAAGCTGGGCCTGAGAGCACAGTGGTAAAACTGATTTTTCTGGTTGGAAGAAGTTCATATGAACCTTATCTCACATTTCCATTTGTATGCTTGGGTGTCCCTAGTGTTCCGCTTTGATTTTGGAAGAGGATCAAAGGCGAGCCAGCAAAGTCAGCAGGAACTGTGATTTTTTTTTTTTGCCTGGTTTCAGGTCAACACCCCAGTAAGACAATTAATCCCCTACAGTTCTTAACCACACAACGAGCTTCTCTTTGTTACATTCACCACCATAGTCAGCAGGCAGAGTGACTGGTGGAGTTAAACCTAGGTTTGCTCAAATGCAGCCTGAAGTGCTTTCAGAAGGTGTATAAACTTGTGGGTTTTATGTTTGTAAAGAATACGCAAGGCCTGAAAGATCCTTAATTAATGGGCTTATCTGATTTGAGCTAGGGAGGGTTATTCCAGTAGGGCCTGATCCAAGCTAATTGACATGGAAGGTAGTTTTTATTCAGGTGATGCCTAGTGAGGAATCCAGACTGTTGGTGAGAATTAGAAAGATGGATTCCTACAAGGCATTTGGAGACTAACTGGGTACCCACTGGCCCTCCAGAGAATGGCAAAGCTGACTCAGAGTATGTCTGAGTGACAGTTTCTATAGATAGAAGTCAAGAAAAACAGCTGTTAAATTTATGAGATATGCATTTGCTTATGTACATAGATGCCAATTGATTTTGAGTAAAGTTTTTATGTTTGGGTGGTTTTTTTTTTTCTTTTTGTGTGTGTGTGGATGAAAGAAGCTAAAGGGTTTTCTAATGTGCTGGCAAAAATTTAGAGAGCTTCTGATATTTAAAAAGTACTTTTGTTTGCTTTGCTTTGCTTTTCTTCTGCTATCCTGATTTACACAGCAACTTTTCTTATTGAAAGGTAATTTAGGTGCTGCTGTGATTGCAGGTAAGACCAAAGCCTCACCTGGGGTCAGCAGGCATGCTCTGCCTGCTGATCAAAAGGGACCGAGCATCTGGCCAGCAGTGTCTGAATCAGAAAGTTGTGCTAGGACTTTAATTTCTCTTTTCACAGACCATTGCTAGGAAGAAAAAAATAATCACTGCTGTTGAAAAAATGAGTAGGCAACCTAGCCTGACAGTCTTTTGCTAACATAAGCTAGAGTAATGAATTAATTCCCGTAGTGCTCTAAACCTGTGAAGTGGGGTTTTTTCCTGATCGTTTTTAGTATTTTTTCCTGATCATGATTAGTACTTGTCCTGGAGAATGACATCTGTTAATTTCTCTAATTATATCCTTATGCCAGAAATGGCAGAGGATATACTTCCCCATGTAAAGAAAGATTCCTGACTCTGACATGCAATGAAGAAAGATTAGCAGCAGGACAAAAACAGATTTGTGAGTAGTTAGTAAATGGGATGGCTTCATTTCACTGATCTTCATTACTGGTTAATTGCTTTGCAGTTGCTGAGTCCTGGAGAGTTGTGAATATATTCCCATACCATAAACATTTCACAAATCAACCTTCAGACCAGATGGAAATGGATAAAAACCAGTCATTTTGTGTGTTTCTCAAAGAAGGAGTAGAAAGATTGAAGTATGGGAGAACGTTTAATTAAATTGTGGAACTCATTGCCATGGGGGGTTGTGGATGCGGAAGGTGTACCTGGACTACCAAGATACCGGGACAAATTCTTATAATCTTTTCTAGACTTCTGTTATTAGTCACTGTTGGAGAGGGGTTACAGGCGTGGGTCTTTCCATGAGATATGATTCTACCATGTTCTTATGGTTCATTAGTTACAGAATGCCGGTCATCCTTCAAAAGCAGAAGCTATCCCTAATGTCTAAGCTGCTCAGTAATGAGCTGGGATACTTCATAGTAAATCTGGAAGACAAACAACTCATAGATTATGTGGATGCTCGTTGCATAAACTCCTGATTTGTCCTTAGTGGATTTATTTGTAGAAAGAAGGACACATTCCTCAATGAGTTAAAGACAAGAAAAATAAAAATGATACATTTGCAGTGAGTACAGTGAATATTTTCTCTGACTCTCCTTCTGATCAAATAAGGTTTTCGAAAGATATGCATGCAAGCTTGGACTAGAAAGCAGTGGGTATTAGGTTATGATATGACTTCCAAAAACCACTTGGCAGCAAAGTATCCTGAATAAAGTCCTACTCTGCTTAAGGAAGGGATTCGAAACTGTCCTGTGTACTTTTGTACTTTTGCAACCTCCAGTGGCCACCAATGAATGACCTTCCATCTCCAGCAGCTGAGCCAAGAAATGTCTCTGGGACAGTCTGGATGCATTTCCCTTGAGAAAATATTAGCATGGAGCTCAAGCGAAACAGAAGAGACTAAAATATTTCATGGCACAGGGTCCCCCTGGCTCTTAACTTTTGCTATGTGTTGGATAGCAATTGTGTTTGCAATTCTCTTTCGCCACTGAAAACAGATTTTGTCAGAGGTTTCCCTTAC
Organism: Aviceda cuculoides; assembly: GCA_035590195.1. Taxonomy (NCBI): domain Eukaryota; kingdom Metazoa; phylum Chordata; class Aves; order Accipitriformes; family Accipitridae; genus Aviceda; species Aviceda cuculoides. Next base: position 30,599,586 of record JAVJGG010000094.1, on the reverse strand, counting down.
AAGATGTCTCCTCCATTCTTGTGTTCTGTGACTTTTCTTGCTTCGTCTTCAGAAATAGCTGCCGTTCTCTGAGAAGAATCCTACTCTAGGTGTCTAAACCTGTCAAAATCAAAGTGTCTGGGGGTGTAAGAGCTGCATGTTGCTATGTTCTTCTCTCCAGGCACAGCATGACTTTGTTGTTGTATATTAAAAACAGCAGCTGTTGTTGGAGGTGAGGGTTTTGGAAATGAAAAGCATAATGTCCTAATTACCTATGGCAGGGAAGACATCTGTGCGGGAAAACTAATGAAATTAATTCCAGGGCTTAGCAACTGAATACATTAATTGACATTAATTAATGCTAAATTACAAAGCTCTGCCAATGGAATCACATAAAATGTCCATGAGAATCAAATGCTGGAACAAAATCCTTGAGTCAATGTGAGCACAGCAAAACTTCCCGTAGGAAAAAGGAGAGATCCAGGCGCTGCAAGAAGCCTCTTTTTCCTTCTTTCTGTCTCCCATAGCAGAGCGAGCTTTTCTTGGTGTGCACATCTCAGGGTTTGGCTGTTTGGGAGATTAGCTTAAGCAATTTCAGTGCCCTGCCCTTTAGTAGTTATTACTGGCATTTTAGAATTGAAGCCACGGAGAATTGCACTGTAAAAGTTCACAGGAATTGCCTTAGTAAATCTTCATCAATGATACAGTCACTGCTGCACAGACTCCTGCGATCACAGCAGAAATAGACATAGTCCCCATTCCTCCATTAAAACAGGATAGAAAAAACTTCAGTGACCTCTAATGGATGTCAACCTGACCTGCTCTTTAAAACCTCTTGTGGAGGAGATTCCTTAATCCTCTTTGCTGACTGGCCCCAGCAGCACCAGTCCTGTTACCTCCCTGTGCTCTCAGGATAGATACTCCATTTGCATGGGCAGTAAGGCAGCGCTGCAGTCTCCTCTTACTGTCTCCCAGACAGCCGGTGTGCCTGTGGAAGTACAAGGAAACAAGATGGGAAACAGAGGTCTGATCCTACATAGCTCTGCGCTGGGTGATTCGATCCCATGTATGAAAAGCCACCTGGTCTTGCCAACAGCTCAGGGGGCGGTGGGGCCGGCCGTTTCAACTGGCGCTGCTTTGATTAGGCTTGGGATTGCCAGGCTTTTCACCAGGAACCTTGCTGAGACAGAATGAGACCCCACCTGCAGTTCTGCGTCCAGCTCTGGAGTCCTCAGCACAGGAAAGACATGGACCTGTTGGAGCAGGTCCAGAGGAGGGCTGCAAAAATGATCAGAGGGGTGGAACGCCTCTCCTGTGAAGACAGGCTGAGAGAGCTGGTGGTGTTCAGCCTGGAGAAGAGAAGGCTCTGGGGAGACCTTATTGCAGCCTTCCAGTACTTAAAGGGGGCTTATAAGAAAGATGGGGACAAACTTTTAGTAGGGACTGTTGCAATAGGA
>JAVJGG010000094.1:30387570-30598050 GCA_035590195.1 Aviceda cuculoides | reverse complement strand
GTCGGCCACTTTTTTTTTTTTTTTTTTTTTTGTCCTGTTGCTGTTGAGTAGGGACTTCCTCTTGGTCACTGGTGTCCTTCTCTGAGACACTCTTCCCTCTGGCTGAGACCTGTCATTTGCCTTACTGATTTCTGACCTCCTCAGTCTGGAAATGGTGCCTGCCTGCCCCAACGCTCTCATTGTCTTCAGTTTTATCTGCATTGCTCTTTGGAGTCTGAGGTTACCTTGTAACTTGGTGCTCCCATAATTGCTGCCTCTCGCCACTGCTGTCTGTAGCCTGTTTTGTAGCTGCACACAGACCTGCTCACTTGCGTACGCTATACTTGGGTCCACAACAAGGCCATGGCAGCATAGCTTCAGGCAGCTTGTGTACCCTGGCGCTTCCCTTTTTTAAACTCTCCTGGGCCCACCTTTTTTTCCCTTTGGACCGCAGCACACCGTGTCCATGGGGAGCAGTCTCAGTACATTGAGCCCACTGGTTTCTGCTCTCTACTTCTAAAAGGGTGTATTGTGATGATAAAAAACTATCAACTAGTAGCTCCCCCTGATCCTTGTATCTCATTTTGCCTTTTGGTCATTGGTTTCTTGTCTCTCTAGTTGGCTGTTGCTTTTGGAGTATCTTTCTCCAATTCTCCCTTGCAGTTAAATCTGCAGCATTTAGGAGTAATGTGGCATGGTCTGTAATTTATTTGTGGTGCTTTTTTTGTCAGTTGTGCTAGACTGTGAAAAAATATTCCTCCAATTTCTTAATTATAATTCATGTAAACACGTCCACTTCTGGAGAGAGGCTGGAGAAGCAACCCATAGTGCTAACATAATTTTGGTCATTAAAAGTAAAAAAGAAAAAAAATCCATTCTGACTTTTCCAAGTATTGGGTTGGGATTTAAAGAGATTGTGAACTGTCCTTGTTTGACAATTATATTATTTGCGTGTCTTACATTGTTCCGTTTGTATTTTTAATTAAACAAACACATGTGTTTATATATATATATACACAGAAAATTGGAAAATTAGTCGTTCTTATTAAACTTCAAACATCTCCTCTCTCTCCTGTTTCCTCCCTTTTTTCTGCCCCTCTTCTCAAATCACATATTTTGGTTTAGTTATAGCCTACTTTGTGGGATTCCTTCAGAAATCAATAGGTGTCTGATCTAGGGAGTCTCTATTCTAATTTTCAGCTTATGCATATGTGCTTAGTATTTGCATCTTCGTGTCTCTCTGTTAATTGTCATGATTGGGTTTCATGATCCTGGCTTGTCTCTTCCTTGACATAATTTCCATCCCCTTCTCTTCATTCAATAAGCAGCAATGTCCTGGGCATTAAGTGCTTGACGGTCAGTGCAGATTAACTTGAAACGCTTTCTGCTGCAGTTAACCTAGTGATCTACCTGGTTATATTTCAGTGGATGTTTTGTGAGCTCTTTTTCTTCCAGGTTTGCTAATAATGGAGACTGTACCAGTGCTGATAAAACCCTGCGTTTCCCTGGGCTACCTGTAGAAATCTTTTTTTAACTTCAATTTACTTCCTAGACATCTATTTCCTTGGAAAACATTCTTTTTATGCCATGTGAATGCTGGACAGGGTCTGGTCCTTCATCTGCATCTTTCATCTTCAGGATTATTCTTCAAAGTTACTAGTTGATGCCAAAGTTCTCCACAGCATAATATAAACATCCTCTCCCTCTTCCGTGTCCTGATTTTTTTTGTGGGGGAGGAGATGGCATGGAGGAAAAAAAATAGGATGTGACCCTGAAGAAATTACAGGAGACACCAAAGAATGAGCAGGGTAAAAAGTTTTTCTGCCCCCTTTTTACAGATTGCAGTCTGGGCAGTAACAGAACAGACCCTGGGTAACACAGAGTGTTGGTAATGCACTGGGGAATTTAATGCAGGGTTTTGATCATGAAGAATACAAGGGATGCTGCCAGAAGATTCCGTTTTTAATCTTGTACTTGTCTTCAACCTAGTTTAGCCACTGTAGGGCTGATCCAGGCAGCAGTCTTTCACTGTCATGTCAGAGATATTTAGTACGTGTTAAGAGGTACAAAGTGAACTCGTGACAAACCAATTCACTGCGTGGCACTTATAGTAGGATTTCTTTTGGCCAACTTGAGCCATTTAGCACGTAAGCAGTTTAAGTTAGTCTTCTAGACTCTTCCTGTAATGCTTTTCTCTCTCTCTTAACTAGCTTAGATTTAACACCTAAGTACCAGGTGTCGGAGGTCAAAAATCCCACTTTTATGTATTTACCGGGCAGTTTATGGTAAGAAATAGTTTAATCTGTTAACAGTACTCTTGTACATCCCACCTTTTCACAACTTCTGCCTATGAAAACTAAATTTTGGCATGGAGCAATTGGAATCTCTCCTTCTGGAAAGGAATTTGGCAGATACTGAGAGGAGACTTGTGACAGTTCTTCCATATTTTCCTGGCGGTATTGAAGAGAAATTGTAGAAGATGGAATCTTCCATGCTGCTCCATACAGCTGCTGCCAAGGTGCTGGTGGTAGGCATACTGCTAGATGAAGTTTAGCAAAAAAATCCCGTATTCATAGTCTCATATGAAAATGTAATTTGAGAAAGATGGCCCTTCTGATAAAGGAAACCCACAAGACCACAAGATCTGATACAGCTGCATAAATCTGATCTGTTAACTGGAAAGCTAAATTAAAAATTGAAATACTTGTGGTGTAAGTGAAAAGTGGGATGGAGCAAGTTACTGTGAAAAATAGGCTGGGCATTAGAAGAAAAGTTGTAGCTGTTTATAAGTTATAGCTGTTATAGCTGCATATATATATGTGAGGTGGGTTTAAGACAACTTTTTATTCCATGAAACATTGTCTTTTTAACTGTATTCCTATTGTTAACTAATAAAAGGTAATACAATTTTTCCATTATTTTGCTCACTACTGTAATCAGGATCCAGCATATCATTTGGTTCCCCTTTCACCCTTTTTAAACATCAAGAAAACACTCTCTTCTCATACTGAGATGCTTTCAGCATTCTGAGACATTCTAAAGTGAGTATTATGGCAGAGGTACCACCAGTGAGTTTAAGGACTTTTAGGTTCAAGATGTCTAGAGCTCTTAATTTTTAAATTGTTTATGCCTGAGGAGGTAGTGCTCTTACATTCTTATATGGCACACATGTACTGTGTCTTTTTCTCCCCTCATAAATACAGAATCTACTCTTAATGGAACAATTTACCTTTTCAGCATCATTATTGAGAACCTTATGATTTCTATTTAGTAAATGACCATGTCTTTATTCCCTCTTGTACTATGTGCTATCTAATATTAAGCCACATGCATTCAAATCTTGCAGGACTGAGGTAGCAGTGGTGTAATACAGAGTGTCAATGATTCACCTCTTCTTTTCTCTAATGCAGCCTGTCCTTCCTATGCAGATTTATAATCTCGTAGCCACTTCCCTCACATCTCAAGGGTTCTGGAAAGGTGTGCACCCAGGAGCTAATTACAGAGACAGATACACCAGTTGCTGGTTCACTGGATACCTGCTAATAATTCAATACTTCTAACCTGGCTGAATGACCTCAGATTCTCTTTCTTCTCTGTATTAGAGAACATCTGTTCACTTCTTTTATTTCTGTACTGTGGTTATTTTATTGCTCATCTATACCCTTATGGTAATCTGATATATATTACTGTCACTTGAGAATAAAAACATCAACCATGACTTCCTAAAAACAGTTGAGGAAGTTTTGTGCATACATCAGCAAAGAAAAGGGTAAGGGGTTAATAAAACATGTTGGTAGATTTGACACATAGTGCTTACAGCTGTTACGTATGTGATCAAATAGATATAGGAATTGTGTCAGGGAGGTGCACCAAAACACCAGGTGTCTGATCACTACAAGCTGTGTGAGATGGAAATGGATGTTAATTCTTGACTGATGTGAAGAGGATGAATGTTGAATTCTGCTCTGCTGCATGCCACCAAAAAAAGCTTTAAAGTGACTGGGAGTGGTTAGACAGCACCTGCTATACTTCGTGACAGCAATGTTGCAAAAATGATAGAGTTTATGTGGAAGCAGCTGAATTAGCAGAAAGACCTTAAAAGGAGGAGACAACAATGCAGCGTGTGTTAACATCTAAGCATGTTCATTCTTAGGTTACCATAATTGAAATTCCGTAAAGAAGGAGTTCAGACAGCACAGGAGGGCTTTGATGTGACTGATTAAAGAAAAAAAATTAAGTGATCTTTTCATTATTTTTCACAAAACCTGTGGAATTGGGGTAATTTTGAAGTTAGTGGAAAGCATTGAATGGATGACAGGGTATTAACTGTTTACTTCTTCATGAAGGTAGATTCTTTAAGCATTGACAATAGCAAAATAGGATTGTGACCAGACTGAGGAAAGAAAGCTTTAGAGGCTAATGAGGAAAGAAAGCTTTAGAGGCTAATCGATAGGGGTTTGTTTATCGGTAGAAATCACATAGCAATAAACACTCAAAACCTGTGTTACAGATACTGTAGCAGCATCTACACTTCAGAAAATGAACATGATGTTGATAAAGTACTTGCTAAGAATAGAGATTGTAAGTTTTCTTGGAGACATGCTTGAGAACAGATAGGCTATTAAATAATGAAGGGGTTACCACGAGTTTGAATGTGGTGGTTGGAAGGGGTTAGGCTGCCACCTTGCTCTGAAAGCATTACGTAATGAGGAGTGCCCCATCCTCTCCTTCCCCACCTCCAGGCCTGCCTCCCCCTCCCAAAATAAATCTGTGTCTGAATGATGGAAACAAGGAGTTTAAATAGAAGACTTGGAAATAAGGTTATTTCCAGTAGTACCCATTTCTGGAGAAAATGGCAGCATGAGAGACACAAAATGATCTAATATAAAAGTTTAAGAGAGTATTTTATACAACTGGCCAAACTTCTAAGCATAAAAATGTAATGTACCTAGCACTTTTAAGTTGCTGAATATTTAATGACAATATACACACAATTTTGTGAAAACATAATAGAGCATGCAATCAGAAATCTCATATCTTGGCTTCAGTGCCTAAGTTATTACTGAGAAAAAGACAGAAACTTTTTACTTTTGTCAGTGGAGCTGTTGCTATTTTAAGTAAATATCAAGGTTAAGAAAATATGTAGACAATTTGGGGAGATTACATTAAATTCCTAGCAGTGTTAGCCCATAGTGGGTGTTAGGCTACTTGAAATAAACAGGAAAGATTTTTTTTATTAGCTGTTATTCCAGTTTATTTGCAACTGAATTGGAATAACTCCTATACAAATACATCTGTGTAAACTTTAATTATCATAAATTAAATAACACTCACACTGAAAAAGTTGAGGGCAAAATTTATTCTCACACAATTCAGATGAGGCTTTGTCTACTTCCCTGATTTTCTCAGGCGCAGTGACAGGACAGTGGTTAAGAGGTTTGTGAACATGCATGTGGTTTTTTGGGGGGTGTTTTGTTTATTTTCAGAGCTGCTAGTTGACAGTAGGAGTTTGGGCAAGGAATGGAAAACAATGGTTCAGCTGAGAGTTACAGCTATGTAGATTCTGGGATCCTTTTAAATGAAGTTGGTACTGTCTATACTGTCCAACCATTATCACAAAGAAAGGAGGAAAGACGCATCCTTGACATTGTCTCCTGTTCACCCCACCCCAGCTCAGTAATGTTTTTGTAACATTCACTGCTGCTGTTTGCACCATTGACTCTTTTGATAGTGTCATTGTCATTGGGGTTCTCTGTGGTGACACAGGCCAAATTTCCAAAGGCAAATGCCAAACTACTGTGGTTTTGTTGTTTTTAAATGCATTTAAAAACTCTGTCTAAGGTAACCAAAAGCATGCGTCTTACAAAAGAATTAGACCACAATGGCTATTTCTAGGATGCAGAAGTCACTTAATGCTCCCTGGATTTCTGATGTAACAGGGTCCCTGAATCCCCGAGTAAGTGGAAGTCCATGCCAGTCCTGACATTTTGAATTTATTTTTATTTTTAAAGGAAATAATACGGTTAATAGGAAGAGGGGCTCCTTCTCATGATTCACCAGTCCTATTGAGCAGAAAAATATCTCCAGTTCACTTTTGAATGGCTGGGAAGTGAAGACACTTCTCCTTGGCTATATCAGTGTAACAGTTCAGTCCTGAAACACTGGGATTCATCCCAGCTAGGCTGTCCAGAGAGGATTCAATTCTGTCGCTAATCCATGACTGGCAGACATGCAATGAACTGCTGTCCAGAGGTACTTTTCTCTTCCTACTGTCTATACGGGGAGCCCCTAGGCAGACCGTGTCTTTTGGACGCCTCTCCATTTAGAGAAATCTTATTTTACCACTAGTTTTTGTTTTGTTAACAAGCTACTGCATTACATGGTGCCAGTAATTGCAGTCATCTGCAACAAAGCTTCTAAGAGGAGCAAAGCAAAAAAAAAACAAACCAAAAAACCAAAGTGTCATTCCCTCTTTAACCTTGAAAGAAGGAAACTTCCTTGTTTGTTACTCTACAGAATATGTAGAGTGTGGGCATGGTTGAAATGGTGGGAAATAATGCTGTTAATAGTTCCCTGCATGCAAATGAGAACTGGATAGGGCTTCTTGAAACTAATAAGCCGGTGAATAAGTGTTATTCGGAACTAGTACTGTGAGTTACCAACCTGTTTCAATAATGACTTCTGTTAAACGTTCAGGGGGTTGTATGCAAGGTCTAGTAAGGCTAGTGGAGTAATAATAGTTTGTGTAACAGCAATGTGATACAAGAAAGAAGCTTGCTGCACTCTCTTGAAATTTGTTTAAGGGTTTAAAGTCAGCCTGGAATGTCATGTCCCACAATAGCTGCACCAAGCTACCAAGATCTGTGCTAGATCGGACCCAAGGAGCAGCTTCAGATCAAAAGAAAACAGCCATCACTTTCAATCTCTTGGTAGAGGATTGATGAAAAGCAATTCTGTCTGTGTTAACCTTGTGATTTGATTTGATTAGCTGATGCATTCATTTGATGATTTCAGAATTTGATTATTTAAGACATCACCATTAACCTATTTGATTTATTGATCCAAATTCTTTGTGACCTATACTTGGCTATAGTTAGAATTTAATTTAGAGAATTTAAACCAGTTTTGGCCTAGTGATATCTTGGTTTGTTGTTAATATTTCCTTACCAATTTCTAGAAAGAAAATCTGTGCAGAGTGTATAGATCTATGTTTTGTATATGCTTTGTTCTCTTAAACCCAGAAGCCCTGAGGGAAAAAATGTAATTTAGCTTTGGTATTTGAAATATATTTGGCTCTCTTTAAATTAAATCCTTTGTTCCCGCATATTGCATAATACTTCAAGCAGCAGCGAAATAATACCCTGTAAGTTGCAGATTGCTCATTATAAGATCCAAAATTAACTAATAACAGGTAATTATCCACAAACTGCTAGTCACTCATTTTGGCAAATCTCTTCAATACATAAGTTCACACGCATAAAACCAGGTCTTTACAGTACTGTGAACTGAGTTAGCAGAAAAGTCCATATAAATAGCAAAAGAAGAAAACCTCTAAAACCTCCAAATTTAGTTCCACTGAAGTCTCATAATATTGTTCAAAATGTCTCATCAAATTCACCTATTTGGAGACCTGGTTGGAGGTCAAAAGCTTTTATATTTAACAAGCTTCTTCAGTGAAAGTCAGTTAATCCTGAAACGGTGGTAAGTGAATACAGTGTGCTAAGGAGCTAGAATAGAGGGAAAGCTACAACATCAAACCATGGGTGGGAATCAAGACAGGATTTCAGTAGAGAGGTGAAAGGCTCCTACAGATGAAGGTCTGTTCTGCAGGAAGCAGAAATATGTGAAATATCTAAACACAATCCAGAAGGACAACTTGACCCTCTATTGCTTGAGAATGTGGAGAACACTGTTGAAAAACATTGCTGTGTCACTGATGCTAAAGCAGCTTTACCGCCTGATTTCTTCACGGATTTTTCTCTGGTTTGGTGTTCACGCCGGCCTGCTTGGACTTATGTAATAGTGGTGTAACTTGCCAAGGCAATGAGGAGTCAAGTGTGTGACTTACTGACAGTGGATTCACTTGAGCAGCCAAGCATGCTGCAAAAACCGGAGGACTATAGGACCAGTTGGGTCCCTTGGGTGATTGAGTACAGCCTGCCACAATCCCAGGCAGCCCTGTCATGGAAATTTAGATAAGGAAGGACCACAAAACATTCACCCTGTGGTGGGAGTGCTGGAAATGCAAAAAAAGCAAGAGCTGACTGTGATGCTAAACTCTCAAATCTGTGGGAATGGAGCAGAGCCATCTTACAGGTTTTCTGACTCAGGCCAAGTGTAGGAGCCAAGGATTAAGTCTGATCTCTTTTCCATGTGCCAGTTGCACCATTCTGCCTGAAAAAGATAGTTGCCTCATTAAATGATGGCTTGGTTTGAACTGTATCACAAAGACTACTGCAGTATTGCAGGAGTATCAAACTAAAGTGGGTAACTGAACATATGCTCTGTCTAATGCTTGTGGGAGCAGCAAAAAGTAATAGTGTAAGTCCTTTTCACTAGCTTGATTTTTCTAAACATCTGAAATTAATTTTGGACAGCTTAAATAACAGTATCCCACATGCTAAGATTCTTCCTGTTTAATGGAATATGCTGAAAGGAAATTAATTTGCTTAATTTCTAAAATGCTGGTTTAAAGTTTTCCAAGCAAGTTGTCCTATGTACCCATCCTACTAGCAAGGAAATGAAGCACTAGCAGTGCAGCATGCCTGCTGCCCTGATTTTTTGAGGTAATAAAGAAACTGGGATCATCCTTCCTTGCTCCTCTGTAACTCAGTTATTAGACTAATTTCTAAAGAAAGAGCAGAGTTAGGTTCTAACACCAATAATGATATTTCTCATGGATGTCTCCACTAATGGCATAATGCAATGTAAAGGTAAGATGAGCTTTTAGGGTATTTGCTGATCCCCTTCATACGAGCTGCAAGTTCAATTGGATGTTCACTGACCTGCCTCTTTCCTTCCCAGTCTCAAATAGCCGTATTACTGGGAATGGCAGAAGAAGCATGGGCAGAAGACACTTTATTCAGTCTTGACTTATGTGTTGAATGTGAAAACCATCAAGACAGGTCATTTTCCACAAAGTCTTAGACACCAATAGATTGTGACTTTCCCAGTTTTGTCTTAAAGGAAGGGGCCTGTCTTGTTTCTAGTCCATCTAACATTAGTGTGCGATTCATGAATGAAGCAGATGTGCAGAAAGCTCTCCACCATGGGCTCCAAGACCTTCTTTCATGGTCATTGCCTTTTCTCCTATGCTGATTCACAAAAACAGAGCTCACAAACTGGGTGGGAGGGGACATCTTTTTAAGAAGATACAGGATACAATGTTGACTCTATGTTTCATTTCTTTCTTTTGCAACACCTGCTACTTTCCCTGTCTTCTGGGGGAAAGAAAACAAACCCAAACCCTAGCTAAATGAGAAATAAAGCTTTTAAGGTTTTCCTAGCTTGTTTGAGGGGTTTTGAGCCTAAGACATAACACAATGGGTTTTCACACACATGCATGTTGGGGAAGGTAACTAAAGTTATTGTTGAGTGTACATAGATTGTAGAACGACTTTAAAAACATGCTTAAGAAAAGGAAGAGAGAAACACAGTCAATTAAAAGCATTATGGCTTCAGAGAATGAGGACAGAACAAGGGCTGCCCTTTTCAGGAGGCGGAGAGAACTTCTTGGCCTGTCAGACATGTGATGGACATTAGCAGCAGGAATTACAGGCAGTGCCCTGAAGAAAGAGTCAAATTGTCTATTGAAGAAGGGGGTAAAATGTATATCCTTTCCTTTAACAAAAATAATGGCATTTTTCCTCCAAGAAATCAAGCAAGTCAAGTGGCTTTAGTGCTTTTTTTTCTTTATTTATGGCCTAAACCAAACTTTCACAACTGGGTGTAAAATTGGGAGAGGTTTTCTCACATGATCTAGGGGAGTGTATCCTGTATGTTCCTTCTCCTTTTGTATTTCTGGGGGAGCATTTTCAGTGCATAGTGTTGGGCAGATTCTGAATGTGTTTGGTCACGATTTCAGTCAAGAAGATAAATGTGATTGGTACCTAGGACCACGGTACTTTGCATGCAGGTGATTTTTCCTAAGATTCCTGGTAATGGTATATCCTTTTCTCAGAATTAGGGTAAAGTATCCTAGGCAAGAGCAAGTCTGTCACACTTCAAAAGTTTGTGTTACCATCAAAACTCCTCTGCTCTCTTTCCCCCTGCACAGTTCTTCTGGACTGTGCTATTCATATTCCTGCTTCATTTCTTACATTTAGCAGTATCTGGGCAAGCCTTTGGCAAAGAGACTTTTTTGGGGGCACGTACTATTTCATATAAGGAAGTGTTGCAGTCTCTGGCCCTTTGAAAAGAGCAGGTAAGTTCTTTGGAGCAGACAAGACCAAGAGGTGAGGAGAATATGCAGTAGAAAAAGAGTTATTCTCTCCCCCTTGTGTGTTTACAACTTCTAAAATATGACTTTGCAATATAAAAACTTGTCTCACCTGTAAGGATACAAACTTGATGAAATTCAGTCCTTTGATTACCCTTTGCCATTTCTACTTAGACTTTTCGTCTGCTTTTTTCTGCTTTTGCATATTTCCTTCAGAGAAGTAAGCTTTTTTTCCTTGTAGATTCAACAGTCTGCCTGCCAGGCACACTGGGGCCATGTGGCAGGTAGAACAGGCAGCAAGGGTGTGTGGGGATTGCGCTAGGGTGGTATGAAAATGACTGAGGAGATCTGAAGCTGTTACCTGAACTCTCAGTGAGACTTAAGTCGTAGTGACACATGTTCAAGGTCTAAGCTTCTGGTCACAAAAATACCTTTTAGAGTTTTAAAAAATAATCAGTAAGGCTTTCCTAACTCCAAAAAAAGCATTGCATTGCCATAAGAAAAGTCAGTTTTACCAGTTATTGATTGCATGACTAAAATTAGTCTCTGCATAACCGCGTAACTTTCTCTTTTGCACAAAGCAAATGTAATCAACTCTCAGTCACTAATATATGCAGACACTCACAGATGTACATTCATGTGCATGCTCAGTGTTACCTCTAGATAAAGGCTATAGTATTATGTGAACTGAAGTATCAGTATATACTCAGATACTGCCTTCTTACGTAGAAGCCCACCATAATTATGGCATGGTATATTTTTCCCTTATCAGTGGGTTTAATAAAGAGTGGTGAGTGGGGCTTCTGAGCAAAATAATTCTGAGGAAGTCAGTATTTTATGGCAAAACACAAGTGCTGTTCCTCTAAAAAGGCGTAAGTCTTATACTCCTTTATGTGGCTACTCCAAGATCTAGCTAAAGCCTTTGGCTGCTCCCAAATGAGAGCCTAAAGAAGTAGCTTTGCTACAGAAAGCTCTCTACTCTTTACAGACTACTACAATGTAGTAGTAAGTTTTGTTGAGTATATTCTACCACTAACAGTCATGTTACATTCTGTAGTTTCCAGGAGGTACCATATCTAGTCTTCTGCTTGGCAAAGCAGGAATTGACAACACAGCTTGTGAGAGCTGAATACTCACTTTGTGAGCCCGTGATGTATTCTCAAAACAATGGGCACTACCTAAAGTTGATTGCTTATTTTTCCAAGTTCTTAAAAAAGAAAAAAGGCATTCTAATATTTGAGTGCAATTCAGTTGTATCTGTCTCTTCTCTCTCAGCATATGCATTTATTCCTCTTCTCTCCATGCATCTTTATTTGCTGTGAGGTTTCTTAATTGTCTCTTGTATGAGAATGTGAGGTCTTCTGAGCTGGGATTTTGCCTTCCGCTATATTGGATAGGGCCTGGTCCTATTTATCTGTGTTATCTATGTGGAATGTATTATTGATCAGAGCTTCTGCCCATACCTAAACTGTTAACAATCAATGGAAGAGCTGAAAATGGGATCCAGTTCTTCAGGTCTTGAGGGCTTCTCTTCCCCTCCTAAATTTCATAAAAGATGTTTCACACAGCTCTAAGAAACCACAGCCTCATATAGCTTAAAAAGAGGTGGCCAGCAGCCAACTTTCAAATAAACACTCTCTGCTCTTTCATTAAAAGAAAACATTATCATAATATTAAATTACAAGTCAAATGGTGAAGGTATCTTTCACTGTGTACAAGATATTATTCTTTGAATTCACAGAACCCAGAGTGATTTTCACATGAGGGTGACCAAGTAGGAAAAAGGGAAAAAGTAAATAAAACCGTAACATTGGTTGTTTTTCACATTCCTCTCCTGGTTATAGAAACACACGTGTTTGGATAACAAGTTTCTTGTTAACCACATCTTTTTCTTTCCCTGAACTTTAATGCCCCTTATTCTTTATTTGTTGTCTAGGGTATGTTACCTTTCTGATATGCCTCTTCATATTGATAAAAAAGGCTAACGTTGCAGCTCTACCTTTGTGAAACATTTTGAAGTCAGATATTTTTTTTCAAACTCTTGATGCTGTTGAGAGAAAGAGTAGGAAGCTTGCCGTGAATCTAGTTGAGATAAAGGAGAAATTTCATGAAAGAGCTGATAAAAGGCCAATTTTCATCCTGGTCCTAGATAACAAGCCTGTTAGATGAAGACACTACTAACAGCTAATCCTACTGATTATTGCTACTTCTCTTTTTAAAACAATGCAAACAAAACTTGTCCCTCATAGTCTAGCACACTAGCACTTTGTAGAATGCAGAACTGGATGGTCAAGATGAGAAATCAGGAAAGTGACCTGGCAAAGCAGCATGTGAATCTGCCTCGTTCTACATTTGCACCAACAACTACCTTTGGACTTTGTCATCACACAGCTTCTTGTGCCCTGACCCCTTCCAGCTCAGCTGGGGGCTTGGGGTTTTCTTTGGCAGCTGCTGACTGACCATCTCTATCACCATGTATCGCAATGTATTTATCATTCTAGATGCTACAAAGAAACCAAAAAATTTGGTTCCTCCTTGAGTTTAATTCAGAGGTTTTGGTTCTGAACTCTCTTTTAAGGGTTCCAGACACTTGCTTTTCATGCAGATTGTACAGTTGCCACTTGTTAAAGTTTGCTATTAACTGTCATTTGGAAATTCTGATGCTCACTTCTGCTAGCTGTGTAACCGGGTGACATCCTTGGTAAAGTCTTGCTGTGCCGCTTTCCTAGCACGTTAGTGTTTTAAATACTTCCCAGTTCATTTGTCTCTAGGTGTAAAGACATCAAGCATAGGCAGTAACAATTGCATTGTCCTCTCTTTTGTGAATCTGAATTGGTAAGTGATGAATGATATGTTGCAATAACTATCAGGTCAAATTATTTGCTATTTGTCCAGCTCACTTACCTTGATATGTTTTAACTTCTTCAAATTAATTAACCAAAATGAGAGCTGTAGCCATAACAATAGTAATCAAAATACAGTTTACAGTGTTTTGCTATATTATTACTGTGAAACTCCACTTCAGAAGAAACGTTAATTGTAGTAGCTCAGTAATAATACGTATCATTTCTGAATGGATCTATACCAGCATCAGACCAAGGACAACCAGGAATATCATGCTTCTAGCAAATCTCTCTCATTCTACACTCTATGCTCAGTACATACTGCTGACTCCTCCTCTGGATTTTTTTTTTTTTTCCAACAAGAGTATTTGTGCTATGTTAAAATATTTGAGCCTCATTCTCATTTGAGCCTCTCATACTTAGATCAGTACTTTAAAATACACATCATGATTCTGATACCAGTCTGCATTTCAGTACTAGGAGGACAGTAACTGGGAGCTTTTCCTGATGCAAGAATTTTTGCCGCCTTTACAGAGGCTCTGTGTGTACCAGCACAACATTAGAAGTAGCCATGTAACTGTAAGTGTCTTTATAGAATTGATGGTTTAACAGCATTTTCCCCAGTCTCCTAGGAAAAAAACCAAACAGCTGGTACCTCTGCATCTTCCCTCCCTTATTAAGTACTCTGCTCAAGTTGTATGTGGGTTGTTTGCTTGTTTCTTCTTCTTCTGTTCTTTTTTTTTTTTGAGTTGTTTGGGGGCAGGAGTGCTTTCTTGGGTTTTATTTATTTATTTATTTAATGGTGAATTTGCAATACCTATGAGTTTTCTTTTTGATAGATTTATTTAGACTTTCCCTAATCCTTTGCTTTTCTTTGGGTTGAGATGAACATCATCTCTGGGGCAGTCTCAGGAGTGATGAATAGAGGTGAGTAGAGGCAACTAACTAGCAGTCTCTTTCAGCCTTTTGTCTTTCTGTAGGGATAGTGTAACTTTCTTCTTCCCTCTTTGGTTTTCAGTAAAAGGGAGCTGAGAGCAGAGCCCGTTTTAAAGAGAATAGGTAAAGGCAAGGATAGCCTGATCTTCTTAACAAAGCAGTCAATCATTAGTAAGGGTGTTGAAAGAAAAGGAGCTAGAGGACGTTCACAGTATTTTTATATTTTATATGTTTACTACTGAGTCCACAAAAAGGATTTTGTGATTTAGAAGAGAAAATACAGTGTGCCCAATAGCAGGAATTCACAAACAATGTTCTTAAAGATTCATATGGTCAAATGACATCATGTGTATTAGACTGTCCTTTTTTGATTAAACATTAATTTTTCAGCTTTAATCATGGCACCTGGTGCTTTCCCAAAGTGATAGTTTCATTTTTTTCTGCTACATTTGTCACTGCCACATCTTGGAAACAACTGTGTATATTGAACTTGTTGGTTTTTTATATCCTTTATTTAATTTAATATCTCAGTGTTTTCTCATTGTTACAAATAGATGTGGCAAAATATTTTTCTTGTTTCGTTGCTGGGCAGACTGTTGTGCAAATGGCTTTGTGTGTATGAACATTACATTTGTGTGTGAGGGCACAGTGCACAATCGTGCATGCTCTTTTCAAGGCAAAACGGCATTGAGAAGCACTTTGCATGCAGTTTGCATGGGGCTTTGAGTATTAGCATGGAAACCATCTGGGAGCATGCAAGTTTTTAGGCATTTCTCTTCTGCTACCAGTGTCACAGAATTCACCAGTAGTAATGTGCTCTTCAGCGGAGAGTGGATTTTGGTAGCTTTTAATGAAACTAGGAGATGAGATTGTTTCTGATATGAAATTGCAAAAGGGTGGAATTATCCGCCATGTATGGATTAGTTTCCAATCCCTCAATAATCTCCCAACAGATTCATACAGAAGCTGAATGTTGGAGAAAAGCTTGTAGGATTTGATGGCCAAGAGTCCTGGAGAGGGAAATTAGTGTTGGCTGTGATAGTTCTTCCTTCTCCTTTAGGTGAACCAGGAGGGCTGATAAGACAACAGTAACCAAGTCTTTGCGTCACACTTTCCCTTCATTTTGCTAAAAGCACCTTCCCTAAGAGGTTGATCCTATCATCCGTGGTGTGATACACAGTGACTCAGAGGGCTAATAGTGGGGCTGAAATGGGAACTCTGCTCCTGGGTCGTGTCTCTGCTAGGCACAGGGCTGTGGCATGAGTGCCTCTGTTCCTGTCTGGGAAGAGTTACCGGAGAAAGGCGTGTATCTAATAAAACTGCTTTTAATGATGTATGGAGCTTCCTTATAGCTGACTTAGGCTGCTGTGCAAGGGTTAAGTTCTCAAAGGGGAATCCTTAGAAAATGAAGAGCTGCTGGCAGTGATCCCTTGTGTCAAAAGTAGATCAAAGAAAAAAGAAGTGCAGGAAATGTGCCTTTGTGCTCCGATAGCCTCTGTGAGCAGAGCAGCCCCTGAGGGATTCTTGGAGCAGTGCATACATTTAGAGCATTCCTAAGGCTGTTCCTAGTAAAACAAGGATGGAAAGGAACATAAAGTAACCTTGAAGATCAAGGGAGCTCAAGGACAGCTTTAAGTCACTTTAGTCCTCTCCACTTAAGTTATGTTGTGTGAAATCAAGTAATTGAAAATAATTTTCTTTTTACTAAATTGAATTCTACAGGATCAATTCCACATTCATTGTAATAATTCAATCAAGACCTGGATCTGAAAATTATATTTCTTTCACTTTCTTGCTGGCACACAATTTCTCTTTTGCTGCAAAGTGTTGCACTGCCGTGCCATGGAAGCTGAAGGGCAGGGACACAGAGCTCCTGCCACAGGCCACAAAATGCAGAGGCATCCTGAAGCTGGTAGCTGAACATCTCCTAGAGGGCAGCTGTCTAGCAATTATGTCTCCCATTTCTCTTTTGCCTAATTTTATTGGTCTCTCTGGGCAGTTCACAGAGGGCTTTTTTGGCATCTTAGCATATGAGTTTGTTGAAAACTTAATATTCTGTCTCATGAGAAACTGATTTTGGAAATCTTGTTTGATTTCTTGTAATGATGAAGACTAAAAATCTTAACATACCCCCCCCCCACAAATTGTTCCAAGTTTATGCTTTGACTTAATCAAAATGAGTCATTCAGTATGGCAAACAGTCTGTTTTGAAAGCACTGAAGTGCTTCAGCTAGGTATGACACCATTTTACTGCATTAATGTTACAAACTCTGAACTCAGAGTAGACTACAGAGTGAAGATGACATGCTTCAGCCTTAAAATGCTATAATAGTTTCCATATGAATATTTGGAAGATACTGGCATTTCATATAAAAACATGCCATGAGAAAATAGTCACTGCTTAGCATTTTATGGTCATCAGCGGAGAGTGAGGCTACAGGCAGTCTTTTGAGAGTCCTTCCCTCCTGCTTTCTAACTCTGCATCTACAGGCTTTATATCTTCCTTCACCTTCCCTTGTGACTAATTACGTCTGTCACATCTGCATGTGTGAGTTCACACATACCCATCTCCTTTTAAGCTGCAATTGAAAAACCCTATAATAAGTGCTGTTCCGAAGGAATAAAACAATTCTATTTCTTCCTCTAAATTCATGCACAAGAGCACAACAGCTTTGAAGTGCTGTTCCCTTGGAAGGCAAACCATATTTCCATCATGTATTCCTTCTTGCTGCTTCTTTGGAGCTGCTTGAAAACCTCTATTAAAAGTTGGACACATCCTCCTTAATTTTATTCATCTTGGACTTATACAACTAATGTAAACCAGTCATCCAAGCTATGCTCCCTCTGTGATGATGGTTCATTGACAGTTTGTTTTAAAACAGGTATCTTAGGGTGCAATTTTACATCCCTTTCCTCTAATGACAAAGTCAACTTGAAAGGCTTGCATCCTTCCACTTACCCCAGCTTGTCATCTTTCTGGTTTTGGCAGTGTAACCGTTTGCGTGGCCTGACTGTAAACTAGATCAATAATATTGCAAGGTTAAACTAGAAAATTTAACCAATGGGAAAGGAAAATTTTCCTTAAGAATGGACAGTGGTTTTATTGCAGAAAAATGGAAAAGTGTTTTAAGGTTTGAAAAGGGAATAAAAGGTTTCAAAGAATAAAAAAAAATTTTTTTACACTTTTTGGTACACTGAACACTTCTGATTTTTTTTTTTTTTTTTTCCTTCCCCCACCTCTTTTCCACCTCTGTTTTGGCTAGTTTTTAGGAACCCAAGAAGATCAATATTCCTTGTGACAAAAATACAGTTATGCCTCTCTTAATTTATTTTAAATTTTTCTTGCCCCATTAATGTGTATGGAGGAGCAAGGAAGAGCAAGGAAGGAAAAGGTACAAGATTAAGAGTTCAGGATTTGGAATTCTGCTGTCTCCAACACAGATGCAATATAAGCGGCAAATGTGTTTTTTACATGCCATCACCCCAGGAATGGCCAACTTTTAGATGCAAGTCTGTAGCTCAGACCAATGAAATTCTAGCAAGAAAAACAGAAGTTGATTGCTTGTGAGTGAGTGACCTAAAGTGAAGCTTTAGGTCGTATGGACAAATCCCTCTTGTTCAGAACCAACATTGGTACAACCAGTGTTAGCTGTCAGTATCATATCTGTACACAGCCAGCAGAAATGGAGCAGATGCCTCTTCTGCTAGCAATCACCCCAGCCTGAACAGAGAAGAGAAAGTAAAAAGCAGAGCAGAATGGAGCTCCCCTGAAGAGTGCGTCTCAAAGGCCTGTGGAAAGCCTTCGGACAGTTGGGTAGCATATGATCGATTCCTGGCAGCTTTAATACAGGCAAGACACAATGCAAAACCTAGCCCTTGTTACCTCTGAGTAATAACCAGTTAGTATTATAAAAATAGACATATGAGTAACGAGCAGCTGTGCTATAAAAAGAGAAATCTTTCGGAGTTAATGTGACAATATATGCACACATGAGTGTGCGCATGTATACAGTACACAGTTCGTAGATTAGGAGAAGGCAGTAGATGGCATATTTTTGGATTCCAATAAGTGGTGTTGGTATTCTATTTCTCAACTGTAATTAAAATAGTCATTCAGATCTGTTTCAGTAGATGTACATGTACGCTGAAAACTGAATAAGAAATCATAACTAGCAAGTTGCTATTCAAAGGCAATATGCCAAGTTAGGGAAGTAGTATCAAGAGGAGGACCCAAGAATTCCATCTTGCATCTTATCTAATAGGTGAGTTTTGTGAGAAAAATGTAGATGGCATGGGCAAAACTTTTTCTGGGTGAGTTCTGTCTTATAGCTGTAGCACAGTGGTGGAAACCTGCAATGTACTGTATTTTGTGCTGGAGCTTAAAGACTCTTTGTTTTTTAAGTGCAACGTAGTGACTTTATTAGAAACAAAGATTTGATGCATGAAAGGATGAGCATGCACTCTACAAAGCATTGGAGAGGACAAAGAGTGGTTGGATAACACGGTTCAGGAAACATCACCATCCAGGGAAGGAACTGGCCACAGAGTGACCTAATAGAGAAAGCGAGGAAATGAGAGACAAAGCAACACTTTGTGTGACTGGGGCAGCCAGGAAACAGGCATGCCGTGAGCAGCAGGAAAGAGGACTGTAGAAATTTCGTACAACTGTAAATGTCTAGTCATTCTGTATGTCATGGAAACTGCAGATGATCTTTGGTAATCCGAGTGAATTTTATAACAGGACATTGCTCAGTGTTGTGAAAAGCTCTTCAGACTGATCCACTTACCACCCTTCAAGGAAGATTCTTGTCAGCAGTCGGCAGGTGGGCAAGGAGGTGGTGTTCTGTCTCTTGTGGGTGGGAAATCAGATAGGATTCCAACAGCTGAGTAGGTTCTCTGAAGTAAATAAGCAAGGAGCTACCAAGGATAGTCCCTACTAGCATAGAAGACTGGTTTTAGTTTTGCAGAATGTAACTAATTTTTAGAAATCTTCTAATGGTGCCAAAGAAAGATGTACAAGATATATTCTTAGATGCCATTTGTGTTCTGTACATAAAACAATACAGAAAGTTAAAAAAGAAGAGAAAATCTGTAAGTATTCTGCTAGCCAGATACGTTGCATAAGGCTTGGGTCTGTGAAATGCATGTCTATATCCTCTGGGGAAAAGACACTTTGTGGTTTGACTGGCCTCCAGCTCACTGGAGGGGAAGCAGCCTTCTAGACTTGTTAGGCCAAACTTGTTTGGATGGTGTTAAATTAGCAACCAAGGGAAATGATAGAAAAGCAAGGAATAAAAATCGCTTGTTTAGCAGAGAGTCAAGGTGTCAAGAATAAAATTAATCAAGGCACCAAGGACTGAAAGAGGAGTTCTTTAATTGCCTACTGCCAACGTGATGAGGCTGGCTAATAAACAAGTGGCAATGGAATGGAATTACTGATCTCTAAACCTAAATGCTGATAAGCTCAGGCTAGGAGGAAGGATTCCTGTGGTTGGAATCAAAGGACCAAAGTAGATTGGGAACAGCATCACATGGCAAAAATGACATTTCCCCTTTACCCAACCATTGAATCAAATGATCTTGAAGGCCAAAAGATTAATTAATACCTAAAATAAATGTTGATGTGCTGGCTGATGACTGCTATAGACTGTCAAATCCAACTAAAGACCTGGATGAAATACTAACTAGCCTGTTGAGTGTAAAGGGAGAAAAAAAGCTTTTGTTTGTGTGTGTGTGTGTGAAGCCTTCAATACAAGTGGCATATTGGAGGTTTCATTCTGCCAGCATGAAAGCATCTTTGCAAATGTTGAGCAGATGACAATATCTGAGTGCAAATCCTTGTATCACATATTAGGATATTGTCTTACACCTGTTCTCAGCAAATAAAGGACTGAAGGTAAGATAAGAACTGAGCTTAGAACTAAACCCAAATGTTATACAAGTGGAAGTGATTGTGGCTTGAATACACAATGAAATAGAATAAAATCTGCAGTGATCTGATATGTATTTCAGCCTAGATATTCAAATAAATAGACTTCAGTGCCTAAATAACATTTGAAGAGCTTGGTACTTCCCAAAGAGGTAAATCTCCCAAAGTTTAAAACAGTGTCACACTAACACAGTTGAAAGAAAGGCTGTGGACAGAAAAACACAGATAATAACTGGTTTGTAAACAGCTAGAAAGCCACAAACCTATAGCTGAAAGGGGAGGCTACACTAGTATGAAAATATAAGGAAAAAAGTACATTGCTTGCAGTAAAAGGAAACTGAAAAGTCAAAAGTTTAGCAATAGATGAAGAAAACAAGGAATTAAGAAGAAATCAGCAGCAGAGTTAGGAAGTCTAAGGAAGTATTCCAACTGCATTAGTAGAAAAAACATCTCAGCAATGATATGAATCTGTCATAGATGTGTGTGGTAGGTTTGTCATGGAGACAAACAAGTAATGGAGACAAAAAGGAAAAGAGTTCAATAAATATTTATTTTCTAGGAAAAAGAAACCCAATAATTGATGCTTCACTGTCACGTAGAAATAATGCAATAGTTTTCATAAGATCACAAAGATGTTGTGAAAAAGCAGTTATTAAATTGCCTGGTTTGTAAAGCAACTGGTCAAGACAGCTTATGTTAAAGAATTTTGAAAGAACTAGCTAAGGAGCTTTAAAAGACATCTGTACTGAATTTTTCAGTAAGTGTTGGGATACTGAAGAAATTCTTGAGAACTGGAAGGAAGTTAATGAGTTAAAGGAATATGCTGGATGGCTGTATTTAATTACATGTGCTGATATACTCTCTACTCATGTGAATAAGACTGCTTGGTAATACAAAGATTGCTGCTTTAACATCGGTCTGAGTAAAAATATCAGAATACTTGATATAGGATCAAAGAACTAGAAAAGGGTTTATAATTACATGTCAGTCTAAAGGGCTTATTTGAAAAGACTTCTTGTTGCAGTGTCACTTTTTTTTTTAATGAGTTTACAAGTTTGACAAAAGTCATAGTGTGGATGTAGGACATTCAGACTTCAGTCACGTACCTAAATTGGTAACTCTTGATATATACTTTAGTGTGTGCCTGGGCTGGTATAAATCACTACGTCACATGTAGGTTTAAAATAAAAGTATAAATAGGAATCATTGTTGATTAACTCTGCCTGTAAGTTTCCTGTAAGGGTAAGTTCTGGGCTATGTGCTATTTGACAATTTTAGCAGTAAGTCAGAAGGCAACATAAAAACTGTACTGATGATCTGCTGATAGCATAAAGATAGGAAAAAATAAAGCAGAGTCCTACTCACCAGTGCAATAAAACCAGGTATCTGAAAGGGAAATAATAGATATGGATGGTGAGAATACCTGTTCTGGAAGGAAACATGCCGGAGAGAGACTTGATGTCATGGTGGATGATCAGCTAAGAGGATTTATTTTGGTCAAAATGACTTGTGAGATTGTTGCACAGATAACCAGGGAGATCTCAGAAGGGAGCAGAATGGCTGTTCTGCATAGCATGGCATTAGTGTGTGCCGATGTCTGCCCTCCAGCAAGAACCCTGAAAAACTGGTGAGGGCTCTAACAGGATGCTGATGTATCACCTTATATAATAAGCTTTGGCAAAACTGCATTTTCTAGTTACCTGCAATCTATCGAGACAGAGTACAAAAAGGGTGATGAAGTAAGCAAGGGACATGGGGACCAACAAACTAATGAGCAAAGAATAAAAGAGTTTAATAGCAAGCGGCAGGAGATCACAGTGACATTTTCAAGGTGGAAGGTTAATAACTTAAAGCTGTAAATACTCATGAAGGAGAGAGATTATTTATTGAGCTGAAAGTGGAAAGTTTAGGAGTAATTGAATAATACTAGAATAGGTAGTAGACAAAGAGTCTTCTTTTTGCCTCATCTGACTTCCTGACAGTCAGATCTATTAGTCTGTACATTAGTTTATCTTCTCAGAAAAGTAGTGAGAAATATTGAGTTGCTATTCTGATATTAGATGGGGAAAAACACTAGAAAATGCTCTAAAGGAAATTTCTGTTTTGACAGGAAGATAGCTTGGCTGACCTGGAATTGATTTCCCATCATGAGTTCTATAAATATTTTCTGTAATTTTCTTCTCTTCTCCAAAGCAACATCAGGATTGAGGAAAAATTTCAGCCCTGCAGGCATCTGAATGCTTTTTTTCTATAAGATAGTGAAAGAAATGGGATTACCTTCTGAGTGCTGGAGGCTTCTGATTTTACTGTGTTTGATTACAGAAAAAGTGATGGATTTGTGCTGTGCTGTTAAAAGATCCCATATTTTTGCTGTGGCAGTTGAATATTGTTACATTTACTGTTTCTTCCTGAACGTTTTATGTTCCTTAATGGCAGACTTATCTTAAAATCATGGATCTCCTTTCTCTTCATCTTTTATTTCTTTTTACTTAAATCATTGCCTTTTGCTGATCGAGACAGAGAAATCGTGTAGTTGGTAAGTGATAGTCTTTATTAGTTGTTTAATGCTGAAAGTCATGTCATACAAGAATTACATACAACCATGTGTGAGAGGATATGATGTGGGGTTATTGGAAGCATCTCTGGAATTACCAATTTCAAAAGAAAGTGAAGTTAGTGACTGTGTGCACTAGATTTTCAGTTCAATCAGAGAGGTCGAATGAGTGAGAGAGAAAAATAATTAAGATATAAAGTAAGAGTGTAGGCTGGACTGGAGTGTTACAAAACCACTATCCAGATATCATGCATGGATTCATCATTCTGTGAGTCCTCTTCTGCTCAGCCATAGCCAGCAACTCTGCTATGAGGAAATAAATGAACGGGGGCATATTTCTGTCTGTGCATATGAACAAATTCCTTGCCTGTCACCTCGTCTGGGATCTTCTGTGCGAGTATATTTGGTCTGTCAGTGAACCCAGCTGTAATGACTGCCTTTCCTCCCTCTCGTATGCCCAGTTCAGTAAGTGGCACCTTCCCAGAGGAGGTGAATCGGTTGTTACCAGGCATTTGAATGAGCCCGCCTGGCTTTCTGCCAAAACCGAATAGGATGTTGCTGACAGTCTGCACGGTGGATAATGTAATTAGCAGATCAAGTTTCATGTAGTCCTCTTTGTGACAAAGCAGTAGTTAAGTTTTAATATATCTTAATATCAGACCAGTGAACTTCACAGACACTTATCTCGATAGTGCAAAAAAAACCTTTTCTACCTTGTCTCAGCCGTCACCAATGGCAATGGATTTTTTTTTTTTCATACTAAAGCAGTAAATTCATTTTTCAAGCAGCTTAGGCCTCTGTTCATGGTAGTCTGCCACTGGGAGTTATGTTTGCTAATGAGAAAGAAGAGGAAAATCCTAAAGGTGTTTATGTAATTGAGCAGGGGGAGGGGAGTGCAAGTCAAATATTTTGATTAAGTTTTAGTTTTATAAGGAGGAATGTCTCTAGCATAACTTCTGCCATGACTGTACTATGTTTTGTGGGTCCCATGATATTCAGGCTATTTCCAAAATATATGAGCAGCTTGGAGCGTGTGAGGAGGTGAGTGGGTGGAACAAACTTTACAGAAAGCCCTGAGGGAGGTAAATACTGAAGATACAGCAGTGCTTAACAAAGATCGGGAGATAATGGAACTGAGCAACATCTCAACAGACACAGAACATAAGTTGGGAGAAGCAGATTCAAGTTCTCAAAAGGTCTTGTTCTCTTTCCACAGCAGAATTTCTTTTAATATGGTGAAATAGATTTGTTTGCAATATGTGATTGATTTTTAGCATGGATTTTTTCATGAGGCAAGCCTTTCATCAGGCTGGCCAAACTTTTGCCAGCTAAGTGCCACATAAGAATTCACATTCTTTTGGGGGATTTCGTGCCATTATTGAAGATACTTTACTTAGCAGACCAGTGTCAATGTCTTATATACAGTGCAGAATCAGCTTTCCCAACATTAATGTCCCTACATATTTGAACACATAGACAGGAAAAAATGTAGCGTTTGACAATTGGATTGTGGAGACCACAGATCTGTCATCAGTACAGCATTTGTCTACTGTAGCATGACGCTGTTCTGTTCTAAAGTTATCATTTCTTTGGAACTCCATGAAGACTGATGGCTGTCTTTAGTACTATAATAAAAGATGGAAGGATACAGCATTTTACTCACTGTGTGATGTGCACTGTCGTATATATTACTATGAAAATCATTTTAGCAGTTTAAAATCAGACCAGATATTGCTGAAAAACTGAAAGCAGTGGTAAATTTGAAAAAGTTGAACATATGTTCAAGTTGTGGGGGTTTTTTTGGGTTTGTTTTTCTAGATTCTTCAGTGTGTTTTCATAATATTACTGTCCACTTTAGTTCTGCTGAGAATATCTTAGCTGTTATCAATGGCATGTATACACATCTTTGCCTCAACTACAATTCATGTGAATAGGATTCCCTGTGTCCTCTGACATGATTTCACATTTTTATATTGCTGAATTCATAACCTACATGGCTGAGGTTTGAAAGCAATTCATTTTGCATCTCTCTGTCTTTGAACACCTTTTGAAAACAAATATGTTTGGTTTAGTCAACTTGTTTGTGATTCCTAGAAAAGAAAAGACTAGGGACAACCTCAAATAAAGATCACTGCATGCTTAGTCTGGGACTTGTGTATTTTCACATGCACAGGTTAAATAAATAAAAAAGCTATTTTTGGTATGAGTTGTTCCAAAGAGAAGTCAGAAGCTACTGAATATTTAATTGTCAGAAGTACTACAATGGATAATAATTTTGATAAATTTGTATTACTTTGAATAACAAAAATTTGATCAAGAAGAACACCTCAATTTAAAACCAGCTAATCTTAGCATGCTGGATTTACTATTCATATTGGTGAAGCAGAAAATAATTTCTATGGCCTTTTGTATCTTCTGAGATTTTGGTCTTTTTTTCCAGCACAACCAAACTTTACATCAGGACTCTAAGATGCAATCTCAATAAAAATGATCAAATGTGTGTGTATTGGTGCCGTAATTATGATCAAATGTCACAGTTACCAATGAAGAGTTTTACAGATATATGACAACAGGATCCCTGAGATAGAGCAGTGCACAGGGCTTAATAAGAAGGGTATTGGAGAGAGTATGTATTACTAGATATCAGATACAGGGAAGTTACCCAGACGTCATGCCTGGCAGTAAGAAAGAAATGTATTCTCTGGATGTGTGCAGTGATGCAAAGGTTTCATTAGTGTTAGTTTCGGGTGGGCTGTTCTTGTGTGGTGAAGATGAGAGCACTTATGCAGGTTCTCCCAAAAGATTGCTAATAAATCCATGTCATGTATTGTATAGATAGCATATATATTGCAGTTGAACTTTCCTTCTAATCATAGAATGGTTTGGGTCAGAAGGGGCCTTTAAAGATCCTGCTATGGGCAGGGACACCTTTCACTAGATCAGGTTGCTCAAAGCCCCATCCAACCTGAGTGCTTTAGAGGTGTAGTTGTTGGCAGGCAGCTAGATATACTGTTCCTCCAACATGGGCACTACGGGATTACACAGTGTCTCTTCAGTGGTTATGTACTGGTAAAAATGGGAGTGGATAAAGAATAGTAAAGAACATATTATTAAGTAAAGCATTTTGTTGTAGTTACATTTCTGGGAAGTGGTAGGGCTATTCTGAAACATCATCAGGACAGTACTGCACCAGTACACTGTAGTGAGGGTGAGTGTAATATAACAGGCTTTGTTAAATATATGTTCATGCTTAACAATATGGGAGTATAATTTTGTATAGAAACATCAAACTCTTCCCCTGTTCTTTTTGTTTTGTTATAGTTGTTGTCTCCTGTTCTGGATCACATGAAGAAAACTCTTCACCAAATCCACCTCAGAAGCTCTCCCTGATAAAAAATAGGATGGTTTCATTGCATCAGCCCTCTCAACCAGGTACCACAAGCCTTCTTCCCTACATCCTCTTTATTTCTACTTGAGAATCTAGGTACAAGGTAGATGTTGGCAGTCACAAGGACCCTTTACTAGAAAGCTGTGCCACTGGATTTCTGACTGGAAATGGAGCAATGACTCAGAAAGGGCACTGTAAGTGTAAGGGAATCCCTTACTTCCTTATTAAAAAAAAAAAAAAAAAAAAAAGATAATGAAAGTTCTCGAAATTTTTGAAACATGTTGTTCCAATAGTTTTTAAAAGGTTGCTTTTCCATGTTTGAGATTACTTCTTTTTTAAAAAATAAATTAATTATGGTGAAAAAATATTTGAAAGTTTAACAGCATGACAAAACATTTATTATGACCAAAATGAAATGCTTTTATTGAGCTGAAGGTAATGAACTGAAAAAAAAAATGTCTTTTTTTTTTTTTTTTTTTTTAGTCCTTGAAAGTTTGGCTTTTTGTTCTGATTTCGTGTAGGAGCATCTCACGAAATCTTAAAATACTCCCAGCACGAGAAGGCTACTTCCCATGAAACTGTACCCAGGAGGTGAGTGACTCCAGACCAACTTCCTCAGGAACGAGGCGACAGCTGGCAGCTCCACCCCATAAGCAGAGCATATACGTTTCCCATACAGCCAAGACGCTGATGGTCAGCTCAACCTCACGGACTTCTGCCCACTGCTCGGCTCACTTTGTTTACGTGTGCTTTTTTTTTCACACGAGCATATTGAAAAAAGCTGCCTACCAAAACATCGTTAAGAACACAGGACCAAAAAGGTCCATCTCACACTCCCAATCTGTGCATTGCATGGTCGATTTGAAAGGCGGGGGGGGGGGCTACCACACTCTAGGCACCTAATTCCTAGATAAACTACTACCTGAGGCTTTCTCTCTAGAAAATGTAGAGAGACGAGTGCCTCCTGAGGGAGGTTGGGAACACCTCGCTCAGGCGTTTACCTGAGGATAGCTTGAATTTCCCATTTGGAAGTGCCAGTCTCCTCCCCGTTGGCACACGAGACAGCTTGCCGTGGCACTGTTCAAAATGTTATCTTCCGCTGCGCATCTCCAGGATGGAAAATGCAGTGAAGGCCTAATTCTTTAATTGCAGATACCGCTACAAAACAACAGCAGTCCAGCATAGTGCTAGTGATTCATGGGAGGATTCAGTTCCTTCTCCACACCTAGGTGATGAAGAACTGTTCTGGGACACGGTAAGTTCATTTTCATGCATTACTACGGACATTTATTCACTACCAAACTACAACCAATTTGAAATAATGAGCTAGAGGTCATGGACTTTCTGTTTTACTCTGTTATCGATCCCTGGAGCTTTTTTTTTTTTTTTCCTGGAGAATTGTTTTTATTTCTGTACATGTAGCCTCTGCAGCCTTCTTCAGTAGGTGGGGAGGGAATTGTTGATGTTCCCATGTTTGCGAGGATGGGCTACCTTAAGCACATTCCTTCTTTATTTTTAACTTTCTGTCAGCCAAACAGCAGACAGATCAAAGCCAGTTTATAGCATAGCCGTGCCGGACAGTTCTCCACTGATTGCTGCTCAGAGGCCTGAACTGCTCTGAAAAGGACAACCTTTGATCTCTCCAGCCCTTCCCACATATAACAGCTCCTGCTCTGTTCGAAGCAAAGAGGCAGGCTCCCCATCATGGATTAACTAAAGATTTTTGGTAGAAAAACCTCTACAAAGGGCTTGAGGGGCCTGGCAGGGGAGAAGCAGCATTATGAAATACAGGAATGGATTAAACAGAGGGTGAAGTCGCTAAAAACCACCTCCAAACTATGTAATCAGTGACCTGGACTCAAACCGTTTGTGTGCTTCCTCTCTTGCAATCCTGCCGCTGCTGTTTTTATTATTTTTGGCCTGGGAGAAATATCTTTCTGAGTCCATTTCACCTTGATGGATTATGATGCCATTTAAAATGTCAATTGCTAATAATTGTGCCATTAAAAAAACATAATAAATGTTATCAGCTTAAACCTACAGTGTCCCTTTTATTAATACTTCGAATTCATGAGCTTGTTGAGAAATCTACGGAGACACACGGCTAATAAATCTGAGGTTAAAAGGACTCCAGAAGGCAGGCTGCATGGGCTTTCTGCTAGATCGTTGCCAGCTGTTGAACTTTGAGAAGATCAGAGCCGTTCAGCTGTCACCGAGGGAGACTGTCAGAGTCCAGTAAGGCGTAAAGGATGGAAGACAACCTACAAGGACGTGAGGATCCAAGAGGTGACGTGGGCAATTTGCAGCTGCACCGTCGCGCCTACGCACGGGTGGCTCCGACCTCCTGAGCTCATCGACTTGCTCTGAAGAGCTGGCTGAGGACAAGCCCTCGGAGATGAGGTGTTGCGAGCTGCAGCATCCATACTGTGCGTAAACACTGGGCAGCTCTGACTCTGAGTCACGTACACAAGTGGGAGCTTAAAGGAGATTTTTCAGAGGCGCCGGCTGGAAAAATTGTCCCCATATTGTCTTTATCCAGAGGAAGAGACCAGTGGGGCAGGAACGGTCATGCTTCCTGACTGACAGCATAAATACAATTCTTCCTCTTCGAGACAGGCAATATAGGACAAAAAACTCCGAATTATTGATCCCAAGTTGATTTCAAGTCCGCGCATCCAGGATTTTTCACTTTCTGAAAGCACACCGTATTTTAAAAACCTCACAGGCTTTGCGGACCTCTAGATTTGCCTGGCACAGGCAGGACAAGTTGAGAAAATTAACACGGCATGATTTTGTTCTAGAGAGCTGCCTTCTGGCGTAAAGAGTTGCCTTCAGAGCTCAGCAGCCCCAGGGGAAGATGTATTTCCTGCCTCAAGGAATTTATAGACTAAATTAGACAGGTAGCACAATAATTGTAACAAATGAGAGTCATCTGCATTTCCAGGTCAAGCAGAAATGTAAAAATATCCCCAAACTACCCTACAAAAGCCATCATATTAGAACTTGGCAGAAAAATAACTTCTTCATTCTTTGGTAATTTAAAAGTAAATCATTTCTTGTTTTGAACATAAATAATTTGTTACATTTCAGCAACTCAACCATTTGAAAAAGGGGGGCAACTGAACTATTTTAATTTGCAAAATGTTCATTTGCATTTCAAGCTTCTATTTTTTGCCACTCATTTTTATTTTAACATAATACAAAGCAAAGAAATGCCAAGCTAGCAGTCATTCCAAAGAAAGTATTTCATTTTTTTAGTTAATGAAATAGTATTTATCACTGTTTTTTCCATTTTTGTATTAAAAAAATTAAAATGTTCAAGTCTTTTGATATTACTTAAACATTTTGATATCAAATCTGCATTTTGTTTCTGAAGAAACTTTTGTACGCAAAACATGGGATTTATGCATCATTACACTGCTGCTTTCTAATCCCCTTTCAGGAGTTGTCACTTACTCATCCTATTTCCTACTTTAGTGCTTGTTGTGTTTTTCTGTATAGAAGAACAAAAATGTATTTTTCAGATGGCATTGCCTTCAGTTTTAATAAAAAGAACAATACAATAAGACAGAACAAAAATAAAGCCTTCACAAGGAAGCTTTCAAGTTGTAAATTTGCATGTGCACATCTCATTTAAGCGCACACAGAAAATCAGCTTGTCCCTGTGAGCAGCAGGGAGGTTTGGAGTCGCAGACTAAGACAGAATAGTTATACAAACACGCAGGGTTTGATTTTGTGACGTGGGACTACAGCGTTGTCTCAGCAGGTTCCTGCCCAGAGCAAGTTGGCGGCGGTGGAGACAGGCAGCGCGTACTCTCTGAACAGGGAGATGTTCTGGTTTCACTTGGTACATGTTGTCAATGGGATCATTGAATAAAGGTATTTCACTGAGATGAAAACCTGGAGTGTGTCTGTCTCAGCTCTCTCTTCTTCAGAAAATTTTTAACGGGAAGCACATGTATTTCTTCGGGAGCCGGTGTGAGCGTTCATAGAGACATACCTGCCAGACGGCTATGTTTCTTCCTTTCAAAACTGTGTATTTAACTCAGCAGAAATGGAGCTGGAGCAAAGAGGAGGGATAGGAGGTGTATTTTTTGTCCTGAGAGTCTCTAGGCTAATTCACCCAGCCAGTGACCTCCAAAGATAGGAGTCCTCTCATAAGGAGTGTTGGGACCTATCAGACTTTCCTGCGAAATCTTCCTCCTTCTCCCCTCTAAGAAACTAGCCCCTTGAACACAAAGAGGCTTTAATAACAAACCAAAGCCAAAGCTTTCCACAGCAAAGCAAAATGTGTCCTTTCTTGGGCTTCACTTGGCAACTGAAGCAAACAAATCCATGGGCTTCACTCCTGCACCTACGTAGAGCTTTTGGAAAAGTGGACAGCAGGGGGGCTTAAAAAACAGAGGCTCCTTGTCCCTAGAGCTGGTTGCCCTGTTCCTGAAGGCTTTCAGATAAAAGGTAGCACAGCAAACATCAGAGAGTCCGGACACTGTCATATATGCTAAATTAATACACCGAAGGCTGGGTCGAGGACATTCAGCTCACGACATCTGGGAAGTGAGTAAGATCTGAAGCCATTGCTCTACAGGAAGCCCGTAAAAGCAAGAAGAGCGGCTGCTTTTTTTAGTGCCTTAGGCAAGCTGGATAGGGTAAGGCATTTGTAAAAGAATGC
Organism: Aviceda cuculoides; assembly: GCA_035590195.1. Lineage (NCBI taxonomy): Eukaryota > Metazoa > Chordata > Aves > Accipitriformes > Accipitridae > Aviceda > Aviceda cuculoides. The sequence continues at coordinate 30,567,311 of JAVJGG010000094.1, read as the reverse complement.
ACCAGGTTTCTCCTTGTGCTTTTTCATGGGTTTTGAGTCAGGAATCACAAGGAAAAAGGGGAACCCTGTTATTGAGCAGGCAGTTTTCATCCAGGGTGTAGATTCAGAGCACCTTTCTTTCCCTTCCCTCTGCATACGGATGACATGCTCACCTCTTCTCAGCCCACGAACTACCGACTCTGTCTTTCTGCCTAAGCAGAGAAGGGGAAGACACCCCTCTTCGTGTGCACAGCCAGAATTACAGGCACCAGCAGCAAAGCAGGAGAGGGTGGCTCGGCCGAAGTGGCATCCCCCTGCATGCATCGATTGAAACGGCAAGGTGTCCTCTGCTTACGGAGATGGCCGCAAGACCTTTCGCACCCACTGCCACCTCATCACGCAAACAAGGAGGCAAGAGATCCTCCTTTACACACAGGGCTCCATTGAGCCACGGGGCTGAGGGATGCAAAGGGAACAAAGAAAAGCACTTCCCGCTCCCCACCCCATGCATTTCGTCAGTGCGAAAGACACTTTCTTGTCTACCCTGTCGCCTGGGGAGAAGCTTGATTAATAAAACCAGATAATTAAATATTCTTCGTCACAACTGGCTGCACCACTTTTTACCTCTTTCATTGTTCTTTTCCCCACCACCCCCACTGCTTTTCCAGTATCTCGAATCTGGAAAAAGCCGAAAGCCTTTCATCTTATCAGATGTGGTTTATTGCCCCCTGGTTACACAGTAATTTTGGTCTCCGCTCCATGAAGAGGTCGTATAATGGGATATCAGCTCAAGAATTGTCAGTTCATTGGACAAATAAGGCAGGGCCTGCCAATACAATTATAAGAGCCCGATAAGGAAGGCACAGAGGAGAACCAGCAGGAGAGGGAGACACAACCATAGCAATTTAAAAGGTGAGGGGCAAACCCAGAAGGTGGCAAGAAATGCCAGTGGGGGCAGGTAGAGGGAAGGAACAGGAGTGTATCTAACCACACATTCTTCCCAAAATACAAATTAACGAGAAGCTAGAAGTGGCTCAGGAGAGGAATCACTGGCATTCATCCACATTACCCAGGAAATCTTCTCCCCCTGAGGTGGATCCCTGACTGGGAGGCACAAGTGACTGGTGGGATGATTACCAAGCTAGCTTGCCTCATAGCTCAAGACAGAAAGAAAATAATGTTTTATCTTCAGCAGTATAGGTGGGGGGTAGAGGGCACTAATTCCTATTCCTAAGCATGTGGCAAGGGCTATCTCTTTTTCTCTTGTGACTGATAAGATGGGATGATGTTGAAAAGCACCTGTTTGGAAAGTTCAAAGGGTTTCCGAAGTAGAAGAAAAGAGAATCTGAACCAAAGCTGATGGCTGGGGGTGGGGGGGGTGGCTGAAGGATAACCTGGGAATTGCTGGTGAGGGAGGTTTCCATGCGTGACACCTCCTTGTATGCAAGATAAGTTCACAGGTTCTCTCTCTTGCTAGTAAATGGCACGAGGGACAACTATTCATCTCGTTGAATATTTTCTGAGCTCCATAACAGTACAAATCCAGTGGGCTTGTCACAGATTGCAGCCTGAAAGCAGAAAAGGAGGATAACTGCCCCCCAAACAGGATTTACCAAGAAGAAGCAATCCTTCCCAGGGCATTTTTCACCCGGATCTGCGAGGAACATACCTCCTCCTGGGACGGCCACGCGATTGTCCTGCGCCGGCTGGGGGATGTTCGGCAGTGGGTGGGGTTGGTAAGACTTTGCACCCCCACTTCTAATGCTGTCTCCTCCAGACGCGGGAGCTCAGGTCTTGGTCCCAAGCTGATCAGCAGAGAGGAGCAGGCACGCCTGCTCACTTGCGGGTCGCCTTTGTTTCTCCCCCCGGCGCTCCCGCAGGTCGGACTGGGACGGCTGGGGAGAGACACGAACCTTCCCAGCTGCATGTTTCTTGGGGGGCACCAAGAGCCGGGAGAGCAGGAGAGGACTCTTCGCCCTGTGGCCACTCTGGCAGGAAGATGACGGACCCCCAGGTGCGTGCCAGCGAGGGGAAGCCCAGCCTGTCCTTTTCCATTGAGGAAATCTTAAAGAAACCTTCTGCCAGCACAGCCCTAAGCAGTGGAACCAGGAACAGAAGTAACTACGCTGAGAGACCTGCAGCCCTAAAAGCAGGGTCACCACTGGCCTTTGGTGAGTACCGGTTATAACACTTAATGAAAATGCTCCTTTCTTTTTAACGCCTAAAGCTGTCATGTTTGATTATGCAGAATTTTTATTCTTTAGCTTTTGTAGGAATCTGGGATTTCCGTAATCAGGTACAAATCAGTCATTATATATACAGAAATAATCTTTTAAAAATAATTTGCCTTCAACCTCGCAGTAGACTGGGCTCTGCTGCCAGCTTTTGGTGGGATTTTGTACATTACGAAGCCCCAGTGTCACTGCAGAGGTGGGTATGCAACCTGAACAGTTACTGCAGGTAGCTTTCTTCGGTAACAGTGAGAAGTGCTTATTGTAAACAAATACAGTGTCCTGGTGTCTTTCCCTTTTAAAAACTATACTCTTGTTATTAAAAAAAAAAAAAAAAAAAAGAATCACCTGTCATAAGGAAGGACAGGCATTCAAACTCAGGAAGCTAACCTAAAACTGCTGCAACTTAATGAAGTTGTTGGAGTTTCACTTACATCAAGAGCTGACAGTTGTCCGGAATTACAGTCAAAACTCATATCAGTACCATTTTCTGATAAATTCGACCACTCATCCTCAAGCAGGAGAAATGGTCTGTAAGGGTGATGGTAGCTAAGGAGTGTTAGAACTCAAATGCTGGAACAAGAAAAGAGAAAGCATTTGTGTTTAATCATTTCTCCTTATCATCATGGACACCAGGTCCTTTCATGAACTCAATAAAACAGCTAGTAGAAAACTAGCATGGCTTCGATCTTAGCAAACCAGCAAGTGTATTAGCCTTCTTGACTTCAGTTTCCTCAGTTTAGTTGTTTTGGCCTTGAGTGAGCTTTTACCCCCACAGAAATTGTCTCTTTTTTTCCTTAAAAAAAGACCAATGGCCTACATTTTCTGGATTTAGTATTTCTTCTTCTTTTTTAATCTACATCTTCCATGAAAAGAGGATGGTTTATGTATACAAACACATCCACTTAACTGAAAAATGACCTGTAGTTCTGACAGAAAATTTTCACTCACCTCCCGCTCAACTGCTTTCAACAAAGCTTAATGCTACACTTCATTTTCTGTAACACAGAGACATCCTTTCATGGGTCAGGACCGCATTTCCCAGGACACTGGATGAACCACCCAGTAGTAAGGGAGAGTCTTTTTCCAAAAACCTGACAGTACAAATAACCATTACTTATTCACATAGTTTCAGCGCTTTTTTTTTTTTTTTTTTAATCCAAACTGGATACTGGCCTGCATGGGAAAGCAAACAAGACCTAAACTGGGAAGGAAACTACAGTGAAGTGAGCACCACACTCACTAGTGTAACATTAGTCACCAGTTGGGCTTGAAGCCAGTCCCACTAAGGCTACCTCTCAGCCGTGCTTTGCACGAGATTTGCACTTTCTTGTTCACCTCCGAGACAGGGTAACTTCCCTTGCTCTGTACGGAGCTTGTCTCCTGACCACGGGGCAGAGCCACCCCACGAGACATCTCCCAGCCGTGGGACCCCCGAGCACCGGGGCTGAACATACAACCACTGCCTTCGTGCCAGTACCCGCGGCTTTCCACGGAAACCTGTGTATGGGGAAGAGGGGCAGCGTGCTGCTGAATTTTCACCAAACTGTAGGATCGTTGGGGTTGGACGGGACCTCTTAAGGTCGTCTGGAAGACCAGCCTGCTGCTCAAAGAAAGGGCAGCTCCAAAGATAGGTGAGGCTGCTGCGTTGCTTGGCCGTTTCACCGCTGGTGCTGCTGGAGGGCCGCAGCATTCCGAGGTTTCCTAAAGCTGCCAGGGCAGACCTGAACGACAGCAGACCCAGGCCGTGTTTTAAATACGGTCCCGAAACAAGTGAGAGCTTGGTGGTTTGTAGGGGTGGACGAGGACACAGCTGATGCTGGTGCAAGCGTAGCGGGGCCCGTGTGCTGAAGGAGCCCAGGTGCCAGGTTGTGAAGGGGGGAAATGCTGGTGTGAGCGAGTTTTGGTGAGCTGAAGGTCCTTCCCAGAGGGTCCATGGCCGTCACTTTGTGCCACCGGATCCAAAGTGAGACAGATAACGCCACCGAAAATGAGGTGCTGTTCATAACATGGACCATAGAACTGCATTTTAACAACACGAGACTCTTCTCTGGGAACAGAGAAGCGTGGCAGAGGCAGGACCTTTTTATATTAAGTCTGTTTCACGATCAATATGTTGAAGCCCTGTTTCACGGCGTGTCTCGGCTGAGTGTGCCGCTCCAAGCACAAGATCTGAAAAATCTGTATGCAGGACATGGTGAGTTCCTAGCCTTGCATTACTGCACTGCCAGTACTGCCTCATCCCAAATTGCTCCACCTGAGAGTACAGTCAGTTTTTGAAAGCAATGCAGGCAGAACAGCCAGGCCTTGCCTTTGACTTTGCTTCATCACCCTGCCAGAGAGAGACTATAGCTGTAGCAACAGAATATAGTGACTCTTCTCTCCCCGGCTGGAAAGCAAGGCTGGATTAATATACTTAAGGCAATGTAAAATGTTGACTAATGAAAATAGTATATATACATGAAGATTCACTTAACTGCCACTGGAGCTGGGAAAACAGGAAAGCCATAGAGGTATTCCAAAATGTTGTTGTACATTGCTTCCGCAACTGATTGAGGACATTTAAAAAAGAGAATGAAAATGAAGCTTTTTCACTGTTGGTTTCTTCCTAACACCAAAAACATACCTAAGCTTATTACCCTTTGCTTTCCCAGCAGAACTGCCAATTTTTGCAGATAAGGTTTGTTTATTTATTTCAGAAGTGCAATACCCTATGCTGTACATCTTGGGATGGTTGCTGTATTTCATCAAAGTCATTCAACTTCATGCCATGTAACACTGGCATTAAACAAGTTGTGTAAATAGTCAGCCATATCTAATTTGGCTTGGTGCTGGCAAGGTCAGGGAACTGAAATGCGTTAGGGAACTTGTTGGAAATTCCAGGATGGGACACAAATCCAGCTGCTTTCCCAGAACAGTTCAACAGCAGCAAAAAAAGGAAGTACTACAGGTCAGGGCCGAGTTATATCTTACTATGGATTTTAAGAACATTTCCCACATCCCATACGGTATGTATCTGAGCCAAGCCATGATCCATATGAGAGCAAGAACTGGCACCACACACACACGCATGGCTACCATAAGGTAAATACCCAGGCCAGAAATTATCATCCAGCTCATCTGCTGATCAAGGCTGTCTAGGTACCAAGATCACACTTGTCCTGAAGTCTAAGTCTAGCCATGAAAAGCCAAGGAGATGGGTAGGACCAGAAGATGCAGAACGTCAGAAATGAGGGACATATGTAGACAAAGCTTACCCTGGAGACCTTTCCCAAGAAAACCCAGGGGTGCTGGACCAGGTGACTTCTAGAAGTTGCTTCTAACCTAAATTATTCAATGATTCTTTGACAAAAAGGGTGTTGTGACGTACAGTGCCAGCCTCTCATGGAAAGCTGGGGCAGGACTTGATCATGTGTGAGAAGATCTCTGGGCCTGACTCCTAAGTTCACAGGTTTTTGTGAGTGTAATTCCAGTGGGACTTGGAATAAGGAGGGTGCACTCTCCTCCCAGGAGCGTGCAACTTCCCAGTTACGTGCAACTTCCCTGTTCTGATATCAGCCATTTGTGAGTTTACTGCACAAACACAACTACTAGATGACCTGGAACTGGAGCTGTTGATCTGAAGTCTAATGAAATTTTTAAAGACTCTTACCAAGTTAAAAAAGTGATAGTGAACAAGTAGACACTTTAGTATTCAGTCTATGCTTTCTCTTCTTTTTGTCACAGTGCCTAGAAAGGGTAACCATGGCCTTTGCAAGGGATACAAATAAACACCCAGCAAGTGCTGATCTCCTCCCTAGTGCCAACCCTTCCATTTTAAACAGAGAAGACTAGCAGGCCTATTTCAGAAGAAATCCTTCTTCTGAAATCCCTAGGAACTTGATTTCATTGTGCTTGAAAGCACATCTGAAATAATTGTTCATTATTCCCCCAGTTTCTGCCAGTGAGGTTCTACCAACAGGAGGTCCTTTATCAAGTCAAGGAGAGCTTGGGATGAGGACATTACACCTGGGAAATTACTAGTAAAAGCAGTAACAGATACAGTAATTTTGTCATTCTGCCTGTGTTATGCCCCATTATGTTAAGGATATGCAAATTAATAGGAGTACAACTGCCACTTCACACACAAATGTCAATATGGTGATTGTTTACTTCACCCTTAGCAACACTCCACCCAGCTTTATTGCAAAAGAGGAGACAGCTGAAGGATAACAACTGAACAGATATCACCTGGCCAATATCACCAAGTTACCCCACCTATTACAAGGGAAATCAATCCACCTAAAAAAAAAAAAAAAAGGGGGAAAAAAAAAAAAAGGTATACAACCAAGAAAAAAAAACCAAAAAAAAAACCTGCTTGCACTTCTCAGTAATGGACTTTTCCTTGTTCACAACCTTAGTAAGACCCTAAAATCGGAAGCCTTATGCCTACAACAGGTCTGTCTCTCTCCAGTGATTACACAAAAAGGCTTACTAAATGGAATTTAGGCCATGTGAAATAAACTCCGGCTTCCAAAAAGAAATCTTGCTATCTTGCCTGAAATTTCCCATCCTTTCCTATGCAACTGAAAGTCAAGCCAAAAAAGACCATTTTGAGCCACAAGTCAAAGTCATTTCTGTGCATAACAGTAACGAATATCTCATGTTGTGCCAGGCTGAAATGTCATTGCCATCCCTGGGGGGAAAAAAAAAAAAAAAAGAAAACTGCATTCCCTGGAGGAAATTTTACCCCATGCCAGTTCATAGGTATTTTTCAGAGTGCTCTGCTGGAGTCACATGAATATGCACCAAAAAATACTAGCTGGCCTAAAGAGCTACCACTTCAGACAGTCTCCTTGTTTGTTCAGGACAACAAGCACCAGAGGAGGTTGCAATGCAAACAGGACTAGACCTTGGAGCTCCTAACTCTCAGATATGTGCTTTAAACTCAGTATCATCTACCTTCAATCTTACTCTCCAGAAAACTTCCTTGATTTTTCCAGCCTCTCTTTAAGGTTCATGCTACTCTAATTTGCTTCTTTGATCTCAAACAACTGATCCTCCCACTCCTTTTCACCAGTTCACAGAGACATTGGTATTTTCCCATCTGCCTAGGACAGTCTTCCATTCCCTCCCTGTTTTCTCGTCTTCAGCCTATAATTATTCTGTCCATGCTCACACATAAGTTGTGCTCATCACTGGGGTATGTGAGCATCTCAGAGAAAAACTGAGGGAGAAAGTTGTGTATGAAGGATGAAGACATGTGAAAAGTCTTCTATAATTTAGAAAATGCCAGCGTCATTCTTAGAAAGCTTTAATCACTGCACGTAAGAGCACCTTGCTCAGGTCCCTTTATGTTCTTCATTACTGTAGGATATAAGCACCATCAATTCTGTAACATACCAATTTTTGCAGCATCACATCTACCAAGTCCTTAATTTAGGAATGGGAGACTGAGATAGATAGAAATCCTGGGCTAAGAATGTATGCTGACACTGATACCCACTGAGTTCTTGAGCAAATCATTCAACCCCAGCCTCATGCTAGTGACCACTCCCAGGTTTATTCTCCTCCTTTATCCCACAGATATTGCTCAAAACCTCACTGTTTTCTCATCAGAAAACTCAAATCTAGTTGATCCCAAAGGAATTAAATGATTAAATTAAATCGTTTTGCACGATATGCCTCAAACACAGAGGTGGACCTCATATCAGCTGTTTGAGGTCAGCATGGCTGGACACATGGAATTGTGTTTAGAAGTTTACCCAAAGATTGGTGATAGTTTCAAAAGATAACATTTGAACAATCACCCTTTATTGACATGAGGCTTTGGCTAATTTCCAGGGCTCTTGTAACTGCATTTTCTTCATGTCAGGGTCAGCCCTCTGTAAAATTCCTGTTGTGTGGGCTTTTACTGAGGGCAGAATCGGGCACTTTGTCTCTGGATGTTATAATTATCATTGCTCCAAGGCTGGTTACAAATAGAACTTGTTATTTGTTCAGAAAATAAAACTCTGTCAAGTGTAAAGAGTTAGATGCTTTGCCAATGCTAGATACTGCACCAGAAGCATATATATATTTAAAAATGGAGTTTCTTCCAGTACAACCTGGTGGGGTTCACTCCTGCTGCTATTTAGATATGAGAGGGGATTGGGGAACAGCAACGGGTACTGCAAACCCCAAAGCCTAGATGTAGGTGACTGCTCAGGAGTGCAGTCCATCATTGCATTAATATTTTAATGTTCTTTGGTAGTAACAGCAGACAAACCTGTGCTGTCACGTTCGCTTCAGGGTCATGCTAACCATGGAATCTAAATTCCCCAATGGGTCCATTATGCTTATGTGTTGCCTCTCACTCTGCTTTTCCAAGCAAAGAAATCCAGGCATGGAGGAAAACTAGATAAAATTCTAGGTTTGCCATTAAAGCAGCACAGACCCAGTTATCTTGTCTCTGAAGAGTCAAGCCTGACTCTTGATTGCATCTACCAAAGGCAGTGCATAATGCACTCAGAATTGGGGCTTATGGCTAGATTTTAATGTAGAAAAGAGCGGGTAAGGGAATGGGAGTATTTCATATACCTTTCTTGGAATGCTAACAGCCACAGACAGCCTGCTGCCTTGAGCCACGAGGCTTCCCAGCACATTATATTTCAATGCATGGCTTTGCAAGGTCCGCTTACCTTTATAAGCAAGAGTAAGGGCTCATACTACATTCATAGGGACAGAAAACTAATCTGAAAGATCTTTGCAGTGCCCCTGCTACACACAGGCATGACGGTGTTAGTAATAAGGCAACACCATGACCAACTTCATCACCACTCAGGGTGAGGTGTCCTAGCACGTGTCACCACTGGTTGCTGCTGACATTACCATCAGCTCCCACTGAGATTGTTTATAACACCCATGCTCAAATCTAAGCTAACCTTATGACTGTACTTCATCAAAATGGGCCAATATCCACTTCTCCTATGTTTGTTCTGTCAACAAAAGCGTGCAGGTGATATCATGAAGATGAGTTGGATGTCAGTACCTTCCTAGATATCACCAGCGTCACCTGTCACAAAGGCAAGTGGGAAATGTTGACAGCCTGGGCAAAGGCTGCCTTTAGAAATATCCAATGCCTAAATGCGAGGGGCAGGCAGCCCAGATGTAGAAGAAAGGACAAATGGACCTGAGTCAGGGAAGACACTGACCTTTAGCCTATCCTATGGTGCATCTTCCTATAGGGTAGATGTACCTACAGGGACATTTAAGGAAGGACCAGACTTTGAAAGCATTTGGCATCTAGCAAATTCCACGGCAATCCTGCTGTCGGGTTTTCAGAGCAGCTCCACATCTGCTGTACTTCCGAGTTCTTCAGAAAATGCAGCCACCAATTTGGATACCAACAGAGAAGCTGAGCTTTCTTGATCATTTTGTTGTGTCTCCTTACTTCCACAGTCCTTTTCTTGAAAACCTCCCACAAGGACCATTGAAAGTTTTAAGGTGGAAGGAAACAGAGAACAGGCTAGTTTTGGGGGTCAAATCCACCAGGATCATGCCCCTGCAACATGGGGTCATCTTGGCATTGATGTACAGCACTGAAGGATTAAGGCCATTTTAAATATGATCAGGTTTGAATGGTAAAGTATCTAAACTACACCCACACTTCTTTTTTTCACACAAACTGGAAGGTGTGGTGAAAGACAGTTGCTTTATCCGAAGCTGTTTTGTATTGTGTCCTTCACAGATTCCAGCAGCAGAAGTCAGTTAGACTGTGATGTACCTTCAGCCAAAATGCTTCTCCCTGCCATGTGTGCTACACCCGTGGCCAGGGCAAAGAAAGTGCAGGCAGCTCACTGCAGGAGACCTACTGACAGCCCAGCTTCCCCCCTGGGTGAGGACGCAGGACGCCAACACCTGGAAGGCAAAAGAAAACACGAGGAAGAAGAAGATCAGCTATGCGATTTCCCGGTGGACCATTCACTTCATGGTGAGTGCCTCTATACCCAAACTTTCTCCCAGAGTACCCCAAAACATAGCTGTTATCTTACAATGATCTTTATGGCAATACCTAGCAACAGCCGTCGCAAGTATTTCTACCGCTAAGCTCCTGGCTGGGTCACAGGGGTGGTTCTTCAGACTCGCCATCGAAAACATGGAGACCCACCCTTTGAGCTAAAGACCTAGCTCAGGCCTCCCAACCCTACCAGTTTCAGTGGTAGGGACTGCTTTGGGTGTTTATCGCCCTCCAGCTTGGGGTGGCAATCTACAGAGTTACCACGTGCAGCAGCCTCGGTCCCCGGGTTGTGCAACACCCGTTTCCTCGTAAATGGGCGTTGCACAACGCGGGGAGCGAGGCTGCTGAACGTGCAGAATCAGACCCGTGTGTTCTGTACACCTTGGACCCACGGTGCAGGTGATGAAGAGGTCATCCGCATGCACACAGACAAACTGTTGGTGTGCAATAGGTCTGGCACGCAGGATGCGTCAGGCACAATTTTCAAGCCTGGCCATGTTGGTAGGTCTGCTAATTGCATGAGTTGTGAGCACTGGCAAACGGCAGTCTACCTCTTAGCCAAAGCGAAGGAGAATACAAATATACTTTGTCGATATGTTGCACAGAGACTTTAAGCTAAGCAGGATACAGGGTACCTGAACAAGACAAGTTCCTAACAGACAGACTGCAATTAGTTAGCAGCATGTGACAAAAACTGCTTTAAGTTCTTTGAGTTTTAGGACAGGTTAATACATATGAGCATACTACACTCCAGAAAACAGGTTCTCAATAGCAGCAGTAAGGTGTTTCCTGCATAGTTTGTTATTATTCACTCCTTTCTGAAAGAAAAAAAAAAAAAGGCAATTTCAATTAAGTCTATTTAAGATTCTGAATGGGCTTGTTTGATGGCAGATGCAGGGTTACTCAGCTGTCTTCACTGGGATCCGCACATCTTCCTCGGCCCATACCGTGCAAGCTGGCAGAGGAAACATTTCTCGTCGTGAAATACATTTGAAAGAAAAGCCTTGTTCCTGCTGCTGCTGCTATGGTATACACGAGCCTCGTGACAAGCTGCTGTCACCTCCTCCTCCTGCACGAGACGGCATCTGTCTCGATGCAGAGAGAAGCCTTGTAAGAAAACCAGATATTTTAGCCTACCCCCGCCCTGTAAGCTGCAAGCAGCTGATGGCAGCAGGGTAAAATCATATTGCCTTCTCGCAGAAGAGCCAGGGCTGTATCTGGCATTCGGAGCTACCTGTGAGTGCTAAAAAGCAGTATATTTCATGCGGGAGGGAGTTCCCAGCCAGCGGGATCACACTGGAGCTGGGAGTCGGCTTTCCCAGGGTGACGGAGGAGGGAGGTGGCTGTCCCAACCCAGTACTCATTGACCAGCACAGCGGTGGGTACTGGTCTCATCAGCAAAGCAGGGAGGAAGCATGCCATTATCTGCACAAAACTGAGCCAAGCTGAGCAGGCCCTTTCAATGGCAACTTAGATTTTAAAGGCATTTTAAACAAAATCCCTCTGTTCCCTGGCGGCAGTGGGGTTTTGAAACCAAGCAGAGGTTTAATGATCTGCCATTTTGTAGGCTCCTGGTTCCCGCAGTTGCTGAGCCTTTGACAGAAACTGGCTGAAGGAGGGGGGAGGATCCTAAAGCACTGGATTGGCATTTTCCCCGCGGTGCACAAACAATGATGTTTCGGATCCTGTTCACGCACCGTGTCATTCTTAGCAGAGAGCTGGAGGCCTGGGTTTAAAATCCTTTCCAGCATCATAACCTTCAGCCTCCTTCCTCCACTTGATGTTAGAGGGGGGGACGAGCTGGCAGCTCTTTTTTTCCTGCCTCTGGCTGTGGCCGGAGTCGCCTTTCCCAGACGATGTCGGCAGCAGCACCTGCAGGAGAGGTTGGCTGCACCATCCCTGGAAGCAGTCTGTAATCCTTAGAGCTCAAGCTTGATAGCAGATTTAATTCTGTTTTCCATGCTTCAGACGGGCTTTTGGCATGGTAGCTCTAGGCCGGTGACGGGTCCTCTAACGAGGTGCCCAGGCAGTGCCCAGTGCCCATAGCATACGCCATGGAGGTATCCCCAGCACCTCCCTCACACCCACGCCGAGGATGCCGACGAGCTCCCAGGGGAACGGCACTAACCTCAGCAGCCGGGGAGCTTTCCGATGGGAAAGACATCAGAAATCCTTGGCTGGGCGTTCCCTCGCCTCTTTCTCACAGCCCGCCTCTATCTATATAAAGCACCCGCGTAATTTGGGAGGCAGGGCACTAGGCTCTGACTAAGCGTACACATCCGTATAGTTGTCAGGGAGGAGAAGAAATCAAGCGTGCTGTACAGTCACCTTGGAGGCGGGAGGGCTGGGGTTTGTCTGGTGCTTTTTTGGGTAGGAGGAGGAAGATGATGACGAGGCTACGACATTATGCCCTTCGTGGGCAGGCGGTCTGAGATAGCAAGAGCACCCTGACTGTGACCCTGAGTGTGAATTTGGAGTGTGTTTTCAGGAAACGCTGTAACACTGTAGTCTTCCTAAAAATTTGCTTTTCCCACAAAATGGCTTCTGTGACTAAGCAGTTTAGAAATGCAGTCTCATTAAACTAAATAGATTTATGCCCTTATCACAAACCATTTGCAGGAAGCAATGCCTCTTGCACTTTGAACTTAGAGGCTGCATTGTAAGCAAAAAAACGAGAGAAGCCCTCATATGCTAGGGACGTGCTGACAGTGGCATTTAGTTTTGCTAAGCCCCCACTTGAATTTGGAAACCTTCATTCTGAATGTTGAGTGCTTTCACCCGTGGCCTTCTGCATAAAAAGCTCAGCAGAACTTTTCTGGAAAACCTGGTTCTTGGGAAGCAGCGGTGTAAAAACCCATTTTAGGAGGAGAGCATTCTGAGAGAGGCCTTACTTTGGAGCGGTGGGTACAGACTCTGCTTCGGCCAGCTCTCTGTGAAATAATTAGTTGCTGCCATCTTGCTATGTGCAACCACCATCACTGGGTTTTTGAAGACCCTGGGGTCTTCAAAACTTAAGAACAAGCAGGGCAAACTCTTGTGGCTGTCGGTCAGCATCACAGCAACACGTCCTGAGCTCCCGCTTTCCTTTTCATTCCTCCTCACTGCTCTGTGTGACACCCTTGGGACTTGACCAGTTCACCACAGCCGAGCACTGGAGCCCGAGAGGATTACATGCCCCCTTGCCTGCCTGACCTACGGCAGCTCCTGCTGCAGGCTGCCACGTACAAGATCCCAGCTTAGTTCAGATCCCCATGGGCAATTCCTTTGCAAAATCTTTGATGCATACTGAGCCCGTGTGTGCTGTAAATATTTACATTCAAAGGCAGTGGACGAGTGTGCCCAGCGTTGCGCATGGGTAATGGTTCCAGTCCTCCAGTCCGGTGAGGGAGCAGTCAGTGCCTTGGAGAAGCCAGATGATAGCAGCATCACCTTAAGACATTGGTGGATGCCTGGTCTTGTGGGATATCTTCTCTGGGCAATAATTCAAGTACAAGGTAGATCAGACTTCAGTAAATGGAGCTGGCTCCTAATTCCACCAGAAACTGGGGGGTTTAGGCCATGGGAAAAACTGGACTTTATTTGCCGCAGCTCATGTCTTCATTATTCACTGTACAGGAGGCTGCCATAATGAGACAACATCACTCAAATATTTCCATAGCAGAAGTCCTCTGCACATTGCTGACTGGGAGCTCAGGGATCTTTCTATTAATCTAATTGTTTTACTATTATGATAGCATCTTCGATCCCAAAGCATACTGACAAATTCTGGTGGCAATTATCATAAAGACAACAGGAAATACAGAGATGATCTCAGTTCTGGAGAACTTCCAGTATAAGTCATGCCCCCTCTGTACTGATGCCAATTGCAGGCATCTTTAGCTCAGTGTTTATGTTTTCTCTGAAGCCATAAATTCATTTGTACTGTTCATTTGTGGACAATATGGTCAAATCCATGTACCCCTGTGAAACAGCATGGTTTATCTCTCGCTGAACAGTCTTTTCCCCAATATGCTGACTTATCTTAATGCATTTATGAAACACCCAAGAGACAATGAAGCACTGTATAATCACAATCCTAGATAAATATCGGCTGCCCAGAATACACCAGTGCGACTGCAAGAAAGGGCACAAGCATCCCATTGTCCTGCAGAACAAAAGGAAGCAATTCTAAATGAAAAGGAAAAGCAGGAAGAAAAAATAAATGTCTATATATATAATTTGGCTGCCATTAGCTGTCTTACCAGCCTTCTGTTTATCAGTGTGAATAGTCCCTGCAGCCCTGTGTCTCTGAAGTGCAAAATTCCTATATACATTCAGAAATGCAGCAGACCATTGACCTTTTATTGGTGGGCTTACCTGAGGCATTGTTGAAGGCTGGTTCTTTGTTTTTTCCATCGTTGAAGACTGACTGTTTATAATCACACCCTGGATATTAAATGAAAGGCATGAAACCTGAATCCTTTACTCTCATCCTTCAGACTGTTCACATAGAAATCTCACTGGTACGAGCAAGCACTGAAGAAAGCAAAGCTGTCAGCAGTTGGGGTACTATAATAAATTCTGTTTGTGTTGTTTCATCGTGCTTTTTGGGTTTTTTTAGTTAAAGCAAATGTTAGCATTCAATGCTTTCCTCAAGCAGCCCCTTCTTTCCTGGGAATTTTGGATCCAAAGGGTCCATTACACAGGACCCAGAGGTTAATTTGTTCCTGCTAGTCAAATCTGTGTAATGTGACCACTTGTAAAGTTGATGGCACATCTTGATAAGTTTATTTCAAAGGTCTTACGAGTACTTATTGGCTTCTCCTAAATTGTCTGAGAACTTTTCACTGCATCCCCGGTATTTGGTACTTTTAATTACTGTTCTTTGAAATTGAGGGCAGGCCTTTTACCTACTGTATGAGCAAGTACTTTATGCTGAAATGGGAAACAGAGGAGACTACATACTAAAATCATGATGGAATTGTGCTTTCTTGGAGGGAGCACAGACTCTGAGGCAGGGATGTAAACAAGCATGCCTGACTGATGTCTAGAGGTTTGCAGGTACAAATAACCACAAAGAGCAGAAATAAAGTAGAAAACCAGCTGTCTGTGCAACCTGCAATAAGCCCAGCTTTCTCTGTGGGCAAGTGACTGGTTTCTGACAAGGGTGATTGACCGGTGAGTGTGGGCAGAGTGGTGGAGAACCTGTTTTCCCTGGTGAGAACCATTTTTGGATTAGGCTGGCCACTGCTTTTAAGGTGAAGTTTGACAACAGCTGAACATTCACAGAAAGTATGTTTCAAGCTTGAGATTGAGCTGAATGGGGAAACAACACATATACCTACCCCAAATCCACTTTGACCTGAAGGAGTTCGTGAAGGTGCAGGTCATTTAGCCTAGGTACAGAACTGATATCAGGTGATGGGAAGTATCACACACCCCTGTCAGTCGGGGTCCCTCAAACCATGGCCTGCATTCTTCTTCCTCCAGATATTTCCCTGACCACTGGCTGTGCCAGAGCTACACACACCACCACTTCGGGGCAGCAGCATGTGTGAACACCGTCATCGTTTTGCTGGCAGGTGGGAAGGGTTAAATTCACCAGGGGCTCAGGCTGATGGTGAGCACCATCCTCCGCAACAAACTGTCCACACCAATGGTTTCATACATACCATCCACTCCTTGCCAACTCCTCTGACAAGCAGACTAAGAAACTCCCCTGGCCACCATTGTACAGCTTGCTTAAACAGGTCTCTAGCCTGGTATTTTTGGCATTCCTGTTTATGCTGTCGAAAGTCTGTACCTCTCTGCATTTCAGCCTTGCTGTCAGGTGATTAGGCACTGTACTCTGCACCAGGGTGGAAGCAACTCTCTGTCGAGGAGTTGTGGACTGAAGGGAGGAAGCCAAGCCTTTAAAAGTTCAAGTCGTGCTGCTCTGTCTTGACTTTGGCAATGCCTGAATGGCCAGCGGCTGGATGCTAAATGCTGCGTTTCGCTAGCAGGAGGCTCTATCCGGAGCACATTGTACCCATCCAATTAGGATAAGTCTCGCTGGCTATGCTAGTCCTTCTTAAAAAAGGCTGAAAAACCACTTTAATAAAGATTAGCCACACTGCCATACCCTCACCTAAATACTGCAGCGCAAGTTCTTTTGAAAGCCTTGAGCCACCTCTTTAACTAGGAGAGGTTCTGCCATGGGCACATCTCTGTAGGCAGGCAAGCACATTTTGTCCTGATGCCATCAGCACTCCGTGATAACTCTGATGGAGTTGCAATTGGGGTTTTTTTTCTATGGGCTTGGCTGCCATAAGCAGAATGTCACCACAAGAGAACAACATTCAGAAAAGCCACAAGAAGGAACCAGCTGGGAGACCCACATATCTGTAATTGTAAAAAGGAGAGAGGAACTTCTTTTAAAGAGGCTAAAAGGGAAAACTAGAACTTAACCAGATATAATGAGGCTCTTTTTCAATGCTCCTGACTTTCTTTCTGAGAAACAAATGGTACCGTCAACTTTGTTACACAGAGAAAAATATATTTCTGAGGATATGTAGCTAAAGCCACTTGCTTGCTCATGTAACTGCTTTCACTCTTCTTGTCAAAGTAGCAGCAAAATCTTTGGATCTGGTTACCGCATACCATGAGAAGGTGTCTGTCCAGAAACAACAAAGAAGATTGCAGCACGATAAACTGATCACACCACTTTTCGTCTACCTAGACTACATACTCCAAAGCAAATATGTGCCAGCACTGACTTCCAGCCCTTCTCTTGTTTTTTTAGTTCTTTATCCCTCCAGTGCATGCATCCTTGTAATAAGACCAAGTAGGCTTGATACAGTCTTAGCCCTCTAATGGGCTAAATGCAAATGGGAGACTCAATTGCAGAGATCTCCCTGAGGTAGCATTTATCTAGCTGTTCAGGTGTGCAGGGCAGCTGAGAAACAGCAGTGCAAGCTGTACCACAGGCTATTTGCCTCCTACAGACTATATTCCTGAATGAATTTGCCCAAGTATGGCATTGGTGCAGCTGCACATCTTCTACTTAGCAAACAGGTACAAGTGGTAGTCTTTGGTATCGGTTCGCTCATACCTCTAATATCTTGTAACTGCGTTATACTGGAGAGTGGAAATAAGCCATGACATGTCAACCTGAAACTGTGTAAATAAGCAATTGCAAATCAGACTCCTTGAGCTGTGCATAGTATTAAAGCCTGAAATTCACTTACTTTTTAGGAAAGGAATGATGGGGAGGCTTCAGTCCATGTGGATATTTGGAGGTCAGAGATCACATAATAAAATAAGCTGGGAGGGACCTCTGGAGACCATCTTGTCCAACCCCAACTTTAAGCAGGGCCAGCTCAAATCAGGTTGTTTAGGCCATTGTCCAGTCAAGTTTAGAATTGAGAGACTTCTCAGCCTCTCCAGGCCCACGTCGGACTACCTTCATGGTAAAAACATTTTTTTCGTATTATGTAATCAGAATTTTCCTTGCTGCAACTTGTACCCATTGATCTCATCCTTTCACTGCTCACCTTCAAGAAGAATCTGTATTTCTACAAAGTTCAAATGTTACAACTTGCTCTAAGTCTGACCTAGTAACAATGCCAGATCTGCAGAGGACAAGTGGAGCCTGTTACTGAATTTAAAGGAGCTGTACTGCTTTATCAGCGTGGAGAATCTGGCCCTTCCAATGTCAATAGTAAGGCAATGTATAGACAGCTGTATCTCTAAGCATCTGCAAATGCTGACATATTTAGCTGCCTGGTATTTTCAGGCTTGATTTCAGCAGTCAGCTACCTGCAAATAACTTTCACAGAGCATAAAAGCACACTTGAATATCCCCAGATTTTACATAGAAAATAGCTCAGGAAACTCAGTCAGTCTTATTTCCCCAGAGACTCTAGAGCCACGTTTGTAAAGCCAATGTTACACTTCCAACACTTTCTAGTCTTATATCTTCCACCCAGATTCTTTATTAGACTGTAATTCTGAATGCTGTTGTTTGCTATGGGATCTCTAAGCTAAGGTCCCAAGGCAAAGGGAAGTATCAAAACTATAGTCAGAGAAAGTTTCATCTTGCAAGAGAAAATGTTAACACAGGGTCCCAGATTTTTTGTATTTTTGTAGGGTTTTTTAAAAAACAAAAACAAAACTAAACTAAACAAAACAACAAAAATAGAATGACTTATTACTTATAGAAAAAAAATGCACTCGTCTAGATTTCCTACTGGGAAAAGCCTTGATTACTTCACAGGAGTCTATTTTGTTAGCAATTTAATTTCATTTCCAGTTGAAATCAAAGCCTATCCTTCGGACTCTACTGGCCCATAGCTGACCTTATATTATTGTATTTCGTTTAATCTGATGAGTTTCAGATTTCAAAAATCTGGTTTGAGTAGGATTGACACTTCTGAGCACTGTGTAGACCCTTCCTTTACATAAGAGTCTCATCTGTGAAACAGTTCACCTTTCAAGAAGGAAATATGTGGAGGATGCAAGAGTCAGCTGATAGGAAGTTTCTTTTGCCCATCACCAAGTTATTTGGGTCATTTTCATATCAAAGAAGCTGATATGAGATACCAGAAACTCATTAGCCTGTTCTCTCTGAAGCCATGCTCTCTAGTCCTGGACACTTCTTAGCTGCCAGTGGGACAGAACAGAGTAAGAGATGACCTGGCAGACCCGTTCCCCATCCCATCTCCAGCACAGTTTAAAATACTGTGTGGTTCAAGGCAATTGATCCAATTCTCAGGTACCATAAGATGACCCAGCTCAACTAAAAGTTTCTTCCCAAACCTACACCAGCTGTGCACAGCCTGTGTCTTCTAATTCTCATATATTCTTTGTAGGGCAGGCTTTGCAGCTCCTTCTAGAGTCATGATCTTCACTACTGAGTTTATTCCACACCTTGGCCCTGTAGAGATGGTATTGCATTGTTGCTTGTAACAGCTGATTTCTTGAGTCTGTCTAGGTTGATTAATCCAATGAAGTCTGTAACGAGTGTCCTGCCAGCACCCACAACTTTTTAAGCTGGTAGCCAAGGATAGATATCCACATTATCATTTTTGTCTCTGGTGGGTATGAACATACTCTCTATGGAGAAGTCCTGCAGCTAGCATGGTCTAATAATGTAAACCATTCCTTTCTAGCACAGGTAGCAGTCTCTGGTTTGGGCACTAAAAGTCTTGCCTCAGCTTTGATTCCCCATTACAAAGAGGAGATGATAGCTGTCACCATACAGGCAAGAACTAATGATTGCTGTTTGTACGGTGCCTGCTTCGATGAGGTCTGATCCAGCTGGTGTTTGGCGTTCACTTCAATCCCAGCATGGTCCAGTTCAGTCATCTCAATTCTGTAGAGTCTGGTTAATGTATGAGACAGAAGGGTTTATACTGGACTAAGTCATTATTTGCTGTATTCTGATGGAATACTAAAATACACCTTTTTTATTATTTGATGTGACATCTTAGGTTTTAAATTGTAGACAGTTTCTTTCTTGCTTTGCATAGGCATGAAATTATATTTCAGTTCATTAATCTAATACTTTTTTTAAAAACATACATTGGGATTTTTTTGCTAATCCAGAAATTTTCCAGGGTGTAGGCAGTTTTGTTCTCTTTCTCCTGAAGGCTTTCTGATTGCTAGAAGGTACATAGAGTGCCTGCACATACAAAACCTGGCAGGACAACTCTGGCAGCTTCCCAGATGTTTATGCACAGGTGGGACCACAGGGATGAGGAGGTGGTCACAGTTTGAGCTTGGATCTCTTGCTCCACTCTGGAAATGATGGAGGTAGATTGGAGCTTCTCCCAGGTTTGTGGAGCCAGTCTTCTTCCCTGGATAGGGGCTCAGCTCAGTGTTCAGGGCAATGTACAGGTCATTTCAGGGAGGCCTCAAGTTTCTGAGACCAGTGCAAACTTCACTCGACAGGATCTGCTATATGAATTGCCCTGTGCTACAGAAATATGAAGACCGTATGTCATGACGATACAAATACAGCAGAGAGATTCATTACTGTATGACAGAACATGATGTGCTTGACAAAATATCAGCTTAGTATTCAGTCTTACCTATCTGCAGTATCTCCCAGGAGGATATGGAGGCCAACCCCCACAGAGAAGTATGGGGTGAAAATCTTCCAGACAAGAGACACCTTTATGAACTGTTAGCTCTATCATATCTACAGGGGACATAATGTCCTGAGATTCATAGTCTCAGCACTGATATTTCCCGTTAAATCCATATAGCAATAAATCTCCCTTACAGCCATCTTTTGGGAAGGTTCAAGTAGATGCAACTTTGTAATCAGGGCTTCTTAGGAGACGGTGCCCATTGCTATATTCAGCATAAATGCACAAAATTATTTCTCATTTCAGATCTCTGCCCCAGTAGTGCTAACAAGATTCGATGTAAATAACATTTTTCTCTTGGGGATGAAGCCAGCGCTGCAGTCTAATGAGTAGGACTTTGATAGGCTGGTGAAAAGTCTAATGATACAGATTTAACTGTGTTGGACATCAGCTTTATTAGGCTGTTTCTGAGATATGGGAGTATTGACAGTGTTTATGATAAATGACACTCCTTAGTTATTCTTGCATGACTGGTTTCCTTTCAAAGTACCTGAAAGGTTTAGAAAAGATGAAATATTCACAATGGAATATATTCGCTTACTGGTCCCCAGGTACCATGTCTTAGGCACCTTCCTACCAAGTCGATGGACAGAATTTTTTGTTCTTTATTTTCTGTGTCAACAGAGTCACAATAAAGTTTCAATTACAGCATGAAAAATGTCATTTTCTGGTTGGCACAGAGCCCAATTTATATTGGCCAAGGTTTTAGTTACCTTTTTCACCGCATTAGCCCCCAAAAGGAAAAGTTTATGCTAATGGTTGAACAAAAGGGGGGAAAAAAGTACGATGTCTCTTTGAGGGACTAAGATAACCTTCTCTGGTTAACTGTTCCCGTTAGGAAGTATATGCATCTACTTACATAGTATGAATTGGTAGATGTCATCAGACCATGGAAGACCAAAAGCAGTTCTTCAAAAAGGTCATTTTCTTGAGCAACATTGTGTCATTGCAAATTACTTAAGGTCATTGAGTAACAAGCTCATCATAGTCACTAGTGATATTAGAATTTTTATGCTCTTATCAGGCTGCAGTTTTCCAAGCTCAGTAGAAAAAACCCTGTGACTCAATGCTCGGGAAATGGCTTTTTGCACTGGTTGCTCGATGTCAGCTGGAAGATACTCCGTTGGTGCATCAGAGAGGATTCCAGCCTTGGGACGAGGCTGAACTCTTATGTTCTGCCTTAGAGCATAGATCAGCTGCCTTAGAGCTCACTTCTGCTGCTCCTTTCTCCTCCTCCTTGCAAGACATCATCCCTTCAGCATCATTTCACAGCAACCTAGACCTTATTTTAACTTACCCCAAGCAGCATACAGAGTTCATGATCTAAATAAAATACTCTGGTGTGGGAGGGGATTTTCAAAACAGTGTAGGAGTTCTGATGGAAGTCTTTGGCGTGGACACACCACAGCAGGTGAAGGAATGGAGCAGTCTAAGAGTACCATTAGGAATTAATAGCACCCAACATTCCCCGTATGCTGCCCCATGGGTTTTAAGGCCTTGTAGTTCTTATGATTCAGCTTGTTTAGAAAGTCCCCGCACTGTAACACTGCAGTCAGGAGAATACCATGACTTTTCTTTGTAAGGTAACATTTTTAATGCAACTGTCACAGTATAGTGAAAACTGGTGGATATCCCTAAATACTGCCAAAGGAATGCTATGGAAAGAGAGCAGTGGTCAGTTAGTCTGGAATGGTTGACCTACCTTCCCAGCATTCACACATTCTGGGTACTCTTTGATCTTGCTGGCATACAGGAGGAGAAAATTCATCAAAATCAATAGAGTGGCAATGGAGTAAAATAATACCTCAGAGCTTGAAGAAAGCTTAGTAAGACCAGTAAGATGGGAAAAGATAGGGATGGAGAAGCTATGAGCTGAAAGAAAGATGGCGATTCATCACAGGCATGAGAACAGCAAAATGGAGTATCTATCTACTTTTTCATTCAGTTTACATTAAAGGTTTCTTCACAAATAGTTAATAAGGGATTATAAATTAGCAACAGATGTGTGCATGTGACAGACAGGAGCAAAAAGGGGTCAAAGGCTGGTCCAGCACTAAAAGACTTTGATGACAAACCCATTGCAGGGCTAGTGTGGTTAAAATACGTAGGGGTTTGTAGCTGCTGACATGCAGTGGATCCATGGAACAAGCACTGCAAAGGGGAATTTTTGACTCACTCCTTGAATGATAAAGGAGTTCGTTCACGTTCACTGCTGGGTCAGGAGACAGTCACCTATGGTAAGTACATCTCTGGAAGGTGTTGGAGGTGCCATCCCAGCTGCATAGCAATTTACAGAAATTCCTGGATCTCTGAATCTTCTTGTGGCCCTGTGGCCTTTTCCTATAAAACGCAATACACCTTTCCTTGTTTGCACAGTTGAGAGGAAAGGGAAACGGAGAATCCGGACAACGTTCACAGCTGAGCAGCTTCAGGAACTGGAGAAGATTTTCCGAGTGACTCACTACCCAGATGTCCATATCCGAAACCAACTGGCAGCAAAGATAAACCTCCCAGAAGCCAGAGTTCAGGTACGTTGTGTCTCCAAACAGCTATGCTCACTGCACCAACTCTTTATTCAGGGTACATTCTCAATGGTTTATGCCTGGGTGACGATGCTAATGAATTACGTGACCTCTCGGTTACCTTACAGAGGAAGCCAGTATCACTGTTCTCCTTTTGCAAATAGGGAAAAAAGTATTTGGCACCTAGCTGGGACTAACCAAATGGGATTAATCAAAGGGTTAACAGGAGCTCTGAGCATACTAAATGCATAGCAAATAGGAGTCGCAGATGGTTATAAGCAACCTGTTGGACTCTGTAGCGACAGAGCGGCCATTTATGAAAATATTTATTAATCATTTATCAACCTTTTATAGACTAATGTACATCCGGCACAAACTGCCATCTACATCCAACTTCTACAGGGTCTCAAAAAAGTGAAAATAATTGCCCAAATGAAAATGCTTTCTTACTGTTCTGTATTTTGATATCAAAGGCTTTAAATTCCCTAGCTGTAATTTCAGTGCACGGAAAACTAATCCAGTTCTCCCCATCTGTAATGTAGTCTTGCTGACTGAGCTCAAAATTGACCCCAAATGTTTACTGCATATGAAATCTGCTACATTAAAATATACATACCACTGTGTATTGGAATTTGGTGTTGTTTACCAGGCACTCTTGTGATGTTTTTTGTACGAGGCAGCTCCTGTACTCGCCATAATGCTAGAGTCATCAGTGTACTTCTATGCACATATTCCACTCTAACAACCAAAGTTCAATGCAGAGCAGTTTATTGACTATGACATGCCTGGGACTATCAACTAACCATGATGCTATTGCTTCATAGTTAGGTGACAGGGAGAATTGGAACAGCATAGACATAATATGCCCATTAGCAATATCAGTGTACCCACAATGCATTTCCAATGGTATAAAGCACAAGCTGGGCTACTAGTCAGTGCTCCCAACAGAACAGCAAATCACATGAAAGAACAGGACAATCTTCTGTTTAAAAAATTATTTATAATCTGTAGCAGGGAGCGGGGATAAAAAAGAGTTATCATGGGAAACATCAACCTGAGATGTACACAAAGGAAGTAAAAAGCCCCTCATGTATGAACTGCAGATGGCAAATTCCTAATTCAGACAGTGTTACACATGACACAGGAAATTCTGCGTTTGACTTTATCTTGGCTGATAAAGGGAAACCAGCCACAGAACTAAAAATTAGCAGCAACCTAGGTACAAGTTACAAGTTGTTACAATTTTGTTTGATTGCATTTGTCACATATAAACAAAAGAGAGTGAAGAGAATTCGTATATGCTCTTGGTACTTTGAAATAATAGTTTGACAAAGTTAAAAGCAGTGTAAGTCAAATCACCTCAGAGAGATAATTTAACTGGGAAAAAAAAAGTGAGCAACCATTGGGCAACCAAGTGAAACATTGCATAACTGTGAAAAAGCTTGTGTCCTCCAATCAAGAAACAAAGGTATGATTGCTGTGAAACAGTTAAAGTGGATAGATGGAATTATATCCCTGCATGTGTGTATGCCTACATGCAACACAAAATGAACAATGCTGGATGAGTAAACATTAGAAATAAGAACTTATAAAAAATGAATAAGCAAAGCAGAAGGATACAGGCCAAAGCTTTGGTCAGAAAAATTAAGGATCATCAGAAACCCAATAAAAGTCCATTAAGAACAAACAAACAAAAAAAAAGTGAACAATTACTTTGATCTGCTACTTTATAGAAACAATGGGACTGTCAAGGATAATGCAGAAATGGCAAAGATGTTCAGTTATAATTTCTGCTCTATCCTTGGAAATATGTCAGGTAAGGTGGTAGTATCACGCTATGATGAAACACTTCCCATAAGGACAATGTTGAACAGCAGCTGCTACAGACAGATATTTTTAAATCCAGACATTTAGGTGACTTACCTCCAGTAGCTCTCAAAAAGCTGCTTGAGAAGCACTTTGGGTCATCAGTGTTGATATTTAATCAGTCCTGGAGCACAAGAGACATTCTAGGGGCCTTGAAGGAATCTAGTGTTGTGTCAGTATTTAAAGGGTAAACAGGACAACCAGATAATGACTGGCCTGTCAGCCAAACATTGATTTTTGGCAAAACCATGATAAAGCCGATAGGAGTCTCTGTTAATGAAGAATTAAAGAAAGGGCAATATATTTAATGCTTATCAACACAAGTTTATGGAAAATAGATGTTTTCAAACTCATCTTTTTATGACGAGATTATTGGTAACAGTTTTAAACTGAAAGAGGGTAGATTTAGATTGTATGTAAGAAAGAAATTATTTACAATGAGGGTGGCAAGACACCGGAACAGGCTGCCCACAAAAGTTGTGGATGTCCCATCACTGGAAGTGTTCAAAGTCAGGTTGAACAGCATTTTGAGCAACCTGACGTAGTGAAAGATGCCCGTGCCCACAGTAGGGCAGTTGGACTGGGTTCTGTGGTTCTACGATTCTATGATTCTACGTATTTGGTTGATAAAGGTAATAACACTGGCGGCATGTCACTGTAAGGGCCTTCCCTTGGTCCTACACCCTGCTTGGATTAAGAAAACAGAGCAGATCAAATGGCATGTGCTAGTAGACAAAAAGCTAGGCCTGCAACTGGCGTTCAGTTGCAAAGGACGTTTCAAAGGTGGTCTCTCAGAGGAAACATTTAATGACACAAAGGTGAATTTGAACAACATAATCAGTAAAATCTTTAATGATAGTGCTATGAGACGGTAAGAAGATTAAGGGACTGGAAACTAATAAAAAGGCTGATTCTTTAGTACAGCAAGCTCTGGATCATTGGTCATGTGTCTGCAAGAGAACAACAAGTGGACAATCTTACAGAGTGACAAACGGAGACCGTTCCTACACCATGGGGCATGCCACCCTCTCCCTGCACTCTGTTTTAGTCCTTGTTTCCTTGGACAACCTGCTGACCACTGAGGGGGTAAATGAGTCTTTTGTGAGATCTCAAGCAGGATTAAGGAGGCACTTGTCCCTGGCTTTAGCGCTGGTGTGACTTTTGTGAACACACATGGAAATACTGTGCTCTGTCTCAGTGCCATAGATCAGGAACACTGGAAAAATGAAAGTTAGTAGCATGAAGAGAATAAATTATATCAGTAGCTGTTGGAGGGCTGACTGGGCACAAAAAGAGCAGTTCAGTCTGTGAACACAGCTTTGCCCTTACTAAAAAAAAAATAAAAAACCCTGAAGTGAGGACTTTATCCCATGTGCAGACTTTGGAAGGAGCATTTCAGAGGTAGAATTTTGACTTCAGTCTCCCCTCTGCCTTCAATCACTTTGTTGGTGTTAAAAAGGAGTCATTTTTATGGTGCTGTTTCACCGTATAACTCCTGCATGGTAGAAAGGGAATGGAGCAGTTCATATAGACTAAGCAATTCTCAAACACATGCAAGCCCAGATAAACAAGACTGTCCTTTCAGTAACCTCAGATACTGCTAACTACCAGCAATATAGCAGAGGGGTCCTGGCATTCCCATTACTTCCTGGGCAAGAGATGCAGAAATAATTGAACTGCTCATTATTTGGTTTAAAATGCATACATATTTACATCCAGCAACATCTGGTGTTGATCACTAACACCTTGTGTTCATGTGAACCACTTGCTTATATTCAAACAGCAAGTTCCTAAGCCAGCTAGAAACTACAATGGAGGGGGGATTCAACTTTTCACAGCAATGCAGCAAGATGCACTACTGTGGCTGCACAATAAATACTTGTGTGCCTCAGCCAGAAGCCAGACCAGTCAAATCAGCTGACAGAAGAAGGAAACTCTCCTGAGAAAATTAGTCATCTGTTTTCCAGTGAAAAAGAGATGGCAGATAACATACTCAGACTGCTGAGTGATTGAGAAGGTTTCATCCCCTTGGGTCTTTTGCTTAGGTCCCTTATGTGAATTTCAAAATGTTACCAGCTAAATATAGGAAGAACCCTCTTACTACATCTCCACTGGTGACACATTGTTAGTGCAGCCCAGCAAAACATCTAGGTGGGTCTTTTCCCAGTCTATTCACTTGGGAACAGGGTAGAAGAGCCCTGTCATGCAACAAATTGCGCCTTCTAGGGAAAACAGAATGCCATGTGCCTTGACTGTGGCAAAGCTTTCAACACGAAAGGATCTGCTTTCCCAGGAGAGCCCTGGAAGACCTGCTGCACCCTGTGACACCCCTTCCCTGAACAGGGAGATCCTAGCTCTTCTGTGAGCTGTGAGAGAAAGCAGGCTGTTGTGATAGTCCAGAGATCCCACATGCTATGCAAAACGGGAAAGGTGCTGTGTTGAACCCAATGTTTTCCCTTAGATTCAGCTCCTGCTGAGCTGGAGGTCAATGTTTTTTCATGCTCACTTAGAGAGCAGGGAAAGTAGTTGGGTGTGAGCAGTTCCTCCTCCATCTCCTCTTCATTTCTGTGCCTTTTCTTTCATGCCTGTATCCAGATCTGGTTCCAGAACCAGCGAGCAAAGTGGAGGAAACATGAAAAGTTTGGCAACTTTGGTGGCCTTCAGCATCTGACAGAAGTTGATTTCATTCCTGCTCCCAAGTCAGATATCACAGTGAGTATTGGAAGCTATGTGTATAGCCACTGAGGGAGAGATAGCTATCCTTCACCGGGTCACCTCTTCACATAGGACTATCCTAGAGAAGGAGGACTGGAAAAGACAAAAATGACAATATCATGAAGAGAAATGCCGGCAAATATGGTCAAATAGCACATTTCTTTATGAAATTAAACCTGTTTTGTAAATATGCCGTGAGGTGTCTCTTGCAGGATGATCCTTCCCCATTTTACTTCTAAATCACTTCCCTGTAAATCATACTTAGATTCAAAATATCTTTACCATCAGAAATTTCCTGAACAGGAAGAAATACGAAATTTGCAGCCACAAAGCCATGTTTCTTTATAGACAGTATCTCTTTACAACATCCAGCCTTGTTAGGCTGACCAGCGCTTTTTGTCCTTGACTCACGTCCTTGCCAAGTCCAGGACAGTTAATATTACCTAGGCTGGCACAGAGGCTCTTTCCCTGTCAGGAGTTTTTTCCATGGCGAGAACAAAGGGTATTTTGCCTTGCTCCCTGGGTGACAGCACACCACTGGGTTTTAGGGAGTCTGTTCTTCTAAAATTTTCTTCTTAATTACTGAGCACCAGGGAAACGAATGAGGTTGATCATAAATTGTACCTAACTAAAAGTCTGTATTGATTTACCTGAGACCGCATTTTTATTCTTGAAAGGCTCCTAGCTTGATGCCAAGAAAGCTCTCTGCTACCATCCCTGCCGTGGAATACTACTCACCGCTGCAAGGCCACTTGGCAACTGCCTGGCTGCCCAGCACCCTCTCCTTCGTCCCCCGCCGCTTGGAGCTGCCGCCCTTCCCAAAACCCTACTTGCTCTTCAATGTCCTCCCCCCTTACAGCACGCCGCTACCCCAAAAGTTGGGAAGGAGCCGTATCTGCGCCAGCTCCACATAGAGGAGGATACGGGGGGAGCGGGGGACTTTGGGGGCACGCTGTTCTCACCCGTGACCATTGGGGGGGGGGGGGGAGTGCGGTTCCTCTCCTTGAACAAGCCTGCCGGGACGATGGGTGGCCTTTGGGGCAAGGTCAGCTTGCTGCAGGAGTGCCACCACGAGTCGCCGCAGCCTTGCGAAGGCGGTGGAGGGCCGGCGTGGAGCAGGAAGGATCTCCCCATCATCCCGAGGAGCAGCGCGCTCTCTGCAAACCCAACGGCTCAACGGAGAGCCTCTGCCCGGAGGGGGGGGGACGGTGCACCAAGCGGCCCTGCAAAAGGACTGGGGGTTTACTCAGCCCCGAGACAAGGCTGGGTGACCCTATTGGGGGTTTAGGGCAGGCAAGATGCCGGCGATGAGGTGTGTGTAGCCCCAAGGTGCAGCCAAAAGGGCTTTCCCCAGCAGGTTTAGGTCGCTCTCCTCGTCCATTCTGGTCCTCATGCGCTGGGGGGTGCAAAGAACATGTTTAGGTCAAAAATCAAATTTTCAAGATACTTCTTTTTTTTTTTTTCCCAAGTAGTCAATGAGGGAGGGGGGTAGGTTTGATTTGCTGTCTGTGGTTTCAACTTGAATAAAGGGGCTCAAACACAATTTGAGCTGAAACATGACAGTCTGAGAGGGATAGCAGTGCTGAGCTCTGGATTTGGTACTGTGAGTCTCTGGGGGCAAGAGAATTCTTCAGCTGGTTAATTAAAATGCTTATGAGGAAGCCTCTCATTTTTTGACCTGAATTAAGAAAGCTCCAAAACTCCATCAGAAACAATAACAAAAAGAGACAGCCTGGGTTTAATCTGCTAGACATAATAGGATGGTATGACCCCACAGTTTGGTTTAATTGTAGTTCGATAATGAGATCAGCCTGCCCACTTACAAAATGTCTGTATGCCTTATTATTTATATAATATTCGTCTTCCAACCTATGGTGCTTTTTTTCCCCTGCTTATTCAGGGTCCAATCCTGCTTCCAGTAATATCTCCACTGACTTTCACACGAAGCACCCTTTGGAAAGCACCATGTAAAGGGTTGCACCACCTTCTGTCTTGCAGCCACAGCACACATTGCACACTGGCAGGGGAAGCTACTGAGAAAAGCCATTAAAATGTGGTCTCCCTCCCAGACATATCAGTTGTAAGGGTGACCATTCGTGACAGAGTCAAAAAGCAAAGCAAATTACGACCCAAAGGCTTGCTGGGAAGGCTGTCCTGTGCACATGGGAGTGCAGGTAGGTTAATGACTCTGAATAGGTTGCTTACTTAAGGAATCCCTCCGGCCAGACTGCAGCTGCCAGGTCTTCAGCCTTCTTCTAGCTGCTAATTGTTAGTTACATAGTGGTTCACAGTGAGTCAGTAGTTTTCTTCTTGTCTGGCTGGTACCAGCTTTCCTTGTACTTCAGGTCTGGGACACCAGTAAGCTAGGGAGCAGCTGATTGTTGCAGGGGAAAAGATAAATCCTACCCTATATGGGTTTCATTTCTCCAGGCCACAGCTATTCAGCAGAAGTCAGGTATACTGTGTCCTTCCTCCTATTTCCTCCTATAGGTCTTACACAAGACCTTTTTCCCTCACCTGCTTGGATCTTTACTCCATATCCTCTTCATCCCTGTCACCTTACCTGTCATCTGAAGGACAGTCCAGTCAGATACAGGGCTAAACTTCAGCTTCAACAAAGGAGTTTAAGCACTTAACTAATTTAAATCAGCAGGAATTAGCTATGGTGTTTACCTCGTGCAACTTTAGGTGACTGCATTGCAGCCATACACACCTGAATTAAGCACCCCGGGCTTTAAAAAAGAAGAAGCGATCACACTAAGGTTTCTAGGTTAGGTGAAGTCCACGCATTCGTGCAGTTTCCAGGGTGTGAATTGTCCCTATGCAATGATTAGCTTGAATATAGACAGTGACATCGTAATCATCTAAAGCTGAGGGGGCATGACTCCTTGCACAAGTAGACCAGGGGCCACAAGCCAGCACCTGCACTGGGACAGCTTATCCTGCGGGAATATTTGTGTAGCATAGAGGAGGATTCTGCGATGATCATGACAATTTTTCTTGGTCAGGATACGGAGTGTTTGAATTTCACCAGTCTTTTAATAGAAACCAAGCAGCTTCCCAGGATTATTGCTTACTTTCTGTCCACTCCACGTGTCTGTCTGATAACCCCATGGCCAGGGTTCCTAAACATCATGATGTCTGCCCAGAATCTGGAATTTCTGCTTTATGCCTCTGAGGTCCTCTAGAAGCCCTGTTTTGGACCAGAGAGGTGAGAAGCAGAGCTGCTGAGCAAACTTCATCAACTTCATCTCGAAAAATCAAAGCCTTAGAATTCCTTTTTTTGCTAGCAGGTTCAATACTTGGAGGGTTTGTTTTGATGTAGAACAATTTTGCTTAGGCTTTCTTGTTTATTTATGAAGTTTCAGAATTTCCCACTGAACAGCAACTCTAGGTTTCAGGATATGTGTAGCATCTGCATCCATATGCATCTGCTCAAATCCCAGAAAGACTTAATACTATTACCCTGTTTTTCGCCAATTTCATGATTTTGTTCTGAGGCGAAGCCAGAACAAATTAGCACTGAGTGGGGCAGTTTCCAGCATCTTCTTAAACCCAAACACCTCCTAGTCTTCCAGTTTTCATCCCATCTCATCCAATAGTGGTATCTTTCCCTTCCTCTGCACCTCTACCTATCTTCAAAGCAAGAAGTAAGAAAGCCCACTTGTTTCATGGCTGTGCTGGTCCTCAGGATGTATTTTTTCATTGTTTTATACTCTGATGTTTCCAGAAAATGCCAGATTGGGCACACCAGTCTTTGGGACACCCTAAACTCCACAGTCCTTCAGACAAATAGGATTGCTTTGGGCATAAATGTGTCTTAAACCTGCCAAAGGGTTACTAGAGGAACAAGTCATCTGAGGAAGCTGACCGCATGCTAGCAAGACCTGCGTATAGAAATGCAGTCATAGTTTCATCCTAACTTCAGGGTAAAAGTCTGAGCAGGCAGCTGGGAAAAAAAGGAATCAACTTTCTCACCGCCAGTGTATGGCTCCAACTGTGCTGCCTTGGAATGAACTGGTCCATCTGATCTCCCAGCACATGTGCTACACTTGTCCCAGCCAGGAACAGCCTGACCACCTCTCAGCAGACTCATCCCACTTCTCAAACAAAAATGTGTGGTTGTTATCTCTACCCAAAGGGCCTGGCAGAGAACTGGGGCTCAAATCCAGTCATGATAACATTTTGTCCTCTGGGTGGATCTGAATCACTTCCCCGAGGCAAGGAGAGGCGACAGCGTGAAGCCTCACGCTCCCCGTCGATGGACATCCCGAAAGGCTGTTGCTGCCGTCCGCTGGATCAGGTCACGTTAGCCTAATAGCACCTCAGAAACCTCTTGTCCTAGACCCTGACAAACATGAAGGGCCGATATTTATGGTAGGTGCTGAGAGGTTTTGCCTCACCTGATTTCAAGCGATTCAAATGACAGGGCTCACAGCCCCCTTGGGGGAGACCCCTCTGCAGCCTCACAGCTCTCCGTGACTCTCGCTTACTTTTTCCATATGACAGTTTCATCCTTTAATCCCTCATAAAACCCCTTGTAACCTGAACATTTCCTCCCCCCCGGCTTACGGCCCTGATTTCCATTTTCACACTGACTTTTCTCAGTGAGCCAGGCTACCGATTTCAGGGAAATTAGCCCTCTTCAGCAGGAGGTAGACATGATCCTGCCGACGATGTCTGCACACCACAGACACCTCTGAGCCCTCAGAACGCCCTGGCTTGTTCTTTAGCTCACCTAGCTATCTGGTGTCCTTAATCTTTCCTTGTAAATCCCTCTAGGACATAGATATTGAGGGCAAAATGCTCAATTGGATTAAAAACAATTAGATGGATGACCAAGGTCCGAGAATGGATGTAAATTAGCACCAATCAAGAGGGCAGAGACTGGGACAAAGTCCAAAGGGGGTGGTAAATACGCATTGGGGAGAAAGGGATGGGGACTACGGCAAGCTGGCAGGGTTGGGACCAGCTTTGCCCACATTTCAGCTACCTGGGAGAATGGGCCCTGGGCTGCTGAAGGGGAAGAGGGCATGACTGTACAGGAGGAAATCTGGGCTTAAAAAGCACCCCACATAAAAAAAAAAAAAAAAAAAAAAAAAGGATGATGAGGCTACGTGACAATTTACCATGGGAAACGTTCTGCATATCAGACTGAAATGCGCCCCAGTGGGCAGAGCAAGAAGACACGTATGCAGTGATTGCTCTTCTGATCAAAAGCTCATTTTGGGGGTATTTTTTACTCTTAACTGGATTTTTCAGATTGGATGGCTTTTAAATGCACCACAGTAAGAGAGCCCAGGGGCCTCTAGAAAGCTTTTCTGTTATTGTTGCCGTCGTTTTGTGGGGGTGGCTAGAATAGAGAGCTGGGGTTTGGAGGGGTTGTTTACTTTTAAAGATTTCTTTTTTCTTTTTTTTTCCCCTGTGATTACCACATACTCTGATCACAGTCAGAAAGAAAGAATGCGGAGAGGGTGCTGCCTGCTCTGCAATTCCAAACAGGTATACGCTAGACCTTGGGTCACAAAAAGCTGTGATTTAAAGCAGTCAAACATCTGGTTCTTCATGCTTGTTGACCAAGCTCTCAATCCTTTTCCTACTCTGTGCTCTGGCCTGACTTTGCTAAGCGACTAAAAAGCGTCCTTGCTCTGTCACCTCTCATCTCCCCTTAGCCTGGACTACAGGTTTCGCCTAAGTGCCTACTTCTATTTTCTTGCTCTGCTCGCTTTTTGCCCCTTGGCAGTTTGGTGTATTTTTGTGTTATGAGAAAATGCTATCACTTCTAGCTCAGGGACCGAATGAGCCCACAGCTGTGCATCTCAGGGAGATCAACCAAAAAGACCGGGTGTAAATAAGGGCTTAATTCAAAATATAATGGTCAGTGAAATAATTCAGGTGAGCTTTTATCCAACCAGGAGAGTTTGGCTCTTCCAAGAAGGCCTCTTGTGGCACTTCCTCCTTGCTTGTGTCTTCTTGCAAACCTGCTCTGTTCCTGGTCCAGTTTGTACCCCAATTCCATGACACGTTGTTGCTGAAATCCATCATTTACAGTGTCTATCCAAAGATAGCTGCACAGACTAATTTTATTTTCAAGTGGCTAGCAATAAAAACTCACTCCCTGACCTCCTGAAGCCCAGCAGAATGGAGAAGGCAGGATGGGAAAATGCCTTTTCATTCCAGCTCTTCAGAGCTGGACCTTCTGAAAAGACTGGAGTTTGATCAAAAATGAACCTGGTGTCAAAGCTACAAGGTATGGTTAGATGAAATGCTTTAAGAGGAAACCCAAACATATATTTTTTAATCAGCTCAAAGAAAAAAAAATCTGTGTCTCAAGGTAGCAAATGATTCATTACTCCAACAGCTGTTCTGATAGGCATTTCAAGGAGAGGATGTCCCCCCATGGGCTAGCTTGCATTGGAGCTGTGACCCTTTCTGGGATCAGAATATCAAGGGGTACATGTTGGCCACCTGAACAATCTGCAGCCTGTTAAAGAATTAAAGAGTGCCAGCCAGCGACTGCGTGCCAGGAATTCGTAGCAGCTGCCCCTTTTTCTGCATTTCAAAACTCTGATAGTCACATTCTTTGCCACATTGTGTTCCTCGTCTTTGTCACACGGCTGATGTCAAGCTTACGGGACAGAAATTCACTGAATCCTTCATCATCTTCAATTAAATACAGATACTGCTATTTACAGCCTTACAGACCCCAGGCCTTGTCACCTCTTAATGGTTTCGAACACTTCCAAGAGCAGAAAAGAGCCATTTTGTCTGCTCTTCAACAACAGGAAAAGCCAATTTAACGCTTTTCTTTCTTTCTCTGCAGGAAGCATGTTCCTGACTCTGGGATGGTACCCTTTGCTTTGTTTGTGACTGCTGAAGCTAGGAAAACGTTTAGTGCTCTCAGCAACACCAACCTTGCCTGTCACTAATTTTCCACTCTCTGAAACCTTGCTATTCCCCCTCTCCTTTCTTTTGTCTCCCCACCCATTAGCAGAACAAACGCTACTGCTACTTTTGCTTCATTCCCGCCGCCAACGTCTTTCTGCTGCTCTGAACTTGGGGCTGTCCCATACAATGCTGCCAGGATTTCCCAGGCAGGAATAGGCGCGCGCTCTTTTTTTTTAGGGGCACCAGGCAGTGCAAAGCACCCCCTCACTGCCATGAAATGGATGCTAGCGTAGGGAGGTACTCAGGAGAGGCTTTCTTTTTCGTTCGCCTGGAGGAGCGTTCAGGGTCCGTTGTTCAGGGTCTACCATCTGATTCCCAGGGTTCTCCTTCTTATGGTTAAGGAAAAGCAGGTCCCCACTAAGGGATCTTAAATCTCAGCCTGCGTCGCAGGTCTTTGGGCAATCTTTTATTGACGGCATTTTACAGCACTCCTCAGTGCAATTCCTCTGCTCTCGGGCGCTTTGAACTTTAACAGATTTTAACTTTCAAAATTTAACGTTTTTCTGTGTTATCTGTCTGCCTCGGGCCGATGTCTTAAATCTAAGCAATTCAGTCCTTGAGGCTGGGGAATGTGCGCTCTTTTGCTCGTGGCGACAAAATTCTGGTACCCTGTTGAGAACAGCACTTGGAGCGGGAGTTTGAAATCTGGCATGGAGGTGGCCTTTTCTGTTAATTGCGCTCTTTGCCGTCATTATTACCAACTACTGTCATCTGGCCAAGGTATCAGTCTTTGAAAAGTCTCAGTCTGCACAGGTTTATTCTGTGTCCTTCAGATTACAGCAATCACATTCCTTGCGGAGCCGATGCTCCCTAGCAATGCTTTTTCTGATGGCTCAGCAGTTTCCCTCACAAGCTCAGTTCTTGGCTTGCTGCGAACAACTCGTGGCCCAGACTCTCATGATAGCCCCCAGAGCCCTTTTCCCCTGGTTTCTGCGTGCCCCACCACCTCGGTCCCAGGATCAGGATGGTGGAGCAACCTCCTTAAGCCTAATAGCAGGAGCACGTTCCCCAGGGAAGGTGGGAGGGCAGGGAGGGGTTGTGGCTGGAGAGGGAGAATGGGACAAGGACCGGCATAGGCAGAAGAGGCTGGCTGGGCACGGAGACTGCTGGGGAGCCAGGGAGGTAAGACCAGAGGTGATACCAGTGCGTTCGTGGGGCCAGGAGGGGTGGGTAGCAGTGGGCTGCAGAGGGGCAAAGAGCTGATCTGAGGCAGGGTGAGGGGCAGGTTTGACCCTACCCGTTCCTATGGGATGCTGGGCGAGTGGCTTGAATTGCAGGTTTCACTCATGCAAGGCTCCTTTTCCACACGCCTGGCTTGGCTGGGTCACGCTACAGCCCTATCTGGCACTGCCTGCCTGCAAAAATAAGATCCCCAAAATCTGACAGTGGCGTGCCAAGCTCAGGAGTTCTCCCAGCCATTGCCAGCCTGCGCCCTGGTTCTTGTCTGCAATACGGGGGTCGCATTCCCCCGCAAGACATGAGTCTGTGGGGCTCGGACCCCCCCAAGGTGGAGCACTGCAGAGAGCCCGGTGGAGTGGAGATACTTCTAACACCAGAGCAGGCAGCAGCTAAGGCCCGAAAGCTCACAATTAATAATAAAAGAGCATAAAACAAGCCCTACCTAAAGCCTGTTTTTCAGTAAGTCCTTCCATCCTGTGCCTTCAGTGAAGTCTGATCCCGCAGGGAAAAAAAGCTTTGTGCAATCGTTTAATTAAGGTCTCTGTCACAATGCAAGTACAAAAGGGGGCAGAGCTGAGGATTCACTCCACCCTCTCGGGGTTTCCTACCCTGTTCAGTGCCTAATTTAGCTACCTTGATAGCTTTTTCTTTATTCAGCTTTTGCCTGTGGTGGTGTGCTGAGCATCACTGGAAAGGGGTGATTGGTGAGGAGAGTGAAAATCCTTTGTGCCATGCAGAGCAGAGAGATATAAAATCTCACTGACTGATGGAGGAAACCTGACCAGACTAGGAGGTATTTTATTATCTAATTATATCATACGTTACTAAAAGGCAGCAATGCAATGATATATAGATAGCTATATCTGATGAGTGTATGTGTGGTTTTAAATGTGGGTGTATATGTACACGTACATATCTTGAATGAAACTGTTTAATCTGCTGGGCCAAAAGGTAAATTCCACTGATAAAACTGCCTATTTTATAGAAAGTGGGAGGAAAGAACACAAAGAGAGCCACACTGGATCAAACCCCAAATGAACACCCAGCCCAGTACCAGAGAGTGCTCGGATGATCAGCACTGGATGTTTTTGGCATGTGCTTTTCCACGTCGTGTTGTGTGCATCAAGTCATTCCTGTGCATTCATCCAGCTCAAGCAAACAACCTGACACGCTGTCATTTTTCAGTGGCAGCCTCTCTGTCCTCAGCAACATCTTGTGATGTCAAGTTGTGAGAGTTGTGTCAAGTGAGAGAGTTGTGGTGTCTCCCCAGCCACCAGAAACCCTTCATGACCAAGACCATCCTTTTCCTCCTCTGTGCAAAACGCTCCGTCCCAGCCTCCTTCCTATGCCTATTTGAGAACAAAAAAATCAGAACATCTCGTCCTGCACAAGCACCTGCCTCCCTGGGTAGTCACGGTCCACCCACTTTTCACCCAGACTCTCTGAGGACTGACTGAGATGGACGCAAGGTGTCTTATGCAAAAAGTAAACCTATTTTCAACACCCAAATATCCAAAATGGTCCCCAGGTGTCATGCACCTTTGCTGTCTCTTGAAACCCACAAACTACACATAAAGCAAGTAATTTCCTATGACCAGTCACAAAACAAGTAGGGTGCTATGTGGCAACCACTGCCTTCTGATCTAAACCTTGTAAAACTCCTCTGTTCAGCAATTTGTAACTGGGTGCCAGGGATGGCTTCAGGAAAGATGGTGAGTCTGGCTGTGGGAGTCTGGTTCAGTCCCTGTTGTTATCAACAGGAAAAACAGGAGAACGTCCATCATCTTTGGCAGAATCAGAGATCGGTGTATGCTGGAAAAAAACCCTCTAACACCTACTCACTGAACAAAGCTAGAGCCAGAAGCCCAGTGATGTTGCACTGGGAGTTACGCAAGTGCAGACCAGCATTAGCGCAGTGTTCCAGGACTTTAATATAATTCCAGGCAATTTACTGCTCTCCAGTATTAAAGCTGCTGTCCTTACGAAAACAACAGCACGTGGTGATGTTTCGTATTTTCTGTATTTAGCTGAGCTACCTTAGAAACGCTGCTTTAATAAAGTTAAATTTGTACTCATGTTACAACAAACGATAGTGCTGAAGGAGCTATGGAAATTAGTTCCTCCTCTTCTGGGAAGCCAAGTCTTCTCAGCTGTTGTAGGATCTGTCGCAGCACACAGCACTAGCCCAGGAAACGTTTTATCGCAGCGTTAAGCAATAACTGGTTCTTACTCAGTGTAAGTATTTACTAGGAACAAAATTAATCTTGTGCCTTAGTTTTCCATGGGGAGGACGTTGATCAGAGAGACAAACCCCAGTCCTGCTTCTCCCAGCAGACTACCCTGACCAGTAGGGTCCTGGCTGGGCTCTTTGGTGTTTGCTTTCCTGGCCCCACAGCTTTTGCATTCCTGCCTGCACCACGACCCAGCCTGAAAAGGGATTTCCCTCTGCCCTCGCACCAGAGCTGTGCATCCCCTCTTCCTCCAGGCAGAGAACACTTAGGGCACACATCTGGGTGAAAAAAAAGCTGTAATCAATAGGTCTGAGGTCCAGCTGTCGATTTTGCTTGGGAATTGCAGCAGTGGCAAAGCTGCTCCCACTTCGGAGACGGATTATATACTGTGTTTAAGTGACAGGGGCTTTTTGGGCTTCACGCATGCCTAAATCTCCCTATAGAGTCTATAGGGAGACTACCTAATTCAGACAGCCCAGATGTGGCCACAGAACTATGGCTCCTCAATGCCTGTATCAGGTACAGTCTGAATACTGTCCTTAATGTAACATATATATCTTAAGAGTACTTATCTTCTCAGAAGGCTGTCTTCACCATCCAGCGTGGTAAATAAGGGATGCAGCACTATACCTTTTCCTTCAGGCTCAGGGAACACCTGCTTCTGAATCGCACGTAAAGAAAGAGGATAAAAAAAATCTTTTTAAAAAATTAAAAATCAGATGAGGACAGCTTAATTAAAAGATAAACACAAATTAAATCAAAACAATCAATGGTAGTTCAAGTCTAATTGAATTTTATCGTCAGCAGAGCTGCTGTTGTTTTTCCCTTCCTCCCAAAACGAGAAGCTCTGGAGAGGAAATTTCCCTCATCAAATTTCACATTCAGTTGAATTAGTCTGGGGGAAAAAAAAATCCTTGAAAGAAAACTCTTTAATTCCAGCCAAGCCCCTTAAACCAACCACTTTGTGCCAGACTACTCAGTGAGGGAACTGGAGGGTGTCACCACTAATCATCTGCCCCTCTTTTCTGAGGGTAAATTCGGCATGTGTCTCAGAGCTAGGGAGAAGAGGCTCTGGAGTCCTCCAAGGAATTGGATTGTAATTCAGATGTGATGGCATCAGCTAATTAGCAGCTCTAACAAACCTCACCTCCAGCCCCTCTCCGGATTTTTCTCCAATTATGGCTAAGAGTGAAGCCTGCAGAAGGGGAGGTGAGTTGGGGGGAGTTGTCCATAGCTATTGAAGGTTACAAAGCTGCAAAGAATAAAAATGACTGCGGTATTTAATGACACTCCTATTTAATTCTAACAAACAGGAGCATTAACATCCTGCAAACAGGGACAAATTAACGTGGAGGGTACTAAGCAGAGACAAGCCCCAAAGTCCCTTCTCCGGCCCTTTGCACAGAGCTAAATTCTACCATTATCGACATAAGGGACTTGGCAGCCTTTGAACATGAGTACTCCTTTACATACGTGCGTGACTATAAGTATGTAATTTCCTTGAGGTTCCGCTTTATTAAAATTCTTAAGTACAGAGGTTTTCTTGCTGCACTCTTTTCTCATACACATCATGCAAAGCAGCAAATACTGCTTACCACAAAAAGAATAATCACTTCCATGCCAAAGGCAGAAAACACAGAGTTTCCTGCTAGGCTTGGAAAGTTTGGGTGTGTTTTTTATCCCTCAGTGGCATTGGAAAACTCTCCCACTGAAACCAGCGTAGTCCATTTTTCACTGAAATCACAGCACTTCCTAACTGTCATAAAATGACGCTATTTTACAAATGCCATAAAATCGCACAGAATTTTACAAACGCCATAAATGTGGCCATGCTAAGAGTGAAAAATGTTCAGAGTGTGGTTCCATCTCTCCCAAATAACTGTGACACCCCTGTTACAGTACAAAGCTTTGGAACAGTTATATCGCTGCACATAGCAATGTAAAGTGCAGATGACGACACCAACAAATGCTCAGTGCTGACACTTAAAAGAGCAGCTGTAAAAAATAGCAGTCCATGATAAAAAGCACAGCATCAGCCATTGACTTTATGCAAAATATTATTTACTGTACAAACATACTGGGCTGCAAAATATAGCTAATAAAATAAGTGATTTGCCTGCCTGCTGCTTCCAGAATCACTCACAGTCTCTGGTAGGCACAGTTCCCTAGGGGTGATGGAAAGTGTTTTCTAGCAGTAGACAAGAAACTCTTGATGAAGTTTTTTCTCTTTTGCTGGCAGTGAAAAGCCACCCTTGAAAATCTGATTTTAACTCACTAAACTCATTACAAGTTCCCAGTGTAAAAAAAAATTAAAAGCAGGACCGCAGGTGCTAAGTAAATCAAACAGATTACATCTCCCAAGGCCAGGACCTGTTCCTCCATCTCCAAAATAGCCGAATGGCACGCCGACATTTTTTTACGCGACACGGAGCGCGGGCACCGGTCGTGCTGAACGTCACCTCACAGTAAGCTGGCGCGATGGTCGAGATGTGCTTAGTTTTGGCCAACGCAAATTTGCAATTTGGCAAATCTGGCGAGATGCCGGCCAGGTTCAGCCTGCAAGCTACTCGGGCACGCTCGCCCGGGAGCTGCACCTCAGCAAAGGTACGGCTTGGCCTTGGCTCAGGTGGCCACAGAGGGATCCCCCGACACTGCCTGTGCATGCCCGTCACACATACGTCCTTTCTTACTCCCTTCTTGCCTGTACTTGAACCGAATAAAACCTCTCCCTGCACAGGCCGTCAACTTTGAGATCTACGTGCCAATAAAGATCAGCTTGAAAAAACTCCGGGAAGGTCAGGCAGGCCTCAGAGTTTCTCTGTTGGCAATGACGAGTTTCGCCGCCTAAATGCAACGCAAGCAGAAAACCTTCTGGTGGTGTCCAGGCCACACTAACTTCTGAACAGAAACCAAAGTCCTTTTCCTTGGCCGATCCCCTCGTTTCTCAGCCTCCAGGCCGGTCACCTGCATCCTGCTCGCAGGTGAAGATTCAGAAGAAATCACCTAGATGAGCTTAGGAAAAGGAAAGTTTCTCCAGAAATGCCAGCAACCACCGTGCCCAGAGATGAGTAGCTGGTATATAGATATTAGAGGGTTGCAAGTTGCCCTGCATGTGCTTCAAGGAGAAGTAACTGGCTGTACTTTGGTCTGTTAACTTCTTCTTAACTGGTCTGTACTCACTTTCGTGGGACACCATCCCTCTGTTCAAGGAAGCCTTTCACCAGAGAGCCAAGCTCCAGGCTGGCAGAGGAAGCAGTGGGCATGTTGGGAAGAGTTTTCCCCCAGCAGCTCTTTCCTACAAAAAAGCAGTCCTCGTTCACCAAGAAAGTCAACCACCTACACGAACTCAGAAGCATTTCACACATTTTGGATGCTGGGATCCCTTCCCGGTGATCTCACTCTGGCACCACTACGCAGGCAAGGATCCCTGAAAATGGGGACAGCATTTTCCAAGCGCCTGGGCTCCCCAGAGACGCACGGCACCTCGGCTGCGGACTACCACCCACCC
This sequence comes from Aviceda cuculoides, assembly GCA_035590195.1. Lineage (NCBI taxonomy): Eukaryota > Metazoa > Chordata > Aves > Accipitriformes > Accipitridae > Aviceda > Aviceda cuculoides. The sequence continues at coordinate 30,526,045 of JAVJGG010000094.1, read as the reverse complement.
CTCTGGGCCTCCTTCCACAGCACTGCTTCAGCTCGGCTTTTCTCCACGGAGACCTGCCTCACCTAGGAACATAACTGAAGTACCTGAAACCCACTGGGGCGCTTTCAGGGTTTCCTATAAAGCCGCCTGGAATTGCCCTGCTGTAAATTGACCTCCGCCATTTCAGGCAGAGTCTTCTGGGAGCACCGAGGAGTTAGCGCAGAGCAAGGGGGCAACGGAGCAAGTTTATGGCTTGAGAGATCTAAGCGAAAGCAAAGCAACGTCCTTTCTGGATGGTCTTTCTCAGCCAGACTCCATTTTGTCCACTTGGGGGTTTCTTTGTTGGCTGTTTTTTTATTTTTTTCCCTCTCCTTGTTTTAAAACGCCTACACATTGACAGATGCTTCCCATATATTTCCATCCTATGGTGTATTAAATCTCACTGCTGAAGCAGCTACAAGTCCTTTCAAGGGATTATTTCTTTCATTGTTACACCTGGGTCATCTGGAAATCTGAGGGGAGAAAACAATGTTCTCCGCTGGCTCTATGATTAAAATGATTTATCTTGCCACATCTCGCAGCATCACAAATGAGCAGAATGCCACCACCCTGTGTGAATGCTAGCTCCCGCACAAGGCTCCACTAATGGCTTCTTTTGCCCAAGCAGGAACGGCTTCAAAACCCCAGAGTTTTCTTCTGAGGCTAGAAAAATACCTGATGCTCAAAGCCAAACTCAGATGGAAGCAACACATTAGGTAGGAACTATATTAAAAACTCAGAGCAACCTTGTTCTCCCTTATTAGTTGGGCAAAGGCAGTGCCTGGGCTGATGACAGCAGGAATGTGTTCATTAACCAAAGGCATCACAGCTGCCTTCCTATTGCTGAGCTCTGCAACTGCACGCAGTTCTCCCACCCAAAATCAATGCTGCTTCAGTAACATGGTTTAATCTAAGCATTGTCCCATTTATCCTATTGTAGACTAAAGTTTTAGCTTACTTTTTACATCACTTGACAAAATTCAACTAAAAAACCCCCCGATAACTTTAACACTTGCTCTAAGCAATGGTTGCATTGCCCACCACAGAGGCAACGCTCACATGCTAGTCAAAACTGCCATGGAGAAATAGAACAAAACCATGGTCTTCTGAGTGTTGGAATTTTCCTTTGCGAAACAAATACTCTACCATGTATTGCCCCCACCCCCCATCTTGGGTTTCCTGCCATCTGAAAGGCCATTCAGTCTGCTATTTGTCTCTCAGTGGAAGCAGAAATTGTATGTAATATATCTGTGTCTCCTCACATACCAAGAAACATGTGCCAAACACAACCTGGCCCAGAGTGATCCTACCTCTCGACAGATGCTGTTCCTAAATATCTCAGCTGGTGAGGCAGAACACTTATAGGGCACTGGCATCACTGGGGAAGTTTGGTGCAAACTCATACACCCTGAGCACTGCCAGGAACAGCATTATGTGTGATATATACCCCGCCAGTCCTTGCTTTTACATTCCCTGAGCAGCACCACTTACAAGCTGTGACCCTACCTTAGAGCCTGCCTTCACTCCTGCAATTTTCTACCATTTCCCCGTAGTGAAAAGGGTAGATGCGGAGTTCAGTGCACGGAGCTGGACAGCTAGTTGCCCCACTGCTTCCCCAGGAGGTGTCTGCTCCTCTAGCTGACAGCACTACCCTGCTCTGCCCATTAGGAGAGAAAACGCGGAACAGGCAGCTCATTTCGCCAAATTGCTCGTTGCACAGGCTTTACTACCTGGGACCAGCTCAGGAGGATCCCAGCTCCCCCTCAGCCCAGCCAGCAGAGCAGGTGCTAATTAGAAAGTGCAATTCAGCGGTGACCTGCACGTGCCACACACTCCATGGGGAGCTGCACTTAAAGCTTCTTGGCAGTGCCAGGGTATCAGGAAATAAAGGTTGCAAATCCAAGTAATAGGGATTTCCACAGAGGCTGGGGAGTGTGACTGAGCTGGAGGGAATACCTGGTGGTGTCCATGCTGTGCTCCTGAAGGTGCCTCAAACCCCCTAAGCAGCACTGACCTATTAAAAAGCATAAGAAGGCCAGTTAGCTCCACAGACTGGAAACCAGTATCTGACTGACCAGGCAGGCCAGTGGCCTTTGCATTATTTTTTTTTTTATCAGCCAGCTGCTACATGACCCCAGTCCTGTACTGTACATGTGGGATGGGAGCAGAGAGACCTTCCTGCTATCTATATGAGACAATTGAGTCATTTAGCAGCAATTAGGCTCCCGACCAGCTTAACTCATTTACAATTATACGAGGGCTCCTAACAGCTCCAGAGTTCCAAGACATTATTTGAGGGAGGTCATAAACCAGTCGGGGTGTTGTTGGGGCTGAAATGGAGCATGGAGCTAAATGAGGAAAAATAAGGCGGCCCATAAAAAGGTTTAACCCTCAAGTGCCTCAGTGGGAACCACTGCTATACCATTTCAGGGATAAGTGTAAACCATTATCATGCTTATCATCCCTTTTCCAGACCAAAGAATATAGTGTGAGCAGCTGACCAACTTTTCCAATTTCAGTTTCTGTGTCTATACAATAAGAAACATTTTTTTGTCTTCCTTAATGAAGAAAGGGGTCATTTTTTCAGTACCCTAAGAGGCAGAACTGTATAGAGCTTTCTTAGCATTTGCTGTAAGTGTGATGCTATTTGTATTCATCTACCTGGTATTTTTTAAAGCATTGGAACACCAGGACCTCTGGGGATGCTATGGCTGGCACTTGCCCCCATGTATTAGATACGACTTCAGGCTCTCTCAACAGGTCTTGCAAAGACATAGGCTCCATTTTAGTTGCTCTAAATCACCCCATTTAGTTGCTCTAAATCCCCCTCTCCCAGGGGGAGCTAATTTTTGTAGGCTAAACTGACCCATCGCAAATTGCTTCCTTGGAAATCTACCACAAAGAGCCTTGCAGACGAGGGGCAGATAACTGCTCTCCCACCCATAGCACTTTCTTGTTTTCTCCTTGCCAGTGTGTTTTCCCCCTGTATGTGACATCTAACAGAGTAGGAATTAAAGCCCCCACAAGCCCTTACAACAACGTCGGTAGCCCTGGCATGTGCCACCCATCTCCACCTGCAGACGCTGACGTCCACGGCGATAAGAGCTACTGCTGAGCTGGTGAGGTCTCATCTCTTGTGCTGTCAACAGCTCACTCGCTGGCTCATGATGTCCTGGGGGACAAAGATGCGGATAAAATGCTGCAACCAATTGCTAATCTGCTTGAGTCGGTGCTAAATTTGTTCTATAAACATTTGCCCTGAGTGCATGAGCCATCGTGCGTGTGGTGGTTCTTCTTGGCTGTTTATGAAGCTCCAGGAGCTGTTTTGTCCCAGTTGCTTCATGCAGTAGTGCTTAGAGAGTGGAGCTGTTCCCTTGGGGAAATGAGGCTACCTGGAGATTCCAGGTGGGATGCAGATTGCGGCTGGCTTTGCTTGTTGTCTTCTCCCAGGGTACAGTCTCAGGGTATCTGACTGCACTGAGAAATCTTACAGCCAGCTGGAAGATTTTACTGAAGGAGGGTAAAGGCATATATGAGAAAAAGAGGGCAAAACCACAGGTAGATAATTAATGCCAGGAAGCAAGTAGTTAGGGGGTTAATCAGATCCCTGAAGAACGTAGGACCAGGCTCTCTGTTGCTCTGCAAGGGCAGAGTTCTGTCACCACGGTTCAGTCTGCTTGCACCCCTAAAAACTGGGCTCGGGATCTTTTCCCAGGAAACTGTTCCCTCTCGATTTACCCTGCTGCGCCAGAAGCCCAGCCCATCGACCTCCCATCCCGGGCAGGCGGCGATTCTTGGTCTGCGTGTTTCTCAGCCCGCCGTCCTCTCCACACAAGGCTCGGGGGTCCTGCGGCAAGGAGCGCTGGCACGGAGGGACCAAGGCCCTCCAGGCAGCCAAAACTCTGACTTTCCCTGCCCTCCAAAAAATTGGCCTTTCAAGCTTACTCTGTGTCTATCACCATTTCTCTGGAGGCAAGACTGCATAAACTCTCAGAAGAGGTCTCTTTTGGGTGCAGGGTGGGGGCAATCCGCAGAGATGCCCTTTTTCTCCAGCCAGTGACCCTGTGCTTACTTTCTGTGACCTGTCCTTGAGGAAAGGGCTGGGCAGAGGAAAAATAACTCACACCAGGAGTTAGGACTAAAGGAAGAAAGAAAGAGCACAGAGCGTAAAAAAGAAAGAAAGAGGAAAGGCAAAGGGAGCAAAGCAGGCAAGAGAAAGTAAAACTGCCAATGTGTTAACTGTCTCCAGAACTAAAGCTTTCTCTGATGTTTTTCCAAACAAACCCCAAAAAGACAGCCTGGCCACGGGAGGAACCCCTCACCTGCTCCCAGCCTCCCCCAGGCAGAAGAGGGAAGCTGTCCTCGCTTTCACCAGGGAAAGGTTTCGACGTTTTTCTGAGTCGCTGCCTGGCCATGGCATCCCCTAAACCCGCTGCTGTGGGCACCTCGTTCCCCACCGCTGTGTTAGTGCAGAGGATGACACGGGAAACGATAATGCATTTGTATGCACAGAAGGACTAATTGGATGTTTGCTGGGGGATTAGCTGTTTGGCTGCCTGCTTCAGCGCAGCAGGCATCCCGGGGTGTAGGAATATCACAACAACAAAATGGCAGCCTATTTCAATAACAGCAGAGGCTGTTTAGATAAGTTTTATGCACGTTATTATGACAGGGAACCTCTTAAATTCTCAGGAAAAAATGAGTGTTTGATTGGTCTTGAGGAAGTGGCAGTATTTCTTCAGATATGCCAGTAACTGGGACTTGTTTGGGAGCACAGCCTTGATTCTCTGTAAGTAGTTTAGATTGCCAAGGTTAATAAAGTTAGAAAGTGTCAAGGACTAAGAAATGCTAAAGTTCTTGTGTTGCACGTATTGTAGCTATCTCCTTTCTGCTAGCCCACTGAAAAATGCTCCCTGAAGAAATTGGGTCCTTTTTTATTGAGATAAAGTACACTCTGTTTATTAGTACCTCTCGCACCTTCTAATAATTCCTTTTTTTTAACAAATAATTACGAAACGAAGCATAGGGCAAAGTTATCTTCTTATCCAGTGAGCAACCTTATAACTTATTATCTGACTCCATCATTAGGGCAAAGTTCAGGTGGGATGTTAAATAATGCAGCAGCAGAGCTAACGACAGCTGTGGGGTTCCTATGTGGTTCCTGCCTCAGTGCTTTGGGCTGGCACCACGTGGCAAGAGGGACCTGGAGCTCAGAGTCAGCCCCCCGACATGCTTCGTGTGATTTCTGAGCCCCAGATTTTAGTTGCTCTCATTGTTAAACCAATAAGCAACAGAGGCACAAGAAGACGGGGCAAAGTTGTTGCCCGACTTAGAATGGCTACAGGCAGTAAGCAGTAGTTGCTAGAAAGTGCCACTTGCTAGAAATGGCAGAAACTGCAATATAAGCAATATAGACTTAAGCATTTTAGTGGTAACATCATCTAAGTCACCTTGGAGGGACACTGGGTGCCAATAAAAATAGTGTCCAGGCCTGCTTGTGCCACCCATTTCCCCCCAGGTAATGCCAGTGGTCTCCGTCTGTGATGTGCTGTGTGTGTTTCAAGGAGAGAGTCGATTCCCTCTTCATGGGCCTGGACAGGCACCACAGAAATTTGGATTCTTGTTGTCTGTGCAGCGACCTTTTCAGTCAGTCTTCACTACTACCCCTCTGAATAACCCGACCTGTAGAAAGTGCGCTTAAAAAGTAATAAAACTGAACAAGCTATCAACACGAAAATAAAAGTGGAGCAGCTGAGAACAGTTCTGGGCTTTCGCTACTGATACCATGTCAGTAGGGGATTTGCTGTTTGTCATAGAAAACTGCCAGGAAGCGTATTCAGATGCTGAACCTCTGAACTTCTCCTTTCACCTGTATTTGAACCCCTGCTAAATGATTTTACAACTGTTATTGCTTTATAACCCACGACTGTAAATTCTTCCATTACATTTTATTACTTAAGGATAAAAATGTGTGCCTGGGGTTTGTATTTATATTTAATAATATGTGTATGCGCTCACACACAAAAAGTGACTGATAGATAAGATAGGAGGGACAAATGCCGGTTTGCATCTGGGAACTGTGGTGTCCCTCGCTGGGAGCCCATGCTGGGGCTGCAGCTGGGAGATCTGAGATGCCCAACCCCTAATCACCTCTCCAAAAGGCCTTTGGAGACCAGGAACACTTTGTGCTGGTAAAGGAAGGAAATACCAGTTTTGCCAGCCTCGAGCAATAAAAAAATTATGAATCCGGCCCTGTAAAATCTCTGGAATGTTTGAAAGTATCATTTAAAACATGAGTCTCTTTGGGTTTGTTCTCTTTTCTGAGGCTGCAGGGCTAACAATTTCAAGCTTTCCTCCATCATCTGAAGGGCTAGGCTCTCTTTTCATTTTTAGCAAACCCTGAGATTACACTATAATAGCAGGACTCAAAGGGCTAGGGCTTTATGAGGGAAAAAAAAAGAAATAACTGTTATAAAACAACCGTGAATAAAATGATGGGCATCAATAGCATTGGGTCCTAAATACCTGTTTTTTCTGTAGGCACTCACTGTCTCTCAAATGATTAACTTTGGAGGGACAAAGCTGTTTCCTTCCTTTGCTTTCTTTATTCCATCTCATTTTTTGTGCATTTTCTTCCAATTAAAAACATCAAGAGAAGGTGAATTTTTCTAGCAGGCTCTAAATGGCAGCCCTCAGAGTGCTGAAGTCCAAGCGGGAATTTTTTTTCCCCTCCTCTGTCGCTTGGCAGGGAGTCAAAACCTTGCAGGGTACAGATGGGAGCCCGGGCCAGCAGAAGCGAAGGTGACCTCCTGGAGCAAACTGGGGGGGTCTTGCAAACAAGGAGGTTGTGCAGGGAAAGCACAAGAGACAGACGGCCTGAGAGGCAGGCAGACAGACACACAGCAGGTTTAGCCTTGGCTCATCAGACAGTGGTTTTGGGGCTGCTGGGACAGGGCTAGCTTTGCCTCAGGACAGCTTGACATCTTTCGAAGGCCGCCGGTTTGTCTCCTTAAAAGGACGCCTGCGGGGGCTCTGGCCAAAAATACCCACTTCTACCGGGTGAGGACCAGCTGGGCTCCAAAGGTCTCGGAGAGCTCACTTGGGAGGGGGGTCTAAAGCACAGAGAAGCTCAACTTCAGCCTGAGAAATAAGTAGCTGTGAAAGGGGAGGGAGGAGGGTTTCTGCTCTTCCCAGAATAGTTCTCTCATTTCTGCCACCGTTTCTTTAAGATAAAACCGGGTTGAGCAAAAGAAAAGGTTTTCCACACGAGGCTTAAAAGAGAAGGGCGACTCTGAAAGAGTAGGAAAACTCCACTCCCTGCTGGACAAAAAAACACTTAAGAAAGGAGAGGAGTCTGGATGGACACTGCAAGTTTGGGGAGTGCTTCAGGGTATTTCGAATTCACCAGCACGGCTCCTGTTTCAGATGATACAGAACTTGTATTTCACAGTTTGCTCCCTGTTTCTCCACCTCATCTGTCTCCATTACTCAATTGTTCCAAGTAAAACTCTAAAGGTTTTGCTCTGCAAGATGAAGAATTGGTTTGCAAGATCCCAAAAGACAAGAAATGTGCATTGATGGCATTTTTTAAATGGTATTATCACTCTGCTTTAACAAAGTTTAAGGCAATTAACTCCCTAAGAGCCTCAGGTGGCTGATTTCCTGATTACTCAGCCAGAGGGAATGTCATTGCAACTGCAGCAATTAATTAATTAACTCGCACCAATTGATTGGAAGAGTCACTCCATTATAAAGCCCTTGCTTCAGTCTCTTGTCACTTTTCTGACACTACTGGGAGGGGGTTTTTTAAGGATTTCCTGAGGTTTTGTTTCAGCCCAAAGGCAGAATCCTTTTAACAGTTACAGTCAAAGCAATATGTCAACTTTTTCCTTGCCTGAGGATGAAAAAGGCCTGGGCACACGTATCAGGCGAGCACCAGATATGCTCAGATAACGTGACTAAGTACTTAGAAATGGGGAAAAGCCAACTGTAGGGCTGTGTGTCCAGCTGGGATCGATCCTACCAGCCCATGATTTCTCACCATCAGATAGCGCCGGGAGCAAAGCGATGGCATCACTGTCAGATTCCGTTCTGCTCCTGAAGGCATTGCCTCCTGCAGCCACCGATTTTGTCCCAGACAGCAGGGTGAAGACACAGAGCTCCCCATCCACTGCTGGGGAGGTTTGGAAAGCGTGTGGAGGTAAGCTGGTCAGACACGCCGGTCCGGACGGTGAGGACATCAATTTTCCCTCAAGAGTCACCAGAAGGATGAGGTCTTTCTCTCCAAGCTCCTCGCTCCTCTCCGCTGAGCTCTGACAGCGCTTACTTTCTCTGGGAAGTTATCTGAGATGCACAGGCACTCGTCTTCTGCCAAGAAATAGCTGTGTCAGGACTGCGTGCCATAATTTTTTTCGTTGTTCCTTTCCCACACTGATGGCGGATTTCAACTTTCTGGGCTCTTCTCCAGCTGCTGTCAGATTTCTTGTTTTTTAAAGAGATTCCTTTGTTTTTTTCCCTGCGGAAAAGGACAGCTCAGGGAGCATAGGCAGCAAGGGTCTCCAGTCCCAGGGACATTGCCACATGGCCAAGCTGAGATGGCTCCAGGCTGGGCAAGGACTATCGGTGGCAAAAGCACAATGTGCTTCCACCGGCTTTGGGTTCGGGGTTTTCTTTGCAAGCGTGCCAACAAAACAATGCTTCCCTCTGAGTTTTCTGCAGAGAGGCTTACTTTATACACGGGTGGCGTGACCGGAGAACCCATGGTGTTCCTCACCTGGCAGCCGGAGCCTGCCTCCGGGTCAGGCAGCCCCGCGGGCAACCTGCGCAATCGCTGCTCGCCACCTCCGCTTCTGCCCCTCGCGGCCTCACACCCTCGCTGCTGAGAGCGAAAGGCACGGACAGGGTTCGTCACGCTTTCCTCCAGGTCGTATCCTCCTGCGGTCACCAGGTCCCCCGCAGTGACCCCAGCGATGAGAAGATCCCGTGGGCTGCCCCAGCGTTGCGCCCGGGGCCAAGGCAGAGCGGGATGCGGCTGCGATGCTGATAGCGGCTGCGATGCTGATAGCGGCTGCGATGCTGAGGACTGCCTGCTCTCATCACAGACCATGCATCCTGCACCAGGCAGGCTTAACAGTGCTGGTTTTCCCCCTCGAAGGCTTCTCTCTGCCTTCATTTCTCTAGCCATGAAACGCTGATGGTACGTAGCGTATTAACCGCGAGGGTGGCAGATGGGGTTTTGGCTGTCTATCAAAGAAACACCAAGGATTTTCCTACAGGTCTCACTATGGCTCACAGTCCAGAGGTGATCACATTCAGACTGGACAAGGCTTGCCCAGTGCTCCACGAGGTCCTGTCTGGTTAGCGTTTTTCCTCACAAGCCCAACTGTTCATCTGCATCCCTTCCCTACCATCGCTGGTGACTTTGGCAGGGAAGGGAGGGGGCCCATCCTCCAGGGTGTGAATCTTCCTCTGGAAAAGTCTGGAAAACACTCTGGAAAGCCAAAGGCTCCCTGAAGCTCCTGGAAATCATGGCCACACCATTTCAGGAAAACAAAAAAACCTATCCTCCCTAAGGCAAGGAAGGGTGACAAGGTGGCCTAGACGTGACAGCAGCAATTCTGCACAAGTTCTCCTCTTGGCACAACTGCCTGTTCCTGATATGTCTTTGGAGAAGCCGCGGAGGTCACATTCAGATTTGGGGGTGAGTGCCCTTCCTTAGAGCCATGGCCCAGTCAGGAGCCATACCAGAGCACACTGGGGCTCCTCTCCAGTCCAGGGCTCCCCACCATTGGGAACCAACTGCAGTGGGGAGGCTATGTATACATTTAGGGTCTCATCCCAAACTAAAGCCAGGAGCTGGGAACCACTTCTGAGTCCCAAAGCACAGACCTAGCCTCAGCCTACCCCTGCTGCTGTTCTCCGCCCATAAACTAGGGACCTTCCTCCCTCCCTCTGCGCTGGACAAAAAAAGACTTGCGTGAGTATGAAGGACTGGGCCAGGGGGATGCCTCAAGTAGATGCCTAACGATGTCAGCCCCAGGCTTCGCACCGAGTATTTGTGATCAGTCCTATGTGATGCTACAGCTGTGGCAGTAATGATTCACAGCGGGGTTCAACCCGGGCTGCTTCATCGCCATCCCGCGAAACCGCGTTAAGCTACTTGCAGCTTAAGTCTTTCCTTGTAGACAGCACCGGCGACTAATTAGTCTTTTTAAATGTAATCTGTCAGGGAGTGCTGAGCTCCTCACTCGCGACCGAATCGGTCCCGAGAGACGCACGGAAGCCTCTCCCACGAGAGCAGCGTCAGGCACTACCCGAGGCTGCGCTGGCTATTGCCGGTGGTGGCCCCCGCTCCACCAGCCAGTCTGAGCTTTCCCCGCTTCCCTCCTCCCTCGGTTGCCTGCATGGTCACTAAGTCTCCAGGTTGGCCAGCCGGCGTCTCCGTGCCCGTTCCGTGTAAAAACACCAAGCCTGTGTGAATGAAGGTGACCTGCAGTACAGGAGCAGCACGTGAGCGATGCTCGTGCGCAGGCAGCGACATGAGCGACTTGAAATAACACCAGCCTGGGAATCGCCGTCTCTGGCCGTGACCCGTTGTGTGTCCTTGGACGTCAGTGTCTCTGCTTCCCTTGACACGGTTTGTCGCTTTTAACCTCAAGCTCTTTAGGGTGAGGACAATCTCCAGCTTCAGGCTTGTAAAGCTCTTAACGCAACTTGGTCTTGTCCAAAGCCTGCAAGCGCTCTAATTTAAGTAATAATAATAATGATCTATTCATGGAGCTGTATAAACATTAATCATTTTTCTCTGTCCTTTACAGAAGAGTGGCTGCTAGAGGAGGGTTATGCTGCCCGCTTTGAGGTAGGGCTCAATTTCAGGATCCTATCACTATACTTAATTGATCATTTCTTCAGCATCAAAAAAAAAAAAAAGAGTCCCTGCTCTTTTAATCTAACACCCACTGTATTTGCTATACTTGCAAGCCCTGTTTGCTGCATTGTCAAAAGCTATATTTAATTTTTATCTTTCTATATCATAATAGCACTTAAGAACATCCATTACAGAGCAGGACTCCTGTGCTGTTGCATGAGCACAGAAAAAAAAAGCAGTCTTTGCCCCAGAGAGAGATATAAATGGTTATAAAAACAGCAATAATTCATTCTTCTAACACTTTTGTGAAGTAAGCAAATATGATTATCAACCTCATTTTACAGATGGGGAAGTATGTCACAGAAAGGTTAAGTGATTTATCTAATACCATGCAGCATGTCAGTGACAAGAAAAGACTAGAACTCTTGATCCCAGAACCAGACGCAGTTCTCTAATGTATAAGGCAGGTCTTCAGCAGCAAAACCAGAATCGGGAATCAGAGTTTCTGAAGCAACTGTTTAAAAAATGCCCATCTATTTTTGAGAGAGAAAACTATAAAAGACTTTCCCAAGATTAAAATAATCTTTTGTCAATAATTCAAGCACCTGAGCTGAGAAATCTTGGATTTCCAAAAAACCGTTCTCAAACCAACCTATGTCCCCCCCCAGTGTGCTGCTTCTCCTTCGTTCCTCAGTTTCCCTCATTTCAAAACATCGCACCTAAAAATATTTACTTAAAGTAGCAAATGTTAAACACACCACACACCCCCCAGATATTTGTTTCTCATTTTTCCTGGTAAGACCCAAGCAGCCGCACGTGCTCTGAGCAGCGTTTCCGAGACGTGTCCCCAGATGGGGCCGGCCAAACCTGGTCCCCAGGGCAAGCCCGGCCCCTTCCCTCTGCCTGGTGGGGCGTCCTGCAAGGATGGAGGAGACCCCTCCCCACGGCTACCACCGCTCGCCTGGGAGAGGGACGAGCCGGTGCTTGGCTCTGCACCACCACCCCTTCGGTGGGACATCTTGAGGGTCCTGCCTGAGGTTTGGGACCTGCGTGCCGTTGGCTCCGGAGCAGCGCGCCCGGAGCCGCTCAGGCAGCCGTGTCCTCTGCAGCGTGGTGCTGAGCTACGCCGCAGCCCCTCTCCCTGCAGCCGGGCTGCGTGTCCTCAGCCCTGGGTATGCCACCGCCACTTGGGAGGGTTATCCCTGCCTCCTTTTTCTCTGCGGCTGGCCGTCACCCTACAGTCAGCTGCCAGCGTGGCTGCAGACACTCTCCTCCGGCTTCGGGCCGCAAAGAAATGTTTGTCTGTTTTCTGAAACACGGTTAATACTTAACTGGCCCAAAGCGACACCCCGCTCCAGCTGGCAGATGCGAAACCTCCGGCGCGGCCGCGGCCAGGCCCCCTGTCCAGCCTCCTGGCAGAAGGAGGGTACGCGCCAGCCCTGGGGTGCCAGCCTGCCTCTCCTGCATGCTCACAGCTCCCGTTCCAGCTGGAAAAGTTTCTCTGGGAAATGGAGTCCAGAAAAGTCTCTTCTGCCACATTCCCCCAAAGGGCACCGTCGTTTATTCCCTCTTTACCTTTTCACCTCTGCTTGCCCTGTTTGTAATGTGGAGTTTATGATGTAATTACATCTCACACAGCTGAAATCGTCCCCTTATCACCAGACTGATTACGCTTAACAAGGCATAAACTCCCTCTCTCGTTCTCTGCCAGGAGTCCAATTTTAAGCTCTAATTGTTTTATAGGCCTTTTGCACTCAGGAGAAAAAAAAAAGAAAAATTGGTTGCCATTTACATATGTTGTGTAAGGCACATTTCTCACCCTCCCATCCTCACAAACGCCTCTTGGGGACTGCCCAAATGACCAACAACTTATATGCCTCAGTGCTTTCCTAATGATTGCTAGAAGCCTCAGCTTTTCCGCATCCCCAATACAAACTATTTCTTAGAGGTGAGCAGCAAAGGCCCCTTTCCAGGGCAAGAGCTTCTGCCCAGGGTCACCAGCAGCTTTCCGACGGCGCAGGAGGCTGGTGGCAAACCGGAGAGCACCGAGCTCTGCCCGGACCTCTGCGTGCGAGGGCTCGGCGAGGGCACTTTGTCTCCAGCTACCGTGGCTCAGCTGGGGCAACCTGAATGATTTCTGGATCTCTAGGAGAGTGGCCGTGGGATTTCACAAACAGCAGCTGGTTGACGCGCTGGGCAGCCCTGACATCTTCTCAGAGCATTTTTCCCTTTGGTGTGTTTTCCTGCTTCCTATTTTCCTGCCTGAAAAAGGAGGGCACAAAGTGATAGCCACAGACACAAGGCGCAATATGACCTTCTTCCTTTGTGGTAATTAAACTTAAAAGAAGAAAGGAAGTCTGGCCAGCCCTTTGGAAACTGCTTGATAAAAGGTGATGACAAATCACCGGAGAGCGCCATTGCCACACAGCCTTGCCTTCCAGAGGTGTTAAAATACACCGACTCTTCCTCACTTGCTCGTCCAGTTTGGGGCTTGTTTAATTACGGCTTATAGGTACTCCAGCAGCACCTATGAGCCGGTTGAGGAGCGAGTTGTTCTGGTTGGTGCCCTACAAATCCCAAGTAGCAGATCGTTCCAGCTGCACATGGTTCACCCAGAGTCCCAGTAGGTACCACTTCTGCCTACAGACCCCAGCGGACCAGGCAGCCGAAAGGCAGGGCTGACCAGGAGGAGCGGACGCGCAGGCAGGGAGCAAGCTGGTTGCAGCGAATGTCGGATCAGCATCACAGTATTATTTTTACCGTACCGCTCTGAGCAACAAATCCCAGCAGATTTGGTGTTTTCAGGAGGAGATTCACTAAAAGCAAAGGGGCAACGTGAAGAGATGGGACCTGAGGAAGGGAGGGAAGGAGGTAGAGGAAGGAAGAGCCCATGGAGGCAAGCTTCCCAGCGTGTAGGGGCCAGGATCGCAGCCTGTCAAGCCACCCATGCTCTTTTTTGATAGTAGTATTCTGCTGCCAACCTGCATCCACCTGTGGCAGGTGGTGTGCAGGTTTCTAGGATAAGTTTTTGGTCTTTCTGTGCATGCACAGCACGAGTCTTGCTACCTGAGCAGAGATACTACTGTAATACAAGCACATGGGAGGTGACCCTCTCTGCAGGGAGGACACTAGTGGCATTTTCAGAGTACAGAATTCCATGAGGATGGTTTTCTCTGTCTTGTCTGGCCCTCCTCCAGGTCCTTTGGCTGCTAGTGCTGGCTCATTTTGCAGTATCTTTTTTTTTTTTTTTTTTTTCTTCCTTCATTCCCCAAGCTCACTTGGCCCTAGGGATGTTCAGTGCCCTGTTTGCAGTCCAAGCAAATGGCCCTTCATAAAATCCAAGCCAGATGCCCAGCTGGGGAACAAATCACATAGCTCGACTGATTTCTGTGATGCTATGACAATTTATAGCAGCTGAGGCTCTGGTCCTATAAACTGCACTGAGCTTGGAGGGGAACCTGGAAGGGCTGTGTACACCACAGGTTAAGGATGTATATTGGTGGGTAGGGAATTGGGAAAGGTTTTGGAGGTAAGCGAAGCAGGTGGGCTGCCAAGCGAGGAATACAGAGGAGCACTGTGGGTTGGGAGGGATGGGAAATGATTAAGCACATCGGGGCGTGCTGGCTTGCTTTGCTGACGCGCTCGCTAAAATTATGGTGATGGAGGAAAGAAATGCACCAGCTGCAGTTCTGCCCACCCGGTAAGGAGGGCATTTTGTAGAGCAACTTGTGAGTTCTTACAGTGGCAAAACGAATTCACGAGGGCATAGACGTGGACATGATAGAGCGTGAATGCTGGATGCGGGCCATGCCTGGTGGTAGGTGCCCGATAAGGGGAGCATCAGGAGGGGTGTTGCAGCGAGCCTGTTATTGTTCCATTGTTTATTCGGGTTTCATTAATATCTTCATTAAAGATCTGGAACAGTTTGGAGGAATGAGCAGAGAGGGTGTGAGAACCTGCTTTCAAAGGCAGCCAAGGAGGAGAAATAACAAACTGGGAGCTGGAGAAATTGAAACAACAGGAAGAGATTACCCAAATGAAACATTAAGCTTGGCAAAACAAATGCATCTGAGGACATCAGGGAGAGAGGAGGAAAATAACCCAAACCGCAGGTGCTTAATGGGAAGGAGAGAACTGCAACACTGGAAGACTAAAGGTTATAATAGAGGGCAAACTGCATATGACTTTGGCAAGGCAACGAAACACCCTTGTCCGTGCACAGCAGCACTGTATACACCACGCAGCATCGAGCCCTGCTCTTCTTTCTCTACAGACGCCACACCTAAACTATCGTTTTCTGTTCTGGGCACTTCAATGCCCAAAAGCTATTGACAGAGCATTGATTACCAGAATAGAGACATCTAATTACAAGGAAAGGTGGAAAGAGCAAAGTTTGTATCCGTTCACTAAGCAATGATGAAAAATAAGTAGGATAATTGCTGACAAGTAGGCAGATATAAAAGAGGGACAGCAAAATTACTGGAAGGAAGAGAAGCGTAACAAGGCATAAAGAAATAAATTAATTTATAAAGCCTCAGAAAACTTTACCAGGCCATGGCAGTGTGTTATTTTGTGTGATAGGTTTCCCCAAGGGAAGGCAGTGCATCTTTGTGACCTGGGATACTGAAAGGTGCCATAAATCACTGGAAGTATTTTGTAGGGAGCAGAGTATAGGGAAATGGAAAGCTGCTTTTGCTAAGTTTTCACTATGTTTTTCAGACATT
Organism: Aviceda cuculoides; assembly: GCA_035590195.1. NCBI lineage: Eukaryota > Metazoa > Chordata > Aves > Accipitriformes > Accipitridae > Aviceda > Aviceda cuculoides. Next base: position 30,510,436 of record JAVJGG010000094.1, on the reverse strand, counting down.
TCTCTAGGCTTGTGGGTTTTTTTGCTTGATGCGGATCATCCACACTTTCTTCAAATGCTTCTCAGAAGGACGCATGAGCTTATTCTTGCCACCGGTGCTGCAGGTGGCCTCTTCCAAACCCCAAACCCAGACCCGCCAGGCCTCCCTCTTCACCATCAGCCTTGCACCTGCTGAACTGCTCGTTTTTCAGCAGCATTACAGGTTCCCAGCCCATAAATTAGGGGAAGAGAGGACGGACATCCCATTTTACTCTCAGTTACACAGGACAGCAGAGGGTTAATCTGACAGTAGAGTGAATGAGAGGAGAAGTTGGCTTTATTCTTCCCTTCCTACTTCCTGCTCTCCTCTTCATTTTGCTATTACAAGAGGCCAGAAGGACAGAAAAGCCTATGTATTTCTTCCACTTCAGTTGATATGATCTGCCCTCAAGGGATTCCTCCCCTTTGTATCACCACAATTCCCAAGCCCTTCTTCCTCCGGGCTCTCCTTTTCCATTATTCCTCAATTATTGTGTCTGATAAAAAAAAAAAAAAATCAATTATTCCATTCAGTCATTCCCAGACAGCTCCAATTCCAAAAGGAAAGTACATGCCTAACCTGTTACCAACCTGTGCTGAAGAGAAATCACTTAAACCAATGGAGGAATCTGGAGCCACAACTCCTGCCGCCCGCCCCCCCGCCCCCCCCCTCCCCCCGCCAGGGGATTGCACATTTTTGTAGCAGGCAGATTTATTTTTCCAAGAGCGGTGATCTGAAACGTCATGCAGTAAATATGAGCTACATTTTCTTTTTTCTTGGTCTTTTCTTTTTTCTTGGTCTTTTCTTTTTTCCCTCCCCTTTTTTTCATCTTTGTCTGGAAATTCAGTGGCAACAGGGTGCTCTGTCACAGGCAGAGGGGGGAACTCAGCATTAACCCTGGCACTCTTAAGGTAGCTCTGATCTGCTGCAAAGAGAAACAAATTCAGACCCATTCTGCTAATAGGACTGCGGGGGCAGCACATGACGTAATATGCAAAAGCATTATCAGAGAAATGGGAGAATCCTCAGGGCCATTTTAAGGACGCACTGGTGCTTTGATGGCTGGGTCCCATTTTTGATGCTGTCTTTGAAGAATACCTGGGACAATAGCAAACATATCCACAGCCAGCATTGCAAATAAGTAGCAAATAATTAGTGTATACCGGCAAAACACAAAATGCACCTCTGTCTTGACTCTTTATAAAGCACTAATAATGGCTTTGATTAAATCTTGAAGTCTCATTTCACCTTTTTAAAAAGGGACAGAACACTTGGAGCACCAGGAGCCGTAACATAAGTCATCGTGCGCAGGCTCCGCAGCCCAGATCTGTCTTCCCACAAAGCCTGCCCTACACTCCGTCACGCACCCAGGCAAGTGACTTGCATGGCACAAATTCTTGAGGTCATGGAAGAGTATCAGGTCACCCCAGTGTTTCAGACGCCTCTTTGCTATATCATGGAAATAGAGGGACAGAGACCTCTGCTTTCCATGAATAAACCGGTTAGTCAGCCTGCCTCGCGTGCAAGCGTATCCTCATACGTTGCTCCTATGAGCTCACAGGCTCATAACTCTGCACGTGTGTAATTTTGCACGTGTGCATTTACATTGCCGGGGGGGGCCCATCAAGGCACTGAGAATCCTGCAAGAGGACACCAGTTGGAAGATAAACCATCTCACCTTACTTCAACAGCATTCTGCTCTATGCAGCTCAGTCCTGCGTGCGACGCGTGACAGCTGCTGTGGCCGTCAATAGGCAGCTTTTCCTGCTTTCCCCATTATCCCACCGTTTTTTAGGCACTGTTTGCCTTTTATTTCGTCACCCTGTTGACCGTGGCAGTGGCTTGGAGACATCCTGGTGGCGGAGGAGACCGTCCTGTGCCCTCCCTGGGGACAGCCACCCACCGCGTCTCAGGTGCGGCGTTGCCGGCCAGGCAACACAACCAAAAACCTCTCAGGCAGCAGGCACGATGTTTTTCGGCTTGGCTGGGAGACCTTGGGCCCGGGAGGCACTGGAGGAGGTGGGTTGCTGGTGTTAGCAGGAATGCAGCTGGAATGAGAGATTGGAAACCTAGGAGAAGGTTCAGGGACCAACGTTCGGTCTACAAAATGAGTTGTTTCAAATTGCCGGGGAGAAAGACTTGGAAGAGCCTCACCTACCTACCACTTTCGATCACGGGCGTGAGTTTCCCAAGTCAGCAGTCATTTGCAACCATAATCTGCAGGGAATATTTCCTCCAGATACAGCCATCCATAAAGCTTTTGGATTAAGAGACATGGATATTCTAAATGCCGTCTTATTTTGAAAGCTCTCAGAACATCAGTGGCAGATGCATTTAGTCAGAAAACTAAGCTTTCAAACAGCTGCCCAGCACCTCCAGCTTCTGCAGCTGGATTTTTCTAAAGATAGGGTTCAAACCGTGCAGCTGTAGGCCTGACCTTGTAGATTTTGCCCACCCCCTCACAACGCCTTTTAACTAGAAACATTTATTTTATGAAGAAAAACATTTCGCAGCGCTTAAGCAGACAAGCTACAGCCCCACAGAAAGAGACATCATTACAATTAGATCATCAGCAGACCGTGGGGGTACCTCAGGATCCAAGGCTGCGCGCCGTGGTAATGCTGCCCGGTATACAACAAAGCCAACCTTTTAGCTTCATTACTTTGACCGTGTCTTACTGCTGTCCTGGGGATTCTCCCTTACTTCTTTATGTTTCTGCCCTTTAGGTCCTGAAGCCACGGCTGCTGCAAGTAGCAGAAAGGTGAGAGAGAGAAGAAAGACCAACAGACCTGGAGAGACTGTGATCTGGAATGGAAAAGAAATGAGTTCCCTCTCAAATGAAAAATGCAAGGGAAATGTGGAAGGGACACAAAAAAAAAAAAAAAAAAAAAGTGATCTGCAACAGATATGCAAAGGGAGGGAGGAAAAATCAGAAAACAGTGGAACCGAAGGAGGCTTGGCAGTGACGGGTAATAAATTGGTACGCAAGCAAGGCCTTGAAATACGACATGACAAAAAGCCGGAGGAACTTTGTCTCCGCAGCCAGGCCGTGGCTGTTGCAAAGGCAACCGGTGGCTGTTAGCAAAGGCGGGCTCGTCCTCTCCTCCTCCAGCCTCCCTCGCCAGTGCCGGCAGCGGGACGGGGCTGAGCACTAGCGCTGGGACGAGCTGTGCCCAAAATCCCCTGTGGCAGCAGTGGACAAGGCGTTTTTGCTCTGTCTCGGCCGGTAAGAGGAGACTTCTTGGGATGAGAACGCCGGGAGGAAGGAGGTAGCTGCCGGGTTTGCAACAGCCGGAGCGGAGGAGCAGCAGGTTGCAGCTCCTGCAGCAATAGGGCACTTTCCTCCTGGCCCTGAGGTGCTGCAGGGAGGTAATAGCCCTTTCCAGTCCAGCAACACCCGGAGCTGAGGGGTTATGTTCTACTTTTAGCATCTAACAGCCAGAAACGTGTGCCCGAAGTGAACAGAGTTCAGGGGAGAGCAGTAAAACGTGATGGAAGGGGCGGAGGAGTTGATTTACAAGGGAAAAAAATAAAAAAGCATCCATTTAGCTTGGCTCAACAGTGACTGTGAGGAGATTAGCAGACAACTGAAAGAAGTTGGAAGGATGTAGTCAACAAAGAGTGATCTGGGGGTGGAGAGGAAGGTTTGTGGAGAGGGGAAGGAGCATCGCCGCTTGACTAAGAGGCTTTCCTTAGTAGTAGCAGGCTGAGAATGACCCAGACTGAGAATCTCCACCGGAGATGTCTTCGAAGCCAGAGAAGGCAACCACTGGTGCTGCCTGAGGCACAGACGTGCTGCTGTAATCCCCATCGGGTGCGAGCGGGCTGCCGTGCTTCCCTGCCTCCAAACAAGGGTGCGACCTCCCAACAGAGGCAGAGGGTCGTTCCTCCTCTGAACTGACACGATGGGCAACTCCAGTAAAGCCACTGACTTCACCAGAACTGGGATCCAGCCTGCGTGGCGAAGGCAGCAACATAATGTAGCAGCGGTAAAATGCATCCCTCTTCTGCCTCTGCCAGTACTAGCAACCTTCCAGTTATCATCCCGCTGCAGAAACAGCTTGTGGAGGCTCCTGGACTCCAGGAGAAATTGCCCAGAACATGTTTCAGGAGAAGCACGCGCTATCCTGGGTTAGCTAGCCCCCGTGCAAGGTGCTACAGCTGATGCCGAGCGCCTACAAACCTGCCCTTAGCATACGATAAAGTAGTTTGCCCAGGCGTAAGAAGAACAATAGAAAAGCTGTTCCATGGATTTGCTTACCCTGCTGCACATTCAACTGTTGTGCATGCCAGAGGACACGGAGATGTATTGCATTTTTTCCCAGTCCTCGCTATTGCTGGGCCTGCTTACCGGCAATGAGCAGCAATTCAGACTGCAGATACTGCTCGTTTCGGCTTGCTGCTTGTTGGCAAGAGCAAGTAGGCAAATGCGTGCTGGATATCGCTTCCCAGAGGTGCTTCTCCACGAGCTGAGGCCCAGTGGGGTGTGGAAGTCTCTTCCGTGACCTCTCCACCCTCCTCTGCTTGACGATGCTCCCAGATTTCAGTCCAGCTGAACAGCAAACCAAAAGGTAACTAGCAGGAGAGGGCTGTGACGCTCACTTCGCACACGCTTTGCAATCACATCACAGCTCTCACGGAACAGCGGCGATACTTGTGATTTTGCCTACTGAGTCATATATCCTCCCTCCTTTTGAAAAAGCACGTGGTTGGTTGAGAACACTGAACTGGAAACAGGGGATTACAGATACTGGGACCAATATATAATAAGTGGAGCCCACACTATCCCTCACCCGTAACAGGCACCCAGCACCCTGCTCTGGATTCTGCCACTGCAGACGTTGAGCTCTGGCTGTGGGAGGACCTTTTGGTAGACCCCTCCTGGTGCACACAGAGACATCCCCAGGCTGCCGTAGCTGGAGATGTCCTTTCCCAGCCCAGGGGCTGTGGCACCGTTTGCTGCCGAGGGAAGCGGAGAAGTTAGCCAGAGCAACGTCTGCGAAGAGCCGTGACTTCGGAAGACATCCAGAAGGCCATAAGAGGCAAGAGCTCATGTTTCAATGAAATTATTGGGTCTATCTGTCTATCCAAAGGGCTGTAAGAAGCAAGAACACCTTTACAGGAAATACAGCATATGTACAGTGTAAAGAACATAATGTATAAGAGACTCTGAGGAATACTAGCAGCTAGTCCCAGACTCGGGAAAAGTATTAGTACTTATTCACTGAACAGGAGGCGCAGAGGGAGAAAGAATGAGCGTGAAAAGGCCAGACATGGATTTTTTCCACATAATATATCCCCAAAACACTGTGCATCAAAACACTTGGCAAAGTGTCTCTTCTCCAGGTATATGACTGATGCATTCCTCCAGAGCACAACACAAAATCTGGAGAACATATACTTCCATGAAAGACAAGAGCCTATGGTATCCATCCAGCTCAAGCATAGTCCAAAAGTATTAATCAAGCATACCACTTCATATCCCCTGCATGACTGGCTGTGGTATATAGCTAGAAGACACACGGGACTGGTCAGAAGTCCTTCAACCCCCCGAGACCAAGTATTCCTCAGGGTCTGGGAAATATCTCATTCTGTATTTGTGTCATTTTTGGAGCAAATCTGATGTTCAGCCCATCTCTTGACACATCCCCTACCTTAGCGTGCCCTGTGTTAATAACAGCAGGCAAAGTTAGAAATTTTGCTGAACTTCCTACTCTTTCTCCCACCTGTGGGAGCCTGGCATGGAAACTCATTCCTGCACCCCGGTTTGGAGGGGTGGATGGGGGGGATAGGGGGGGCATCTCCTCCTCCCAAGCTGAGCTCCACCAGAGCCCCCGGAGCGGCGGCGGCGGTGAGCATCGCCGGCAGCCCAGCCCCGTGGAGCTCAGCACCAGTAAACCCCCGCACCGGGCGAGGGGAACGCAGCCGCTCAGAAAAACTTGCGGTCAGCAGGGTTTTGCCTAATATCCAGAGGGCAAACAGGAGCTCAGCACGAGGGAACCAGGTTTTTAAAATGGCAAAATGGCCATCTGCCTGCCTGTGTAATCGGTGAGCCTAAGCAGGTCTCTTTTACCTCCAGCACTTCACCTGCCTCCCAGTCCTAAGCGAAGGTGCACCCAAACCAGAGCCCACGCTCGCCGGTCCCTTAGCCCCTGTACTTTGACGTCCTGCCGAAAATCCCCGGGTGGGATCCCCGAGGGCTGGAGCCAGATGCTGAAATTCTGCCGCCCCGTGAGCGCGCCCGCCTCTGTTTGATCTCACCTCTCCGGGCAGTGCCAGATCCGAACGGGCTCGGCGTGATCGCGCTGTCGAACAGCCCCACAACCAGCTCAACTCACGGCGGCCACCAAAAACCGCTTGCGGCTCCGAACCCGGCCCACGCAGATCCCTGCCAGCCAGCGGCACTGAGCAAACAGGGTTCTGTTTTAATCTGATTTGGGGCTTAGAAAGAGCTGCGGGGAGAAGGAGCCCTCAGCCGGTGCCTCCCTGGGGGCCGATGATTTGAGAGGTCGGGGTGGGATTGCTGGGAGTGATTCTGTCCGGAGCAGCGAGCAGAGGGAGAGGTGGGCTGCAAAGCACCGCGGGGAGCAGCACCTTCCCTGACGTGTGACGGGGGTCTCGCGGTATCCAAAGCAAAGCCAGAGAGGGGGTGTCCTGGTTTCAGCTGGGATAGAGTTAATTGTCTTCCCAGTAGCTGGTAGGGTGCTGGGTTTTGAGTTCAGTATGGGAAGAATGTTGATAACACCCTGTTGTTTCAGTTGTTGCTCAGTGGTGTTTAGTCTAAAATCAAGGACTTTTCAGCTTCTCAAGCCCAGCCGGTGAGAAAGCTGGAGGGGCACAAGAAGCTGGCACAGGACACAGCCAGGGCAGTGACCCAAACTGGCCAACGGGGTATTCTATACCATGGGACATGAATATACCTATTTATACAGGTATATGGAGTAGTCCTTTATGATCTTTCAGGCCCTTATGCCCTTGGATCTACCTGCTAGATGCTACCTGGATGAAAAGTTATCACGGTGGGAAAGAAGTTTCCATGGTGGTGCTACAGACATCTCAATAGGGAAAAAGAATGAACAGGGACTTGAATGCACACATGTTTCCAACATGCATCCAGTGCAGCTTATTTGGATATCAAAGTACATTAAGTTTAGATAAATTATTGCACAGGGCATTTCTTCCTCAGAGCAGTCAAAGGCTGGGAGGTATGCTGTTATTCCCTGAATCACGTTATTCTTTGTTTAGAAGAGCCATGGACCAGGCTATTCTCTTCCAACGCTGAATGTAATAGAACACTATGTTTTGTATAAACAAAGAATCTGAAATTGTGCATGGTACTTCCTTCCTAGAGTGCAGCATAAGACTCATGATCCAGGATACAAAAATGGGCTACAGGGCTGATACTCATTTACTTCCCTGATCTCTGATCTAATTGCAAATTCCGGTGTTAAGACACTTGAATATCCTTGAAGCAATGAAGTTCACAGGACACTGCATAGACTTTGAACATTTTAAGTTGCAGCAACGCATTAATCATGCCACGCAGAAGCTATCAATAAGGTTACCCAATAATTGGTGTTCATCGAACTCTGATGGAAACACATCAGAGTGATAAAGCTTTCAGATACCTGCTTTGCAGCCCATTCAAACACCAGTGGGGTCTGCAGCTCTGCGGCTGCTTTTGCTGACGAACCCCACACTACTGTCACGTAGACTTGTTCAGTATGATCATAAGGAAGCAATTTCTTTTGTGCGTGCTCATCAGATCAAAGCATCCCGGAGATGACCCTCAGCTTTCTTCCTACCTATTCCTCAGTAACTCCTCACACATTCTCAGATATGAGCCCCACCAGCTGGTGTTCTGGTTTTGTGGCAGTTTGCAAGCAACTGTATTAGCATGATGTCTCCAGTGCACTCAATTTGTATGCTAAAAAAGTGTCAGGAAACACATCTTTACCAGCAGATATTTAAAGGAATCTGCCTGGCATATATATTTTAAAGCCAGAAGGAACCACTAATATCATCAGTCTGTTATCCTCCGAACAGATGCTGCAGAATCTTTACCACTATCTCAAGCAGCAGAGAGAATTATTCAGGCCAACAACTGATGGCTAAACTAGATTGTATCGTTTGGAAAGACAACCAATCTCAAGTCTAAGGGATGATGAATTTACCACTCCACTTAGTATGTTGTCCTCAAGGTTAATTCCCTTCTTTGTTAAAAAAATACTGTCTCTGAAACAGGTAACAGGATATCCTGCACTTGCTTTGTGTTGTGTTGTAAATTTACTAGGTAGGTTCATAAATGTTTAAATAACTGCATTAAATAAATGCATTTTTGTTTAAAAAGTGTATTGTATTAGAATGAGAACAGAAAAGGCTTATTACAGCAGAACTTAGGGCAAAGTGTCATAATTTTCATGCACACATGCTTAGCTTTAAACTAAAAAATAAATTATTATTGTTTATCATTTGCATTGTATTAAAACCTATGGCTCCAAGTGAATTTAGTGTTGACAGGCACTTTGTATAATAAGAAATGGAGAGTACAGTCAAAACAAATGACAGAGGTAGCGAAGGGAGAGATGCGTCTTCTACAGAAAACGGAAGGGAGTTGCTCAACACCACAGAGATCAGTAGCAGACCTGGTGATACGGAGTACATTTCTTTATTCCTAATCCAGTGACCTGTCCAACTGATGGTAAGGAAAAAAGTAATTTTTTCATGGAAGTAGGAAAATTGGAGTTATGTAGAGCACAGAAAACCTTGCAGAGAAACAGCAGATGTACCCATAGCTATAAGTACGCATCCAAGGATCCCAACGCAGCAAAAGAACAAGTTCTCTAGGGGTACGGAGGGCTGATGTTTACACAGATGGATAAGCAAGGACATATTGATTTGCCTAAAGATGAGTGAGGCAGTAGTAAAGAGCGCAGTGATTACTGCTCAAGAGTTTTTCCTTCTGTTTCACTGATCACACTCCTGGCCCAGAAATGTATCTTCCTTTCTGGACTGCCAGGCTGCCACTGGGCTCTGCCAGTTGATTTTTGATTTTTTGTTTTTTTCTTATTTATTAGAGGAGGAAAGAATGTTAGAGATTCCTCCCACTTTTAATTCCATTCTTTATTTTAAATTGTTACAACAGCACACTATGCCTAGTCAGGTCTGTAAAAGACTGATGAGTACTCTAGGAAAGCATATTTTACAACATAGTTTGTACACTGGCTTATGGCCCATTAAAAAAAAAAAAAAAGATACAATCTGACACCATTATTCTTCTGACTGAGACAATGCTGAGGAACTGACTGTATGAGAAGAAAGGAGGAAAACTCCTAATAAAATAACAGCCAAATTAATAGTTTTGATGTCCCTTCCTCATTCATTTTCAGTATGCTAGTTAACACCAAATGCTTATCAGTTTGCCTAGAAAAAAAAGCACATTTGCAAAGAGCTGTGTGCAAGATGTGTTATCAGCATGCCTGACAGGCGTCCGTGCTTAAGCTCCTCACACAAATGGCAGGCACAGCCCCAGCTACAAAGGTGCCCGTTTCTGTGCATGACTGATCCCTTGCTTGGAAACATAACCACACGGAAAGTCTTAAAAATAGGGACTAGTATTCACAAGGCCTTTGTGTTGAAGGCCCTTTCCATCCCCGGCACAAGTGCTGGTAACCCAGAAAGGACATCTGAGATCGTGCGGAAAGCGCAACGTTGCAAAGGCTGGGACAAACAACTTTTAACGTGCAAATTCCTTGTTACTTTTCATCTTCAGCAATCTGCGTCAAAGAGAATCAAGTCTGCTGGAAAACTGGCGTGGCTGATTAGCGGTGCCCCAAATATTAACGCACACAGAGTAGACTGTTGCAGGAGTAATGCCATAGGGAAAGTGGGTTATTCACATAGGCTAATGTTAGCTTTATGCAAACTAGCTCCCTGGTTGTGTCTGTAGTCTGTCAAAAGAGATAGGCTTTTCCAGAGGATGATTCAAAGTGGCTAATGCTTACCACTCTAGTGAAGCTTTTTACCTCTCCATTAATTTTAGATGGGATTAGCTTCCCTCAGCTAACACTAGCCCAAGTGGATAGCCCTCTAAATGTTGTCAGCAGTGTGGAAGAAAAAACACCCCAAAATGATGTTGCCTGATGTTAATGGCAATTTTAAAAAAAAAACCTATGATGCAATTTCTGATAAAATAAACCTGGTTTATGTAGGCAGTGACTGTTAGTACTGAAATTGAGAGGCTGTAAATAAAACCAGAATGATTTAGGTTGAAAGGAACCTCTGGAGGTCCCTGGTCTGACCCTTTTCCAAGCAGGGTCACCCTCAAAGTTAGATCCTAATGCAGTGAAATGAAAGGCTTTAGAATTATGAAATACATCCAAAATAGTACGTCACCCCTTCAAGGGCCAATACTGGCTACACCTGTGGCAGATACTCTACTGTCAGACACAGGCATTAGACCAAACGCGTGGATAGACAGGGCTGATGGTACTTTTAAGAGCTGGCCTGTTCTCTCACACAGACATCCTGTGACCATATGCATCCTTATCTCTGTTCTAAGTGATTCCTCTATTTTCTCTTCCACTTGAACGCATGAGGAGTGAACCTCCTTCACTGTAGGAAACTGAAGAAGATGACATGGTTTGATGACAGATGCCACCCCACAAGCAACAGAACCCTGATTTGCTAAACTTCAGCACTTTAGCTATATAGCCAAGTATGTAAATGTCCCTAACTCACTGATCTCCAGCATCACACACAGAGTAAATAAAGGTAGACAGATGGAATCAGATATTTGGGAAAGGCCAAAATGAAAACAGTAAGGAAAAAAAAAAAAGGAAATGTAAACGTCTTCATTTACTAGTGCTATGTTGACGGAGCTCCTTTAGTCTAGGGTGCCTTGCTTTTCAAGAGTTCATTTAAAATTAAAGAGAAGAAGCAACAACAATAACTCCATTTTAAACCTGCTTTTTCAGTCTCTGTTGCTGCCTTTCAGTGCTTGAGTGCCTTTGTGCATTTATTCCTGACCTGGGCAATTACGACCCTGCATTTCGCCCATCTGACTTGTGTTTCCCAATTTCACCTGTATTTCATGTCTCCAAATATCTCTGTTATTCATGGCTGATTACTAACCATTCCTCTGTGTGTCTGACCCATCCGAATAGCAGAAGATGTCTCCACATGAAGCAGAGGCTCTTACATCCCCCCCTCTGATTACACAGCGAACCACTTTTGAAGATTACATAGTAATACATAAGCAATACTGCCATAAAATACAGCCTCTCATCCTACGAGCAAGCTGATCAAACCCACGAAAGCTCACACGTACAAGACCTCCGACAAGCTTTTGCCTCATAAGCCATGCTTTACTGTGTCTGAAGTTTCCTCCTGAATCGTAACTCCTCTGACACAGAAAACGGAGAAGCGTGCAGTAGTTCCGCAATTCCGTGGTAAGAACCAGCCACGTAACAACTGTACTCTCAGCCAGAACAATGAATGCAATCATGGAGCAATTAGCGCAGGCAGCAGATGGTTTGCTGCTCTTTTTTTCTCAAGACTGGCAGGAAAAAGTCATGACCGAATAAGGGACTTGTCTGTCAGCAGTGGTAATTCAAGTCTGCTGCCCAAGGCAGAGACACAGCGGAGAGATACGTGAACGAAAGCAACCGAGTCACTGAAGCTTAATGAGTTACTGCTCATCAGCCGAACCCCAGTAATTAACCACTTTCATCCCCACACAACACCCAAGAAACGGGGACATAAAATGACTTCGGTTAACACAGATTTCCCTACCATTGAGTAAATCGCTATTCAACCAAACAAAAGAAGATCTGTAGCACTTATCACAGCGGCAGACGCAGCGGGCCGTGCAGATTGAGGGATGATGCTGTGCGACCCATTTCCTGCTCGTTACGGCTGAGCAGCGAGCCGCACGAACTAACTATTGGCTTTGCCCTCATCAGTCCTGAATTGGAGGGACAACTTCCGAAAACCAAACCAGTCCAGACCCGATGTGGTTCCCGTCTCTCCAGCTCTTGCTCTATTTACCACCTGATTCTCCTGGTCCCACCTGCTGCAACGACAAGATGCAAATGGGTGGCAACAATGGCGTTGCTTGTTAGAAGGATGTAAATGTGTTTTCTAGTTGATTCTCGCCTCCCTCCTGAACATCAACAGCAAAATTAAATGACTGCAACAATCCTAACTGGTCAAAATCCAACTTACTCCTTACAGCCCCCATCAACAAAACTTTCACAGCCTCTTCAGTCGGTGGCATCAGTGGTATCAAAATGTAAATTTCTTACCATGCAGATACGTTTCCCTCGCTTCCTCAGGTGACTCTTAGTTTGTACACAGAGCCTGGTATCCAAGGAATAACGGGTTCTCTTTCCTTAAATACAGCCTTAGCATGAGATCGCGAAATAGCAAACGGCAGTGTCATTTATTTCAAACTACCCACAGTTCCCATTGCAATTATCTAAATACCTGCAGGGCCTCTTAATTACTCTGAGAAAATTTTGCCTTTGGATATACAAGCACGAAACCAATGGGAGTCATTTACACTTAGCCACAGGCTGACCTCAACCCTTAGAGTTACGTTTAATTTACTCCAAGCTGGTTAATACTCTTTGCCTGTCGGTGACCCTCTACGGTTCTTGGCCAAAGCTTGCTGAAGTCAGAAAATGTATCCATTAGACTTTAAACCAGGCCTGCAACTCGTACCCATACAGAGTACTTTAAAATTCCATTTTAGAGTTAATTGGTACAGATCTACAGACCTTGTGCTACATGATTTTTCTCTTGCAACTACAGTATTGAATTACCAACAGTTATCCAATCTGCTAATCAATGTCATAAAACAAAGAAATTTTACTGTACAGCCTGAAGCCTCTCACCCAAAACACCCCATACACCCAACACCAAACCCATAAATTCAGGTTAAGGCACAAAGGGGCCCTTTGTTCTCATATCCAGATTGTTTTTCAGGATTCTGTAGAATAAGAGTGGGAGTTTCATATGGAACAGAGCCAATATACTTGCTGGTAGCGTTCTACCATAAATTAGATAAGCATTAGCTGTATGGACTCTAATTCAGAATTATTTCCTGAGCAGGCTGAATACCACAAGAGCTGAAATTCATTTTCTACTATTTCCTACTTTTATTTGACAAATTTACCACTGAAAGTTTCATTGATCCTCATGTAATAAATTTCCTGTTACTAACACACAGTAACTTTCATTCCAATGGGTCCTAAAAGACAGCAGAGACCAGATTCTGTTCAGTTTCATCTCAGTCCAGAGAATTCAAGAGCCGCAAGGGAAAGGAAACATCTTGACCTTGTCTAATTACATACTGAACACCCAGAAATAATTTAATCTGCACCTTCCTCTGAACAGACTATAACCACAGTACACTCTACAAAATGCTGTCAGACAGGTGAGTGAAAAATATTGCATGTAATTGACTCTACAGGAAGAATTAGGCAGGCAAGATGCATTTCTCACAGTTGGAAAGGATATTAAGCTACAGTCCTGGAAGGATATCGGTTTTGAGTTTAAAGCACAGGACTGAACTTTTATTCCAAAAATTCCCATAAGATCATTTTTTGACCTTACCTACTTATATAGCTTCCTTATGCCTTTATTTTCTCAGGCTTACAGTAAAAGTAACAACAAGCCTAATTTAGGCTAAAGGAAAATCAGTTAATGTTTGTAAAATTAATTCAAGTACACAAATGGAAAACATCATAATATTCAAACTTTTGTGTTGATATTTACATTAATGTATAACCTCAACAATTCAGCCAATACTTTGATTATTGATTAGATTCAGATTCTCATAGATTCAGCATATGTAAAACAAAAAGAGACCAGTAAATTACTTTGTATAAAGGCTTATATACTAGATGCCAAGATATTTCACTCTTTTACCTCTGTTGGGAGCTCAGCAAATTGTTTTGGTATTTTTCCAGTTTTATTCAAAACCATCAAAATGTCAGGATGTGAAATCTGCTATTTCTCAGAGCAGTTTGCTCCAATGGCTAGTTACTTCACAGTTGAGTTTATCTGCCATTCACTCCTAGCCATCAATTCTTGTCAGAAGTTTTTTTGCTAGATCAAAATGCTTATTCACATGTTTTGTCTTCGCCCATGGAGGTATTTATGGACAACAATATAGTTTCCCTTCAATCTGCTTTTCGGTAAACTAAACAGATTGAGCGCTGTGAAGTCCTTCACTGGAAGACAACTGACTTGTGAGTATTGATGTGCCTGATTTTCAAAAAGTTCTCACAATGAGGCCTCTTGCAATCAAGTCCTGTTCTGCTATCTCAAGTAGGCCAGCAAAAAATCAAGGCAAATCTCACAGCATATTTATTCGACTGATGGATTGCCCGTACTAAAGGAACTGGACTTCAAAGGAAATTGACTCACCACTACTTTTCTCTTAGAAAATCAAAGGCTACTTGAAAAATGCCAACTAGATAGGAACAAGGAGTGTCTTATACTGTTCTTGGAGCTGGTGTTAGGCTGGAGCAAGAGAATTATTAAGTAAGAGGACAGAAAGCCTCAGCAGAGGTTTATTCCTATCCTGAAGGATCCTAGCTGTCTTCTCGGCCCATTAACTGTCACATGATATTGCCAAAAGGACTGATGAATAAATGCAGACCGCCGGGTCAGTCACAGAGGGCTAGGCCCCAAGAACACAGTAGGTACCCATGTCCTTTACTTTGCCCTTTACATTGAGACTTACTCAATGTTTCTTTCTTGGAAATATCAGTTTGGTATTTCCAAAGACTTTCCTGGTATCACCCCAAAGACTGTCCGGAATGCTCTGCAGCAGTTCTGTAGAGAGTTGGGGAAACCCTAGGTTCTTCCTAAGCAACCAAAGCAAAATGCTGCCAACGATTCTCACCTTCTGATCCTGGCTGTACGCTAAGATCCAATCTTCCTGCTTGGGGTGGAAGAGCAGACTGTGGATGTAGAAGTTCAGACGGTATTTTTGATAGGTGGCCCCTTCATCAGAACTGATTAATAAGCTGCTCTCAACTTCCGGATCAGTCAGCAGCATTATCTATACAGAAAGAAAGATGAAAATACAGTGGTGAAGAGAAGTCAGATGGAAAAATAAGTAAGCAGCTAGGAACTTCAGATAAGCTTATTAAATATGTCTATTTCAAAAGGTTTCAATGTAATGTCAAAACTAAGCATAGCCAATCTTTCAGTAAGGAAACACTCTATTTCAGCTATGTATATAAACACATAACATATGATCAAATAGGAAAAATTACTTTACCAGTAGTTAAAACAGATCTAAATGAAGTTATGCTTATGTTATCCAAAAAATCAAACCTGAAATTTGTAACACCAGAGTGCAAACTTACTAAGTTACCAGACAGCCACAGTGGGCTGCCAGGGTCTTCATGAATGATCTGTTGGAGTGGCAGACAAGAAGTTAGGTGTTAAGAAAAAACCAGAGGTAGAGAGAGAGGAGACACACAGAGAATGATTTCTAATGGTGAGGATTGTTAGACTCTGGCAGAATTGTCAGAGAAGATGACAGTTTCATTGCCCGAAATGTTATAACCTGGCTGTCTGCGACAAGCAATCTTGCTTTGGCAGGAGAACACATTTGATAACGTGCTGGGTTCTCTCCATCTCCAGTTTCTACAGTGCTGTGAATTATAGAATTGGTAGTATATAAAAAATAATCTCTGCATAGTAACGTTGCTTTCTAGCTTTGTCCAAGAATGTTAGTTGAGGAATGACAGAAGATATACAGCTTGCAGTAGTAGTAGTTACTTCTCCCCATTAACTGTGGTATTAATTAGTCTGCATTGCTGGCGAATCAGAGAGAATAATGAGATATTCCTCTTGTGTCTCTGCATGAGAGAATACATAGGTTTGAGCAGTAGAAAGGGATCATTCCAGTTTTCAGCAAGCAACAAACACCCCTAAGGAATAGGAATGAGGCATCGTGAATGACAAACATGAAAAGTTCTGAAGAATGTTTGCCTGGGAAGGTATTAAAGCCTTGAATCATTAGAGTTTTAATTTTTTTTTTTTTTTTTAAGTACTAGTGCTGCTGTTGCTTTGCAAATGGCAAACACTGATCTGTTCTTAGACAAGCCTGAAATGAAAGGATCCACACCTGGCATTTCTCAGAGCAAATACCTACCTGTGTTTGGGCACTGCAAAAATCACATACTCCATTTCCTTCTCTTCCTTTCATTTAGGTAGGGAGAGTTAGATATAACTTAACTTACTACCTATGAAGTATAGGGCACCCTAAGTCTTGATAGACACCAGATGCTAAAGAATTGTTTGTATGCGAAGGTGTAAATACACACATAATCTACACAGCAAATGTCCCTCATTATTGGGTAACTGCCAGAGGTTTTTATCTATCTCTAGAAAACCCCTTGGTAGCATAAGAATTTGGCCTGTGACTTGGAAGTCTGGGGTTCTTCAAAATCTCTGAACTTTAATATCCTGAATGATCATAGACCAGTTATGTTACCACACTGTATCGCTAATGTAAAACAGGGTGATGTTTCCATTGTAGTGTAAAGTACAGTCTCCTTTTGTATCTCTGACTTACTTTCGAAATCTTGTGATGAAAACATGCATTATTAGATTTAAAAATTCTCATTTTCATTTAACACTTTTAAATACATCAAGCATATCGTTGATGTGACTTCTAAACTGAAGATTGCATGACGGAAGCTACACAGAAAGCATTAATAATCAAAACGCCAATATATAGACCATGTACTGTCACTAAGCAGCCTATCCAGCTTCTGATGCCAAAAATTAATTGTGATGCTTATCAGTCAGTTCTTTTTTCTTACTAGACTAACTTCTGGGACAACGTTCCCATGGTTAACATTTATCAGTTCAGTACTATGATTCAAGCATTATGATTTTCCTATTTTTATGACTTTCTTCCTGAGCGGATTTTGTTTATGTTGGTATTTGAAAATATCACAGCACAGCATTAATTTGGACTACAGCAACTAGAGCAGAAATAAGCACAAATCAATGGGCTTGATCCAAGCTCCCTGAAGTTAATAAGAGTCTTGTCATTGACTCTGGATTGTGCCTCTAAGGCAAGCTGTTAATCAAGATTCAGTCTAGTCTCACATATTTCCCTCTACCTGCACAAAGAACCCATCTGATCTCATCGCTGTCACATCCAAGCACATCACTGCCTTAACACATTTTCTGTCAGGCCACTCCTCTGAAGTGTAAAAGCGCTCTTATCTCCACGTCTTAGAAAGGGAATTGAGGGACAAACTGTCGAGGCACTGAAGCACCTAATTCCTCATTCAATCGATAAAAGTTAAGTACCTAAACAGACTTGTCGGCACTGCTGACTTTGGCTTTAATCTGCTAACTATCACCCTGGGCTATTACTACTGCGTTTTCAGGTATCTCCGGTCTCCAGAAGCCTTAGCTGTTGCATGGTGATAACCAGCCACCCTGGCCAGATGAAGCGCGTCAGGACACATCGGTTTTACTCCGTATGCCAACAGCAACAGCGGCTTAGAGGCGGCGGAGCTGTGCAGAACTGCTGCTGGTTTACGGGAGGGCGCACCGAGAGCCAGAGATGAGAGGGGGCTGAGAGATGCCTCTCCAGCCACCAGTGGGATTAACTACCAGACCAACGTTCAGTGCTGGGACGGCACCGTCGGCTCCGCTGCTGTACCCTGCGCTGCCAACCGCTTTGCTCAGATGCCGTAAGACGAAAGAAGCTGGAGGTGACTAAGCAGTCACTACTCTCATTACAGTCAGAGCACCATATTTCTTACAAGATAAGAGAAGCACATTTAATTACAACATACCTGCACGTAAACAATCAGCGACAAGCCCAAAAGATAGCATTTATTGGATAAGAAACAGAAATTGATACCTGTGTGAAAAATCTGTCAAAACAAGAGGGGAATGCTGTGTGTATCTACGTAAACCTGTCAGATCAGATCAGGAGCGTGCTTCGTAAATGAACCCCCCAAATTCTGGGGCGAAGCCTCCATAGCAAGTTCTTACATACTATGTTCTGGCTCATACCACAATAGTCTCGGGGCACAGGAAATTAATTCCCTTTCAAGGAAACTAAACCAGAATATATATTTCAGGACTGCATCTAATGTGCTCCAACCACTACTGGATATTTAGCTCAGAGTATCAGGTTAGCACTCCTCTAAAGTCAGACCCTCTGTCTCCAAAATGCCCATATTGCAGATAGATGTCATCTCAACATCAACCATTTCATTCTACAAACCCACTTCCACCGAGCTGCACTACATGATAACATAGTTGCAGCCACATTAGCTTAGTTTTATTGCCTAAGTTGCCTGGAGCATAAATGAGAAAGAAGGGAAAGTACAATTAATTTTAACGTTTTTGTTGTTGCAGCATATGAAATACAGAGTAAATAAATTTTAGAATTTTCTTTGAAATAAATGAAGCCAATTTCTGCTTTGAAGTAGTCTATTACCCATGGACTTGATGCAGTTGCTTATACAGAAAATAAAAGCAGACACAGATGTGTAGATCAGGAAAAGCATAGAAAATAAAACCAGCAAGAATAACAAAGTGAATCTAAGTTTAGAAGTCACAAACTTTGATATCTATAAATATCTAAGATAAGAGATTAGAAAGAAACTATTTTTATAATTTCTGACTTCACTGTAGAAAGCATTCTGGATTTCCTGAAATGCGAGCTCCTTAAAGGAGCGATCTTCGTGCTCTGTTTCTGCAGTGCCTAATACAACATGTTACTGCTTTCCCAGGTAACACCAGTTTCTGGACAAGCATATTCTGGACATCACTGAGGACTCAACATGACTTTTGCACATGAAAACCACACCTTAAATCTATCCAGGTTCTTAGAGCCTGTAGGGAAAGCTGATGAAGTCTAATGGGATTTTTGAGGGGTTCCCTTGCCAAAGGATCTGAAATTGTCATGGGATGAAAGGCCTTTCCATAGATTAACTTATGATTAGAAGATCAGCATCACGCGTTAGGGAAAAATCTTTCAGTTTCCACAATGGAGAGAAGTGTTCATCTGGAATTTCCCTAATGGTTTGTGCTGTTTGATTTATTCATTAATGATTTGGAAAGAAGGAAGGAAAGACAGATGACAAAGTTTGCTGATGGCAGTAAGGTATTCAGAATGATGAACACAAAAGCCAGCTATGAAAATCTGTAAAAGAATTTTGCAATACTGAGTACCTAACCTTACCTGAGCAGTAAAATGACAGGTGAAATTCAGTGATGATGTATGAAAAAAAAAACCACAAATGGAGAAAAACACTAGGATCATAGAATCATAGAATGGTTTGGGTTGCAAGGGACGTTAAAGATCATCTAGTTTCAACCCCCAGCCATGGGCAGGGACACCTTCCACTAGACCAGATTGCTCAAAGCCTCATCCAACACTTTCAGGGAGGGAGCACCCACAACTTCTCTGGGCAACCTGTTCCAATCCTACGGCATCCTGTTACGCAATCCGAGCATAACAGACAGAACAATAGGCTCTGAGCAGATAATTCCTTTCAGGAAAGGAGTCTGGGGGTTTCTGTGAAGAGGTCTGTCAAAACAGAAGCTCATTTCTCAGATCCTATCAAAAAACTTCAATTACAGCAGTAGGAATTATTAGGAAAATTAAACAGCATAACAAATAACGCTATTAGGCCACTGTTAAGTGTTCCCACAACTTTAACACCAGGTGCTATTCTCGTCTTCCACCTTAAAAAAAAAAAAAAAAAAAGGCTATAGTAGAAAACACAGAATAGCTATAAGGATAGTTGAAGAAAACTATGAAACATTTTTCATACAAGCAGTAAATAAAAGAACTATTCAACTTCCGAAAGAGGTAAATGAGAGGCAATTTGACCAAAGTCTACAAAACTATGAATGGACTGGAAATGTTTAGAGAACAATTATTCACTCTGTCATAATACAAAACTCATGAGCATCAAATGAAATTATCAAGAGTGAGATACAAAACACAGGTGAGGCCATGACAAGGGAAGAGCTACGGATGTTGTCTGGCTGGACTTCTGTAAGACCTTTGACACAGTGCCCACAACATCTTTCTCGTTAAATTGGACGGATAGAGATTTGATGGGTGGACTGTTCGGTGGATGAGGAATTAGTTGGGTGGTCGCATCCAGAGGGTAGTGGTCAACAGCTCAATGTTCAGATGGAGATCAGTGACAAGTGGTGTCCCTCAGGGACTGTACTGGGACCAGTACTCTTTAATATCTTCATCAATGACATAGTGCAACCAAGTGCACCCTCAGCAAGTTTGCAGATGACACCAAGCTGATATGTGCAGTTGACACGCCTGAGGGATGAGATGCCATCCAGAGGGACCTGAACAGGCTTGAGAATTGGGCCTATGTGAACTCATGAGGTTCAACAAGGCCAAGTGCAAGGCCCTGCACCTGGGTCAGGGCAACCCCTGCTATCAATACAGGCTGGGGGATGAAGGGATCCAGAACAGTCCTGCCGAGAAGGACTTGGGGGTACTTGTAGATGAAAAGCTGGACATGACCCAGCAATATGCACTCGCAGCCCAGAAAGCCAACTGTATCCTGGGCTGCATCAAAAGAAGGGTGACCAGCAGGAGGAGGGAGGGGATTCTGCCCCTCTGCTCCACTCTGGTGAGACCCCACCTGCAGTTCTGCGTCCAGCTCTGGAGTCTGCAGCACAGGAAAGACATGGACCTGTTCGATCAGGTCCAGAGGAGGGCTGCAAAAATGATCAGAGGGGTGGAACACCTCTCCTGTGAAGACAGGCTGAGAGAGCTGGTGGTGTTCAGCCTGGAGAAGAGAAGGCTCTGGGGAGACCTTGTTGCAGCCTTCCAGTACTTAAAGGGGGCTTATAAGAAAGATGGGGACAAACTTTTAGTAGGGACTGTTGCAATAGGACAAGGACTAATGGTTTTAAACTAAAAGAGGGTAGATTTAGACTAGACGTAAGGAAGAAATTTTTTACAATGAGGGTGGTGAAACCCTGGCCCAGGTTGCCCAGAGAGGTGGTAGATGCCCCATCCCTGGGAACATTCAAGGTCAGGTTGGACGGAGCTCTGAGCAACCTGATCTAGTTGAAGTTGTGCCTGTCCATGGCGGGGGGGTTGGACTAGATGACCTTTAAAGGTCCCTTCCAACCCAAACCATTCTATGAGTCTATGAATGTGGGGGCTGCCATTCATGATACAATGGCTTGAATTAAACAGGAGGAGTGGGAATCGGTTGCGTTGCAGGTGAAAAGATGCATGCCCATTCTCCATCTTACGAGAAGGAGGGGACATGCTGCACTACACAGTACTGTTGGGTGGTGGAAGAGGCTCTGGACCGCTTGTCCCCCACCTTCCTGGGAGCAGAGGGACAGAGGGCTGAACAGCTCTGAAAGGGAACTTCCCTGAACTCACTGGAATGAGCAGGCTGGCAGTTACGTTGTTCCCTGCCCTCTCGTGGCTAATGTGGAAAAAATCATGTCCCTCTGAAGGGAAATGCATTTCGATCATGCTGTCTGGGCTGTATTAATTAATGTTTTGCAGTGAGCTGCAAAAGCATAAAATGTTATAAACTGCAGTGACTAATAATACTCAGCACTTTATATATTCCAAGAACTCTGCAAATGCCGGGGTAAAATCATCCCTCATCAAACTTTCCTGAAGGTTCGTTACCCTGCATGTCTGTTTCAAGCAGAAGTCAACAGCCCTTAGAAGCAAGGAAAGAAATGTCAAATGATAGATTTTAATTAAAACCAAGATTAAATATGAGATGGTAAAAATCCAGCCATTTCTATTTCAGTATAAAATGCTACTTCTCTGATCAGAAGGTGGTAATTATATCAAATAAGGGCCTGCGCTTCTCCAACAAGGAAAAAGATTAGAAGTAGTTCTAACATTAAATGCCATGTAGTGTTTCTGACGTGTAAGTGCAAATGCTAAAATGCCAAAATCCTTCTTCCTATAAATCAGCTTTGTCATTAAACAAAGTGCAACTTCTTAATTGATCTGAAAGAGCCCAAATTGAATACTGAGAATCTGGTTGTGTATTGTAGGATAAATTACCACCATGAAGAAATTCAAATTGTTTTTCTTCAGGTGATGGATTATGAAATGAGCACCCTGCAGTGCTCAGAATAGGAGATGAGGACATCCCATACAGTGACAGTGGATGAGATGGCTTTAGGGCTGCATTTAGGCCATTTACTTTGAAACATATGACTGATTGAAACTGCCAAGGCCTCTAGTTTCAAGAGAGAGTGGAATGATTGCCCAGGTCTGCCAGAGCGCATCTACCTACGCTGTCAACAGAGAAGTAGGTGAAACCCCTGAAGAGGAGGTGGTCTGAATTTCCAAGGCGATCTGAATTACTCTGCAGAGTGCAAGTGCTGTAGGAAATACAGAGGTGAGCTGTGGAAGAGGTTCTCAGAAGAGGTTCTCAGAGGTTCACTGTGGGACAGGCGTCCTCTGGTGTCCTCATACTTGTGTATGCTCTGGACCTTGGCCATGTTCTAAATAAACTCAGCGTGTGACTATGGAGAAATTGGCATGCTGTACAGCAAATCCCACACCATGGGGATGACAGGGAAACTGTAGGGGCTCAGCACAGAGAGTATCTGTCCTGCAGCATAGACACGACTCTTCAGACCCGTAGTTACTTTGAGAGTCACAGGACGGAGGCTGTTTGTTGCCTCTGTAAAGGGTCCTTCACCGCTCTGTTCCCTCACTCAGTTCCTTGCTTTAAGCTTAAGCCTGAGTATCATCCAAGTAAACTCAGCAGGACGGGTAACAGCGCTGAATGATACGCCCTTGACGAGGTTTCTGTCAGACCTGAGCCACAAACATTACATTGTGCCACCTTCACATGCTGCCTCTGGTCTTCTTCCAGCATGGAACCACAGGAGCGGTATGCAGTAATCCGATCAGCTACGCTGAGCTCTCTCTTGGTATAAAGGAGCAATGTATAGCTCTGATATATGATATAGGGTGGAATGAAAGGAGTAATGGGAGGCTGAGGCAGGTGAAGAAGAAACTTAAAGGAAGAAAGTAATCAAGAGTGGATTTATGAGGGTTGTAAAGGAAAGAAGTGTTGTGTTGCGTTGAATGGACGGTGTTGCTTTATGTCACATGAGGCTGGGAAGGAGAAATGCTGCCTCAGCAGATAGGTTTGTGACAGTAAGAAGAATCTGTGCTCAGGATCTCAAGTGTCTTGGTTTTGTTCTTTTCCTTTCAGATGCCCAATACATCACCTGCAAGATGCAGAACTGCAGCGAAGCTACTCGCAGCAAACCCTTTCCGGGCTACATTGACCATAACTCCTTGATCGTCCAGGATGATTATGTCTTTGTTCAGGTACAGGACACCCTCTTCTCTTATTTATGCTATTATTTTATATTATATTATTCCGTATTACATTGTTTTCTCTTCCATTCCTTTGCACGTATGTGCATGTGTGTTAGCCCCCAACTAATCAGACAATACTGGATCCAAATAATAAAGGCACTGGGTGTATTGTTGCAGTTCCTTACAATGCTAATGGTGTTCCTTTTACCTCTAGTATCTTGTCACTGCAGGATCATAGAGTTCCTGCCTGGAGCATCCACCATATGTACTGGAGTGCTCTGTGCCACTCCCTGCAATCTCATCAGTACTCTAGGATTACTGCTGTAACCCCCCAGCTTGAAGTGATGTGTCAGTCATCTGCTGTTACAAGGGAGTAGACCAAAACGTTTTTGAGCATGAGAGGAAAATAGAAAAGGAGGGAGGGAGTCAGGGGAAGAACCAAAGAAGGAGTAATCAGGCTTTATTGTTATGCCTCAGTTGTGATTGTAGCGAAAAGGCTGAAGATGAGATGTACTCAGCCAAGCTGTGTTCCAGATGAGAGCTGGTGAATAGATCTGAATTATCGTGGGTTTCATTGGGCTGCCACCAGTGTCCATTTAATAACAGCTGAAGAGGATGAAAATAACAACAGAATTGCAGGGAACATGGAGGTGAACTGGAAATCATTAGGACTAAACTGGTCTTCCAGTTTATATTCTGCCATGCTTGGGGGTGGAGGGAAGAGAGAGGGCTGATATTTTAAACTGGGTGAGTTGACTGCTAATTACCTTCAGTTAATGAACTCAGTCATAAACACCAGTCTAAATCATCCACAAATAAATCTGGGATGCACATTCCAGAATAGCTTTTGTGCCTAGTGTGTCTGAGGCATAAACGAAATGTTTATGTGGTAAGGAAAGCGGGGGCATGCGTCACTGTTCAGCCATGCTCTCTCTTTCAGAATGACTGTTTGTCCCTTGAGCTACAGGAGCTAGGGTATTTCTCTACATACGTGAATTGATTCATTACTTCATCCCTGATGCCTTGGTGTTGTGCTCTTCAAGACTGTTAGTCTTCTCTGTTCTGACCTGATGTTATTACACGCTGGAGAGAAGCCAACCCCTTTGTGTCATCTGAAGTCACTGCTGGGGAGATTGTCTACCTCTCTGAACAGCCCTTGTATTTTGATGCATTTCTCTTTCTGTCTATAAACTGTTGTATAGTGTTCCCAGTGCCGTCAAATTTTGGCTTTGTTCTACCTCCATGCTAGCTGCATGGTGTAAGGAGGAGCATGTGAGGAGAGGCAGCCTCTTACGATGTTCCCCTTAATGCCCAGCGGGACTTTGTACAACTTCATATATTCATGTTCGTAATGCAGTTTGAGAAGGTATCATGTAATATTTGGATTTGGAAAGCTCCCATTTTAATCCTTAAACTTCTTAGGATTCTTAAACAGAAATAAATATAACAGGTCAAAGAGATAGTACTTGCCTATCATTAATAATTAACACTTACAGGTGTGAAATAATAATATTGTAATCCCTGGAAACAACCTCTGCTTTGTTTGAAGTAGTCGAGTTTGCTGTTGGCTGGTAGTTTAAAATGGAATTCTTCAAGTGGTTACGGATGTATCTGGATCGATCTGGCTGGCAAGGAAGAGCTAAGTAACACGCTGTAGCTGGTGCTGGGCCCTGCCTTATCCCAGGCACTGTTCTTCGGACCATGAATAGCCCTGTACCAGACAGTAAAGGCTTGGAAGAAGAGATGAACACTCTGAGCATTCTACCCTAGCCTCCCCTATCTTCCTTGATCTCCATCTAGCTCTTCTGCAACTAAGGCATTTGGAATGAGAATTAGTAGGCTCAAAAGCAGGATGGTAAGGGAATGTGGGTTTATTTCTCCCACTACACTGTGTTTTATTTACAAACTCACACTCTCACATAAACAATGCTTCCGGCCTCTCTTCCCCTAACTTTTCCCCAATTCCCTTAAAAAAAAAAGTTGTTGAAGAGCTTTAGAATAAGAAATAGTTCTTATTTTACTTAATCTGGTATGAACCTAGCCTCTGTGTATCTTGCATTTTAAACTACTACACTGCATTTTAAAACACTACTAAAGAAAAGTCTTGATAAGCCCAGATATCAGGCAATGAAAGCAAAGTTCTGCATGGAGAATCCCTTGGAATGTGTGTGCTTCACTATCTTTCATCCAAGGTTTTCAAAGTACTTTACAAACATTGATTATACTTCAGCAGCACTGGAAGCCAGATAACATTGACAGCTTTTTTCTTTCTATCTCCCCCTCCCCATTAATAGCTGGTAGGAAATGAAACCTCACATTGCTCAAACACAGCATTTTCAAGGTCTTGCCCTTGGTATTTAGGCACTGAAATGGCCAGATCTACAGAAATACCAAATCGACTAAGTTTCTTCTGCCTTCAGGAGCTGCGAATGCTTAGCTGATCTTGCAGCAGATACGTATGATGGCTCGTACAGGGCCACGCAGGAGCCAAAGGTAGAGGCAGAAACAGAAATCAGTCGTCATGTCTGCCAACCCGCCGATCTAACCAACGGCCTACACAGCAGCTCTGCAGATAGCGAAGGACAGACTGGTTTATGGTAAGGCAGAGGAAAGCTGTGGTATCAGCAGGGGACATAATGGCCCAAGTGAAGCCAGGACTTCGCTTTCCCCAGACTTTCACCTGAAATTCTGGCCTTTGTCTCCCTTTGCACAAAATGGGATTCCTCTTGCTTTCTTTTTCAGCCACTGTCAGATGGATCAATGTTAATTCATCAAGTGTAAGAGTGCTGCAGTTTTAAGCCATTGCTGCTAATACTGTGGTACTTGGCAGCTTTTGGTTGATATTTTCCCTGATAATAATAAAAAAAATTTTAAAATCCTGATGATAACTTTCCTGCTTCTCTCATAGTTGACATCAGGAGGAAGACCGCATTATTACGTTTCTTACAGGAGGAATGCATTTGCACAGATGAAGCTGCCAAAGTACTCCTTGCCCAAGGTAGGTTGCTGTTGCTGGAATGCCCATATGAACCTTGCAGATATTTTGATTGTACAGAAATTCTTGAATCCAACACAAGTAACTGCAAGATGCAATGAGTGAAAACGTCGTTCTTCTTTAACAGACTATTTGCAAGCCAGAAAGGACTGAAAGCAGTCAGCACTTTGGCTAGTCAAGGACATCAGCATGAAATGTAGACAGATACCACAGTCCTTGTCAATTACCATTTCTTTATGGGTAGTTAATTAAGTTTTGGAGGGGACTCTATGTTTTTATCCTTTTTTTGGTCTTAAAATACCCTTCTCCTGTCCTATGTGGGTTGCTTTTTGTGCTGTGCCTCATTAGCAGATTTTAATGGAAACCAAGCAAAGAGATGTCTTTGTGTGTCTGCTCCATATCTTCCCTAATTAAGAACAATGGTGAATTTGCATTGGAGATTGAAAGGCTACTGCTGCCTTCTGGAGCTGATTTTTTTTTAAAAGACCTATATAAAATGTTGGCTCCATTTTGAAGAAATCACCATTTTGCAGCTGGGCTCCTAACAGCTTCTTGACAAAGACAGAGGCATTTTTAATTTTTTTTTTTTTTTTTTTTGTGGCCTTTTCATTCTTGATATAGTCTGGCTTAAATGAAATTTAAGCTCAAAGGTAGCAAATGATCTTGTGGATTCTATGTAAGGTCTAACATTCTGGAGACAAATGCATTCCCAGAAATTAAGCAAGGATTGTCAAAAGGTAAAAAAGAAAGTGCAAGGTCAGCTTGTTCCTAGAAGTTGAAAGTGCACCAGATTTTGTAGGTGGAAATATTAAAAGGGACAATTTGGCTAATATCACAACTGGCTGTCTTTGATTCCTTAACCACACTGACCTGTTTATAGTGGATTGACTGGGTGGCCTTCGTGTAACCAAACTGCAACTCAAACCCAGGCCTTCGATGCCATACCTTACCTACTCTGCTGTTGTACCCCTGGCTCCTATCTACATCACCCGAAAACCCAGCTTACAGGACATTGAGGACCCCACCAGAAGCCATGATATCTTCTTGGCTCTGGCACAGGAGACCTGTGGTCTACCCCAAAATCTCCAGTCATGTTTAAAGACAGGTTGATTTGAACCTTCCTGCCCAAGCAGGAGGGAATTACTCTGTCAATTCAGATAAATTTAAACAGGTATTATTTAAAGTAGCCCTTAGCAGAGGAGTTGCATTTTATAGCATGGTTATTGTAACACCCAAATCAAAATTGTCATTTACAGCTGATTCTGACCATCTGTAGAGAAACTGCTTGCTTTGAACTGGTTGTCTCCTTTAGCCCACACTTACTTTTCCAGCTGTCCACCTTCTCAAAGAGATCTCTGGAGAGCCAGGGAAAATGTACTACAATTAAATTGCAGTGTGTTCTCAGAGAATAGGAATTGGAGCAATACATTCATGTTATTTGACCTAAAGACAAAGGCAGATGTTTAAGGAGATGCGATGCTTTGTCACAGTCTTGGAGTATCTTCAAGGACTGAAGAGCTACATTTGGCTTGGAAGGAGCTACAGTGGAGCTGTGGCTGTCTAGGAGGCTGCTAGCAGAGCAGAATAGCTGTTTTTATTAAAAATGCACAAAGCCTTACACTGTTCAAGGAATTGAAACAAACAGCTTCTTTCATGCCTAAATTCTGTTTTCTCTCCTTCAGCTAAGAAAGAGGGGGCAAATATGGTAAAGAGTACTACGCAACTTCTGAAATCGAAGACGGAAATACCACGCTTTTCGTTTCTGCATGTCACCCTTCCTATACTGGAGGGGTGTGAAGGCAGGCAGCTTTGGCAGGTGATGCTGCTGCTCAGGCAGAAACGGCCTGCAGTGAATCAAAACTAAAATATTCTTCTTGTTGGCATTGATAACCTGGCAGCCAGTTGATTAAAGTCCTAAACGAACTTGAAACTCTCTCCCATACAAGAAGATGCCTGCATATGTGCATACAGGTTGTGTTAACCCTGTAAATGGTCTTTATTGAGACCTGTTAGTTTCTGCAGTGATGTTGACCTGCGGGTTGGTACTGCCTATTCTGTACCACAGCACCACAGTGTGGGCTCTGTCACAGACTCTGTAATGTCATTCATGATAATCACCTCAAATGTACACGCAGGATACATTCACTCCCTTTTAGACCAATGTACTGGGCAGACATCTGTGATCCCGAAGCAAGCCAAGCAATTCTCTTTTAAAAAGACCTGTCCTTAACTGATGCTGGGCTGAATACTGATGGGATGGGTGCATGTGGTACCTCTGTTTTAAATTCATCACCTTCTTTCAACCTCAGGATACACATCCTGATGGAAGAAGCAATAACCACAAAAAATTCTTAAATACAGACCTTAAAAAGAGCTGACGGTCCCAGTAATTGACAGGATAAAACAGGCATTACACATCCCTGCTATTTATCTTGCCAGGAAGAAAAGTTCCCTGACCAAGTGCAAAAAGGGCAATTGAAGCATGTTTAGTAATTCAGAAAGCCTTGGCCTTTGGTCATTTGAGTAGATGCCTGATCAAAGCCATGCACAGCATCAGGCTCTTACTTTCGTCTTTGGAAGGGCAGGAGGGACAGACAGTAGAACTGCATATTAATGTACTTCCAGTATGTGCTGGATCAGAGGGAGGAAAGCTCAGGCTCTCAGCAGGCAGATGCATGGGGAGCCACTGAAGAGGACGACGACTGTTTGAGGAAAGTGCCTTGCTTCACTTTCCCGTCCTCTTCCCTTTCTGTAGGGAGGCGAAACAAACATCTGTTGTAGTAGTGGGAGATGCAGTGAAGCTCTTGCTCCTTATCAAGATGAAGGCTGTCTTTTTGTATTATTCCTCCCCCCAAAAAGCAACCCCCACTCTGAGAAAAATAAATAGAAGTGAATATGATATGCTGATTAATTTTAATTTTCCCAGTGAGGAAACCAAAATTTCCTGATGTTGGTCAAAGACCTGTTTGATGCCCATATTCTTACTGATCCCGTTCTATCAAGGCTTTGCATTGTTACTGCATCTATTGGACAAGGCCATATTAAAAGGAAAAGTTAATTGATTCCCAAAGGCAAACAGTTGGAACGCTATCATTTTTTACTTTCTGCAGTATGTATATTATGCCAATTCTGTCTCAGTCTCCACTTCTCCAGACTTAAATTCCTTCAGCCTTACTGGGGTCTTCTTTAGACTTGCATCTAACAGTATGATCTGATCAAAACTCAGGAAGCATCTAGTGAATAAATTATTTGCTTCTTAAGCATTCATGAAATTGCCTTTAGTTTTCCCTGGCATAATCTGACTTATTATAGAGAGGTCTACCCATGTGAATATGCACATATGCAAAAATTTAAACTTGAGATTAGAGCCGTGCTAGCCAATGTTGCCCGAAACACATTGGGAACACCTACTCATGTAGATCTGCCGGCAGGTTGACTAGGGTGACAGTCTGAAATAAGGAGCCTCTGACAAACAGCTGCAGCATTGACTTCTGCTAGCACAGCTGGAGCTAAGAGAGGGTATCTATCCACCACCACAATTAGTAGAAGGCAGTGGGACTTATATTGCCTTTCCTGTTGCCTCAGGATTTAAGCCAATGTGTTCCTCCACAAAACCAGCCTATCTTCTGGGATATGTTTTTCTCCAGCGCAAAGAAGCAAGTAGATCAAGTGAATATTTATCCACTCCATACTCAGATCTGCATCTGGATGAACAAAAAACTGTTCTGAATCTTAACTTCATGGTGAATCCGCTTTCAAATTTATAGATTGGATTTCTTCATTAGATTATTTTTCATCTTTACATTACAAGGCTCCATCTGGAAGTGTTAATTCCCCCTACAAAACCAGGAGAAAGTGAATTGTCAAAGGCTATTATTAACAGAAGGAAGAAGTAGCATCAGCTTCCAAAGAGTATATTTTCTGATATAGTTCCCAGTTTTGCATATAGAAAGCCCTGGCTGAGATTCATGGAAGCAGAATAACTTTGGGATATCTGCCCAAAACAGGCAGAACAGCTGAATCTTCTGGGAATCACCTGGTGCTAAGAAATCTGCATTTCTTTTCCTACCTCCACAGATTTTTATGGCACCAAAGAACTCAGGGTGCCTGTGCTGGGCAGATAGAGCCTGGGAATTTCATTATAACTATCGCTCTCGGTGGCTTTTTTCTACTGGGTAATAATTTCTCCAGGCATTGAAAGAGGGAATCAGGTTTAATAGTTTCTGTTTTTTCTTTAATTATGCAATTTTTTTATTCCTTCCTGCCTGCTGTAACACACAGAACAAACAGACTAAAACAAAACCTCACTCATAACACTAGTGATCTAACTACAATTCTGCTCTTTACATCTAGTGAGGATTAGGGTTGTCTTTCTGTTACGTTTCTTGTGTTCAGCACAGCGGTCCAGGCCCTTGGCTTCTAGTCAATGCTGTCATTAGAAATAATAAATAACAGCAGTACTGGCTGCAGATGTTAACCCATCAGATTCTCCTTGTATCAGTTCCCAAGCATACTTGCTTTCTGAATGCTAGGCAAGAAGCAGGTGTTTCAGATGCTGCTTTTTTCTTCTTTTAAAAAAACCCACACATTTTTTAATATCTGTGATTCCACAATCACAAGTGGAATCACTCAGATGGGAAAAAAACCCCAAACCAAATAAACACCACCCCCACCAAAGTACTCATTAAAATGACAGCGTTGGTGCGAGGGGGGGAAAGTGCTGCTGTGTAACACTGTACTCTCAGTGTAAACGTTCAGTTAACACCTCATGAATTAATTACCGCTTTGAAAATTGGCAGAAGATAGCTAGGGTAAAATATTCCTGGATGGGATTATCTGCTTACAGGAGTGTTGTCTACAGTTTCCGATTAAACTCCGGCCTAAATATATCCCTTGCTCTACCACAATCGCTTTGGTGCCCTTGGAAATGCCGGAGCAGAGGTCCCTCTAGTGACCTTCCTCTCTTTTCTTTCCCCAGGACATGCATGTTATCAGCACCGATGAGAATCAGGTGTTTGCAGCTGTACAAGAGTGGAACCAGAATGACACATACAATCTGTACATCTCTGACACCCGAGGGGTGTACTTCACCCTGGCCTTGGAAAATGTCAAGAGTAGTCAAGGGCTGGAGGGGAACGTGATGATTGACCTCTATGAGGTATGTCATGACTTCGAACATCTCGTTGCTATCTCAGGAGCTCATGTGATGCCAATATCATTTCCTTCTTGCACATCAGTCTCGTAATATGCATGTGAACAGCAGAGCCAAAAAGTGACTAACCACATGGGTTTACCCTCCTTTTACTTAAGGGCCTCAGTGCAATCCGCTGAGTTTCAAGGCCGGGTTTTACACAGGTGTTGAATTTAGGCCCAGCCTAGTACTATGAACAGGTTCACTGCTGTACTCTCCTGTAAGTTCTCAGGTGAGCTCATGGCTCTTTCATGCATAGGAAGATAGGCATCAGAAGATGCTGTGGAATAGTTCATTCAATCCCTAAGAGGAACTCTTTAAGTTTCTCAGCCAAAATCCTCCTGACCCACATTGGTCCAGCCTACGGCTCTAAAAGCTCCCAACACTCTGAATAACATCATTCTCTAATTTTTGTTGCATTTCTGACAGCCTAGTCTCGTGTTTTAGAAGTAAGGAGAGACAACAGTTTTCAGCTTTGTGACCTTTCCCACCTTGGACTATTCTGGGACCTGAACTGATTTTAGATATGCCATCTTGGGCTATCTCATGAGCATGGACACTCTCCTACCTCATTTCAATGTCCCTTTTACCCCTGAGCCTTTTTCTGACAAGTACATTCTGCCTAAGGTACCTGTAAAAAGGCCAATTTACATTGTCTTTTATGACAACTGATCCTAAGAATAGGACTTTTAATGTGCCCTTGTACTTCTGTTGCTCTGCTGCCTATTTTACTCTTGGAGACAGCACTCAGCTAAGTAGAAATTCAGTCCTCAGCCGCTGTTTTGAGGATCAGCTTCTCATTTCAGGTCTCCTCCACGGGATTTTCTTACTATTTGGAATAAAGACCATGAACTAGATCTGAGTTCCTTTGAAAATGAAGATGCTTCCCATATTTCCCCATCACTATCTGAATATTAGCTTTGCTATGTAGTTTGCCTTCAGCTGCCCTTTACTTGGAAACCACCTTGAATTGTCCGAACAGAGAGCCCAAGTGTTGTACATAAATGCAGATGAACTGTAGGAGGATGGGTACTGGCATTTCAGTCATTTGGAGATTTTTGCCATTAATCTCTCTGCAGCACTGGCAGCCCATGGAAAAACCGTTGCCTCTTATTACTGTCAGCTTGAGAAGCAGTTTCACTGCATTATGTAAAGGTGTCCTACATCCCAGGGGGGGAGAAAAGCCTTTGTTTTGTTTTATTAGGCTGACACCACGCAGTAACCTGGATTGAAATTGATGGAATCGGACTTGTAGCGTCATATCTGCTGATTATCTAGATAGAAAGAATATTGGCTGACACTGAACCTGGCACAAACCTTCCTTTCAATTTGATGTTCTAGCTGGAAGGGAACAGAAAGCCATCCAGCGTGATTCTCCCAGTAGGGTTGTTGCAAATGATGAATGCTTTAGGGGTAAATGGAAATGAAGACAAGAGAAGAAAAAAACACATAGATAAATTAAAAGGAAGTGGAGAGACTGCAGAATGAGTCCTTCTGTGGTGACAGTGGAATATTTAGAAAAGCAAGATTATTTGAGAAGATGCCAGAGAAAGACCTGTTTAATGTGCACGTGTCTGTATGTATGTTTGTCAGGTGTTAGAAGTAAGTTCTTCTGGTTGCATTGTAGTGAATGTGTTTGTGTGTGTAGATTCCTAAACTGTTTTTACATCAAGGATGAGTCTGCTCAGTGCTGCTCAACGGGGAATTGCACTGGGCATGAAGAGAAAATAGAAGTTCTTTCATGGTGCCTCGTCATGTTCTCCTTTGTCTTCTCCTGTAAGTCATCAGCAGCCTTTCACTCAGAGATTGTTATTTCAGTGCGTGGACTCTTCTGCTGCTGGACCTTGTAGAGGACGAGGAGACCACTCCTAGAGGGATGCTATTCCCCCTCTGCATGTTGGACAGAGCAGGGCATGAGAATAGCTCTCATCTCCACCACCTTCCAGTGCCACCTCATCAGTAGCACGCTGGACTCAGCATTCAGTGGGTCTGCAGTCCCAGAACGGCTGTCCTAGAGACCATCTTCTAGAGCAAGGGAAGAGCAAGAATCACTGGCCTTTGGGGCTGAGTGCCCTTTCTAGTTTGTGCACCTCTCCAGTGATGTGGTACGGCTCTGCTTGGCTCCGTAGTTGGACTGGTCCACAGCGAGACAATCCTGCCTGTGGGAATCCATGCCTGAAGTGATGACAGACAGGAGATGTGTCTGTAGCTGTGGTGTGTATATGCCTGTCACTCTGGGACTTATTTTTTTTAAGCAGTATGCATCTTGTATGGGAAGTACGTTTGACGTATGAAGTTGGCGATGGGGAGTGAAGAATGTATTTTGAGTTGCGTGAGTGTTTTGTATGAATCTTTCTAAAACTGTAGATAGCATTTGTAACTGCACGCGATGCGTTTTGGGGTGCTGAGGATTGTCTGCCATGCCTGTGGGGGAGCTGGTGGAGTGCTTTTCCCTCTGACCACTGGTGGTCATACACTTACTTGCATAATGTCTTTCTCACTTACGACTGCATGAACAGCAGGGATGAACAGATCATTGCGTGTGTCATGGTTGTGTATATGCAATAGGTGTATCTCTTCCTACTGGCAGAACACAAACATGTTCAGTGTGTGTGGTCTTTTTTTTTAAGATAAAGCTGTCTGAGACTGACAGTATAACTTACACTTTGCTTTCTCAGGAAAGGATTCTGAGTCCCAGACCATGACTAGAATCATAAAAAGAAAAATTCACAGGATTTCAGAACACATTTATCACCTGATATATAAAATGTTCTTTAATCATTTATGGCCAGCATTTCACAGGGACTATATAATACAACTATTTCAGGACAACAAAGAAAAGTACAAATGGAGCTATAGGCTCTGGCCTCTGGTAATAAAGGCAGAACTATGTTATTTTTCCAGCCCTCTCTATTCATGCACTATCACTGGGAGACAGAGTACCCTTGTCTTTCCAGGGTGGCTTTCTACTGCAGCAAAGAAATCCTGAATATTTAGTTGGGTGGGACCAAACAATCCAGCTAAGAAATTGAAAAGATTATCTTTTTTATGCTTATATCAACAATAAATCAGTTAACTACTTAATTTAAAGACTATTGCCCATTATAGCGAGTCATGTCTAAGTCTTTACATAACTTCGGATGAAATTCAGTGCCATTGCTCAAGCAGGGAAGTGCTATTCAGAATGACTGAGTACACCCACGTACTGTACCAATGCACTGTGTACTAGTAGTCCTACAGCAAGTGACTAAAAGTGCAGTAAGGTCCTACTCACCGGGAGCTGTAGCATCCAAATCCAGCCACTTAATTAAATCAGTTGAGCTGGAACAAACTCTGAATCTGCTGTGTAACCATTTGCCGCCTGATGCCATTTAAGTAATAATTTTTATGAATAAAAAGTTTTGATGGGTGATTCTGTGCACTAGTTCTATCATAAGAAGAGATGGGGTGGCTGACTGAACAGACTTGCTGTAAACCAAAAAGTTTCTCACTTTCCCCCTCCTTCTCCCGATTTCACTTCGCTTTTTATTGCAGCACTCAGATTGCAGAATGACAGCCTAACAAATCCATTCGCAAGCTGCAGCAGCTATTGGGCTATTGATTTTCAGTGTACTGAGAAGATGGGAACATGCTGCAGTGTGAGATGTGGTTTGAGGTTGACTTTTTTTTCTCCCCACTAAGACACTTTTGGGCTTGGTTCCAACGTGAGTCTGTTAGCATCACATCTTTACAAAATCCTCCTGCAGGTCTATGGAGGAAAGCTGTTGGGTAAAACACCAGGAAAAATAAAAGGATGAGCATCTCATTGCTAGCTTTATAACTAGTATTCTGGGTAGCCTTGTATGAGTCACCGGTGCTTTGGTTTCCTCAAAACACAAAACCGTAATAAAAATACCTCTGTGGCCCAAGTTATCCTGTTGAAACACTGATGTTTATGAAACATATTGGGATCCTTAGATGAAATGTCTCAAGCAGGCTGTATGAGAGTACAAGCACTGAACTGCAAGTTTATGTGTGTGTTGCAATTTTCTTCGCAAGCCCGTAATTTCTGCTCTTTCCTGCTACTGGAGTGCAAGAGGCAAATAGTTGCCCCGTACATATTTTGTCTTTCAGGGGGAAGGATGCCTACACAGTTGAGAGGTTGTCACTTTACAGATAATGCCATTGACATCTTACCATGTTCCCGTGCTTATTCTGAAACATAAGCTTGCTTTTCCATTTGTCACCTTTCCACCTGTGATGGTCTTGTCCCCAGCACCTCAATTTCCCTTCCTTTCCTGCTCCTTGGCAGTTCTTGTCCTGACATCTACCACAGTAACACAGTCACCAGATCCCTGTTGGGTTTGACAGGGCAAGAGAGACACATGCACAGAACCTGCATTGGCTTGATCTATTTTTCAGCCATGTCAATTTTTCCTAGGTAGCAGGGATAAAGGGAATGTTCTTGGCTAATAAGAAGATTGACAACCAAGTGAAAACTTTCATCACCTACAATAAAGGGAGAGACTGGAGTTTATTGCAGGCTCCGGACACTGATCTGAGAGGAAACCCCGTTCACTGTCTCCTAGTAAGTACCTGGGGGGGAATTTGGGGGGTGGTAGCGTCCCGGAACAATCTTTTTCTACCAGGTAACACAAGAAGGAGAGGGCAGCTCCTCTCTGCATGCAGCGTTATCTCTTGGAGGGAATACTGCATATTAAAAGTGCAGTACATCAGGCTCGGGCTGCCAGGTGGTATTGCAAGAGCTGGCATTGTAATTTAGCTTGATTTAATTTAATTTCTGGAACAGGAGGCAGCATCGTAGATCAGCTTCCTTCTGCAGAACTGATGGTCTCCCCTTAAAGAGCAGGTGAAGCTGGACGCCGTTTCTGCGCGGTTGATTCTCCGGACACTAGATGGGAGGAGTGAGCTGTAGTAGCGCAGGAATGTTCAGGGACCTGATGAGGAGAGGAGCTCACAGGGAAGGGGAGCTCTGATTTCTTTCAGGCCGCTCTGTTGGCAGTATTAATATTTATCGTTTTCTCTTTGAGCTTAGAAGTGAGAATCGACACATCCATCCAAATATATGTGTAGCTGTGCGTTGGGTGTAGATTGTATCTGTCTCTGCATTAGTGATATAGTTCAACATATAGATAAGTCTTTAATCATCATTATATGCAAACAGTCTCCAAGGGTGAAAGTGAAATAGGAGCAATGTGAATAGAATTGGAGAGCTTTGTCAAATTAGAAAGCTTAGACTGATCTCGACATATTTTTCGACCAATATGATCCACACACAGTAGCGGGATAATACTCAGAACCCCAGCCTTTGGGATTCTCAATAGCTTTTATATTACACAAATTCTAACATAGTTCCAGGCAGAGTCAGGGGCATTATTTAGACTGCTCTTCCTCCTGCTGTCTGGTACCTGCATGTTGTTTCCCATCAGAAAAAAAAAAGATGTTTCTCATTTTGAGGCTGTAAGTTTTTTAGAATCTTAATCAGTATTATATTTTGTGCATTGTGGTAAGTATCTGAATGCTCCACTAATCTCTTAACTGAACCCTATACATTATTGCAAGAACAGAGAATAAATAACTTGATATTGAATTCAAATAATTGATTTTTTGATTAAGCCAAAATGCAAGCCTTTCATTTTCTGTCCAGTTTGGAAAAAAAAACAAAAACCAGGGAGGACTTGGGGCCAAACAGAAGAGTTATTTCAGAGCATGACTAAATTTGTTTGGGTTTGTGTTCTTCTTCCAAGTTTTTAAAAATTGTAACTAAGGGCATTTTTAAATTAAATCTTTCTATGAGATGAAAACCAAAAAGATGGCATTCAGAAAACTTTGCAGACATAAAACAGTTGAATTTCTTGGAAGGAGCTATGTGTAGAAGCCTTTGTGTTTCAAATAGATTGTAATCTAGTTTTAACTCAAGTGAACGTATTTGGTAAAAAACCCACACCTTTTTCAAATTATGTCCAATTTTATCAGAAACACAAGATTTTTATTATATGATAAGATAGTGTAATAATTTAGGGGCTAGCAAGGCAGAAGAAGTAAAAACCATTTGGGCAAGTAAAACAATCAAAGTAAACTTTTTTTTTCCC
The DNA here is from genome assembly GCA_035590195.1 of Aviceda cuculoides. NCBI lineage: Eukaryota > Metazoa > Chordata > Aves > Accipitriformes > Accipitridae > Aviceda > Aviceda cuculoides. The sequence goes on along the minus strand of JAVJGG010000094.1, from coordinate 30,472,775 downwards.
ATGAATTTTGAGTTCTGAGAAAAGGTCTTTCTTGGTATTGTTGTGCACTGATCAAGAGAGATCTGACTTGCTGTTGTGCTTATAAATGAGCCAGAGGTACTGCTCTGTGGGGTCCTTATGGAACAGTCGTTTGCAGGAACTGTGTATTTTATATACAAGGGCGTGCTGCCGCTGTAGCTACCCATGATATAGTGGAAGTGGTCATATGGCTGTGTATAAACCAGGGCTGGATGGTTCTTATGGAGAGAGGGGACTATGGCTCCCTTATGCCTTCCCATCCATACTGTATCTGCTACTATGCTCATGGGCACCTGAGAACACAATTCTAATTCTTTTTATTTAAAATTAGACCAGATATGCCTGGACAAGCTGGAATTCCCTTGAGGGTGGTGAACTTGACCAAGCCAGGCAAGGGGTCACGAGCAGGGGCAGAAGTGTGGGCACTTGTAGGGACACGGTGAGAGCTGACCCAGAGAAGTTCTTGGTTCTCCGCGGATTGCGTTTACATCCTTGTAGCTCCACTGTGCACAAACCGCTGTTTAAATACTGGTTCATTTTTATTTTGCTCTCTGTGCAACCATGTACTTTCTCTGAGAATTGCTTCCACCTGTGCAAGCTCGATGTAGGCTTGTCGTCCCGTTTGCGCTGGAAGGCAACTACTTCTTAAATGCACTGTGAATTGGGCTGGGGTGGGCATCTCAGGTCTGCGGGCGTCTGTAGAAATTGGTCCACGATTTCGGGGTGGTAAGGGACAAATGCTCAATGAACTTAAACTGTGTAGCTCAGTCTTTGCCCTTCCAGAAGGAGAACGGAAAGGAACTTAGCCTATGAGAAGACCAGAGGAATGTTTAGCCATGTTTATTTTTCCTCTTCCCTTTTACGTCAGGTAAAACAAGCAAGAGGTTTCTTTCATTGTCTGAGCCGTCTGAGTACTCCTTCATGCTTAGGTTGTCACTTAAGTGGTCAACTTGCAAATTTCCAAGAAAGCAAATAGATGAAATCTCAACTAAACTGACTCGTTAGGTCTTCTACAGGAACAAGCAGTCTGCCCGCAGAAGAAAGGGAGGATAGCGGTACAGAAGATGCACAAAACCAACAAAGTGAAATAGCAATCCTGCAAGAGAGAGACAAGCTATTTAAAAATCTGATTTGAGCTTCACACTTAACGGTGGGGGAAGATGAAGGCAGAATATGGAATTCAAGAAATGATAGAAAAGAGACCACAGAAGTTGGGAGTGGTAGGCAAATTTTCAAAGCTAAAGCACTGGAAATGTACGTGTCTGGAAATACCTCAGGGATCCATAAGGGCATTCTGCTGAGGGAAAACGTGGAGAAAAGGAATTGTCCCCTGCTCTGAGGCAATTCTGTTCCTTGTCAGTGTGACACAGGTGTAGTATTTAAACTGTTCACAAACTCCACTCGCCTCTTTAGCCACACTCTGTGTATCCCTGCATCAACAAAAGTTTAACCTCCTTAAGTCTGTTGCTCCTTTTCCTTCTACATATTACTGTTCCTGGCATGATCCTGCTTTTCCTTGGCATAGCTAAGTGAATTCTTAATAGTCCATTGTACATCTAGCTTAGCTCCCATCCTTACTCCGTGGCAGATACTAATGCTTTCACGCCGCTGGTTTTCAGCATAATTGTCTCTAGCAATTGCTTGGGGCACAGCAATGACGTATGTTCCGGCTTGTTGGCAGAATGGAATCTACCCTTTCCCAGGGTGACGGGATGGTCCCTGGCCTGCAAGTGCAATGCTGCGTCCTCTGTGCATCTGGTCTTTCAACCTAAACGAAGGGAGAGTTAATGCAGAAATGGGTACGTAGCAGCTAAGTTGGCAGCTAAGGACCTTAAGAGGGAATCTGCTTGAAGCACGAGGCGAGCCAGATGGAACCATCCCTCTGCTGACAGTACGCTTGAGGTGGTTTTTTCAAAGCAACTCAAAGAATTTCTTTGCATTTTTTGTGAGATGGCACTGAATATTGAGCATGCAGGAAAGCAATGAAATTCCATCTAATCCCAAGGTTTTATTTTTCTTGTTTATACCACTTGTTTTCTAAGCTGAATACACTTAATCTTCATAAAATAGCTGCCAAGATATTATATCCCAAAGATGTTGGTTTTGTTTGATACTTATCTTGTGCTGTGAAGTGGTTAACTGAGGAGTAATTCTATCTTGCAAGTTATGGGCATCTGTCTAGGAGAGTTAATCAATTAGTTTTCAAGGATGGCCTGGTGGTTAAAACGCAGGGCTGAATCTCAGGAGAATCTTGATTCAATTTTTAAGCCTATCTCCCATTTCCTTGGGCAGGTTATTTATTTTCTCTATGCCTCCCTTCCCCAGGCATCTATTTATTCCCTCCCACATTTTGTTTGTCTTGTCTATGTGGATTATATGGATTTCAGGACAAAGACCCATTTCTCCTAAGGGGGGACATTCATGCCATCTGCTACAGAATAATTTAAGCATCTAAGTGAGGTGTTTTGAATATCTCTCCTGGAAGTGTTTATCTCTCTTCATTGCTCCTTGCTATTGCAGGTGAGCAAATACGGTGACTACCTCCAGGTGTGTGAATGCTGTCTAGCATCATCCTTATGTTATAATACTTTGCCCCGCTCCTGATCAGGGGCAGCCACTAAGAGCTGTTTTATATGTCGTGCCATTGGAGATGGTTCAGGTGGGCTTTGCAGAACAGCCAAGAAGTGGGTTTGTGGGTATTTATGAGAAATTTTGCTAAGGACTGATGAGCCACCTGAGAGGGAAGCATGAAAGCGATGCCTTGAAAATATTAGGAAGCAAGTAATGAACTCCAGCATGGTTGTAAGAACTGTGGCAGTGAGCAGAGCAATGGGCTATGTCGCTCGTGCTTTATCTTCTACCTAGGTTGTAAATGCTCCATGACAATGGTTGTCTTTCCCTTGGTGTCTGTGCAGCAGCCAGCACGGCTAGGTACTAGGCAATGACAGGGAAACCCAAATTTGGTGACTCTGATGGTAATAACGATTTCAGTAGCCCGTTGGTGACAACAAGAAGGATGAGATAATTGATGGAAATTCTAAAAAAACGAAGCTGAGATGTCTGTATATGAGTTAAGCTGTGGGAGCTAGAGGAGGAACACAAACCAGTCTGGAAAAATATCTGTTGATGGACTGTATAAGGATACAGATGGAGAAAGTGTCTATCAGGGATGGAGAAGAGAATGCTGCCATGGTAAGGATGCGAGATGGCCAGGGGCAGTAACTGTAGGTGTTTGGCTGGAGTGGAGAGGTTGGTTTTTACACCATACGCAGTTGTCAGTAGAGACATTACTGCACCCCAAGCAGTCACTTCAATACCATTTAGACAGGTGACCTGGCTTTTAATATTTCAGATATTTATTTCATTTCTGTGTACTATATCTGTGAAATGAGACAAATTTGAAAGAAAATCTCTGGTAGCAGAAAGATTTGAGTCTAACGAGGTCTAATCTGTGTCAGAGTGGGGAACTGGCTGAGTTGCTGCCATTAGCTACTGTCTTCAAAACCCTGAAGTGGGTTCGGATTATGTTAGTTTTAAAAAATATGTTCTGTATTTAGTCTTTTCACAACGTATGCAAATGTAAAAGGGAAGAATTCGTGCTCTTGCAGTGCTTCTTCACTTGCCTCATGCATGTCAGCTCGATTTGGTTTCCAGTCCGTCCCGTGCCCCCAGGCTGCTCCAGCGGCTGCCCCCGCCAGCCTGTCGGGTAGAGTTAGGCTGCTCAGTACGTTCCCCTTGGCAGGCTGTGTTCCCTTCTGCACAGCCCATGTCCCCTTTTCCTGACTCCCGTAAGTGAGAGCTCCCATCCCTCCTCACTACCCTCATTTGCCTTTGCCGTTCTCCACAGGGGGATTTTTATTTCACAGTCATAGACGCCTACTTGGAGACGGGATGGGTAGGTGATCTTCCTCCAGTGACCTACGGGGCTAGGTCTTCTGCAGAGGAAGCCTACAAAAGTTTTGGGGCTGCAGACCTAGCCTTTAGGCAGCTGATATTAGACAGAAAGACCTGCCCTCTTAGAGCATGAAGGTCCTTCTGTACAGCCTCTCTTGCTCACCTTACAGAGCCAGGCAAGCCGAAGCATGGGCTTCGCTGTTTTTGTGTTCCTGCATGATGTCCCCCTCGATTGGGTCAGTTTGCTTCAGGTTTTCTCGACAGTATTTTTCCACCTCCCTTCCCTTAGCATGTTTCATGCAGGGCTTTTCATGAGGTTTGGAAGAAAAAAATACTGAAAATAAAACCCAGGAGAAGGCAAAAATTATCAGAAATTTTCAGAAATTATCACACTACAGTTTTGGAGGGAATTGTAATGGCAACTTTGGGAATCTGCCTGTCTGTCTTACCTTCTTTGCTCAGCTGATTTATTCTGCACCACTCCTGTCTTATCTGAGTACCTGACATACAAAATCAATACCAAATAGGTGAGGTTTCCATGGATGTGTTTGTATTGAAACCTCAGAGGTCCCATCCAGATGGGACAATGAAGCATCGCTTTAAACGACTTTTAAACTAACACTTTCCAGTCCCAGCATTTCTTCTTCGCGCAGTGCAGAACAGAGTCGTGTGTCAAAACCACTCAAGAGTCAAGAAGTAGTATGGCCCTGTCTGAATTAAGCTGTTTCTCATGGTTAATTGGCGGTGACTCAGCACCACTTCGATAGGGCGACGTTGCTTCTCGTTGCAGAGATAGCTCGGACGCTGCTGCTCTGAGAGTCGTGGCATCATGTCTGCAGCCTTCCTTGCTTCTTAAGAGAGCTGGGAGCCAGGTAGTCCTTACCATCACCTGCCCTGCCAAGCCTGGTTGCCTCCTTTGTGGGTACAGCCCTGAAGATCTTGTCCTTGTGAGAGGGCTTCAGCCTAGTGTAGCAGTTTCCCGGTGAGAATGGGTTGCGTCAGAAAACCATCCCTCTCTTGCAGCGGAACCAGGACAGTGGCCCAGTCTTTTTAAGGGCGGTTGAATGCAGCCATGAGGAAGGAATGCAGAAAGACACTGTGTATTTCTAACCCTGTAGAAATACGAGCGTGCGTTTCGTGTTGTGTCTGCTTTTCACTTTTTATTTCCCCTTTCTCCATAGCCCTATTGCTCCCTTCATCTTCACCTGAAGGTCTCAGAGAATCCCTATACCTCAGGAAACATCGCCAGCCGAGACACTGCCCCCAGTATTATTGTAGCTTCAGGTATGAAACATTTAAAGATTGCCTGTGTATGCTTTGCAAACACTGACAAAATCTTGAATTTTTGATGGGTGTGGAGGGTGTTGAGTGGCTTGTGGGGTGTCACACCACCAGTATTAGGAAGGAAGGCAGGCTATCAAATGAAAGTCCTTATGGACCTTTAACTTGTCATATGTTTTTTAAGGAAACTGGCCTTCAAGACCAAGGAGATCACTTCTAGTCCTCTACTCCCGTGAACATAAGATTCAAATCAGGGCATTTCCTTTGCATATGGAAGTGTATAGAACTGTATGGATCGAATCTTTTATATATATTTTCTTCAAACTGAAAGTCTTTCCCTTCCCCCTCTTTCTCTTCCCAAAACTAGAAGTTCTGTAATTGCAAAAGGTAAATAAATACATTTATTCCCGATTTGCTAATTCTACTGTTTCTTAGAGTGTTGCACCACTGATCAATGCTCATCTTACAGGTAATATAGGCGCTGAACTATCAGACAATGACATCAGCATGTTTGTTTCCTCTGATGCTGGGAACACTTGGAGAAAGGTAAATGACACAGGATCGATCACAGGTTTCAATACTGTTCATAGGAAATTGTCATAAAAGTAGATTCAAACTATCACTTGGATTTTGTTTCTTTTGGTTCAGAGTAGCTTTTTGTGAATCTTTACAAAAGGGTAAATTTCTCTTCCCTTCTGAGAGGTAGAGAGATGCTCAAAGAAAAAGACTGAATATGTCATTAGACTTCATATAACCGAAAATTATTTTTATAATCTACTCAGAGTTTGACTGCAGTTTAACCCTGTAGCAAGGAGAACAGATTAAAATATGAATACTAAGAAGAGAGAATGTGTTTCCTTTTACTGTTGTACATCCCTTGTACTGATCAAACCATTTTTCTCTTCATCCATGATTATACTTTCCCAAGAATCAGCAGTTGCACTGGTCTACTTTCCCTCACTCCATGTGGGACTCATTTCACCTAAGTTCAGTTGTCCAAGGTTCAGTGTTCATATAATCAAATTATTTTGCCTTGCTCTTAACCTAATGGAGAAAAAGACAGAATTCAGTTCATCTTGTTCCGAAGCTACCTATCTCTCCATTAATTGTGGAAAAAGACTGGATGATGAAGTTAAATCAAGTTCCTAATATTTAGTGGAATCCCACCTGTTTACAAAGCATTGCTACCCTTTAATGTGTTTATTCTCAGAACGGGAAGTTCTGTTATTCCTGTTTTCTGGATGGGATATCAAGTCGTGGAGAGAAAGAGGAACTTTCCCAGACTGACAAATGCTGCTATATAAACTAGAGAGCAGATGTTTGCAGAGACCCAATACAAAAAAGACACAGAAAACCAAAATCTTTTTTGATATTCCAAGAATCTAATTATTTTACAGTGTTTGACCAGCCCTCATTTTTCCATCTACATCACTTATGTGAGATAGGGCCAGATATGTGCAAACACGTGAAGTTCTTCTTTAAACAAAAATCTGTCATCAAAAGGAGGGAACTTGTTAATCCTTGCAAAAATTCATGTTTCTAACTTTCTGTCAAGCAGAGGCAGAATGCATTTTCCAAGGACCTGGAAAAACTAAAAAACCCAAAACCTGCCAAACAATAAAAAAATCCAACCAGGAACTGTCTTGATACAGAATGTCTTCCTCTACTCCATAATTTCCTTAAAACATACCTATCCTCTGTCGTGATCATACTTAAAGAACTATGATGTTTTCTTGATACTAAGGAAAATAGGTTTAAATATATGCTTTTTTTTATTCCAGATCTTTGAGGAAGAGCACAGTGTTCTGTACCTGGATCAAGGCGGAGTACTGGTTGCCATGAAACACACGTCGCTGCCTATCAGACATCTCTGGTAATGACTCCGTCTGTGCTAAATGTCTGCTGTCCCTCTTTCCAGATGCCAGGAAGTATCCAGTTAGGCTGCATCCAGAGTCTTCTGTAGCTACAGTCTAAAAAATATCAGTTAAGGCACAGGCAAACATTCACTCAGATAAAGCTAAGAAATCCTGGTTATTCCAGTTTACATAGTTTCAGCTTGGCCAGATCTGAGATATCATCAATGTAATTCCACAGCTTTCCTGGTTTACCACAACTTGGCTTCTATAGTTTGGTTATTTATGTAATACATATCTGGATTGTGACTTTATCTCTTATTAAGTTACCAAAGTACTCTTTATTTTCAAAATTATTGATGAACTTGTCTTCTATGTGGCAGGCAGCACTTACAAACGAGAATTTTGTTGCATAGATTCAGGGTTATAGAGCCAATAAGACAAAGGTGTCCCTGCTAGTTAGCACTCTTGAGTTTGTGTGGTAGGTAGGATACAGTTTTGTGCTGTTTTGCATGATTTACTTCCACTACAGTCAGTGTCATATCAATATCTGAAACACACAGACGCAAGTCTTAAGAAGTGGTGAGGGGTTCCAAGCTTTCACTTAGACTCACCACAGGGAAGACTGCTGGTCAGAACAGGCAAAGCTCTTGTGCTCTAGAAATCTAACCGCCTTAAAATGTCTTATGTTGGGAACCCAAAAATAAGATGCTCAAAATCACTTGTTTATTTTTTAAAAATCCTAGCCCTAGGCTACATTTTGCCCTTAAAACATCAATCTCTAACATAACTGTATTAGTTTCTACCACTGAAGTACTGGCCATGGGTTAGTGGTATGATGCCAAACAAGCTTGATCAATGCTCTGATTTATGATGCTTCCCGAAAAAATAGTTATTTAAAGGACTAAACATGCGGTATCGAAGAACAGGAGCTGCTTCCCACTTCTCCATAGCAGCTGTAGTGGACTAGAAAGTCTCCTCAAGTAAAGTAGGAGGAGAGTAAGGAAAGAAGACACTAATTCTGCTTTCTCCACTAGGTTAAGTTTTGATGAAGGGAGATCTTGGAGCAAGTACAGTTTCACATCCCTCCCACTGTTTGTAGATGGAGTTTTAGGGGAACCTGGAGAGGAAACTCTCATCATGACGTAAGTGAGCATGCCATCATGCTGCTGCTGCTGGAAACTGCACCAGAAATATCTTAATGAGGGTTGTTTGTTACGTAATAACATTTCTGGTTTGGGACCAAACCAAGTACTATCAGAAGGCAGGAGTATGCAGTCTTCTGTTGCTAAATCATCAATGTTTATTTGTGATATGATTGAGGGAATGACAGCACGGTTCCTTGCAAGCTGCACAAACATTATCACTTAGCTTATCAGCATGAAAACTGACTCCTCAAAGTGAATGTGGTTTAAACCAGAGTGACTCTTGACAGGTGAATATTTGAAAGAAAAATGGTGGGGTATTTTTATAACTGTGTTTTTGCTGCTACTTTCTTTTTTTTGAAACTGAAACACAGAAAAATGAAGACATTCTTTTGTAAAAATGAATGACAAAATGTTGCCTGGAGGCTGACTCATGAAAAATTATGATTAGTTTCAATGTGGTATGCCCAGTTCTGCATAGTGCATAAATCTGAATTCACCCTGCCAGAAACTGTGACATTTTACATGAGATCAGATTTGCAAAAACAGGAGGAAAATTCAGTTTCCGTCTGTAAAAAACGAACTGACTTGTAATAAACAGAGTATGTGGCTTTGAAACTAACCTGAGTTAATAGAGATGTATGAAGACTGTTCCCTTCAGGTTCTGATTTTAATTTGTGCGGAAGGGATTTCCAAAGCTTACAATTGAGATATCAAACTCCTATAGGTATAACTGTCTGCAGCTCCACGTCAAGTCTTCTCCGTATAGTCATTTGGGGGTTTGACGTAAGTGGGAGGACCTTGATCCACAGAATAAAAGCTACATGCAGTTTTTAAGAGGATTGTAGATACTTAGCAGCCTAAGTTTCACTATGTCAGTCAAGTGAAAATCAGTAGGACCAGCACTCCTAAAACGATTAATCTCTGTTTGAAATTTGTAGGTGACTGTACCTCTGTAACTAAGAGACTCCATCTGGTGCTACTTTTTACTGTATGCTCTTTCTGCTCTATTCTGTAGAGTGTTTGGACATTTCAGCCACCGCTCAGAGTGGCAGCTGGTGAAAGTAGACTACAAGTCCATTTTTGATCGGAGGTGTGCAGAAGAGGACTACAGGCCTTGGCAACTCCATAGCCAGGTGAGAAGCAAGGAGGCTGGGATCTGTCCTGAAGCAGCTAATGATCCTACAGTTAAAGACCAGCATGATCCAACGTCTTTTCCTGTTAGTGTAGTGTATCAGAGTGTCCCTTACTGGCCGGGTGTGTTTTGTTACAAAGGTGAGTTAGCCTCAGACTGCGCTCTGTGAGCCCCAGAGGATGAACACCTGCCTTTTGGGTTTCGTTCTCCGTGCAAGCAGTTAGCTCAGACTTACCCAGAATTGAAGAATGCAACAACAGCAGAAGCATTGTCACTGAGAGAGGCCTGAACTCCTTCACTCTTACATCTCCCATCCAATTTCCTCGTCGTTACCTCCTTTCTCTTCCCTCATCCTTCCGTGCCCTCAGAGCCAATGTCTTAAGACCCTTCTAGTTGCTTTCACACTTGTTTCTCCAAACTCCTGCCCTCTTAGCCTTCTTACTCGCTTGGTTTCATCCTGGTTCTCTCTCTCTCAGCAACGATACTTCTGCTGTGGGAGCTGGGTGCTTTATCCCCCAGTTCGTTGCGCTCCCATGCCCTGTCCCTCGCATCCTGGATGCAGCTGCTGCATCGCTCCCAGAACCGTTGCTTAAGTGCCCAGCAAGGTAACGTGCCCTGCCCAGTGCCCGCGCCTGCCGCGGGGCACCTTCCCAGCTCTGCCGGGTTTGACACAGCAGCCCGTGTTATGTCGGGTTAGAATAAAATATGGCCCAAATCCTGTGGTTATATAAACACCGCAGGCTCCACTGAAGTCTAAAGCGAAGCACCCATTTATATCATCAAAGGTTGTCTTTCTGTATATATCTTGCTGGGCAAGAATTTAATAATGAATATGAAATGAAAGTAGCCTGACTCAGACTAGCTGCTCACACAAGGCAGAACACTACACTAAAAATACCCGTTATGACTTGGATCTTTAGATGTTGAAAATCAGTACAGCTTCCTTGAAATTCAAGGAGGCACAGCATTTTACACCAGTTGCCATTTGGGCCCTTTTGTTTCATGGGCAAATCAAAGCTACGAAAAGTTTCTCTTTCCTACAGCGATTTTAACAGCATAAAAGGTAACAAGTGAGACCCTACTGTATTTTGTTCTTTACTTTCTTGTGCCTGCATAAGCAAAAATGCCAAGGATTTTGCGGTACATCTTTGAGGATGTTGGCTTTGGAGCTTGCAGAACTATTTTTAGTTCTTCCAGCAAATTTGATTTGCTTTTCATTGAGATTACAAGGCTGAACCTTGTTCCCTAGACAGAAATATTTAGCAGGGTGCTTAAGATAGGAGTGAAAAAACAAAGAAGTTTTAGCATCCACATAACAAGTCAAACCCTGTAAAACCGGAACTCAAAGGCCATGGAAAGTATTTACATATACACAGATTGCTAGTTTCTACTTGACAAAATATTGCCAAAGAGATCAGACCAAAGAAATAGACCTGCTCTGTGACTCAGACTGCAGAGGGATCAGACTGTGTTTTCAGTTGCTGTGAAACCTAATCTATAAATGAGAAATGGGCCTGGATCAATTGCTTATTGGCTTTGGAACAAATTCAGAGCTGAATCAGATACGTAAGTAACCTCAGATCATTTCTTAATGTGTATTGGAAAAGCTGGTTTAGTTTCAGTTAAAGTTTCAGTAGCTTTAATTAGCTCCAGTGTACTGACACGGCATTTGACTTCCCATCCTCTTCCCTTGAGTCACAGCTCCCATTGCACAGGCTTGGGAAAACTGGGTGATACAAATAGCCTGGTGGGTGTCAGAGAAAGATATTTTTGGTTTTGTTTCCAGGGAGAAGCTTGCATCATGGGAGCAAAAAGGATCTACAGGAAGCGCAAGTCAGAGAAGAAATGCATGCAAGGAAAATACGCTGGGGCTATGACCTCGGAGCCGTGTGTGTGCACAGAGGCAGACTTTGACTGGTGAGTACTGGGGACTTCGACTGGTGAGCACTGGGCACAAAAACTGTACGCTCTCTACCTACACCAGTGCAGAGCTCACTAGAGAGGCTGTAGGCTTGCAGAGAGTATAAATTAGTAAACACAGAAGTAGCCAAATGGGTTGCTCCCTGGTAGTGCAGGTATGTCAAAAGAAGGAGAGGTGGAATAGATATCTGTCGTCTGCTAAGTCTCCCATAAATCTGATGCTGAACAGACCATTTTCCAGGTCACGTCTGAGCTCTGCGCAGCATTAAGATGAAAGGTCCATTTAGCACATCTAACCTCAGCAATGACCGGGGTGGCTGTGAGAGTAGTATGTAAGACATATGTAATGCGTGTAAAAAATAAGTTCTTCATGCATACACACACATACAAATGTATACATGTGTAAAAGTAAGTGTAGGCACATACAAAGTAGGCCTTCAACGTCTGGAAATCAAGTATGAAGGGAGTTCCTGTGTCATTTTTATATCTGGACCATCACATTTGATAGTATCCACAGGCATTGCCTTCATTTTCTCCTCTGCTGTATGCTGTGGGAAATAGTGTCCATTGGTGAGTTATGAAAGGCGTGATAAAATGTTCAGCCTCTAGTTTCATTTCAGGATTCCTGCTGACTCACAGCAATTTGCACAAAAAAGGGAACCGTATTATTGAAATCTCTCTATCACCTGTTTTCTCCAAGTCTGAGACAGTCCTGAGCATCTCAGAAGAGAGAAATGGTGGCTCTTCGGCAGTGCCGATAAACCCGCTTTGTGCCTCACCCAGCTAGGTCTGTGCCATGTTATTAATTAAAACCCAGATCTGTAGCATGCACCCTGAAGAGGTTCATCTCATAAATATTTTGTTTCTTGCTGTGCGAGTTCACTCCAGGACCATGGAAATTTACAATGTTTCCCTTCTTACCCTTGCAGATCTGTAGTTATATTGATTTTTCTATATAAAATCACAGAATCACAGGAGGTTTTTTTCATGTGTCAAAAAAAGTAAAACCTCTTGCACCAAACAGTAAAAAGTATGAGCATAGTTGGCCACCGATTCTCTGAATATGGTTTCCTGATGATTTCCCAATTTTCCAGTGACTCTTTGTTAGGGAGGAGATACCTCAGTTCTGTGTGTAGTTCATCATTTAGGTGCCCAAAGGTCCTGGATTTCAACCATTTAGTGTATCTCTAGTAACGTAAAAAAGATAGCAGCCAACCAGAAAAAACCATGAATAGGAAGGAAAATCCCTGAGGATTTTGACCCTCTTGTAGAGTGTGCAGTTACAAAGCTGTGCCAAGCTCATGCCCAGGCTCAAGAAAATAACTGATGGGATTGACTCACGGGCAGTCTGTTAGTGGTTAAATCCTTTACACTCACAAGGGGGACACACTTCTGATAAAAATATGCTTTCCTTCTAGAACGTCTCTCTCTCTGAGAATGTATGTTTTTATTTCATTAAAATTGTCTGTGTGGTTTGCTACTACAAAACTTTGTTGCTAGGTACAGAACAAAAGTACCACAGTGACATTTGCTGGGGAAACATGCTTTTATGTCTTTTATGTTCACTTCAAGGAAACTTTCTCCAAAAGGTCTGCTGAGTTGTGAGAGAATCTCTAAGAGAAAGCTCGGATGGTTGGGGATGTACAACAGATGCTCACGGTTGACACATACCAACAAGACCCCCTCGAATCTGTTGGAAGAGGCAGAGTTAGGACTTGGCGAAAGTCAGCTTGTTAAAAGCAGCCTGAGAAAAAGACCCTTAAAAATGGTGCAGGTCTCTGTGCCGAGCTGACTGACAGAAAGCCCTCCTGACCGAGGAGGGCCTTCCTCCTCCTGGTGGAACCAGTTTTGGGTTAGAGGAGACTGTCGTGATCCCCTCCAGTTCTCTCTGCGCCCTGCAGAAGTTGCTCCAAAGGGGCGTTCGGAGGAGAATCGGGGAGTGAATTCTTCCTGCGGAAGGATGTCCTCTGTGGGGTCCTGCCTGCAAAAGGAAGAAGCACTTTCGTCATCCTCAGTCGTGACATTTCAGCAGTGCTTTTGAATTCTCTGCTTCTCTTTTTTTGCTGGGCAAGGCTCTTAATTGAAGGAGATTAAAGGGGACATGTATCCCCAAGGCAGGGAGAAGCTCCTTAGCTGACCGCACTTGATTTTGCCATCTTGAAATAAACTGGGCAGCTTTTTATATTAACATCAATGGTTACAGGACCCAGTCTTGTATACAGAATTAAAAAAGACAACAATCCCTGCCCTGATCAGAGTAGGACTTTCTCTGCTATTCAAACACTGAATTTGTGTGGGGAAAATTTTATTATCTAAGCTTGTCAGAGCTTGGAGTAAAAAAATGTATCCGTGTGGTCAGGTAAAGTGAAAAAAAAAAAAAAGTATTATTGCTGTTAATCCTGCAAGTGCTTCTTTATCAGTTCAGAGGAAAAAAAATGCCAGTTATAAAAGACATAAAGATTTTATAATGTTTTTTCTCCTGGTCATAGAACTCCAGGTTCCTTTCCAATCTGTATTCAGCCCGTGGTAGCTCTTTCTCAGAGAAAAGGGCACATTTTGTTTATTGTTTTACACAGCGACAAAACTGAGTGACGTTAGAAATGACTGTAGTTTCTCTAGCCGCGGGAACCTGAACTCTTCTGACAGTAAACATCTTTTATGGCGGGCTAGAGCCAAAGCTGGCGGGGGACGGAGGGGCTGAAGCAGGATTTGTTCTCCCTGCAGGGGCTGGGGCTGGCGGCCAGAGGGCACCAGTGCTTCAGGAACAGGGGGAGTGGAAATGTGCAGGAGCCCTGGGCAAACCTGGCCTAGCAACCAGAATGTCCTTCTTCCTTTAATTGGTTTGGGTAAACGGATGGCACTGTTAGACTCGTGTGTTATTAAAGCATTAATTTACCTGGTTTCCTCACGCTGCGTTCCTTCCTGCCGTTTGAGCGTTATTACGGCGATACCTCTTCGGTAGAAACACCTCCCGGGCGCGGATGGAGATCTTTGGTGGTGGTCACCCTTCAGCTACCCGTCTCCCGGGTCCCTTCACAGCAACTCCCAGTTAAGTGTCGCGCTCTCAGTCCTCCCTCTGGACCCACCGTCGTTAATACCGAGGGCTGCTTCCGTCAGTATTCCCGTACCCCGCACCTTCGTGGGAAGGGTGAGCCCGTTGGTACTGGTACCAGTGCCTTCGGATAGCCAGAGAGGCACGGAGGAGCCTTAGCGCCAGTGAGAGTCAGGTCTATTTATTTCGCTGGCGATGTCAGCCAGGGTCTTTTTTATTGTCTGGTGCTTAAATTACAGGCCTGCCTGGTAGGTTTAGTTCTCATGCTAAAACATCAGTCCCGTGTTGTGAGAAACTGCCCTGACAAAGTGCAGGGAGGCAGAAGGCAGATTTTTAACGTGATGAGACTCTGTTGGCTTCTTGTGTTACCGCTCCTCAGTTCAGACGGTGCCAGTTGTGAAATACGCATACATTCGCACCCTTAGGTTAACTAACTTTGCTTTGTCATTGAGGTAGGCTTTTTTAGCTGACAAATTGTAATTTTGAATGAATTTTTAGCTCATTTCTAATGCTTGTGGAAAATGCAGATTCACTATGCAAAGTCCACAGTGCATCTCTGCATCTTTAGGGGCCTAAATATCTACCAGGCATGGATTTACTGGAGAGATTCTGGGGATTTTAGGTTCCCTATTAAGATAAACTGGTATAGCTTGACTCCAAATACTGTGATGCAATTATAATCGTATGCCTTCATAGATCCATAATTCAAACTGCAACCGAATCCATCCTTCTCTGAGGTGAATCCCATGTCAGATCCTGTAGAACTGGGAAGCGAGCACAGCTCCCCTTTAACACAAGTCTGCCCTTGCATCATAGTTCGATATTAGACAATGGTATTAAGTGAATAAAAAGGTGGTGAGACTTTTCCACAGCTGTGGCCACAGCTGGTTTTTTTTCCACGAGGGCTTTTGGCAACTGCAGAACAAAGGTGACTATAATCACAGATACCTCAATTCCACCCCATTTAATGTCTGAAAAGTTTGCAAAGCACAGCATACAAAACCACAAGTAGCATTTTCGGTTGCTGGCATAGTTGACTTTCAGGTGAAGCTGTTAGTGTTAAGGAAGTCCTGTGGTTACATGTTAAGTCATCTCTTAATTTTTAGAAGGTAAGAGCATGGCTATCACTCATCCGACTTTACTGGTTTTTTTTCTATATCTTAAAACAATGGGATTTTAATAATTTCACATGCATTTACAGTTCTTCCCGGCAGTATGTTTGTCAGGTCTACTCAAACTACAAACTTCCTTAAGGGATTTCTTTCCTTTCGATTATTACCTGTGCTGCAAATAATCTTAGATTTACCGTGAGCTTTGAGCAGGGATACAGAACTTCTGGAATTAATTCATATCTGTCTCTAACACAGAGAAGGACTTGAAATCCTATTGACTAAGACAAATAGGATTCTGGTTTAAACCAGTGAAAGTGGCCAGGGTAAAACCATCATCAGTTAGAGCCACAAGATAGGCTGCTGATAAAACAATCCCTGCTGGTAAATGCTCCACTCTTTTTTGATAGGTATATTATCTATTTCGCCTGAGTTCTTTTCAGGCAGGCACAAAATATCATCAATATATGCAAATTCCAGTTCCCAGTTCCCAGGCAATGACTCGGCTAGCTGATTGCAGTCTAAAGCTGATGCCTTCCCTGTCTCCAGATTTTGCTATACTGGCTCGCGCTATGGCAGTCCTATTGATGCTAATGCTTGTTGATTGCTACAAAGCCTGTTGTGCCAAATTGTAGGCAGCAATTTGTTGTCAGCATCAGTGTTCTGCATGCACCAGCCTGTAGCCAAGGAATTCATTAGATTCCAAGACTGTGGAGGTGAACGAGCGGCTGGAGCATCTGTAGAGGGATGCGGAACAGCAATTCATGTCATTAACTGGGATGATATTTCTGTAGGGCCTTAATGAGCCAGGCGATTTGCAAGCCTGAAAACAGCCCTGTGAAACTTCTGTGCTTAGAACTGTTTCTGCTGTGGAAAATACTGTGGTTTCATTCTCCTGACTTTGAGAAATATGATCCAAGTATAGTCAAGCCTAGTTAAGTCAAGATTGGCTTGTCCCGATGTACAGGTACTAACAGGAACCAAAATTATGGCATGAGTCTAGACACGTGTATAGTAGGAAATCTCAGACTGATATTACTGCATCAAATTGGACTGTGGGTACTGATCCCCTCTGAGGCAGCTTTCACTGTATTATTTTGCTTTGTTTTCACCTAACTGATTACAGGACATGGTGTGTGTACAGTGTTACAGCTTTTTAATTAGTGACACACGATAACTCAGGAATACAGTGCTGCAGAATGTTGACAAATGAATTACAAAAACATAGGAGTCCCACTTGTATGTAAATATTTGTTTTCTCTAAGCAAATCAGAATGATGTTATTCTTCATTATAAAGTGTATTCTGCAGCTATAGCGTTCTTATTCCAACAAGGATGATTAGAGAAGCACGTGGCAGGGTGAGAATAGGCTGGCTGGTGCTTCCAAAGCAATTAAGCAACATTCAGTCACTAGCATCTGAGTAAATAGATTGATGAAAATTCAATCAAAAAACTGAGGAGAAGACCATCTAGGTCATCTACTTCATTGCTGTTTCCTAGAGTATGTTCTCAATTACTTGTAGATATCCCAAGTACCACAGCTGCCAAAATGTTCCTTTGGAACAGTCATGCAGTCTAATAGATGTTTAGGAGTTTTCCCAAGTGATATGCGGCTTTAATTTTCTTTTGCTTAATGTCATCTTTTTAATTTCTCCTTTTTTAGATTACCTCCAAACATTTTATTTTCCTGATTCAGAAGGAAAAGTTGCAGGCAGGGGTAAAAAGTGGTGACAAAGTTTTTCTCAATGTCCTGCTTTTGATAACCAGTTTAAGAAGTATAACAAAAATAAATTGAAAAATAGGCTCTCCTTTATTTTTCTTTGTCTCATATTTTACATCAGTACCAGACTTCTTAGAATTGTTTAATAGTGATTCATTAAATTTTTGTTTTAAGCCATCATACTTTGGTCCAGAAAGAATAAAACATTTGAAAAGAGTCTTCATTATGTTAAACATTCTTCTTGTTGTTAATATTATTCTACAAATGTCACTGATTGCACTGCTGCCTATTAGAAAGTGCTGAATCCAGTAGCCTGATAGAGGTGAGGTTGCTGCAGCTCCGTGTCCCCTGACCCAAGCAGCAGCAAGGTTGAGCATTTTTTCCTGATAGGCACACATGTGCACGTACGCACAGTACATATATGCGTATGTACACGTCTGGTGGCACAGATTAGCACAAACGGAAAACACAGCACTAGCGCGAACACCAGTTGCCTCATCCTGTTCCCCTCTCTGGTTAATCAAGGTGAAATCCCATTTGTGGCAAATACGTGCACCGCAAACATACATACAACATCGATCCCACCGGTTCGTGGTCTTAGAAACCCAGGTCTGTCCAGTATCTGGCCCCTGGATGCCTTGTCTCCCCAGTTGCCTCATGCACACACGTGCACGCATGTAATAGGTCTCACGAGCAGGTCCAGACCTTTACACCAGTAGTCAGCCCCCCCAGACCTCTTGGTCTTCCCAGTAACCAATTCACGGACCTCATGTCCAGCCCAGACCCAGGACCCCATCGACGCTAGCTCCCAAGTCTTTTCTCTCACTCCCTGGCTCGCGTGGCTCGGCGCTTACCGGCCCGGCGTGCTCACCCCCCAGCAGTGCCGCTCCGGGGGGTGCGGGCACGCGAAGCCCCTGCCTCACGGTCTGGGTCCCGCCGCCGAGACCTAGGCGCATCCACGCGGGACAGATAGGCCCCTCGCCCAGGAAAACGGGAATGGAGACGCCGGGTGCTCTTCCTCGGCGTGCCACGGTGAGCCCTGCACCCCCGCGGGCAGTAACCCCGCGCAGAGGTCTGCCAGGTGAGGCGGGGAGAGCCTTCCCGACGGAGATCCCGTAGGACTCACCCGGCCGTGGGCTGGTGGCTCTTCTGCCGCAGCCCCGCGAGGAGCGGGGGCACTGGCTCCGGTCGGGTTGTTGGGGTTCCTCCGCCTCCTGGTTGTCCTCTCTGCTCCTTTACGTAAACAGGGATGTAAGGCTTTACGCACGTAACCTAGTGCTGCCCTAGTCCGCTTTTCTTAGAATGTCAGGGTACCCGATTCCGAGACGCTAAAGATAATGAGCGAAAAAAGTGCTTTGCAAAGAAGTGCCGTTTTAAGATCATGGATCTTGTGGCAACTGGAATAGTGGAGTGGAGGTGGTGGACTCGTACAGCGGTTCTCAGAAATGACATCCCGTTAGCATCTCCATTATGGGCTAGGGAGAAAACTTAGTGAAAGGAATAATAAGGATTTTCCAACCAAACAGTCCTCATTACTCAACGGCTGGGGAGTAAAACCGCATGTGAATGGAATACTGATCAAAGAGGGGTTTTGTTTGTTTATTTGTTTGACAATAACAATTTTTATAAAGTCTTTGTTTACCTGGAATCAAAACCAATTTGCACTGTTGTTTAGTGGAACCAAAGCGAATTCAGTCATAACTAAACCCAAACTGGGACAAAAGATTACAGTTTGACTCATTGTTTCTAACACATGATTTTTGGTCGCATTTCCTCTTCGAAAACAAATAGAATTGAAGATCTCGGCATTCTTTTCCATTACCAAATACACTGTTAATGCCTTCAGCTGAGCTCTCTCTCAGGGCTTTTAATTTTCTTTTACAGCTCATATGATATAGTTTCCAAATACAATTAACTGTTTAGCACTTCAGTTTTCTATGATATGACTGAGGCAGCAGTGAGTGAACTTAGCTGAGATCTCTAGCTTTTATTATATTTGAGTCTAGAGTTGAACCTGAGAAGCGCTGTTAGACTGTGGACAGAGAACACGTAATGCAATAGCTCATAAACTACCTGGTCTGGTTCTGCTTTTTTATACCGGGATATAAGCAAGGTAACTCTACCTGCCAAAAAAAAGGTCAAGTGGGATGAAGAATCTGTTTATCAATAAAAAATCAGAAATCCTAGTAAACAGCTTGAGGAAAATCAAAACTTGTATCAACAGTAGAGAGCATGAGCTAATACCTGTATTTGTTCTTTTTTTTTTTTTATGTGACGGTTTCTTTTAATGCTAAAACAGTGATTATGGATATGAACGTCACAGCAACGGGCAGTGTTTGCCAGCGTTTTGGTATAACCCATCTTCCTTATCGAAAGACTGTAGCCTTGGACAAAGTTATCTCAACAGCACTGGGTAAGTGGCACACCAGACTTTATTTAGCTGGAGCACCCATATGGTCTTTAACCCAATGACAACTACAGCTTGCATTGCTATAGGTGTCTCAAAGCTGGCTGAAGCCTTTGGGACCTCTTCTTCGCTGAGAAGGTCTAGACCTTTGTCTGAGAAATGATGCCTTAAAGAAACTTGGGGGAGGGAACTGTAAGGCAAAGGCCAAATCACTAAAGTCTCTGAAAAGACTCCTCTTAAAATCACGTAGGATCAGGTGAGGCAGAAATGGTGGAAAAAAAATTAAAGGGAAGAGGTGAAACTAATGTATATGTGAACTGCAGTAATAGATGGGTAGCTAGCCCAAATGCTGATCATTCTTTGGGTGTCTTGGAAGTCAATGAAAGACACAGTTTAAGTTAAGATACTGACCTCAAACTTTATTTCTGATGCAAGTGATTAAAACAAAGGAACCCAAGCTGTGTTTTGGCATTTTGTACAGTCAAAGGTAGACAGAATTCGCTTTTTTCTTCAACTCTCTTATTTTTGTAGCTCTCAAGGGTTGCATCTTTAGAGAGTTGCCTCACAACTGATGAGAAGTGGAGAGCGTGTGAGAAAAGCTGTTAAACTTGTCTAACAGTATAATAATTGAATACAATTCCATACTGTATGTGTATATCATTTATTTGTAACTTTATTTAACATGTAACATAGATCGTCATATAATTTTATGTTTTAGGCAATTTATTAATATGTGGTATATAGGTGTGCTATGCAGGAAAACATTACATGCCATTAACAACAGTATTAACTCCTTGTACATTAGGTACATGAGGAACGCTTGGCTGAGACAAATGCTAAAATATATTTGGGAATCTGTTTCCTTCCAACCTCCTCAGCCTAAAGAAACCTCAAAAACGCCTCCTTGTTCCCAGTTAACCCTGTTATGCTCCCTGGCAGCATTCTCCCACAGATCTCTCTTTAATTTTTCAGATACCGGAAAGTCGTTTCCAACAACTGCACGGACGGCGTGAGGGAACGGTACACGGCCAAACCGCAGCAGTGTCCTGGCAAAGCCCCCCAGGGCCTCCGTATAGTCACGTCCGACGGCAAACTGACAGCCCAGCAGGGACACAACGTCACCTTCCTGGTGCAACTGGAAGAGGTAGGCTTTCCGGTCAGGTTGCGTCCCAGGCCCCGCGGGTGTATTTGAGTCTGATCCGCGCCCGGCGGAGTTTGCGAAGTGAAGGAGCGAACCGGGAGAGCGTGGGGTGAAGTCAGTCAGCTCCACGGTGCAGCCGGGTGGAGTCGGCCCTGGAACGCGGTGGGTGGTGTGTGGAGACGACGAGGCTGCGAGGGTATTGCGGTGCATGGAGTAATAGCTGGGAGAAGTTAGTGGAAACTGGGGACTGGTTTGGTTGGCCTGTTTCACAGTGGAACTGGTTTGAATCCTGATCCCCGGCTTAAACTGTGCTTTTGACTTCTTGCTGCGTTTGAAACTGAATTTCCGTTTTTACTTGCCACTGACCTTCAACCAGACACGGCTAAAAGCACATGCGCAGATCTGTCCCCATCACGCAAGTTAGTACATATTGTTTAGGCATTTGCGGATGAAATCTCAAGATGTCAGCAGCAGCATTAAGTCTGAAATTGATTGCAGATGTGAAGCTCATTCAGACTCTGATCAGAGCCGGTGGTTTCGTTACAACTGTACCTTAACTTGGTATTTCACTGTTCTGCTCCCTCCGTTTCTGAATCCTTAGGAAAAAATGTTTAAAATCTTTTTACCTGTTTTTTTTTTCCTCAGCACTTCTTTATCTATGTTTAATTGTAGGCTCCCAAATAATAACATTGACAAAGTAACTATTTTCTCTTTTTCCCTAATCCAATTTGATTTATTTAAACTTTGACCCTTTTTCCTGTGTAGCTGGCCAATAAATCATAAAACAACTACGCTTTTACACTAGGGGACAATGTACATCCCTTTACAGCTTAGAGCATTCATGGAAATTACTTCTGGCTCTCTCCATAGTAAATGTCACCTGTAGTGAGGAAAGAGAAATGAGGATGACCTCCGGAGCTGAGTTTCATAGGGGTGTGTTGGGGGGTTTGCCTCTCTATTATTGATGCTTTCCCCAGCAAACAGGTGTCCTGATTTGTAAAGGCGATAACATGTAATAAATCATGTCTAACCTGAAGCAGTTGTTTGACCTGAATGTTCATTTTCTCCAAAATGTGGTCACTTTATTTCAGTAGTGACAGTCATACAACATTGCTACTGTAGATGCTGTCATAACAGTATAAACATATAATTTTATCTGGATAAATTATTGATTTCTGTGTTTAAAGATGAAGAATAAAAAGTCCAAAACAAGATTCAAAGTCTTCAGGCTTTTATAAAAAAAAAAAAAAAAAAAAATTGTTCATTGCATTGCCTTTCTATGCTCAGCAAAACTTTAAAACAGATTGAGAGAAGGAGGTGGGTAATCTGAGAAGTCAGTCACAAAACTATCTAAGAATTATGCTAATAGTCAGAGACAGTCACCCACAGTGTCGTAAACTCAAGACAAATGTCCTGCTCTTCCTTCTATGAGTGTTTCAACTCACATATCCCTTAAGAACACCCTGACCACTCAGTCCTACAGGGATCTGCTATGAATTATTCTGTCTTTTCTGTTGATTCTGATCTTTTTTCCTAGCCCTGCTTCGGTATTCACCAGAGTATGGAAGCAACACCTTCTCCATTAGGAGACGGTGTCTTTCTCATGCTGCGTATCAAGTACGTAAAGTATGTTTGGATGAGCGAGTCAGCCTCTGAGGAGATCTAAAGGGGGCCCTTCTTTCAGTATATCTGATAAGGAAGAGGTTAGGAATTGCTCTGAGGGCTGAAACAGTATTGATCAACCTCCAGCCTTTCCGATCGCTCTCCCTGCTAGATGAATCTTGACCTCCTGCTCCTGGATTTGTCAATATGAAGAGTTTACAGAGCGACCAACAAAACTTTGGGGTGAATTTGACTCAATCTGACAATGACTTTGGGCCGATGTTGCAGCAAAAGAAATACTCCACAAAGAAGAAAATTTGCCCAGCTATATGCAAGGAGTATAAACTGTGGTTATAGCAGCATAATTGTATATACACTAAAGCATTTACCAAGTTAACTCTTTCAGTAACAAAAATCACACCATTCACTAGAGAAGTTAAACAACCCAGCAAAAGAACAACCGCCCTTTTATAAAACAGATATTCATTTCACAGAATCACAGAATAATTGAGGTTGGAAGGGATCTCTGGAGATACTTTAGTCCTACCCCACTTCTCAAAGGGAAACCTTGCAAACAAGGCAGAGGTATCAGAAAACAAGAACTTGCCATTTTCTGTTTAGCTCTGCCCTGCACAGGTATGCAACACAGTATGCAATCCAGGATGTTCAGCATCCACAAAATCTGTGCCACTCCATTTTTGCTGAAGAGAAGGCGTCAGGCAAGTTAAAAAAGGCTGGGTATGTCTGTGTATGCGCGCGTGGTTTTTCCCAGTGGCATATGAAGAAAATGTGTCCTATTCAACCTTTGCCCCCTGGAGTGGTGGTCAATACTTTCAAGTGCTACACCCTGGTGAGGACTCTTCCTTTAGCTTGTGTCGCAGTTAATACCTTTTGGGATGTAAAAAAACTAGCAGCCTTTGCTTGTGTTGTAGTCCCTTTGCATCTTAACGTCATCTCCTGTATCCCTCTGAGACAGTCTGTTTGAAGCCTTCAGATCTGCAGAGCTGTTCCATACATTACGGTCTTCCAGCTCTCTTTTTTCATGCCTATATTCCACTTGACCTGCAGGGGGAAAAAAAAAAAAAAAAAAAAAGATAAGCTGGTGAGCCAAGGTACAAGAGTTTGTTTAAGATTTATACTTCTATTATCTTTCTAGGGCTTTCTGCTCCCATCTAAGGAGCCACCTGGGTCTGAAAAGAAGGACAAACTGCAGAGGCAGGCTGACTGGAGGCCCCGAAAAGTCACTGCCTCTCTGTAGTGGGGGCGATTACTAAGAGGGTAGCGAGAGGCAGATGGCAGCAGTAAAAACCTGATGTTTTCACTCAGGTGTGGGATTCCGGGGCAGGAACCGCAGCACAGGGGTTTCTCGTACAGCCTGCTCCTGGCCGGGGCTCTGTCCTTCTGACAATAACACAATGTCAGTAAAAGATGTCTGAAGAGAAACAAGGACAAGGCGTTCAGAAGTGTTCTGCTCTTGACAAGACGCAAAAGGAAAAAAATTATCCCTGAAGTCTGTGCAAGCGGAGAGGGGGGCAGGCACCAAAACCAGCAGGGTGTAGAGCATTGCTGGTTTCTGAGAGCTGGGATTCTGGCCCAGTTTCTCTAACCCTGACTCATATAAAAATATCATTAAAAGCAAAAGCAACCAACAGCTCATACTTAAATGATCTGAATGTAAGAATGCTTTCCAAAGTGGTCTAACTTTCCTGTCTGTCACCTGTTAGGATTTCTGTATGGCTTCTTAAAAACTGTTTGCAAAGTCACCTTGCACTTAATATCTTTGGTCCAGTTATTGGAAAGGTTTGTCCAGGTTAGTTCTCCTATTAGGCTGGGTATAATCATCATGAAATTCTTACTGCGTGACAACAGCCAGGAAGCATCAATATTTCTTTTTATAATTAGCATATGTCCTATTGTGTGAAGCATTATGGAAATGTTTAATAAGCAAAGCACCATACTTAAGCTGGTAATTTTACTCATAAATTTCCATTGAGCTAAGCAGAATAGCAACAGCATCTTTGTCGCTAAGTGGCAGCATGGCAGAAAACTAGTTATGCTTAAAAGCAAATTTTCCCATTGCCTTAAAACGCTGCCACTTTAAAGGTTAATCCTTTGTCCTGGCCCGGGCCATATGCACAGACCCAAGGCTGGTACCTCTCACCCTGCAGCGTGCAACAACAGAGTTGTTTCTCAGCCCAAACAACCTGAATCCGTACTTTATTTTTGCACAGCAACAGAAGAAACTGAAAAACAAAAATTACAAAGCCACTTTTCCGACTGAAGTTCTTCAACCCAATGTCCTTGACATATTTTGCTGCTCTGTTGTAGAAAACAGAGGAATTTTATTAAGTGGGTGTTGTTTCTGCGTGCCTTGCTCATCACATGGTCGTGCAGTTCTCTTGCCTGTCACAAGCCCAATTGTTATTTACGTGTTTGAGTTATTTGTACCAACATCAGACACTTGTGCCTGCTGTACTGCTTCGGCAGAGACACTGAAAGCTGCAGCCTCCAGCACGTTATTCAACACAACGGCTTTGAAACTTGTTTCGTCTGAGTGCTCATACGTCTTTGCCGAGGAAATGGACGGTAAAGATGTTCAGGGCAGAAACATTCACGGCTTTGGCTCTTTCATTACAGATAATTCATAGAGAAACTGCCTCCTCTAATTTATTTTTTATCTTGATAAAATGACAGCCAAAAGTCTTTGACATTCCAGGTCTCCCTCAGTTCTCACTTGACAAAGTCACTCCACTGGGAGTAGATTTTGGCTTGCTTTTGACTGCTTGCTGCTGCTATATGATATTTGGGTTAGACTAATGTGTAGGGAAAGCTCATTTGTTTCTGCAGTTCAGGCCATGGGCTAGAATTCAGGCAGTCTGAACTCATTCCTGAACTGTACTCAGCTCCTTCTGCATGACCTTGAGTAAGAAACTTAACCTTTCTGCTTTTTTATTCCCTCATATGAAAACAGAGCTTTGCTTTCTCCCTCGTGCCCTCCGTGCCTTTCGTTTACGTGCTGAATGCTCATAAGGCTGGAGAACTCTCTCTTACTATGGGAATATACAAATGGAGCCCTGTGAATTTCCTAAAGACCACTCTGGTTTTCTGGAATGACAATGTTAATAAATGGCTGTACAAGGTGCATTGTTTCTCAGGTGCATTTAATGAGCTTGGAGACCCTGCTGGGGCAACAGTACCATTAGCATCTGCCACCTCAGCACTGGCATTTGGTGCAATTCAGAATTCAACTCAGCTGAAGCCTCTGGAGATGAACTTAGCATTAGGATTGTTTTGATTGTTGATGTACTCAAAGATGCAAGGCTAGTAGTGCTTAAAAGCACAGTCTGTATTTTTTCTTGGTATCCTACTGTGTTCCCTCTTTTGATATCACAAGTTACTTAGTAATGATTACAGAAATATGAAACCTTCATCCTAACTTTCATTGCACGTGCTGAATCATGGCTGTTTGTCTTACCACCACCACCACATTCCCGTTAATAACACACAGATGAAAGATCAGTACATCCCCTCCCCCATGCCACTGTCATTTGAATTATAATTGCATTTTCTGTGTTACTAGTGATGCCAAGGTGGTTGGGAGAAATCGGAGCCTTTCATGCATTTTTAAATTCACTGCTGAAATTCCATGAAAATGTATGAAAGCTGACCTCGCCTTCATGATGGCACACAGCACTACAGCCTTCTAACGCACTTCCAGTCACACAAGTTGAATTATTCTGCATAATCCTGAGAGGCTGTACTTATTGATTCCTGTGGAGCACAGATCTAGTCCTGTAGAAGAAGCTCGTATCTGAGTTGAGATGGCACAACCAGCAGTCAGAACGAATAATTTGATTAGTACAATTAACTGTTTTGGTGTAGAAAAAGAAGTACATGTGAAAAGTATCAGTCTATTTGCTCTGATAAAAGACACATTTCTATTCAGTTGCTGATTTAAAAAAGTTAAGAGCATCTCTCTGAAAGCAAGAATTCACACAGGAAAGCATGTTTTTCAGTACTTGATCAAGTTGGACTTGAATATCTCTTTAAAATTAAGCATATGCTTTTAAACAGACCTAGACTAAAGGTATCTCATGCATAGATATTCAGTTGTAATGGAAATATCTTTGGTGGATGTTTTCTGATGGTGACAGGAAAATGCCAAAGAGGGAAAAGGGTTGATCTAAAGAAAGCACAAAACATTAATCCATGTGGACAATCCAACAACAGCAGTGTTGTCTCTTGCAAAAGATGATTAAGTCCATTATCAACATCTGTAAGGAAGACACGTAAGTCAGTGCATAATTGAAAACTTAAAAATTAAATCTGAAACATGGGAACCAAAATGAAAAACCTTGAACTGTGTTTCATTGTTTTAATACTTCTATTTAGATACAAATGCTGGAAGCCAGTAAGGAAAATTCATTATTACAACCTTCTGGGCAAGATTCAGACAGAGCGTTTGAGAGAGAATCCTGCTAGGTGGGTCTCACGTCTCACATACACCAAAATACTGAGAGCTGCGTAAAAGTAATCAAAATGTAAAAATACTGTTGCAAACTGTATGGGCTGTTTCTTGATATACCCTGAGGCAGGAAGCTTCACAGAGATTTTTGGAAGCATCCAGGTCTTGTGTACTCCCTAGACTTCTATTCTTTTGGCAAGATACAGGAAGAATGGGCATTTGGCTGGGGGGGGCAGGGAGGGGAAGGAGGGAGGGGAATCTTTTGTGTATGCTTGGAAACCCCCTAGACATTTAGTGAGAAAATCCATTAGAAAACAGTAAATATCTGATTTACATTTTAGTAACAAATGTTATATAGATAAAAGGCTTAATATGGGGCTTTGGGAAACTTGCTTTTAATTCCCAGGGCTTCTTTTCAGACTAAAAGGAGTACTCGTGCTTCCAGTTCAGCATATGCTGAAGTCTTTGGCTGGACTAAAGCCTCTATCAAGATCACAGTGTACTTCAGGTTATATCCAAGCTTGTGCGTATTGCATATACCTAGTACAAGGTAAAAAACATCTATCAAAAGTACTTCCATTTTTTCAGCTGTTGCAACTGGTCGCTGACTAGCTTAGCGTGATTCAAATCCAAGAGCCGAATGCAGAGATATCGCCCCAAGCAGCCAACTTGGCAAATTTCTGCCGCGGTGCCTAAGAGCACTGGTGTTAAAGACCTCTTACACCGAAGGCCAGAGAGGCTGCCCAAGGACAGCTCGGCGCTGATCGCGTCCAAGCGCTTCACTGGGGCGGCAGAAGTAACGCAGGGGGTTTTCTGTCTGCCTTAATCGAGCTAAAAGCTTCGGAAGAATGCTATCGTGTAGTATTGGGCTTGTCAAAATGACAAGGAGAAGCTGGGAAAAGCAACGGGAGAGGTTTTTGCAAGGGGTGTGTATATGCATCGAATTGTTGCGAGGCAAAACTTTTCTTGGTAAAACAGCTACTTGCAAGTGGCTCTGGAGAGCTGCCTGAGACAGCCAGACGGGGTTGATGTAGATCAGGTGGGGGCTGTTTGGGAAATGTTTTGATTTTGCCTCACCTGCTTTCTCTTCCTGTCTTATTCTGCCTGTGCTCTTACCTGGCACAGATAAAACATTAGAACAAGCCAAAACACAAGCTCTTTGTTTTTCTGGCTTTTTTTCTCCCACTTCCTAAGTTAGGATTTTAAATGTCAGCTTTTCAAAATGTGGCATTTTCAGAGAAGTGTTGTAGCCTGGATCTTACCGAATGGAAAATGTATTTCCAGTTCAAAGAGTTTTAAAACAAAACAGGAAAGGCCAAGACAGATGAAAAAGACTGGGGGACAGCAGCTGAAGCTCTTCTCTAATTAGATTTTCAGGTGTCTCTGTCAGCATCTTTTCTCCCTTCGGAGTTCAGAAGAACAACTGAAATCTAATCTTGCATGCCTTAGAAATGGCTCCCGTCCCTGGCAATGCCTGTAGACACCATGGGTTTCATGGCTGTGGACAAAACGAAGACGAGAGAAAAAACATTCATTAGAGCACAAATTTTGACACTTGCAGAAACAGAGCTGCTGTAAAATGCTGTCACCCCTTTCATCTTCCCCTGCTACCTCAAATATGCAGAGGAATATACCTCAACCTGGAACAGACTTCAGCGGCATGACCTCAGATACCCTCAGAGATGATAAAGCCAGCAGGGTTACTGGGGTGCTGCAGTCTTAACCATGTTGTTAAAAAAAGCTGGGACAGCTTTTGTCCCAGCAGTATGGCTTTACTGGTCAAAGACGTCATCTCTCTCTTAGGAAGAAAAGATGACTAAAGCCCTGGTGATGATAGACCTAGGGGAGTTGGGAGAGCATCTCATGGTACTACAGAGATCTCCGTCTTCGGTCTGACCCCAGCACTGTGCTTGAGAGAAGATATCCCCCCTCTGAAAGGGGCTCAGAGCTGAGGAGCTTGTGTATGTTCGGTTCTGTCTGTGGAGGCACATCCCATTCGACGCCTTCTGTTGGGCTGGGAGTGCCCAAACCACCGCATCGTGTTTGAAACCGCACATCTGTCAAATAACTCAGCTCAACGGAGGATGTAACTCCGTACTTAAGACCATCTCCTGTGTTCCTGGTGGCTCTCCGTGAGGACTGGCACGATTCCCTTAGTTTGATCCTCTGCGTAACACAGGTAGGAGCCCTTGCCTCAGTGATGTGTGTCTCAAAGAGTGTAAGCAGGTGCTTAATCATCTAGTAAAGCATCCAATGGAGGATTTGCTAAGTGCTTTGCTGAATCGAGGCCTTAGTAGTTTGCATTGCTCAAGCACCTTTCTTAGGTTTGACAATATGTCATTGAAAACTCTGGGTGTTACCAAGTGTCCTGGGTTCGACTGGGATAAAGTTAATTTTCTTTCTAGTAGCTGGTATAGTGCTATGTTTTGGATTTAGTGTGAGAAGAATGTTGGTAACACACTGATGGTTTCAGTTGTTGCTAAGCGGTGTTTAGACCAAGTCAAGGATTTTTCAGCTTCTGATGCCCAGCCAGCAAGAAGGCTGGAGGGGTGCAAGAAATTCGGAGGGGACACAGCCAGGAGAGCTGACCCCAACTGGCCAAAGGGGTATTCCATACCATGTGACATCATGCCCAGTATATAAGCTGGGCGGAGTGGGGCTGGGGGTGGATTGCTGCTCAGGAACTAACTGGGCATCAGTTGGCAAATGGTGAGCAATTGCATTGTGCATCACTTGTGTATTCCAATTCTTTTATTATATTATTATTATTAACATCATCATTATTATTTTCTTCCTTTCTGTCCTATTAAACTGTCTTTATCTCAACCCACGACTTTTACTTTTTTTTTTCCGATTCTCTCCCCCATCCCACTGGGTGGGGGGGAAGTGAGTGAGCAGCTGCGAGGTGCTTAGTTGCTGGCTGGGGTTAAAGCACCACGCCAAGTTAATTACTAAGAGAAACTTAGTTAAGAACTACCCAAGGGCAACCTGGAGCTGAGTTAACATGCAAGATCCCCATGTTTCTTTCTAAAAAGATATTCAGGTTGGCCTTCTCAGTAATGTCTCAGCACCTCAGGATTCCTCTGCCTTTGCTGGTACTCTCAAGAGGAGAACAGGGAGTTGCCGTCTTTAGCTTCAAGACACCAGGAGGGAAATGGCGTGAGATATCTGTGGGAATCCCCAGACATGTACCTCTGTCAAGGGATGTCTTTGTCCTGCCACACCTTCAGTCTGGGATCCTCCAGAACAGAGCAGCACAGTTATTTTTGTCTCATCCACTTGGAAGCAACGGCGCTTCCAGCAGGGTGCCAGGGCAGCGTAACGACTACAACCGCAGTTGATAAAAAGAGAACATCTGGGAAAATTTGTCTCTCTTGCCATCCCCAGGTATAGCTCTACTCCTCCCGCTTTCCATTCAGGCAAGCCTCCACTATTTCTGCCCTCACAACAAGTTATAAAAAGACCGAAAGAACGCGAGGAATATAAAGCTTATGTTACAATTCCCTCCCGTAGTCACACACGCACACACACATTTCCCTTTCTGATGTGGAAACCTGCCTGATGCCAACCATTTACATGGGTACCTTTCGTTCCAGTTGGGCATCCAGAGGACTGTTTCTCTCTCAAGGGAAAAGAAAAACCAAACCAAACCAAAAAAGGAAAAGGAAACCAAACCAAAGTCAATTAAATGTCCTTTCAGCCAATTTTATGAACTGCTCCGAGCTATTAATTTTCCAGCATTCTTCCAGACAGTGGCGGCTGCTTCAGCGCGCCAGGCTGAGTGAGCTGCTCCATAGCAACAGCCAGCAAGCGTGAGCATACCCCAAATCAGCCTCACGCAGAGCCGCTGAGGGGGACTTTCAGAAGGAGTAAGAACGCTTCCAGTTAAAATGAGGTACTGCACCTTACCCGAAAGGGAGAGGATCTGTAGCAGCCACGGTTGTTATACTGGTCCGAGCAGGCTGTGTAACTGGCTGTCAGAAACTGCCCTGGCCATAGACGTGTCACTGCCTTGTGATATGAGTAAGTCTTACAGGTGTTTCTGGTGAGTGCGGCGTAGGTTATATGGATGTTTTTTAATGCGAGCGTGACTTGCTTTCCTGTGTTTGAAACAGGCTTGCAACCAGAAAAAATAAACAAATTATTTTCGTTTGTAAAGCAGAATAAGGAAGTGACATCACTTCCCTCTTTTGGGTTTTATGAGCTTCTTTTGGGCTGGGTGGCTCTGATGTAGAGTTTGACGAAGCTGCGTGCACCAGGCTGGGTTTCAGTTTCAGGAGTGGAAGATTGAAACCTGTTCCAGGTTTGTTTCACATGAGCGGATCCCTGTTCTGGCATGGAGAATACAGATCCCTGATATCTTTGGCTTTTGGTTTGTGATGGGGTTGGTTGGTTGGTTTGTTTGTTTGTTTCCCAACTGTGATTTTCATTTTTTCATTGTAATTTGTTGTAACAATTCTGAAATGTGCTAGATTAGCTGCCCAGGAGACTCATGTCCCAGAGTGGCAGCCTGAGTTATATCCCAAACCTACTCTGCTGGGATTATCTCTAGGCAGGAGGAGAAGAGTTTAATCAGCTCTGTTAATTCATTAGCCCTTCTCTTCTGAGGCAGGCCCAAAGGGTCCCACTTAGTGTCAGTAGTGTTGGTAGCTGTTCTGAAATAAATACAAATCCAGCTCATTTTAAATCAGACCGCTGAGCGAGTCATAAGCTGCTGTAAACTGTCATTATCGCGTGAAGCCGAAGCGGTTCCTTTGCCCCCCCCCCCACTTTGCTATAGTTGACCCTTCCCTGACGACTTCTCAGTTTTCTCTTTCTGCTTTTTATGGTTTTAAATACAAAAGCTCACCACGTGGGTTATCCCAAAGATTCCTCAGGCAACCTCAGTAGCTCTCCGTGCCCTCGGTGCTTGCGGAGATGAGCACCGTTCCCCACTACAGCCCTGCTCTTCACCATAAGGAAACCCAGGGGAAGGAGCCAGGACATTTTCCAGAAGCTCCCCTAGTCCTCCTGATGACTGGGAAAGCAGGGCTACAGCCTTCTGACTGTGCGCTGGGTAGTCTGGGTCAGCCCACTGCTCCAGCCTCTCAAGAGAAAAGCAGAGTCTATTCTGACCCTTCCTCTTTTCTCTCACCACAGGGAGATCTCCAAAGATCCCTCATTCAGGTGGATTTTGGAGACGGCATTGCTGTGTCATATGCCAATCTCAGCTCGACAGAAGATGGTATCAAGCACCTCTACCAGAACGTGGGCATATTCCGAGTGACCGTGCTGGTGGAAAACAGCCTGGGTTCTGACAACGCTGTCCTCTACCTGCATGTAACGTGTACGTATGTTCATACTCATCGTTAGCTTCTGTCGTTCTTTAAAAAAGTAAAACTTGTCCTTAGAGATGACATCTGGGGCTTTGCAGCTGGGAGCAGAGTGATGGGGTATGATGGGTGTTTGTCCTCCAGCAGGCGACTCCAGAATGAGAGGAGCCACAGGCAATAGTGACATTTGCTTTTTAAACCGTGTTCCACCTCTAATTTTGGGTAGTCTAATTTAGGACACCTCAAAGGAATGTCCAGGCCTTTCTGACATGCACCTTCATTAGCATGTTTACACTTCCAGAAAAACAAAGACATCCAGGACCTTTAATCACTTTTAAAAGCCTTGACTTTTACTTTGTACGTGCGTATTGCCCTCTAATGAAATACAGCCGCCTCTGGGATGGAAACCAGTGCATTTCAGTCTTTCTGTTGTCATAGGAACCAAAATCTTGGTGTTAAAGAGTATTACAAGGAAAAATATTATCTTCACATTGCTCTTCTGCTGTTCTTTTTAACCTTTTTATACTTCAGCTGTCTGATTTACAACTGAAACGTATCTCAAGTCCTTGCACAAAACCAGCAATGTGTTCTTTCATATTTATTCTAGCCTGTGGTTATGAACCCAAAGGGTCGACTTATTATTGAAATTTTCTAACATCCCTAATCAATTTTGTTTGAGGCCATTGTTTTCTTTATACAGTGGGGGGTTTTTTTGTTGATTGTTTATGTTTTCAACTGTGTGCCTCTGCCAGATTTACTGAAAAAAAAAAAAAAAAGGAAATTCCAAAACTTAAAGTTATGCTTACAGAAATACCACTTACCCTCTACCAAATTAACTCCACATATTGCCTAGATAATTTAGCATATTCCATATACTTTAACTCTAGTTTTGGAGTTGCTTCATACAGCGTGAAAGCAGCTGCCTCTTCAGGTGAAGAGGGCAGCTCTTTAATGGTACACCATCATGTCAGCAGATGGGAGTGGTGGGAGGTATAGCTGTGGGAGATAGGAGGTTTATGAGGGAGCGCTAGAGAAGCAGGCACAAATATCTCCCTGATTGCTTCCTTTCGAAAAGACCTTCGGTTCACAATCATAGTGTACCATTTATGATTCCCTAACCTGGTAGACTCCACTCTGTGGCAAACTTTTATGTCACATAATCCTTCAGCATACTATGTGTTTAAAAAACTCGTAATACCTTGCAAAAATAACTGTATTCATAAATTAACTTATTGTGAAGCTCGGGTATTGATTTGGGGGCTTAGCCTGTATCACTTCTGTGCTGAGGCACTGGTGAATCAAGGTAAATTCTCAGCTTTTGGACAGCTACAGATTTTTTTTTTTTTTTTTAGTTATTTAATTATCATCCTAAGTAGGGTAGAGAAAAGGGCCTCTGCTCAGAATAGGCGTGTATACAGTGTTGTGTCATTTCTTTGGTTCTGGAGTCATATTCTGGTTTGCCTCCCTGTGTGTGCTTGGGTAATTATTTTGGGAGCTGCCGCAGGCTCTGAATGCAGAAATCCCCCTCCCACTGCTGCTGGTTGTGAAAGACAGCTCAACAGGAGACTGTGGTCTTTTTTTTTTTTTACTCTTTGTAAAGGTCATTGGAAACAAACGGAGAAGTGTTTTGGTGGTTGATATTTTGCAGGAGGTTCTGACAGCCTTGTGCGAGCAGGGTTTGTAATCATTCGCTTTTTGACAAGCGACGGTTCCCTGGGGACCGTTGCAAACCCTCAGCCTATCTGCAAAGTAACGAGGCCACGTGAAGCAACAACTGCTTTCTCATGCAACAACCACAAAATGGAAGGAGAAGAGGGCTCTCCCGCCTTCACTCGCACTCATAGTGGCTTTCTGGTTTATAACTGGTTTAATCCATTTTTTCGAGACATTGAAGGCTGAAGAACCGCTTTGATTGTTTCAGCAGTACAAGAAATAAGCAGTATTCAGATATGTTCTGACTTAGCAGCTGGATGTTTCTGTGTGTTGTGCAGGTAATGCCAGCATAGGACTTAAATACTGCGTGGTCATTACAGCCAGGCCCAGGTTATACGTGCCTGACCCCCCGGAGAAGTGACAGCTCTAAGGGATATGTCTCACATCTCTCTCCATGCCAAGAATTAGGGACTTCAAAACAGGTTGCAGACCAAGCATGGTGCCACTCAGACCAGCAATAGGTTTGCCGAGGGCAGAGACGTACAGTACATCCAGTCCCCTCCAGAGCCTAACACCCAGATCCACAAAAGCTTCTAAATCCTATTTAAAGGCTTGCCTTGCCACTCAGCTCTCTGCTGAGTGTTCTGCTTGGGGTGTATGAGCTTGGCCTTTGGGGAGTTTTGTAAAAATACCTGGCCTTACCATAGACAGGCGCACGCTGTATTGCTGAAAAATACAGAAAATGCAGAAAAGCAGCGTGCAGCCCAAACACCCAGAGCGTTTTAGGAAGGGCTGCTAACTGGGTGAGCCCTTGTTCCAGGGGTAATCCATGAGTGTGCGCAGCCAGATGTGGCCCTTCCAACACCCTTCCCCAGCAGTGGCCAGCAGCCTTACTGGTGGTCTCAAAGATGAGAGCGAAGCCTCCAACCCTTGCCCTCCTCCCCCTGCCGCGGCCACGGGGCCAGTGCGCGGTAGCGGTACCTTTGCTGCAGTTGGTCCAAGGATCCAAAAATGCACGTTATTGTGAGGCAAGAGCATCTGGGGGTGGGCGGACAGTAAATCGTAGATAAACTGCCTCTCCAGCCGACAAGCTTCTCTCCGAACTGTCCTGACAGGTCAGAATTTTCCCCTGGAAAGTTAGTTATGCATTTGCCTGAATGCTTCAGAAGAACATCACCTGCCCAAGGGAACCTTTTGAGAAGCGTCTCCCTTTCTGTTGTCTGGGACTTGTACACAGTTTTTTCCTGGGGCAGGTGAAGGTTTGTAGTCTCCATGGCCCTGCATGAAGCTCAGCAATTAATTCTCTTGAATTCTCTTCAGACTTACCTGGGAGATAGCAGTCTCCTCCCAAGCTGAGGGCCTATACAGAGTGAGCTACCCCCATCTGCTGGCCAGAGAATAGTTCCGCATTTCAGCCACTTTGACCCATCAGCTATGTGCGCAGAAATACTCGGGCAGAACCAGCTTGCCTGAGCCGTTCGTTCATGTTCTTTCCTAGCCAGCATATGGTGGAGACCCAAGGAGGTGCTGGGCACTCTCTGCAGTGCAGGATCATTTGAGATGTGTTCAGAGCAGCTATGCAGTTATATTGGGGTGTATTTGACTTTACAGGGGCTCCATCGTCGCTGCTGTCACCGCATCCAGTGTCAGGCAATGTATTCCTTCAGAGGGCTGTGCTGACATTGGGCATCTGGCAAACATCCCAAATTATACCAGGGCTGCAAAATATTTAGCCTGGGAAGCTGCCGTTTTTCAGGTCTCAGGGTCTTGCTGAAAGCAGGTGCAGCCTGGTCACGGAAATCTGTCCGAGAAGGGGAATGCCATTAAAATCATAAGGGTGAAATTCTGGATTCTCGTGAATTTTCAAGAAGAGTGTTGGCTGCTGATTATAAAAGGAAAAATGAGTCATGATCTGGTCTATAGCAGGTTTTGGTCAGTCTGATCATGGGTAACTCTTAGTTGGGCTGCTTCAGGTTAAGCAGCGGCTGTGCCTACAGCCCAGAGAAAAGCTGCATTTCAGTAATAAGTCAGGAACACTGGTCCTTGTTTATCGTGGCATTGTTTATACGGTCTGATTTGGGAGAATTTTTTCATCTCTCCCTCTGCCTATGTGTGCTGTATAGGGGTACAGAGTGCTTGCTCCAAAATGTGTCGTATTCCTTTAGGTTGAAAAGCAAGGTCTGAGCGGTGGTACGTGTGTGGGATACCCTGAAAAATCCTCTCCTGAAATATGTAAAATTCTCTAGCAATGTTTGTCAACTCCATATGGACAATGTAGTCAGTCCTCCCAGGCTGTGGTCTCTGCTTCTCATTACTGGGGAGTTTACAGACGTACATAGGACATGTAGATGTGGCTTTAATTTGTTTAAGAAACCCATGTCCCCATGTCACCTGGAGTTTCTTTTTCTTTCTCTGTCACTCTCAGGACAATTGCTTTGTTCCCTAAGTGAACAGTCAGAACACATTTTAAAAAATAATCTACAGGACAAGATGTAACAACAAAGGCCCATCTGTCCCCAGAAGATGGGAAAGGTGTAACCCTGGGCATAACATCACTTGTCGAATGAATTATGTTCTGTTTATACTAAAGAAATATGAGTTTATTGAGGAAAAGGAGGAAGTATAAGGTAACATTAAAATGAGGGCATTCAGTGAATAGCTGCCTTCAGGTAGAGTTTGAGCTGATATAAATAGATATACCATTGCTGAAGTTCACCAAGTTGTAGCAGTTTGCATAAGGAGAGATGCTTCACGTCCACTGAAGCAATTTGTCCTGCGCATTCTTATGTCTTCCCGGTGAAGGCCATATTCAAATAACAGGGCTCTGCCCCTATTGTTTAAGTTGTATATAAAGTCCTTGGTTATGTGACGTTCATGCAGTACAGAGTCCAGGTTATTCAGCTCCAGATACCGGGGTAGCTCCCGTTCTCTGAGGAACAGATTTAAGCTTGTGTCTCTAGAAGTGGCATCAAGCTGAAACGTTAACTGTCGTGCCCCACAGTGGTTTGGAGGACTTCTCTCCCCTAAACCAAAGGATATCCCCTCAGTTCTGTTCTTCCCCAGGCTGACATCTCGGAGGGAGGGAGGAAGGACTCACCTGCTGCTTCTGTCTCTGCAGGCCCCTTGGAACACGTTCACTTATCTCTACCTTTTGTCACCACAAAGAACAAGGAAGTCAACGCCACTGCAGTACTGTGGCCAAGCCAAGTGGGAACACTTACTTATGTCTGGTGGTTTGGGAACAACACGGAGGTTTGTATTCCCTATGGACTGAGATCAAAATAATCCTGGAGGAGCCCTCTTACTGAGGAAGGAGGGGGAGAGGGATGCGGCAATGCTTCCAAATAGTCACGCACACAGGAAAGTTATAAAGCAGAGACGGAGAAACTAATGGTTCTTTGACGTACCAATGTTGAAAGCTAAGAACTGCCTTGTGTTTGTTGCTGTGACTTAGCTGTAGGGTTTTTTGCCATTTCATGCAAATTGCCCAACAGCTTTCTCCCTGCATTTACGTCCAGGGTGGATGTAGTGAACCAAACTCCAGAAGAGTTTCTAGTGTGTTTTTCCCCACCCTCCCTTCTTCATTAATAACAACAAAAAGACTCTGGGTTTTGGGGGTTTTTTTAGGAAACTAACTTCTCAAACTGAACCTGTTTTCATATCTGGAACTGACTTTACATAACCCTAGAGTTTAAACCTCACCTCTCTGGTGACTAACAGGAGAAGGGACTGCCATCAGTTCTGTGCCCCCCCTTAAATATGCCGAGCCCAATCCTGAGCCCCAACACTCTATGCTAAACCACATGTGCAAGAAGACCCTATTACCATGTGCTGCCAGTGGATAAGATGGTTCCCAGCACATCTCCCTGCCTCTGGGCTCTGCTCAGATAGGAGGACAGCATGCACTACATTCTGCTGCCTCTATGCTTGCAGTGTTGGTAAATCCGCACAGGCATTATAACTGTTATTTTACATATCTTTGTGGCTGAAGTACCCAGAGACCCTAATTAGTTTCTGAGTGGAGAGATTCTCGTGGGTTTTGAAGAGCCAAGAGGGACCTTCAACTACACATGGTTATCTTCTGTATAACGCAGGTTGGAAGGTTTCATCAGTACCTTCTGCTTTATTTAACTCCTTGTGATTAAGGCAGAACCTGACTTTTTGTTATTGCTGTTTTGCATTAATAATTTCCCTCAGCTGGTGGAGAATTCGCTGCTTCTCTTTCTTACCCTCTCCCTCAACTATTTCCCCACAGCTAATTATCCTGAGCACTGAA
The DNA here is from genome assembly GCA_035590195.1 of Aviceda cuculoides. Lineage (NCBI taxonomy): Eukaryota > Metazoa > Chordata > Aves > Accipitriformes > Accipitridae > Aviceda > Aviceda cuculoides. The sequence continues at coordinate 30,434,792 of JAVJGG010000094.1, read as the reverse complement.
CACATGCGCTATGTTTGTAGTCTGAATTTATCTAGCTTTGGTTTCAAGCTGTTGGATCTTGTTATGCCTTTGTGTGTAGATTAAAGAACTCTCTGTACTATCAGAAATTATCTCCCCCTAGAGGTACTTAAAGTCTATGATTGTCACCTTTTACCCTTCCTTCTGATCTGCTAAGCTCCTAAGTGATCAGAGTTGGTCTAGCTCTGTTCTCATTGAAGTGAGAATTTTACTACAGACTACAATGGCAACAGGGTTTGACTTAATAGCGGGTGCTTTGAAGATCTCACCCAGAGTTCATTAATAAATGAAAACAGAAGTTAGGGCACAGACCACTGAAAGGGGGCACAACACATGGATAAACTGGCTGCATAGCAAAGCAAGCTGAGGGGATCAGTGTCATCTCTATACCCCATCACTTTCCAAAACCAGTATCTCCATGTCTAAGGTTAACAAGGGAGAACAACTGAGAAATCTTAATTTGCCTCCTGGTTCTGTCACAACCTCCTTGAGTCACCTTAAGCAAATGTCTGTGAAAGGAGTGTGGCACCTGAGCAGTGAGTCTTGCAGGCCCTTGTGTTAGGATCTGTGCCTCTCTGGGGAGTGCAGCAAAAATGGCCTCTTTAACATGGGATCCAGAACAGCCAGTGTGCTAAGTGGGAAGGAAATACTGGATCTTAAAATTCAGCTCCTTTGGAAGTTATAGGTACCTTACATAGAGCTTCAGAAGGACATCCCCATCTGGATCCCTGGGTCCTCTCCAGAAAATTGGCTTCCATGCCACAGGACCCCTTCTAAGTCTTAAATTTCCAAGCTGGAACTGACACCCCAAGCCATCCCAATAGGCTAGAGAGCCAAACTCATTTTTGCTTTTCCTTTCCAGCCAAATTAATTTCATTTTTCCTCTTCTGATATATTTGCAGCCACTGATCACATTGGAAGGGAGCATCACATTCACATTTTCCGTGGAGGGGATGAACACCATCACCGTTCAGGTCTCAGCAGGAAATACCATTCTTCAGGACACAAAGACTATTGCCGTGTATGGTGAGCTCTTCTCCCTTCATTTCACATATGATTCTCCATAGTCAAGACCTAGAAAGCCAGGTTAGGTGGCAGTAACATGACGTCTTTATTCCAGGATGCTTTGAGTGAGATTATAAGCTCAGTTCCCATGTTATCAGTTCAGCATAACATCTCTGAAGGCCACTGACTGACATTAGTCCGGACTGAGGTGATTACAGAACATTGATCTCCTTCCCAGAGCCCTCCGCCTCTGCTCTATCACTATTTGGTCATCCAACATGATTGTCAAAATGTTAGATCATTCTGGGAGCTGGTTTTCCCCCTTCTTGGCCAGTAGAGGCCTCTTAACTCATGCAAAAGCTGCTTAGCTTGAAAGATAAGTCAGTGCTGTGTGCTGCAGTTCTGTACAGAAATCCGTACTGATTTGACATTGTACTCAGGCCTCAGAAGCAGTTAGGACACACAAATACCATATAGTGTAGGTGGAGCCTAAGAACTGACCACTGGGAATCCCAGTTTTAGATGTTTATGCTAAGCACATGGTCATAGTGATCAATGTGCAATAGAGATACATTTTTCAAGGCCGGTCCTCTCCCCACCTTTATCCCTGTCCCCTTCCAGTTAAGATTTCAAGCGTTTGGGGCACATATATGAGAGTACAATGACAGCTTCTTTCAGAGGGCTTGCCTGCTTCAGGAGTCAAGATGAAGGCAGCATTTCATTCACGTTCCCAACACAGCTCCCTTTCCAGCGCTGTTCATCCCCTGAAGGAAGGACCGATCACCTTTTTCAGTTCTGATCACCTTTTTCAGTGAATCGCTCAGGTTCTCCAAGTCTCCCAGTGAATCTCTCAGGCACGCTGCTGGATTCTCTGACAGTCTGTGCATCACCTGCAGGTCGATGAAGCAAACCGTGAGGCGCAGCAGGTTTCGCTAGGTTCTGCCCACTCACCTGGTGCTAAGGCGTTTTACAGTCTCTACTCACCACCATGTCGTTGTATCTGCAGAGCAATTTCAGTCCCTGCGGTTATCATTCTCTCCGAACCTGGACGACTACAATCCAGATATCCCAGAGTGGAGAAGGGACATCAGTAGAGTAGTCAAGAGAGCCCTGGTGGAGGTAAGCGATGTACCTAACCTGTGTCACGGCAGTTCTAATTCCTGCTTTGTGCCTACACTGGGACTGGCTCAGCTGTTCTCTCAAGGTGTCTCTCTACCAACTGTAAAAGGAGACTAGACTAGTGTTTGAGGCCAGATTCCTAAATTTTAGACGAGTGAAATTACCCTATCCTACGACAATCTGATGCTCAGAGTCAGCCTTCAGTTTATTCTTTTTAATTACAGTGGATTATGCGGAATATTTCTGAATAAAGGACATATAGAAAACAAATTACTTACACCTGCCTATAGCTGTACAAATGTCTTTACTACTGCATAGCAATTCTTAATTCTTTTACTGCTATTCTTATACAGCAGTGTAACATAGTGCTATTCTAATAGAATTACAAATATGCTGTAGGAAACTTAGGAGACCAAAAAGAAAAGAATTTTTACTAGAGAAAAGAGCACCACAGTAAATGCTTTGTCTTTCACATAGTGTGAGGATCACGGGTCAGGATTGGATGCTATTTTTCCCATCAACACTATGGAGAAGCTCTGAAGTTCCTTCTTTAACTGTGGAACAGAATGTCATAAAAATATTCTTGTGTGGCTGAAGATTTGGATTTCAAACAGAGAGGCTAAGAAAAGCTGGAAGAGACAGCTGGCGTTTCGCAGCTCAAGGGAAAATAGTGAAAGGAACTGTTTGAAACAGGGTTTCTGGTTTTTGGGGGTTTTTTTAAGTAAAGATGCTCAGATTTTGAAAAGATACAAGGTTTGTAAATGTTATTAGCAAGCTTATAGGTTCATCTGTGGCATCATGTGTGCAAAAAGACTTGAAAGACACTGTGCGCTAATCAGGTGCACACAAACTTGTCTGGATCATTTCTGAGATTTTTGTCTTTAATTTCCTCAAAAGACAGGAGGAGAGGAGGAAAGGAGAAAAAAAGTCCATTTTTCTGGAGCTTATTCTTCTGACTTACTGTATCAAGTATTCAAAGATCCATTTATCTTCAGGATGAATTTTCAGAATATAAACAACTCAATAAAACAAAATCAAGCCATAAAAAGAAGGATTATAAAACTACAGTACCAATGCTACATTCCAAAAGCAGAGCAGTGAAAACACAAAGAGTCTTTTTGTTGTCTGAGTAAAAAAAAATAAAAATGGATAGCTAATTATCCCTCTTTATATAGCTAAATGATTCACCTTAAACAAGCCTTTGTGAGAAATTCCTGTAAAAATTACAGATAAAACCAATAGATTTCTACAGCAATTAAGTAAACTGTGTAAAAATGAGTTGAATAACTAAATAATTCAATAGGAAATTATAGCTGTGCTATAGAATTTTTATGAACTTTTATTAAAGTATTACATTCTTATTACAGAGTACCATAGACTTGGATAAAAATTCTGCATAAGAAGTTATAGTTCTCTACTAAAATCTGATCTTCTCTCTAAGTAGGGATAATTTCATATTATCACAAAATATCCTATTTTGTATTATGAACATAATTATTTGCTCACATCATTGATTTTCTGAGTCCTGTCTCCCGCTTTTGATGAAGAAGACAAGAATGAACTGAGTTGATCAGCCAAAAGCTTCCAGACCAAAAAAAATTATTCCCAGCCTCTGAAAATGAAGACTTTCCATTAACTGGTAATACTGTGTCTTTTTCTTGACATCTTAGAACAACCTGTTAAGCAAGCACAAGTAACGCAAGTATCACAGAATACTTGGGAAGAATATATGAGACCTTTATATTGTTATAGGTTTTTCTCTAAATCGACTTTAAAAAAACCCAACAGCAGCAAAACCACGTGCTTTTCCTTGGTGTGCAGTGGAGGGGAAGGGTTCCCTTTTCCCAGCTCCCCAGGGCATTCCCTGGACTGTCAGCAGGCACGCGTGGGATAGCCGCAGAATTAGCTCACGTAATGGTGATTTGTAATCAGCTTCACTGACTCCTCGTCCTCCATCCATCATTTCCTTCGGTGAGCGCTCCAAGTCTTTGCTCCTGAACTACTGGGGAGAAGAATTCGTGAGTTTTAGGTCCAGTCAGTGTCCGAGAGGGTTGCAAGTCCCGGCTGCAGGGGAATCTCTGTGCTGCATCCAGCTGCTCTGGTCTGTCCCTATATCTGAGGGCACTTCTGTTTTTCCTTTAAGAGTGACCTTCTAAATTCAGCACTTTGAAACTTAAGGTTGAAATCAAAACCTTGAGATTTAAATGCATTTGCTGGGTAATCCACGAGACGAAGAGACAATGGAAGAAGATTCAGCAAACTAGGGTTCTCCTTTTGGCTCACAAAACTTCCTCAAGGCCAAACTAGCTCCTTTTCTGGAGAATAACTCCACAATCTAATTGTGTAATGTCATGGTAACAGCAGCTGAAACCCGTGACCAGACATTACCCTGCTAGTGATGTCTGTGCGGTACTTTTTTCTGAATTTTGGCTAACTTTGTTGAAGGGAGATTTGAGTTTTAACTGGTTGCTTAAGATTTTCAGCCAACAAGACAAAAAAATAAAAATTTGCAGACTAATACAATCTTTAACACCTAAAGGGAAAAAAAAAAAAAAAAAAAAGTCCTCATTAACTTGTGGAATTGACCCAGGATGTGAACTATAAGAATTTGTTTGGCTTTTGGGATTCAAACTTGATTCATCATCTTCTCTCTCCCTGGGTTTCCACAAGGCTTTTAAGATATTTTGGCTAATCACACCTCTAGAGTACAATTCTGCCCACATACCTTGCCCTTTAACATGCAGCTTCTTACCACCGACTAAATGAAGAACCTCAGGGATTAACTTGGGATAGTCAGATAACTTTAAAATAGCTAAATCTAGACAAAGCAAATCATACCTTATGCAACTATTATTTAGGAGCTCCTTTTAGCATGTCTGATTATCACTGTTGCCGTAGGACCCTGCATATTTTACTGGAGAACACGGTAAAATAGCTTAGATCAGGAAATTATTAATCCCTGAGTTTTTACCTGAAGTGGATTTTAACAAGATTCTCCCTGTTGTACCAGATACACCCTACATCGTTTATAGAGGTGCTGTGATGCCTTAGCCAAGAAGCTGTCAGCATTCAGTGCCATCCTCGCTGTTTATCTCTGCATTATTTGTTTATGTATCAGGCAACAGGTATTTCAAGCAAGCATATTCTGGTCGCAGTGCTCCCCGGTCTGCCCACATCTGCCGAACTCTTCATTTTACCATATCAAGATGCCACAGGAGAAAATAAAAGAACAGCAGCAGACCTAGAGCAGGTATTGTGTCCATTACTTGGATAAGTGTATGTTTATGCAGTTGTGTGTATATATATGGGATTTCCAAGACAGGCTAGAACAAATAATTGTGGTACAAATATATCTGATTCACCGGGGTCTAAATGACAACTGTGGTACATGCTGCATCCTCTTTGGGTTTTTTTTGTTGCGTTTTCTTGGTGTTTGTTTTGTTTTGGGTTTTTTTTCTTTTTTTCTCCCAAACACTGAAAACAGGCTTTGGAGCTGTATTTAGAAGCGGAGACTCCCATTTGGGTTCCCTCAGTAATGTTAAATTGTCATAAATCCCTTAGAAGTTCTGTTCTATTTCATGGGAGTAGGAAGAAAGCAGGAAGGGTTTAGGGGGAGGATTCCTGCCAACGTGAACTGAAGTAGGCTCGTAAGGCAAAGTTTATGAGGCTATCAAGAGTCGAGAAAGCACTGGAGGACAGAGCTGAGTGGTAGACCTGGGCAGATCAGAACTTTGTTGCTCTGGGGCCCAGGGATGGGGTCGGATTATCCGCCTGCCCTCTTCTTGATGCTGGCAGCGGGGTTGCGCCGCTGCGGGTTGTTTTCTCTGCGCAAGGCCGAGGCAGGTTATGGCAGCTGGAGGACTCTATCTCCCTGCAGACCCAACAGGTCCTGCCCACCAGCTGGGCCTAGCGTACTGTGAACAAAAGATAAAACACTGTGCTGGGCAAAAAAATCCCGAAATATCTCTCAGCTTATTCCCTCAGATTCGGGGAGCAAAGGTAAGTAGCCCTGAGTGGAGCACTGCTGTAGCTCTGCCTCTCCGTGCGGAGTGTCTGCGGCTCAAGCAGATGGACCTGGTGTTGGTGTGGGCTGTATGAGCGTTGGGGTGGAGGGTGCCATCGGCTCCCAAATATCAGCCTCAGTGCTAGGGTGAAATCCTCAGCGTTACGGGATGCCTGCTGTTCCCTGGGTGGCACAAGGGTTTTAGCATTTCTCTTTGGATTTGTCCCTCAATTTGTGAATGAGCGAAGTCTTCCCATCAGCGCATATATCAACAGTATCTTTCCCTTCTTGTGTTCTTGTTTTCTAATAGCCTTTTCATCTGCCTGACCTGTTAGTGGCTGTTGCAATTGCCTCTTGCAGTGGTCTAAAGCCTCGTTAACTTAGCTGTGGGCCTCACACCACCAGGTCACCCATATTCTTAAGCTTTCCCTTGCTCAGCATCCTTAGCCATCGTCTTTTTTTTGACAAATTATTTTCCTCGGCAATTTTCACCACCCATGTAATAAACAAAAAAGATGGAGATTTACTGCTCTGCAAAACCTTTCCTCCCTTTTCTCCTTCATCTCCCTTCTCCTTTCCTCCATCACAAATTGGCAAAGAAGCCAGTCCATAAACTTTCAAATTTACATCTGACCCAGCTCCCCTCTGGCACTCAGCAGCTTATTGTATTTTGCCAGTTACTCCCTCTCTTTGTCCCTTCCCTTTCCCCTCCCTGTTAAAATGGAGTCCCTGTGGCTGTGGAGAAAGGAAGCCCTGACAGCGCTCTCATGACTCTTTTTGTGGACAAGAAGAAATGTCATTTTCAGTGGGACTCCAGCAACTTCTCTGGCATCCTGCAGGGTCCAAATGGTAACCTTTGAAGAGAGAGAAACTATTTTCCATTTGCAGCCAGGTGTTTCCTGTGGAGAAGTATCTCCCCTGCTCCCATCAGGATGATCAGAATATTTTTCTTATTAGCCTGCAGGTGCTTCCTTCCCCTTCCTAGTTACTCCAGTAGAAAATGGCATTGTTTTCAGTGGGAACTGCCCAAGGAGGGCCCCAAAAGGTGTCTCTGCCCTCAGCTCTGAAGCATGTTCTGATACTCTTCCTGTTTTGTCATCCATTTGGCCTGTGATCCTTCACTATCCTTTTCCCAACGTGTTTCAGAGGCCATTCAACAGCTTCTCCCTGTACCTGAAGCCACTGGGATGAGTACTGGGAGCAGACGTTTTTGCTGATGACAGCTTAAGTTGCTTCTTAGGTACTTTGTATAGTCTTCTTTTCTGGTAGGAACAGAAATCTATTTTGTGTTCATGAGCAAGCAACAAGCTATTCAAAAGCTTGTATGTGAATTTGTGTGTTTGCAGGTGCACACCCAAGGGAGTTATAGTTTTGGATGATTTTTCTAATTTGGAAGAGAAACTTCAAAGTGTACAGGAACAAAATGGAAATAGTTTTCACAAACACTGCAATGGAATAAGGTTTCTTAAGGAAGCACTTAATTATATAGGTTCCTTTTTTCATGGTGTCGTATCACACATGGAAGCTACTCTCCAGACTTGAGACTTGTGGTAAGCCTGTCCAGAGACACAGTGAAAATAATTTCTGTCCCTGGAGAACTTGCAGTCAGAATACATCAGGTGGAAAGGAGTTACAGAAATTAATGTTTTAATTCTGCAAAAGCCCTTGTTTCAGTACCCAAGGGAGGGATATTTGAACTCATTCCCAAAATCAAAAGTCGATGAAACCGAGTGAAATACCACAGAAGGGCACAAAACCCACCAGGCACACCGTAGGCACAGATTTACCAGAAGAATGAGGTGTGCTTCTCTTCCCCTCCTATTAGAGCCTCCTGAAGTCGGGGTGTCTGCTCGCGGTCATACGACACGGAGGCGGTGATGCAGCCCCGAATCTACCATGTTCACAGGCCGGGTACCAGAAGAGGCAGGGGACACTCTGTGGGCCCGATCTTCTGCTCATCCGACCTGGCTTGGAAAGGGAGAAGCCATGTAAATCGTGAGGGTGCTGCACGCTAACTTTTGTTTGCTAGGACGAGCAAGGCTAGGGACAGCCGACGGAGTGGGACGATGGGAAAAGTGATAGAAACAGTAGCTGAAGAGGGAATTCAAACTACATCTCCCCACATGAAATCCTGAAGTTGTCGCGGGCCGTGTTTATCACCGTGAGGTTTTGGGGCAACTCATTTAACTGAGCTGTATTTCTTCACCTGAGCTAGACCATTGTTCTGTGGTCCCTAAGTACATAATTCTCGTTGACTTCAGAGGCAGCTAAATGTCCGTGGTCCCTTGAAAATCTAGGTCTTAGTTTCCCACTTGTCAAAGTCTATAATACTGCTCTGTGCCGCTCATATTTTATGAGTCTAAACACAGTAAGCCACGGGTTGTTCGGTACAGTAATAGTGGGACTGTGGAAGTTGTCCTAGGCCCTGCATCACACTTGATAAATATACCTTTCCATGCAGTTTTCCATTAGGGTGGCACATTTGTGCCTCATGCTCTTGTTGAGACTGTGGTTAGATGGTAGATGTCATTTTCTCCTTGAGCTGATGTACCACTGTCATTCAAGTGCCCCAAATAATTTTTTTTGTGTACACACAGTACCAATCATTGTCATATCTGTTTGCAGATTACATTTAGAAATGTGAACTCTGCATTCCTGGTATTTCCCATTGGAGACTAAAGTACCTTTTAGAAAGTTTAACTGCTCAACAGCTGAAAAAACCCCACTACATATGATGTTGGGGAAGTTTTCTCACTGTGCAGCATGGGACAATTCCACCTAATACATAAATACAGAATTTCTGAGGACCTCGGAATGCTTGATCCACTCCAATTTCTGTAGTCTTGTAAACTTATTTTTCACAGCTTCATAAAAATCAAAAGCCTTTTCATCATGCAGCATCCGAAAACATTTTGCATATTCAAAAAATCTTGTATTTATGACCAGAATGTTGTGCTTTGCTTTGCTTTTTTTTTTTTTTTAAATTGGGTCACTTGGTTGCCCTGTTTCTTTTCACAGTAACTGAGGATAGACTACCAACCTGCTTAAAAATGTAGAAATAATTGGCAGTTGTAAAATGCTGCTGTTTAATTTGCATGTTGTCACTGCAACACCACTAAAATATCCCAAATCTTGCAAAAACAGCCACCCAGAATTGCCATTGGCCACTTGGGTTGGCATGCAGTTGTTACACCATCTTTATGGACGGGCTCGGTGAATGTGATGATTACAGAATTCAGCTCTGCTGCTTCAAAAGCACCAAATTCTTTCTCTTCAGTGAAGGGCAACCCTCTAATTAGTAGCATTTCAAGTAATTTTTGAGTAATTTTTAGCACTAATCCAATTCAGAATGAATGTGCGGTAGGAGGATAGTCTACTTACAATTCAGTAGAGGGCAGTGGTACAAATACACAGATATGATTACTCAATTTCAGTGTGGAATTTTACTCTATAGGAAGATTCCGAAGAGTTATCTTTTTATTTATCCATTTCACAAATTATCTTCTCTCCACACTGTTTGCTAGTGGAGGCTTTTTGTCAACCATAGCAAATGTGTCTCCTGTTAGTCAAATGAGATGTAAGCAGAAGATACATGAGAATTTAAAGTAAGGCTTTCATCTCAGGTAAACTTTTCAGTGTTTTCATGGGTTTCCCTTTAGTTTTCCATTTGCGCGCTTTTACCTGGCCTATTCAAAATAGCCATAAAAGCAGAATGCAAAATAGGTATAGGAGCAACTTGTTATGACATTTGAGGCCATTAATGTTTTCTCTGAAAAGAGCTATCAGCAGTGTAGCAAGCATGATGGAGTCTCTGGCAAATGCCAGCACTAGCAGGCTGATAGCCAACTGTGCTCAACGTGTCGCAACCGTGGCCAGTATCTGTATCCAGCCAAAGAGACAGGGAATGACATGAATGACTGAATATCAAATGGGCAGTGATGAGCTGAGGAGGTGAAATACCTCTGGCAAATTTAACACTACGGAGAGTGGCATTCGGGAAGCCTGTATGTGTATCTGTCTTAGGATTCTCTCCTTAAAGCAGATTTAGTTTTAGTTCTGCTTCTTTGTAGCTGTTGTAGTTTCTATCTGGTTTAATATTCTTTTTTTCACCCACTTTCCTAAGCTTTAGTGTTTCAGCATATTTACTTTTACTGCTTTTCTTTCCTCTGATGTATTTCACCTGTGCCCGTCAACAAAACATTTTAGTAACAAGACCATGACAGTGAACACCTTCAAATCTTACAGAAAATGGTGCCAGTCAGTCCTGGATATTAAGTTACAGAAAAAGGGGTAAATCATCTTAGTGTTTACTAGGGAGATTTTTTTTAACATCTGTACCTTTGTATGCAGACCAAGTCTTCCACCGGGTGCTTAGCAAAGCTTGGGTCAGAATTTGAGAAATAAAGGCTGGTGGGGAGAGAATGGAATAACATGAACCAGAAGACCTTGTACCAAGGGCTTTTTTCCTTAGCCAGCTTTTCTTGACCAGCTGCTTGTGTGCTGTAGAAGAGGCTGCGTACATACCTTGTCTTAATGTCTTCGAGTCAACTCCTGCCGTGTGACTATCGGCCCTCTCGCCTTCTCATCTTCTGCTCAGCGTACGGAGCAGCCCTGGATTCTCAAGACTCCTTTTGGTCGCCTTTGTTCATCTAAAGTGCATGGCTTTTATGTCCGGGTTCTCTCTGGGTTCATATCTGCTGCTCAGTTCTTTTCCCACAGTAACCCCAGGGAAGTCCTCCACCTTGGGCTCTCGCGGTATCTCTGGATACTAATGGCAGCTGGAATTTAGCGTCTTTCATTAAAGGATCTCAAGAAAATCCTGCTGGCCCCTGGAAGTCAGTGATTATGCTCTTTTCAGTGCTAAGGCAAGCAAGCTTTAGATGCCTCCTGTGAAGTAACCGAGGTTGTGCATGGCCAGTGACACAGTTTACGTAACCCACGTTTGCCTTGACTCCTGATTCACTGTTGTAATGCTGGTTCAAGTTGCTTCCTACCAATCAATGTGCATAATTCTTTCCTTAGTTGTTTATTGATTTACTCAATGAATTGAAGTGTAGCACTCATTAGTTGAGATCCTTACAAAGTATCTGTAAAATTATGTAGATTCTTAGCTAGTACATACTGGCATAGTTGAATCACATTCAATTAGCCTAAACCAATTTACACCAGAGGTTTCAAAATTTAATAAAGGTATGGGAAAATGCCCTTCTGAGTGATAATTCTGTTTCTTGGTGCACATGGTTCTTTCACAGTCCTAATTCTGACAAAATGCTAAGAGAAGCCAAATTAATTTTTGTTTTGTTCCATTTTTAAATTGGAATATCTTTTTTTCCTTCACAAATTGTCTGTTATTATTATTCATTATGTGTCCTTTGATGAAAAATGATACATGAAGAATGGTTTCTATTACTGAATTATTTTTGCACATCATGCTTAATTCTGCAAATGAAGCAGATAAAGTCAATGAGGCTCAGTTAAGGACCAAAACTAATTCTGAAAGCTAATTATTTTCACAAGGGAGACTCTTGAAGACTATAAATTAGGAGGTTGCTATTCTAAGAAGTTTTGTCTTCAGCTGAGTTTATTGCATCTCCAGGAGTGAGAGAGGAACAGGCATAGGCCTGAGGCCAACCTGTTCCCCAGCTGAAGGTCTGTCTGTTCAACTGGAGTTGCATGGCTCTTTTTCAAACAGGCCAATGTACTTTGATTTTTCCTTAACTGCTTTTAAACAAAAATGCATCCATGGTACCCCTTTGAATGCAGAAATAAAGGGATGCACAAGACCCAAAATGTTTCCCATTGAAACCTTTTCGTTACCTCGGTGGCTAAGATCAGCCTTTGTGTGGAGATTTACTTCAAAGACACTTTAGTAATATTGTAAACAAATTATATGAGTCAGAACCACTCCTAGGTTGAAGTCTGATAACCTGTGATCCACTGAGCTAGGAATAGACTTGATAGAATAAGAAAGGCAGAAGAGCCACTTCTCCAATCTCAAAGTGAGCATCCTAAGTGATCTGCAGTTCACAGATCCTTGTGGGACCACGTGAGGACCAGAAACATTGTCAGGTCCAACTTTGGAGAGCAGTGTCCAACCCCAATGTGAATTTAGCCCTTTAGCTGTGTGTAACCTGCTCATTGACCTCAAATACTGACATTTGTAAACCATTGCATGTGATTTCTATTTCAGATAATTTTTGTAAGTACAGAAATGCATTTTTCTCCCTCTTTCTATACTGTCTATATGTCCATTTTAAGAGAATCTGACTTTCCACATAAAGAGAAGCGAAAACATTGTACCAAGCAAGCAAACATTTTAAAAACATATCTGAATACATCTGCGCTTCCCGCAGAAGTGTGTGTCAGGACTCTCCAGAGCTCCCTGAGGAAGGCAGATGTCTGATTCTCACAAGAACTCCTGGCGCTTTCGAAGGTCTCAGGCTGTTATTCCTTTTTTGACTTGTTCAGGTTCCATAAAGACCCAGGCAAAAAAGCTGCACCCAGAAAGCCACTGGGAGAGCATATAATTAATTGAGCCAAGGAAATATGCTGTATACTATGAGCAGCATGAGGAGTTGCTGCCTGTTTTGACACTTTGCATATAGTCCTGGCACAGTGATGGCTGTTTCAAGCTTCTGCTGAGATACCGGTAGTTTCAGGCAGAAATAACTTCATTCTGAGTTCCGTTTGTACAGGGAGTAGTACAATGAGGTCCTCATTCATGATCAGGTAACAATGCAATACAGTAATAATAAACTTCAGTTGTGACCATAGCTTCTCTCTGCCTTTCTTCCTTTTTCTTACTACTTCACTCGTACTGCCTCTCCCCTTCCTACTATTCCTTTTCATCTCGCCAGATGAGAATATTGGTTGAGCTTTCTCTCACGCGCTCAGCTTGCCTCCTAGGAAGCTGCCGGGGCAGCTCTCGGCTTTAACGTCCCTGCTGGTGCTGTTGGTTTTCCCTCTTCACTCTGCACCGCAGGAGTCCTCAGGCAGACCAGGTCAGATCTTGGTGTTCCTCCATGTCACTGGTGCCCAGCAAAGTCTCTGGCCCCTTCTCAGGCTGACTTTCTCGAGGTTCTCCTATTCTGCCATTTCTTGCCCAAATCCTTGATGAAACCGTTCTCCAATACTAGACAGCACCATTTGCTAGCTGCTTGCTCAGTCATACATCCCACTAATCCTCTTTTGGTATAGACGGCATCATGTATGGCTTTTACCTCTACTGATTGCGTAAAACATGATTTTACACCTGACCATTTTGTGCGGCTGTCACAAAGTGCTGAAGAGGAATGACACAATGTGGTCGGCTCTTTTCTGCCATTTACTGTCTTGTGGTTGCTTTTTTTCCTAGGCTCAGCTGCCCCAGCAGCATCCGAATCTCAGAGGAGCGTTGTTAGTTCATGTCTGGGAGTGGAAATGGCCAGGATGATATTTTTCCTGTTATTCCCATTAATGTACTTCCTGTTATTCCCCGGTTTACAGCATATCGATCTGCGTCTGTTGCTCCAGTTTTAGAGATGAAGCACTCTTTATAGTCATCAATCTCGGTTATTAATATGCTCAAATTCTTAAAGAGGGATATAATTTGCTTCCCAGGCTTTCTTCATGTACTGCACATCTTTGTGTCACCATCCCTGCTGCTCTGAGCTCAGCAGGTGGCTCTTTGGAAGCAGGTGGTATTTTTTCTTGCTATTGGAAGAAATATATTTACTGCTCATTCTGGCACCCGTGAAAAAATTGTAAACTTTAAAGAGATATATTAAAAAATATAAATAAAACGCCTGTAAGAGTTTTATTGCCAAATTAGTATTGGATCAAAGGCACCTATTCAAGTGATCGGCAGACAGAAATGAAGTGTATAAGCCAAGAGTATTGAAAGAACCATTAAAAATGTTAAAAAAAAATAAAAGAGGCAGATAAATCTCATACTGTGATGAATGATAGCCAAGGAACATCTAATCATATCTGGGTAGCATTTACTGAAATAACTCAACCAGACAAAAATGAAGAACATGAAAAAGATGGTGTAAAAATTATTGGAATGTTCTTTTTTCTGACAATTTTTCATTAATCTTCAAGAAGGAATAAGGATTTATTTAAAACAAATTAAATTAAATGGTGAGCACTAGAATATGGTTCCTCTTGATCTTGGTATGGCCATAAAAACACAATGTTCTCCGCAACTGCATATTAAGGGTTATGGGGTGGGGGTGGTTTTTTGCAGTTTTCCAACCACCTCTCCCTAATAAACCAGCATGCAGAACAGCGGCTACGTTCGCTTGGAAAATTGCTCACTGTTGTAAGAAAATGTGAAATACATGAAGCATCTAGCAAATGAACATGCAAAAGCCGCAAAACAAGCTATCAACACCATGTCTATAGGCTTCCATTCCTTGATTAATCTATTTGGATTTTTTGCTTTTAACGGCAACGTGCCTGAAACTTCTTGGATATAATTAACAGTGATATGGAGAAAGTGGCTTTGTGCCTATTGTGGCAAACCGACCTAAAAAAAGGAATGTTTACCAACAGATTGGACCAAAGCTTGGCTGCTTCACTGTAGAAAGAGATTTCACGGGGTCTTATCTATACAAACGCTCATCTTTTCTGTCGTGTCCTTTAAGGAGGAACAGCTTGCTGCATTTCTGCTAGAGCTCTGCTGTTGTCATCAGAGTTGTGGCAAGATAATCTAGTGATCTAAAAGCTCTGTGGAATGTCTCCCATGAAAGAGAGCATGTAAGAGTATGGTCTCTCTCTGTGTAACCCAGAAGAATAGATGGAACATGCGATTTGTTTAAGCCACACTCTGTGGTCAGTAAACACTTTCAGATTTGAGCTGGCTCTGGTACATACTTAAGGATTAGGGAGCAGCTGGCTTGAAACTTATTGCTGGATGAAGTGAAATTTGGTTTGGGGACTTGAAGTGCAAGCTGGGGTAAGGACTTAAACTATTCATTTTGATTTAAGTACATCACATGTTATGAACGTGCTCTAAGATCACGGAGCTGGCCACTCGACTAGCGAAAAGTTATTCGTTACGAGCAAATGAGCGTTAGCAATTGAAATGCTTCTCTTCGCTCCAATAGTAAATGGAGTTCGCCGATGTACGGCTGCTGGCTGGTCCCGCAGACACCTGCACGTGTGAGCGTAGCGTTCTTTCGGGGCTCGATTCCCCTTTGCTGCTGGGCTGCTCCTGCAGAGGTGTGACAGGGCGGCTTGTTGCTCTCAGTCGTTGCTAACTGTGCACAAACCACCCTGGACACGGTGCTGGCAGATGCGTGCGGCTCTCGCAGAGTCCCTCCTTGTAAGGTGATAGGAAATTGTGCTCACAAAGTCTGGTGCCTCTGCAAAACCTTTGCTTTGTGCGCGGCTCCATTTCCTCTCCACCTATTGGCAATCTAACCCAATGATCGAGAAACAAATGCGTTTCTTATTTGCTCCTTTTTTTTCCAGATTTCAGAAACACTGATCCAGAAACTGAACCAAAACCTGGTCCATTTTGAGTTGAAGCCAGGGGTTCGAATCCTTGTCCACGCTGCCCATTTAACAGCAGGTCAGTATCCTCTTTCTGTGTACGCCCTCTCTGTTGCTCTGTAGCACAGCAAGTAATATATTCCTTGATGGCAGTAGTGTGCTAACAGCTGTATTTTAAACATTTATTATTTTTATGTCACAATAACAACTCAGTGTATGGGCAGACGTTAAAAAGCCTGCTCCACCTCCCCTTTCTTTATCATGCTAAAAAGATATAGTGGCTTTTGCATTTACAGCTAATCCTTTTGTTTACTTTTGAGCAAGAAATTGCTGCTGTTGTTAGAAATGCAGTATAACTAGCAGCAGAAATGTGTACCTCTTGGCTGTCTCTGAAATATTCAACAGCTGAGCAGCACCGTGGCATATTCAGCGTGGATCACACAGTGCAAAGGTTACCAGCTAGCCTTGGATATATTCAGATATTCTAGAGTCAATGAACATTCAAAGCAACTAAGCACAGTTCAGAAGCTGTTCAGCAGTCTGAAAGACTAGAATCAGTTTACATATGCACAAACATAAGATTAGGCAGTTTGGACTTTAACTAATCCTCTCTCAAAGTGAGCCGTCTCCAAAGTCCTGATATTTAATTCCATGTGTCTCTCTCTATTCTGTATACTAACCCCTCATTTCACAGCACAGGTCCTATTTAACTATTACAAGAGATGGGACAAACAAATCTGTGCTCAGGTTTCTTAGGGATTCCTTTTCTCCAGGAGCTGCTGATAACTCTGGTCAGTTGGTATCAGCTTCTTCTGCTAACTAACAAACTAAAAGCCTCAGTTCACTTGTACCAGCAAGCTGCTCTCCAAAAAGCTTTTTATGGTATGAACAGGTCTGCCCAAGCTGGTGTCAGTCCATGTGCTGCCTTCTCCATCAAGGGGAGGAAAAAGGGACTGTTAAGAAAGAGTGTAATGTGACTGCATTTAAATCCCCCAAGGAGAAAGCCTTGGTGTTTGCAACATTTCTTATTTCCCAAGCAGAATTGGCTATAATATCTGCCCTGGGAATTTTTGCTGCATGTTTCTGCTTTCCACTAGCCGTGGAACAGATGATCAGATGCTTACTTTTACACGTTAGAACCAAAAGCATAAAAAAGCAGAGATGCAGCACAGCTGAGTAATCTCTAAAGAAAAAAAAGCACAACAGATTGAGAAGTCAGTTTGTTTGATTTTTTTTTCTCCTGTAGATTGTAAAAAGAAATGTAACAGACATATGACAGAAGAATTGAGTGACTTTACATTTAAGTTTTAAATTCATATACATTTTACATAATAGTTGTTACCAAAGAAGCAATCCTTGGCCTGAATTTCCAACAATGACCGGTGATACTATCTGTACTTTCAGAAAAGGAATGCTCAGTGCCCATCTCTTAAAAGAAATGCGTCTGAAAGCGTCTTAATGTGAGCTTCAAACATAAGTTACCTGCAATTGCTCATCATTTTTTATATTTGTTTCTGGGCATTTACTCTTCCAATGCACATGGCTCTTTTCCATTTTGGTCAGTGTTCATTAAAGTCAAGATCAAATCCCAAGTGAACATTTGGAAATGACTACTCTGGCCCCGAATATACTGTAGGCCTTTTCTAAAAAATTATAGTTAGAAAGGATCACATTAAATATTCATGGGAAAGGCTCATCTTTACCTCTTGCTACTGAAGGGACATTCCTGATTTCATGTCGTGGAAACAGATGACACTGAAAATCCCATATCCAGCCCTGCCTTTAATAGAAGACGAATCCGGATCCGAGTTTTGTGCTGTATGTAGGAGCCTCCAGCACCTTCTTGGAGAGGAATTCTGGGCATCCCCGCCCGCGGGAGTGCGCAGGGTCCCCGGCTGCTCCATCCGTGCTCAGAGCTGCCTAAAAGCCGGGTAGCTCCGGTCCCGAAGCCAGGTGGTTCGTGGAGGTACTGTAGCATTTTTGGGGGGCCACTAAACCGCGTCTGCTGCCCCGAGTGGAGGGAAAGGCAGGCTCTGTCGGGGCGGCACACCGCCGTGCTGCAGAGCAGCCTGGGCTGTTTGTCGCCAGCTCGGGCTGGAGCGGAGGGCGCTCGGCTCAGACGCGCCGCGTGAATACACGATCCTCGTCGCCGAAAACGCGCCTTTTTATTTGTATTTACACAAACACCAGGAATGAGTACTTCTTGTCCATAATAGATGCAAATACTCATTTGTTCTGCAATGTAGGTTTTGGTTTTTTTTTTTTTTTTTCTCTGCAAAGCTGCTGGTGAGATGTGAGCGATTGCTGTAACTGGCTCCGCAGTGTCCTGTAGGAACGCTACAGGATTTTGTCTCTTGCAGAAATAGGATTCACTAAGAATGCAAAATGAGCCTGGACTGCCAAACTAGATATTAAAAAGCCTAGAGAGCAGCCACTGTGAGGTCTTCAAGGGAATATGGCTCCTTATCAAGCTGCAGAGGTCATGACTCGGTTCCCTGTCTAAATAAAAGGCCCAATTTCATAACATCAAAACCAGGGATTAGTTTAGAATTTTACAAAATACCAAAAGAGAGATTTACTTTGCTGCTGAAAATTATTGTTTTGGCTGTCAAAGAAGAAGAAGAATTGTCCTTTTGAAATCCAAGCTTTTATAAAAAAATAAATGAAATAAAGCAGGGAAACCTGGAACACAAGCCAGCACCCGAAGCACTCCCTAGAAAATGCAATCCAAGGGGATGCATATGGCCCAGAGGTGCTGCTTTGGTCTATGGTATCCCTTCTTTCCCGACCTTCTCACTGGGACTCTGTGTTGGACTCCGGGCAGCTATGGGCTGTAGTTGACTGAACCACAAAGCTCAGCATGTGTTTTTTTAAGTGCACACATATGTATACATATGCTTACATGTATGTTCCTCCCTGTGTGTGTGCCTGGTCTTGGAGAGCAGAAATTTCTGCAGCAGAGGAGCTGCAGGGAACAAAAGTGCAGGTATCTAAACTAGCTTTTTGTGGTTATTCAAGCAGAACCTGTAGAAATGAGCCTCTGTGTGTGTGTGGTAAGTGAGCATGTGCGTTCCCTGGAGCACAGAAGAGTGACAGGCATTGGCCTCAGCACATTTCACACCTCCGTCTTTTTTGTTCAGGCCGCGCTGGAGGAAGGATTAATTTATGGCGATTACGGACAACAGATTGCAATCCATTCATCATGTTCATTCCTTCTTCTCATGAAAAAAACCCAGACCAATGTCCCCAACCCAACAGACAACAGCCTCACCTCTAAGGCAGAGTGAAATATGCCAATATTCCTCACAAAGCACTTAAATAGCTGTTTATTCCAGACTCTCAGCACAGCATCGTAACGAGAACATTGAGTGATGCTGAGCCTGAATTGGTCAGGGAGCCACTTTGTCATCCCGCAGAACTGCAGAGACCCGCAAAATACAGAGGCAAAGGGGGCAGAGTGGAGGTGTGCGAGGAATTCGTAACAACGGTTGGTTTCCTCCCGGTGCCTCTCCTCCCTGAGGATAGCCTGCTTGATATGGGAAGGAGAAGATTTTTCACTTCTCTTTGTAAACGTTGGCTTTATCAGGCTGGGTAACAGCCTGCGTGTGCCTGGGCGAGCATTTGCTTGCGCGTGCGTGTTTTCTTGTGTCCTCTGGCTCTGGTTTAGGATGGGTCTGTTCAGCGCACGTGAGGAGGGGCAAGAGAAAGAGGCTGCATACGGCAGGAGCTCGAGTTAACTTCCATCGCTTTGCGGAGGGAGGCACTACCTGCCGCTGCCTTGTCCCGTGTGTAACGCCAGGTAGAGACTGTCGGTGGGGACGTTTCGGCCGCGGGCATTAGCTCCGTGTAACGGCACAGCTACAGCCGCGTGTCTGTCTGCAGCATGTTTCGCCGGCGTCTGCATGAATGGCTGAGGCCGCCGGACCTACGTGGATCCCTTTTGGAATGCTAGATGTCTGTCTGTTTGCGTGTGTGTACGAGTGATGGAAACGGTAATACAATTTACTTTGTGTTTCTGGGAAAGCTACTTTTCTGGCTGTTTGTGTGGCCTTCTTTTGCAAGGGGCTATGAAAAGGTGGTGAGCAAAGCTGAGAAGCAGCAGAGAGGGGCTTTTTGTTTGATATGGGATTTTAGTTTTGGGTTTTTTTTCTTGAACCTGTGCACTCTCTGGCATGGAAGAGTCGTGAGAGAGAGAACAGGGCACCAGAGGAAAGAGGGTAGAACATGTTCAGAACAGTAGGAAGGGGATAAAGGAGGAAACTGATAATGTCAAAGGTGTGAGAAGAGCTTGCCGTGGTGAGGCACGGATGCTGAGGCAGTGTCTGTGAAGGGGACTGGACTGCTGGTCGGGGAGGAAGGGAACGATGGTGAGCATTGTTCCTTCAGTAAAAGTGAGGACCCAGTTGCTCATTATTCACTGTGCATTGGGAGCTACTCAAACTAGCTCTAAGCAAAACAGAAAGTCAACATGACAAGTTAGCCCATGGGTAGCTCCAGGATCATCCAGAAAATCCTGGTTTTGGTACCCAAGTGACTTCATTTGCAGCTACCTTAGGTAATTGCAATATGAGAGAGTATGTTTCAGGCAGTCCTCTAATAGGCCAGAGAGAAGAGGTCTCTAAGGAGAAAGCTACGGGGCTTCACGTCGAGGGGTAGGGTGAGAAACGCAAGTGGCCTGAACTCAGGTTTCTTCCCAGCTGGATTAGAAAGAGAGAGAATCCCTGGAGACATGTGGATGGGTGAGGCCTGGGGGCAGCTCTAACCTTCTCTCCCTCTCTTGCAGCTCCTCTGGTGGACCTCACTCCCAGTCACAGTGGTTCAGCTATGCTGATGCTCCTCTCCGTCGTTTTTGTGGGACTAGCCGTGTTTGTAATCTACAAGTTCAAAAGGTATGACGCTCCCTGAGCCATTTCCTTCTCCCCATTGCCACCTTTCACTGAGGTGTTTGGGCTTGGTTTTGCTGGGTTTTCTTTTTTTACAGTGATTTGTTTCTTGGTTTGTAAAAACTGATGCTACATCGTCGGCCAGAGTACCCCACAATGATGGTTTCTGTTAATGTTTTAGGAAGATTCCTGGCCTTAATATATATGCACAGATGCAGAATGAAAAAGATCAAGAGATGGTCAGTCCAGTCAGTCAGAGGGAAAGCATACCTAATGTCCCTCAAAGTGAGCTGATGATCCCTGAGCAACTAGTAGATGAGAAGGTGGAAGTCCAACCCATAGGTAAATAACTTGCAGCATCCCGCAGCTGGTCAGACTCTGACTTATAATTGGCTAACCCTTTTCTCAGCCTCCCCCCTTCCCATATTCCTGCACACTCCTCCTCCCATCCTCTTCTGCTGCAGCGTTAGTTTTGCTACAGGAAACCTTGCTAACTCTCCCCTCTCTCTCGCTGCCATGTGATGAAAGGGAGGGGAACAACTTTAGGCTTTTTCTTTCTCCTAGTTGCTCTGTGTAGATCCCCTCCCCTTCTCAAAAATCCTGCCAGCACTTAACTTGCGCTATAAAGCAATTTAATTTATTTTGCTGGGGCTGATGTAGTTGCGGGGTTAAACCCCACACCTGAGGCATATGGAGGAGAACTTCGGCCACCCTCACCTGGAAGATGGAGGTGAGCAGGTGACTCGGTAAGTCAGATCTAAAAGCTAAATATTCGTTGATGTTTTGACTGCTGTGGCCTTCGCGCTGTGCCAGACGCTGTTGCCAGCAGCAATTCTAGTCTGGCTGATTCCCAGGGAAATCGAGCAAAACCTGGGATCTCAGCATTGCACAGCTGGGTTTGCCCTCAGGCTGATTTCTCCCACAGGCCTCTGTGGTTGCAAATTTGCAAAGCAGACTTTCGTAGGACCTAAAGTGAATAGACTTGAAGAGGGCATACTGGGATCAGTCACACATTTGCTCGTGCTTATATGTTTTGTTATACCCTGACTATAGTAAAAGTGTTGGGATGGAGCAGGGGGGTCTCAGCCTGGGGGCATGTTCTGCTGAAGCTAGCGTTGCTCGGGCATTGCTCGACTTCATTTGTGAGGTGACAGTTCTGCAGGCCAAGACCAGAGGTACTGTACAGGACCCCCGTAAATAAGGACACGGACCTATTTTAGAGGAATTAAAGTTTATAGCTGTTCTGATTCGGACAGGAGTGAGGCATAGTCGTAACTGAGATCCCTTATTTGCACAATTTCATCAGCTTAACCAAACTTTAGATCCTACCTGAGGATGTCTCTAAATTGTATGGGAGTGTTTGCTAATGCAGGCTTGGTGTCATAGCTACTGCAGAGCGGGAGCAAGGGGAAGGGCAATTAAAGGAAGGAATGTGATGGGCTAAGATTGTGGCCTGTGAAACAACCTGGGAGGAAAAAAGAAGAAAGTCTCTTGATGAAACTGAGGTCTAAGCTGGAAGCCCTGCTGCAATCAATACTGATCTCTCCTCACCTCTTCACCAAGGAGAGATCTGGTAGCTATTGAAAGCTTTTAAGCAGCTGTTCATCAGCAGACCTGGACATCCCTGCTTAGCAGAACACAGGATGGCGTGAGGGGACCAACCTTCCCATGTGGTGTTCCCCATACAGAGCAACCCCAGGCCACAGTCCAGAACCCAAGGAAAGGAAATGCAACCAAGGTAGTCTGGACAGAGGACTTCCAAAAGGCTTGTGGATCACCAAGAGGTTTCAAGCCAAGACCCGGAGCGGTGGGTCCTAAACTTTCACAATTCTTTTTTTCGTTTGTTTTTCTTTCTTTTTCCCTCAGAAGCCTCCAAGTCAAAATTGATATGAGATGCTAAGGGAGAAACACCCAATTTCAGGACAGGAACTCTCTTTCTAGAGTTAGATGGGCTTTGAGCTCCCCCTTTCTAAAAGAATGTAATGACCATGGTTCATGCTGTTCCAGGGTTAGGGAAACACATGTTTTCACAGGTCACTCTGAAGTGGCAGGAGTCGGTCACCTGCTACCTCTATTCAAGGTATCTTCAAAACTGCTCTTGCTGGTGAAGGAAACTAATCCCTTGAAGTCTCTAGGATAAGAGCAGTCAAAAGCCAATTTTGGTGTAGGTTTTCATTCGGTGCAACTATGGCTTTTTTGGCTTTCTGCAATAGCCAGCATTTCTTGTGTTTCTCAGCTGTGCTACCGAACACGGTATTGAACCAGAAATTGGCCTTTTATAACTCCTTGGTTTGCACCTGTAACTGCACTAGCGAGCACAAAAGGTAAATGTGTGGCATGCATAAACTCAATTCTCTGTCAAAAGGAATCAGTCCAACAAACTTCCTAAGAGTGTTTTTCCATCCTGTCAGTAAGATGAATGAGGAAACCGCATCAGAACTCATTGACAAAATGAAAAGGTCTGGACCTAGGTGTGAACAGAATAGAAAGTGCAAAGGCTTTTCACTCTCCTATACAACCACCTCATCTCTTTCTGGAAATCAGCAATTTCTTTTTTAATGAGTTTTCTTTCTTTTGGGAAAACAAAGCAAGACTGTAATTGGGTGTTTCTCTTTTGTATGCTTGTTCAGAAGCTAGGTTTTTTCAACCCCTTTGACTAACATTCAGGGATCCTTCCTTGGAGGAATCTGAATGAATGTCCCTGGATCATTTAATTTTCCTCTCCAAACTCTGGCAGTGAAAAAACATATTTTCTGGACGTGAGTGGTTTAGGCTCTTTAGCAAATGCAAAGCTTTAGGTTATTTATGAAATCTCCAAAACCTTATCATTGCAAATGAGTTACACATTTCCTCTGAGGACCTCAACCCCTCCTTCCCTCGACCCCTCTGCTCTGGCCTCTCCCTCTTCTGTTCAACACGGGTGAATCATCTTCATTAGCAAAAGAACAGGACATCACCTTCCGTGTTTTGAATGACAAGAAAACATTTCTGGGAAGAACCTGTCAGTCTGGAACAGTCGAATCCCAAAGGCCAGCAAGGTGATACCTTCAAACATCTTCCTTGGCTAAATGCATTTGTTATTTACTGACTCTCTTATTTTGTTCTTTCTTTACCACAGGAAGTATTTCCACAGCTGCTGAGCCCCAGAGCACAAAAGAAATCCCTACCTATGTAAATGGTTGAATTGAGGACACCGATATGTATCTATATGTAAAAAAAGAGGAGAGCTCACTGCATTTGGACTTTTTAATTCTTCAGATGACAAAGGGTTTTTAGCTTTAAGCCTGTGCATGTGGACATTATACTGAGACCATAGTGGAACTGCATTGTACAGGTGTTCAATTTTAGTGGGGGGTGGGGGGAGAGGAACTGGTACCACTATTGACTCCTGCAGCCCTTCCCCTCACCCCTCCACTCTCTTTTTTTCTGATCTGTCTCTAATTTGTAGAAAATTCATAATGATATAGGCCAAGAATATGCATGGGGGTCTCTTCTTTAGGGAGAGGGGTGGGCTGGGATGTAGGGGGAGAAGGGCTGGGTGGGGGTGGGAGGGTCATTTAGGGTTCTTGGCTTTAGATTTAACTGCTCTTTTAGCACTTTGGGATGCGGGAGGGCTAGCCGCCCCAGCAGACTTTCGTAGGACACACAGAAAATCACACCGGAGTTTAAAGGCACTGAAAATATTCTTGGTCAGCCTGGTTTCTGTCTTTGTTTGGACTCTGCCCTGCGTTCCTCTAGCTGCAGCTGCTGCCGGTGCCCCACGGCTGTGAGGAGGCCGAGCGTGAGCGTAGGTGATCCCAGCAAGGCCAGGCTCTTTCTTAAACAGCTTTTTTAGCCGACTCGCACCAAGGCATCCCACCCATAGCATCCTTGAAAGATAACTTTTTGCCTCCTAACCTCGAATGGGACAGAACTAGAATGCATTACAGGCAGGGAGGCCCGTCCACGCTGCAGCTGCAGGAGGTTTTTGCCAGCACGAACCTACCCTGTACTTGGTATCAGCCTTACACCTTCAGTTTTGGCTAAGAGAAAGCCCTAATAACACCCTCAGCTGCATTTAGTGCTGACGTTTGGATTTTTCTGGGGAAGTCCCAGGAGACCTCTGCCTTTTGGGAGTCACCCCAAGGCCAGTCAATTTTTTGACACCTTGTTCATGGAATGGGGAGAAGGGAAAGGTCTATGAACAGTTTGCTATGGCCTTCTTGGCAACCCCGCTTGGTTGCAGATCTGCAGACTCCTGCCACTCTGGGCAGAGGAGGGAGAATAAAGGAGGATTTGGCCTGAGATCGTTGCCATGCGTTTTGAGCCGCAGCACCACGGGACCGCTATTGTACAAGATTTGATGTCTTATCAGTAACATGAGCTTGTATCTTACACTGCAAGTAGAAATGAGGCTGCAGGACGTGTTCACATAGACCATGCGAGGGAAGAGAAGGAAAGCAGGCTTAACATACCTCGAACAAGTCCTCCCAAAACACTGGATATCTGGCTGAAGCCTAACCCGTGGTCGTTACAGCTTTCGATTTCCAACCCAACTCAGGTAAACCTAGCACCAGGATTTTGGTTTGAAGTGCACAGTAACCAACATACACTTAATTAACTACGTTAGAGGAAGGCAAATAGAGGCCAGTTCATAATCAGTGTAGCCTGCTTAGGAGGCACCCTGATTCCTGACATGAGTGGGTTTTGTTCAGTAGATGTCGTGCATGGCGACCTGAGTCAAAAGTAGGAGAAACCAGCCTTGTTGGCGTTGCCCAGAGTCCCGGGGTGGGAGTTTGGTGGTGGTGGTGGTGGGTCTGAATTTCTCTGCCACAAATTGGGCATGAGCCCAAATCAACCTACTTGCTGGCGAAGAAAAAAAGTGATACCAAGTGTAAGAACATTACACCCATAGTAGTTAAAAGATCATCACAGTACAGAGTCCTTTGCCTCTTTTATGTAGTTTCTCTGAAGACAGGTAGAAACACAGCAGTTTGTATGGCTTTGCTATTGTCTTTGCAACTACAGCTTTAAGAAAGATGGGAAAGTTTTGGCAGCAGCTGTATAATACTCCCCAATGAAGTCCAACATTAGCCAACTTATTTTTATAGTAAGCCAATCAAAAAGTTTTCTTATAGTGTTGGAACTATTTCTAATTTTAAAATTACTTTTTTCGATGTACTTTTTCATCTTCTTTTTCCCTTTCGTTAAATACAATGTAGTGTAATGTATAATTGCTATTGTTTATTGCTTTTACAGTCATATTTATTAAACAGATTATGTCTCTAAATGAAGGCCCCTGTTTTTGTTGCTCATTTTAGCTCTCCACCCCTGACTGGGATCACTAGCAGCATTAAAACAGTAGCAAGTTGATAACTTCAAAAAGAAGGGTGTGTTCAGTAGAAGTGGGAGAGGGTGGTGGTAGTGCGCTTCTGAAAATATAGTTCTAGAAGCAAGATGCCAATATGAAGGTAACTTTCTCAGTCCTCAGTCGAAGTGCTTTATAAATTGAAGCTTGGTACTGTTATCTCCATTTTATGGACAGGGAAGCTGAGGGATGTAGAGATGCAACGCTGTTTTTCTGGTTTCCAAACAGGCAATGGTAGAGCTCTAAGCAGCTCCCTGGAACTCCAGCTCTGTTCCCTGCCATAGTAATCCTTCCCCATACACACCCTTTGTTAAAGGTTCCTTTAAAATATGTTTTTTTGACTACCCTTTTACCAACACTGATGAAGGAAAGTTTAAATTATTTGCATTACTGATTAATCAGGTTTTTCATGTGAAGAAAATGAAGCATAGGAGGTTTCTGTGAACTTGCCAGATGACAGTGGATGCACGTTGCTGAGAAAAAGAAAGAAAACAGTTTCTCTGCTTTTCAGGTTGTCATGCAACCACCAGATCGTTCTGCCTCTTATAACTGGCTCCTGGTTCAGTTCTCTAGCCTTTTCTGTACCCCAGCATAACAATTTATATAAGTCCATAAATAGTCAAAAACCTGGGGTTCAGGCATTGTCAGCAACCAAGGCTGTGGGATCACAAGTCAAGTCCAGGAATGACGAGTTTGCTTGTTGGAGGAGTGTGCAGTTTTCACATCCTGGGCAAATCCCAGTATAATTACAATTACCAGCCCAAAATGTTAAAGTGGACACCGCAGCCTTTCTTCCCGTTTCGTTCAGGCTGGACGAACGGCTGGTGCAGCCGTGGCCATAGCGCAGGTGACTCAGAGATGTGTGTGTAGACATAATCTGCTTTTATAGTTTAAATGCCCACCTGAATTAGCAGGCATCTGTTCTGGCCATAAACAGTAAGTCTGGTTTTGGCAAGCATCTCTAAAGCATTTTCAGATAATTCTTGTCAGCTTGTTGTGTGTCCTGAGGCAAAGACTGATTGCTATTTGTAGTTGTTATTTTCTGGTTTGTATAACACCACAGCAATTCACTGCTAATGGCTGAACGCTGAGACAATAAACAAAGAATATACCAAATATTTATAAAATCCAATATGAATTTTCTCTGAGGATATTATCATACCTTGAGAGAATAAAAAAAGTTCATTATCCTTTGTCAGAAAGAGCGGGGAGTTAAAATATGGTTAAAAACTCAAAGTGGTTTTTTAATTTGATGTTGATTCTCTACCATCATCTTAACTGCCATAAAACAGACATACGGATGGGACAGACGTATTGGCTTCAGAGAGGTTTATACTCCTCCACCTAGCAGGACATTGGGGATAAGATGCTGGATTGCCTTTCATCGAAATCAGTAGGTATTAGTGTTTAAATACTTTTGAGGATGCGCGCCTCAAACAATTGCTTGCTGTTAATATGTGGCTATGTTTAATTGCTTAAACTTTTGCTGGAAAGCAAGACTCCTGAAGCACTTGCTGAAATGCTTATGCAAATGAAGCAGGAATTTCCAGTGACCCTAAATGAACCCTGTCTTGGTCCTGTCAACTTCTGCTGAGAATTTCTGACAATTGCATTTAGTCTGGTACCTAGAGGGGATAACAAGGGATTAGTACTTTATCTGTGTGCTGTCATCTCTCATTGAATGCATGGAAAGTTTCCTTGCCACATTATATCTCTAGGTACATTTGGTGTTTTAAACATTACCCTTGATTGCAGAGCTACCATGTTCATGATGTTAAAAAAGAAAACTTTACTTTCCTTCCGTTAATGAGATGCTGTCCTTGCCTTTCTCCATGAAACAGAATAATATAGCATGTGAATAAATAATACTTGAGCTAGAACACATCCTTTTAGTTTAGAGTGTTGGTACGATCCTGGCCATAATACCCAGAAGAAAAGACTGAAGTCAAATTGTTTTCTAATTGATAAGATCAAAGTGCTATCATGTACCAAGTCATCAGCATAAGAGATATGTTTCATCTGCAGTTTTAACTTTAGCTTTTTCTTTTCCCTTATTTCCTACTGGGGAATATGGCTATCTATTACTGTTCACTGTGCTGAAAGCACAACGTAGATTAAATCTGCGTTACTTATTTCTCAATGTGAGAATTTCAAGGTGTCTTCCTTGCTGTTTGCATTGTGGTACAGCCAAACCAGTGCTAGGTGCTGTATGCGCATCGGCAGTAGAGGTGACATTGTAACTGGATAAAATGAGCAAAATAAGGGAACAAGTTTTCTCACTGCCTCTATATTGCAGGTCGAGCCTCATGTTGTCATCTTGGGTCACTTTGACGAGTGACCCTTAACCAAACCTTCCCTACACGAAAAAACCTCAGTGCTGTGTATGAGAGCTTTGAATGAGATGGACAGTCCAACATCCAAACAGCCCAACTCAGTATGAGATTAATGACTTGAGTCCCGGAGGTACGGAGACATGGGGGACCAGCCAGCTCTGCAGGGCAGTAGCACCACAATGTTGTCTGGGCAAAGGCTTGCTTTCTGCTGGGATAAGTTAGAGAGATTTGAAGTTTGTGCTCATTTATCTTGTTTTCTCTAGGAATTGATGAGCTTTTGTTAGCATAGAGAGTAGCGTGACTAAAATGCATCCAGTCAAATAGCTAACCTTGACTCTAAGTGCTTAGAGAGTAGGGCCATGCTTGGGTTTGTATAATGACCTCCCACCAAGCTGTAATAGCCCAGCCATGTGTAAGCAGAATAGGAGCAAGACAACTGTTGGATTTCCTCAGCTTCTTTGAGGCTATAGCACATCCAGCCGTTGTGGACATAAATATCACGAACAGTAGCCAGGATATTGCTTCTGCTATGCTTCATATTCAAATTAGTTGTGTAGAAGGATCCCAACCAGAATCATTTGTCTGACATGCAAAGTGCTGTATCCACCAAACTACAGAGAAAATAAGCTACGATCCTGAAGTTTTGTAGTTTTTTATAATCTTTTCTGGAGAAGCCCTGAGAGACAAAGGTGCAAGAGAAGGAATGTAGGAAAGCTGTTGAGAGGAGAGTCACAATTGCTTCCCTTCGGTACAACATAGACGCAAGAAAAAACCTTCCCTTTTTGTAACAAAACCCTCCTCCAGCCTTCCCTTGACAAAGTTGGATATGGTGGTGTTTCTGGGACTGCAGCTACCCTGGCAAATAATTGCTCCAGAGCCCAAAAGCGTGGGCCACTTGTCCCATGGACCACGTCATTCCTTATCGTGCCCCCCAGAGGCAGCTGGAGGGTAGAGCTCTGAAATGCTAATTGGACTGACAGCTGCCTCCACTCTTACTGCTTACTGCAAAAAGGTGAATAATGCATGCAGCACATTTAAATGTAGTGTTACAAAGTGCTTGAAGGGAGAAACCCTTCGATTATTAACCCTGCCTGCATGGGAGGAACATCCTCATTCTGTCACTGCAGAGAAAGCCTGAACTGGGGGGCTGAGCCCTTGTCTCCACACCAGAAGGGTCTGGTATGCAGCGCGTCTCCACCTCTCTGCTTGTGTGGTGCGCTCCAGACTGGGGGTCCCTAAGGCAGTCTCAGCTCAGAGTCCGGCTTTTGGCATTTTGGCTGAAGCTGGAAACCTGCCTTAACTTCTGTAGCGTGTACGGATATTACATGGGCTGCCCATTTTAAGTGATTCCTGCCTGATGTCACCTTGGGCGTGTGGATGAGACAGCACTGGAGAGGAGTGGATGCTGTACATCGGATGGAATGTTTACACCAGATGTTTCACAACAAATAACTCTTTTTCCCACTTCCCGCACCTGCCTGGTCCCGCTCGGGGAGTGTGAGACTCAAACCACTGTAACCCTCCTTCACGCTCCCCTGAAGCTCCAACGTGTCTATAACAGAGACCTGAGGTTTCTTCCCTTCCTTCTGTGGCCTTAAGTGCGAGGTGAAGCTCTTTGGTCTGAGCTCCAGCCCCCTAACCAGCTGCACCTATGCGTGTCTCCGGAAAGCGCTTGCTCGATCCAGAAGAAACACTAATAAATGTACGACCCAAATCCTTCTTCAGCCCCTGCTGCAGAGCCACAGGACTGGAGAGGCCGGCTGACCTCCGAGACACTGATTTCTTGAACAGCATCTTGGAGCGCGCCATTCATGGAGTAGGTTTTCCCCTGCTGCCCCACTGGCTGAGTCCAGAGGCTTTTCTTCCTCACTTGAAGTCCTAAATACAGCAGTTGGGTTATTAATCTCACTTGCCATCACATTTAGCTAAGCCTGAACCAGGGGCAGAGCCAGCGTGCGCATCCGAGCTTGGATGTGGCTGCAGAGGAAAGCTCCGGAGCGAGGCCGCCCACAGAGCCCCGTCAGAAACGCTGACCTGCCCTCCCGCCTCGACTCATTTTTCATTACTGGCTTTTTTTTTTTTTTTCCCCTGTGTCTTCATGCCACGTTGACCTGAAAACTTAACCGCGTTGCCTGCTGCTGTGGGCCCTCCTCTCCTTTCATGAGGGTGCCCAAAGACTGAGCCCGCAGCCTTCAGCTGGCCGCCGTGTTTATCTGTAAAACAGAAGCACTTATCTCCTTTACAGTGGTTTTTAAGGTTCCTCAGCCCTTTGATACAGTTACGAGAAGAGCTCATTTCTTCCAAGGCACAATGACAGTTACTGGAGTTAACTTCAGGGGGAAATAAACACAAGTTTATTTTCAGCAACACTTTGTTGCTGAAACTCCTCAGGTGCTCATTGTATGTTATAGTATAGGAGGATTACATTTAGCAGCTTTTAACAAAAATGAAATTACGATCCATCCCTAGCAATCTATTTTGCTTTCCTGTTGATCTAAACATTTTTATTAATTAAAAGCAATTATTTTTTTCCCTGTAATTATTGCATCCTTTTTCTTCTAATTTCAAAGAGTATTCTGTTTTCAGGAAGAGGAAATTTACCTTCAATACTTAGTTTTGCTTGAACCTTTCCTTCATCTATATACTACTTCTCCTAATTATCCTTTTTAATTGAGAAGATAATGCAGAAGGCAGACAACATTATTTTGTTGAGTTGTTTGAACTAGATTCTAAAAATAGATCATTGTATTGGCTCCCTTTTGAAATTCTGATTTCTACACTGTGCATAGCAAAATAGTAACGTGCATTTTTCCGAAACTTTCAGAAAAAAAAAAGCCTCAACTCTTGAGAAACAAATAGGTAACAAGGAGAGATGATGACTATTTCTAGCGCTAGAGTTGGATCCCATTTTCACATCTTACAATCTTTTGCCTAGTATTCATGAAAAATCATGCACAAATTAAATGATAGAAAAGCTAGGACTTGAGCACCTGGGGAAATAGTAAAAAGCTCTCTTTTTTCTCCTTTTTCCTTTTTTATTACGTGATGTCTGAAAGAGCATTAACATCATGTCTACAGAGAATGTCCACCAGCTGTCTACAGACACCTGATGGTTGGATTAACTGGACACTATGTAGCCTTTGATTTTGGCATCTTTGAATATTTGAGTGCTTTTCCAATGGACTGTAAAGTGTACAGTTAAAAGGAGACTTTTAGAAACATACAGAGGACCCCTTGTGTGAATTCTAGTCATACTTTTCAAAGAACTAAAAAGGCTTTCTTTTTCTTGAAGAACAGATGAATGTAAAAGATTTGTTATAAGCCCAGCTTTAAGGGACCATCAGAGTTATCAAGGCCCATTGTCATACAGAAATTGGCAGCAGATTTGAAAGATGAAAGTATTTACCTTGTGAGCATTTCCACTCACATGAACTCATTACCTTCTTTACAACCTGATCCCGAGTCCTTGAACCCGGGATGGAAAAAACTGTAGGAATAAACTCGCTACTCAGGTACTGCATGATGTTGGCATACAGGCATCTGCAGAAGGAAAGAAGGGAAGGGGCCTCCAGGGAAAGGGAGCATCCCGGGAGCTACCTTTCCCTCCTGCAATCCACAGGAATCCCTTTCCTCATCATCTTGCCAGGTCTTCTTCTGACGCCATGGCCCGAGACGGCAGGGAACCTGATGTAGTGGTTCATGTGGTCCCTTCCCATCCTATACCCCTGTGCTGCCTTCTCCAGCCTCCTCCTCACAGGCGTCGGAGCCGAACGATTCTCTGCTGGGAGAGGGGCAGAAGGGGGGGAATGGAGAGACGTGGTGAGGGTAGAGAGTTTGGGAGCAGAGTTGTATTTCTGTGCGAAGCTTTTCAGCGTTCCCGCAGCCTCAGCGTAGGCAGCCGCGCCGACGGGGAGCTTTGGGAGGGAGCGATGCCGTTTTGGATAACCCTTGCGCTGAAGCAAAGCCCCAGCTCAGGTAAGGTGGTGAAGGCGGAGAATCGTGCAGAGACCAGCACCGGGTCCAGCTGAGGAAGTTCAGCTGAAATGGTTCCCGGGAAATCTCCTTTCGCCTGGAAGACTCAGAGGTGCGCTCCCTGTTAGAAGCGCTGCTTGGAGTTCGACAGCCCACGTTCGCCTACCAGAAACCCTGTCAGCTAACGAATTGTGTCACTAATTTCTCACACCGCTACAAATTCTCCTCCACAAAGCTGTTCCCAAAGGCTCCTGCCCAGAAGACTCCTCCCCTGTCTTTCCAAGCTGACCTTCATTTATTGCTACCCTTAGCTGATTAATTGCTAAGATGGCAACACTGAAGAGTGTTATGCAAAACCCTCTCAGCGTACGTTGCAAATACCTCATTTCTGTGTTTTTAAGACCAGATATCTTCTTTTTTCAAAAATGAAATTACATTGGAGAAAACTAAACAAAGCCCCAATGTCACATTCTTTTCTTAAAATTATTACTATTTTATTAAGAAAACAGAAACTGTATCTTTTTTTTATTGTAGTAAAACAGTTCCCATTTTTGTTTTTTCTAAGAAAGCATCTTAAACCCTTTTAGAAGACACTTACTACAAAGAGGAAGAAAAAAAGCCGAGTTCCTTTGTTAGAAGATTTTACTGATAAAGATTGCCAGACTGCCTCCCCTTCTGAATCTTGTTCAATCCTAAAACACCAGCACATTAACAATTTGAAGATCTTGAGGTAAGTAATACCATCACTATAAATAATATGTATAAATGCAGCCAGAAGGTTCCTCCAGGAAAAAAAAACCTCTTTGAACAGTGAGGATGATTCTCAGCAATTTTTTTCTTTCTTTGATTAGAGTTCTCAGTTGTTGCAAATGTGGTCACAATTATCATATTAACCAGCAGACACAGTAATTACCAAAAGACAAACCTGCAGGTTACTGCTGGCCTGAAGTTAGTAAAGAATCCTATTCTTAATTAAATTCACTAGAATATTTCCTTAGCCCAAAGACTCATAAGTAGATCTTGTTTTTACAATCCCTTTTAGCCAAATAACCACTTAACTAATTTCAAATTAAATATCTTAGTCAGGATATTTCTCAGGGAATTACATTTGAATATTATTATAATTTCATCTAGGGAAATGGCTTCTCGGCTATGAAAAGAAAAAAAGTAAATAAAACATTCTTTTCAATGGGATTTTAATTTATTTTTCTAAAAGTGAATTCAGCACTTGGCCACCTTGGAAACCAGCATCCTTCATTTACCCCCAGACTGTAAGCGCTAAAGCCTGTTCACATTCTTACGTCAATGTTCCTAGCTCTTAGTTAGCAACACCTATAGCTTTACTTTTCACAAATGCTCTGTCACTGCTGGGAGACCAAACTGGTGTTATCTCTTTCAGTGAATAGTGTATTTTTCAAAGATGTTTTGGGAGAAAAGAAACCACACTGTGCACTCATCTGAGGGAAATTCTGCCAGGTGTTTTCTTCTTTTTTTTTTTTTTTCCCCCCCAGTTTTTAGTTTAGTTTTGAATATGTTGGTTTCACCAGAATGGAACATCTCTATTTCTCTTCACCGAGCTTTTTTATTCACCAGAACAGAACAACAGTGGAAGACCCGTCTGTTTCTCTTGCTGAGGTTTTCATAGCAGCCAGCAGTATTTGCTGCAGAGGGCCCAGCGGAGCTCACGAGAGTCTGACTGCACCATTCCCGGCTATTCCGAAGTGCAGCAAAGACAGTTTAGCTCTCAGTCCGAGACCTTTTCCAGAGTAATGAACCGTAGGAGGAATCTTCTGGAAGTCAGCGCTGCAGGCGGTAGGGTTGGGAAGCCCCTCTGGAGGAGCCCGTGCATCCCTGCGGATGCGGAACTCTGCTGTGGGATGCGCTGGGGTCCGGTCTGCACCAGTGTGCTGACACAGGCAGGGCGAGGAGCCAAAGTTCCCTTTCCCAGGCAGGTTCCCACCGTTTTGTTTTTCTCTTGTATGGATGCTCGGTTTTCCCCAATTCTTCCATCTCCTGTTGTGGTTATACCACAAGACAATCATCCAGAAAAGATGGTCCAGGATTGTTTCAAGAAAGGCCGTTTTGTAAAGATGCTCCTATGGCAAGTGGAATTTGTAGGCAACGTAGGCTCATCCTGATTCAGACTTATCCACCAGGGCGGTCAGGGCATGAGGTAGGAGCTCTTCACGTTATCCCCTTTCTCAGCCTGCTCCTGCTTCCAGCCAGCAAAGAGAGAGGGAAGATGGACTGTCCTGAGCACTAAAAAACCACACACCAGAAAATTTCCGTCCAATTCCTGCTTTGAGCTTAGTGACGTCTAGCTGACCTGGGAGATTTCCTTTAGAAAGACATCTGTTCTTAATTAAAGCACTCGTGTCTTTCTGGTATAAGATTCACTTTCAGAAGAAAGTGAATTATGTGAGAAAATAAAAAGTATTCTACAGGGTTCTGGGGAGCTTTCTCATGTCAGAAACCTCATTCAGTAACCTGATAATGAACAAGAGCATGGTGCTCCCCTTTTCTCTACCACTGCAGCTATGCAGGAAAGATGAGTCCCTGGAGGAGGTCTGGAAGCCACCAGGACTTGTCTGAGTTTGAACACAAATGGTAATGACATAACATTTTTTTCCATTTAGTCTAATGATGAGGGGAGGGGGGGAATGGAAACCAGTGGAAAAGCAACTTGGAAGCTAAGCTTCAGGTACTCACATCCAGAAGGAATCTATCAGTGTGAATTCATCTGCTTCTAGGGTTGGGCTTTTTTTAAATGTCCTGGATTTGTAAAAAATAAAAATAAAAATTAAGATATAGGCTGGAAAAAATGGGATTTGCTTATAAAGGCCATTTGCCTGTTTTTTGAGCAATGTCATATAATCTTTCGTAAGCAGGGCATTGGGAAGGAAAAGTCTACAATAATCACTACAAATTCTGCATCCTCGGGCAGACTGCCTACTGAGAGGTCGTTCCACGAATTAACCGTAGAAATCCTTCCTTCTGGGAGGTGACAGTGCACTAAGCAGTATGAGAAAAGCGCTGCGCAAGTAACAGGATCTGAGCACTGATGGTCCTCCTTGTACCTCGACAGTGGCTTTTCAACCCATTTTCATGCCTATACGTCATGCTCACTCTGGCAAGTATCTGCTCATCAGAACAGCGTAGTTCAGCTCCCAGCCCGAAGCACTTTATTTACCTATCTCTGAACTGCTCTGACGGCGAAGCACTGCTTTATAGCACTTTTCGTGGCGTATATTGTGCTCTTCTAGATCACAATTACTATGCTTTTTTTTTTTTTTT
This sequence comes from Aviceda cuculoides, assembly GCA_035590195.1. Lineage (NCBI taxonomy): Eukaryota > Metazoa > Chordata > Aves > Accipitriformes > Accipitridae > Aviceda > Aviceda cuculoides. Next base: position 30,399,341 of record JAVJGG010000094.1, on the reverse strand, counting down.
TTAAATCCTTTAATCAAGTCATCTGGAAGAAATTTCAGCAAGCCGAAGAGAGAGAGAAGAAACAGAATGGCTCCATTATGAAATGAGAATAGACCTCGCCCTGCCAAATTTTCAGCGCACCAGGCCTTTGCCCTTGCTTTGGGGGAAGCTGAGTGGGTTGTGGCGATATGTGCAGGCAAACAAGAAGTCTCTGGGGTGATATTGCTTTAATCACTTCAGCGAGTAAGAAAATCAGGCTGTGGTAAGTTGTCATGAATAATAACCAGTGAAGCAAAACCTGCTACATGGGGAGATGCTGTTCCTTTCTAGAAGTCCTTTTACGCTAAATGCCGGGGGTTTTAGCCGAGTTTGTATATAATTATACTATTTAGTCATGAAACAAGAAGAAAGATAAAAGAGTCATTGGGCCCAGAACTGCAGAGTCACATACATCCCGTAGGAAAGAGATCTTCAGCCGTGACTGGGTGTATCTGTGGTGGGTTGACCCTGGCTGGACACCAGGTGCCCACCAAAGCTGCTCTGTCACTCCCCTTCTCAGCTGGACGGGGGAGAGAAAATCTAATGAAAGGCTTGTGGGTCGAGGTAAGGACAGGGAGAGATCACTCAACCAATTACCAGGCAAAACAGACTCGACTTGGGAAAAATTAATTTAATTTATTACCAATCAAATCAGAGCAGGATAATGAGAAATAAAACCAAATCTTAGAACACCTTCCCCTCAACCCTCCCTTCTTCTCAGGCTCAACTCCACCCCCGATTTCTCTACCTCCTTCCCCCCCAGTGGCACAGGGGGATGGGGAATGGGGTCAGTTCATCACACGTTGTCTCTGCCGCTCCTTCCTCCTCAGTGGGATGGCTCCACGCACTCTTTCACTGCTCCCACGGGAGACAGTCCTCCATGAAATTCTCCAACATGAGTCCTTCCCACAGGCTGCGGTTCTTCACAAACTGCTCCAGCGTGGGTCCCCCACGGGGTCACCAGTCCTGCCAGGAGCCTGCTCCAGCCTGGGCTCCTCTCTCCATGGATCCACAGGTCCTGCCAGGAGCCTGCTCCAGCGTGGGCTTCCCACGGGGTCCCAGCCTCCTTCAGGCATCCCCCTGCTGTGGCGTGGGGTCCTCTCTCCCCGGGCTGCAGGTGGAGATCTGCTCCCCCGTGGAGCTCCCTGGGCTGGGGGGGGACAGCCTGCCTCACCGTGGTCTTCATCACCACGGTCTGCAGGGGAATCTCTGCTCCGGCGCCTGGAGCATCTCCTCCTCCTTCTGCACTGACCTGGGAGGCTGCAGGGTCGTTTCCCTTACATGTTCTCACTCCTCTCTGGCTGCTGTTCCACAGGTTTTTTTCCCCCACTTCTTAACTCTGTTCTCCCAGAGGTGCTACCACCATCGCTGATGGGCTCAGCCTTGGCCAGCGGTGGGTCCGTCTTGGAGCCGGCTGGCGTTGGCTCTGTCTGACATGGGGGAAGCTTCCAGCAGCTTCTTACAGAAGCCACCCCTGTAACCCGCCCCATACCAAAACATTGCCACGCAAACCCAATACACCTGAACTGTGGGAAAAATTGGCAACGATCTGTAAAAGTGCAGGGTGAGCAGATTGGCATTTTCTAACCATGTGTATTTTGCATTTGTGTGTAGAAGTGTGCATATAAATGTGTATTTTTATGTGTATGTATAAAACATACAAATTTATATATATATATATGGATGCATGTGTGTGGTTGTATTTAAGGAAAAAGGGACCCCAGCTTCGACTACAAATGAGTGACAGAGCTGGGCGCGTGCTGGTAGTACAACGCAACCCAACTCTCTTACACTGTAGGACAATCGAGACTTCTTCTCTGAAATGAATGCGCAAAAGGGCCCAAACAGCTGGGAAAAGGGTGATGCATGGGAGCAACTGCCTTTTCTGCGGCTGGTGTGTAAGAGAGTGTGTGTGTGTGTGTATGAGTCAAAGGCTGAGGGCTGCCTTGTGTCAGCCGGCGACTGTGCCAACGACAGCAGTTCCCGACAGCCTTTAATAACACCACTTACAGACTCCGGAGCAGGGGGGCAGGCGAGGGGGGAGGCTAGCCCTTCTCCTGCGGGCCGGTGCACAAGCCATCCCTCATCTTTGCCAAAATGTCTTATAGGCACCCGCTGACGGCTCCGTAATTGCAGCCCAAGCTGCGACGTGTTATCCTAAGAGGTAACAGAGGGTAAAGCCGGGAGAACAACCTTGGGTACACGGGAGGAAAGCGGTGGGTGCCACGGCCAGGAGGACACAGGGACATGCTGGGTAGGGCTGGAGCAGGTGGTGGCTTGGGGGGGACTCATCCCTACGGCATTTCCCGGTGCAGCACAAGGTACCTCCGTGGATTCACACTGCAAACACCCAGGTTTACACTGGGAAGCAACCAGGAGACAAAAAGTTCTCTCTACTTCCATCCAGAAAAGGTAAAACAGAAAGAGATACGTACAGACAAGCAGGTCACACTGAGAACACACAAGCCCCGCTGCCTGCCTGCACCTTGGTTCCTCAGTGTGGAGGTGGGAAATAAGTCCCCACCAGGTCTCACGGATGCTGGAAAATTCAGACTTGTGAAGATGCTAAAAATCCTCAGCTTAGTCCAGATTTGGAAAGCTTTGGGAAGAGCTTCAGAGCGCATCATGTTCTGATTATTTACTTCTCCAAGCTAAGGAGAGACCTACTTCACACACCGCCTCCTGGAGAGGCGGAAGAATCAGGCATGTAAAATAAGAAGGAAATGGAAATCCACTTGATAGCTCCTTCCCCTTCCTAATGGGTAATACTTACCTAATTATGCCCGCTTGCCATTTCCTTTCCCTGCTTTCTTGGAGATATTACGCAGAGAGAAATTTGTCCTAAAAGTTGTTACTTTCATTCCGAGGCATCCCTTTGAGCCGTTTGCCTTGCTAAGGCAGGAAAGGGCAGAAACTTCATTATAAGGGAGTCAAAAACCCTCCTGAATGACTCTGACAGGCATTGATCTTAGCATCCAGCTCCTGCTGCTCATGGCTCACCTCTCTCGCCTCCCTTCTCCCTCCCTTGCCCAGGCAGAGGGGAGCAGCTCCAAGGATTTTTCCTGCCTCCTGCTCTTGCTTGGCCAAGGTGAGCAGCTCCCGGTCTCTTGGAGTCCCTGCGGAGGCCAGGCAGGGAAAACCAGGGGCTGTAAAGATGCTCCGAGTCCAGCAGCCAAAATGACTCTGCCCTCAAGCAGATTTGGAGAGAAACCTGAGACTTGATGGATGTCCAAGGGGACACCCCACACCAGGCCCAAGCCCATGCCACCGTTTGGATGACTTCTCTCCAAATGCATCAGTGTCACAACCCCGTATCCAAGCAGCTGGCTGCAGCTCAGGGTGCAGAAAAAGGAGCGGTAGAAGCAAAACACGACCCCCCCTCCCCAGGCCCACATCAACACGGGTGACCTGACCAAAACATAGCAAGCTTTCCTGTGCCACAGCCGGCTTCCTTTAGGGGAAATCCCATTTAGTGCTACGCTTCATTCACCAGGCGCAGGAGAGGGGTCGGCACATGCAGGAGCATCTCCCACCGCAGCAGGGCGATCCCAAACGGCTGCCCCACGCCACCCTACGCTGACGACTGAACACCGCACTTGCGGGATGGGTTGCAGGGGTTTCTGGCACAGTGAGGGGTGAGCATTCAGCCCTCTCGCCCCCCCCCTACACGTCCGGGGACGGCCCCCTTGCCCCCCCCCCCCCCAAGACCTGCTCTTGCACCCCAGGTGTTTTTTTCTCTTCTCCACAGGGAGCCCGGCTTCCAAGAAGGAAAATAGAAAGCCCAAAGGGATTGACTTCAAGCAATGATACAGCTCTGCAAAGGAAGGTGTTTTATTCCTGCTTGAGGGAGTGCTTTAAAGAGCCTCCTTTTGTTTCCTTAAAGGCTGGGAAGGATGTTTCCCAGTCCCAGCCTGGCTGGCTGGGGAAGGTGGAGACCAGGAGGAATTCAAGGAACTTCAAAGGCCACGCTCTGCAAGCAACAGCGGAGATTTCCCCATGCCCAAGTCCCTCCACGCCCAGCATCCTGCACTGGTCCAGCCATTCCTGCATCCCTCCACACCCCGCAGGGGCTCATCCCTCGGGGGAGCATCTGCAGCGGCTGCGGGCAGAAGGCAGCGCTGCACCTGCAGCAGCTGTGTGAGGAGGGGCTGAGCCCCCCCCCCCCAGCAGCTACACCGAGCAGCCCTGGAACTTCACCTCCTGCATCAAGAAAAGCTGTGTTGTTTTTCCCTTCTTTTTTTTTTTTTTTTTTCCCCCACCAGGCATTTTCCAGGGAGTCCTTTAGAGCTAGGAGGGGAAGAAAGAAGAACTACACAGCTAAGCCCTGCTGCAAGCAAATCCAAGCCTTTCCCTGCCCCAGCCGGAGAGGGAAACCAGCCCCGCTCCTCCTGGTGCCTCCAGACATCCCTCCATCCTCCCGGCGTTCGCCTTGGCCCCCGACGAGCCACCCCTCTGCAGCGGCTGCGGCATCCTCAGGGCTGCCAGGGTGTGAAGGACAGAAGGCTGGAGGGAGGTTTCCTCGCAGAGCCCCCTCCGCAGCGCTGCCAGCTTCCAGGGGAAGCCGGAGAGCCGGGCATCTGGCTTTGCATCCCTGCGTTCCCCAAACCCACGGCTGTGTCCAAACGGGCTTCTCGCAGGAGCCCCTGCTGCAAGTCTCAGCCAGAGCATTGCTCAGCACCCAGCCTACAGAAGATACATGCTCCTACCCCACCCCGCACCCATTCCTGGGGAGCAAGAGCCCCCAAAGCAGGCTTTGTCCCACCCAGGGCAGTCGGAAAGCGATATTAGGGCAGGCAGAGCGATACCCTCAGCACCTCTTGTTCTCCTTGGCATCTCGCAGGCTGCAGCCAGCTCTGGGGGGGCCTCCCCTCCACAGCCTGGCTGAGTGCCCAGCTCCAGGGGGGGGTCAGGCAGAGCAGGAGCCTGGGACAGGAGCTCCGGAGGAGCTTCCCTGCCTCCCAGTGCGGAGGGATGGGTTTGCAGAGAGGGGGGGACTTCGGCGAGCAAGGAGCAGCGCGTGCAAAGAGATAAGAGAAGGTATTTACCAGGCAATCACTACAAGGTCCTGTGAATATAGTATTTGTGATGGATGAATAGACATATTATTACAGAACTTAATGCAAACCCTTTGCACCAAATGGTGACATGCGATTACTAGTTTGGAAATAACTAAGCTCATTATAATGAAACGCTTCACTCAAATCCCCCTCCAAAGGATGGATCTGACGAAGGAAGGAACCTGTGACGGGAACATACTGGGGGGATTTGTTTAACCAGATCAGCCTGCTGGGCCAGCACAGCACGGTTGCCTGCCTCCAGCGTGGCTAAAGCCTGGATTGCCGGGAAGCGTAACCCACCAACCTGTGTGGACAGGGTGGGCAGTATCCCAAGCCCAGCATCGGGCTCTTCTTGGCACAACCCTGCGTTTAAGAGATGAAAAGAAGCACCTTTCAATAATAAATAATAATGCTAACTATGTGTTTCTATAGCAACTCATCACCATAGCAGCTAAGCGCAGGAGGAAAACTCGGAGCTCATCCTGCCGTCTTCAGGGTGAGGAGGCGATTGCCCTCCTGGAGGTGGCTTCGGTGGCGGCGGAGCTGGGACTTAAACCAAGTCACCCCCCCAGGTTGTCCCTGAGCACTGCCCTCCCCAGGGTAGCTGTCTGGGAGGGGGCTGGATGCTCTGGAGAGGTGAAGCCTGGGGTCCAAGGAGTGATGGGGGTAGGCAGCCTCAAAAGCACCAGACATCGAGGTCATTGCAAGCCTGCAAATGAGCCTTGGGGCTCCAGGGTGGCTGGAAGGAAAGGGGACTGCGGCATGGGACAATCCCCATCCTCTTCCCCCCATCCAGCCGGGAGGACACCGTGAAGGGGAGAGTACGAAGGGTGAGACAGAACCGAAAGGAGGAAATGCCCCAAATGAGCCATGCAAATACCCCCCTGCAGCGCATAGACATCTCAGGGTAACAGCTTACAAAACTCCACGTGTTGCTCTGCTTTTAGCAAGAACCAGAAATGTGCATCAAAACCCTGACCGATAAAAGGGCTTTCCCAAAACAGCCCAGAAACTCACTTTTTTAAAGCTAGCAAGTCAAGCAGGCATGCCCATCCTAATTCGGGTGTGAGGTCTGGGCTTTTTTTTTCCCCTTAAATTTCCCGTTAAAGAAAAATCCAAGCAAAAAACCTTCGATTAGCTCCACAACTGGCGTGGTCGTATTCCCAGCTCACCTCCTCTCCCTGGCAGTGCCGTGGTGACAAAGCCTTTTCCTCCAATGTAGAACAGCCTCCTGCTCCTCACCACCTCTGCAAGCCTCTTCCCAGCCAGCAGCAGAAGGTGACACTGCCCAGGGATGGGACAGTGGCCGTTAGTGACTATTAGCCGTGTGCGTGATGCTGTTCCTCGGGCAGCTGAGTGAGTTCCCAACCAGAACCTCCCCGGTGTTATCATCTCACTTACAAAAAGTGAGTAATTTGTAAAGGTCATTAGAGCAAAATGACTATTTGATGATGGCTAAAGGGACAGCCGTTTCTACAAGACCACCCCCATTTGATAGATGGCGAAAGAAGAAGCCAAGGGACTTGCTGAGCGCTATGGGACAGCTCTTTGGCAAATCAAAGTCTCCCTTTGGCAGCCCAGAATAAGTTTCCCTAAAGTAAAATAAAGCTGTGTTGCACACCAAGCACTTGCTATTCCATCAATAGGCAATTGTAACAGGATACACCTCCTTAGTCTCTAAATGAGTTTTCTTTCCAGCACTACATTATAGACAAATCCCCTGCCACAAAAAACAAATAAATCCCTTTTCACAATCAAATATGCTCTAACCAAGTCAAACAGGGCCACACGCACGTGCGGCGAATGTGCAAACCTTTTCCCAACTTCCCAGCATGACCATCTTCCCATCGGGGGGGGGGCGGGAGAAAGGCAAAAAGGAAAGAAAAGAAAGAACATTTAATAGAAGAAATGAAGTGGCAATTTCCCAGTTCAGCTGGGGATCAATATGTGGGCTCCTCGTGGTTTCTGTTTCAAAGGGGCCGAGCTCTCGCTGCCGAAGCCCGGACTGACACAACGCCAGTGCTTGACTTATGAGTACTTCATCTCGGCAAGATATTTTTAATTTAAATCTTGCTGCAGTTGAGTACGAAGCCATCCAGGCTTTGATTTACTGCTAATTCCTCACTCCGAATCCTATAACTCTAAACTCAAGTCACCAAACAGTTTAACGCCGAGACACTCACCAGCGAGGCTCTTCATGAATGAGCGTCAGGGGGCTGCGGGTGGCAAGTGCACGTTCCTCACTTCAGAAGAAACAACAAGTATATAAATATTAACCATCTACACGCAGTCCCCGAGTCCAGCACCACTTCGCTGTTTCAAAGGAAAACAATACTGGGATTAAAGAAACCTCCACCACCCTCACCTTTCCTCCCTCGTGTAGAGTTTTATGCTCAAGGAGAAATAACAAGCAGGTCAGGCTGGCTCATTTTGCAAACATTTACATGCATTTGGTGCAGCGTTGGCTGCGAGGGTTCGCCAAGCATCGAGATTTATTCCTCTGGCCCTTGCACGAGCTCAGAGGAGGGGGAAGAGTGTGAGTATATATCATGCAAATGCCTGTAATGGAAACCTATCCCATATTATCTTGATTAGATCCACACATTCGTCCTGTCAGAAGGACAAGGCAAATTCAAGTGCCAGTCAGCATCCCTAGATTTATTGACAATGGCTTGGCGGGAAAGCCCCGGCAGACCACTCGTGTATGGATAATATAGTTGGAAGGAAACTCGGATCGGGTATGGAAGCCGAGAGAGATGACGATGCAAAGTTTCCCTCCTGGGTCACCAGTGCAAATCCAGCCACGCTCAGCGGCAGTTCTTGTTTATTCCTGTGCAAAAGAAGCCTGTGAATCTCAGCCTCTTGGCTTTTGGGTCTGGATTTCTGTTTCACGGCATGCGGTATTTAAAAAAAAACTGGAAAGCCTTCTCAACGCAAAGCCTGGAGTGAAAGCAAGTCACAGAGTCTGCAAATGACCTCTCTCTTTCTACTGAAATCCCCCCACAAGTAAGGTCAAAGCCACCAGCTGACAGGCAGCATGGTGGGGATGGAGGTTTCAACCCAATCACTGCTCCAGCTCAGGTCTTCAGGCTCTCCTCCAGCCCTGAGAACTTGGTGTCTTCTACAAACATGAATATTTGAAAGAGAAGCAGCTGGGAACATTATACTTCAGCAAAGAGTTGGCTTCCTCCACGGCTCCAAGAATCACCTTTGAAGAGCGCTTGGCCCCAGCAAGGTTCGCGTTAGCTGGAGCACTGAGCTGCACGGACTAGACATGTCTCAAATGAAATGACCATTGGGTTTCCAAACCGAAGGGTGCCTATTCAAAGCCTTCAGAGCATCTCTAAGGGCTCACAGAGGGTTGGGTTTGTTGGGGTTTTTTTTTTTGCAAAGGAAAGGGTTGCAGGACAGATGCCACACTGCACTGTCTCCCGTTGCAGGGGATGCAGGGCAGAGACTTGGCATCTCTTACCTGGGTGGCTGCTCAGCACCTTACGAGATGCAACCAAGCAAGGATGAGCCAAACATAGCAGAACACATGCACCAACAAAGAACAAAGAAAACCAGACAGTTCTAGTGGGATGAGTCAAAAAAAACCCAACAACAAAGAGGAATGCCAATTCCAGAAAATCACCATGCAAACTGTCAGTATCACAACACATCTCTTTTTTCCAATGATCTCTCCATTCCCAAAGGTGATTAAAAGCATTTTGTACCCACTATTAAAGATACGGGAACCAAGGTTCATGAGAACACAGCTGTCCCCTGGCCAGTGCACTAACCCAAGATGATATTTTCTCATTTTAAAGCACCCATCTGTCATTTTAACTGGAAAACTTTCAGTCTTGGAAGTGTCCTATTCTGGCCAAGCACCACTCTTGGCTGTTGAGGCATAGGCTCAAGGGCAGGGGACCACTCACTGCTCCAAGTACCGCTTGGGGCTCAGTTTGTATTTCATGGGGGTGAGTGAGGATTCCCATTAATAAATGCAGACTGAGCCTTTTGCCTCTCTGTGCCTCAGTTTCCCAACCTGCACCAGGGGAATGAGAACACTTGCTGTTTTAAAATACTTCAGAGTCTGAATGAGAAATATCTGGGGAGCCCTATGTATTTACTTCTGTATTTTTGGTTGCAGGCTCCTTGGGAGCCCAGACATAAGGGATATAAAGTGCTTTTCACCCGAAGACAGTCATTCAGGGAAGCACACGCATCACTGATACCCTGCAGTAAGTCGGTGGGTTGCCCAGACTCTCTGCACAGATGGGAAGTCTCGTTGCCTTGGGTGCCTGGAGCGGTTGGTGTCCATTAACTGAGTCTTGCAAGCAAGAAGGAAGGAGTAAGAAAGAGCCCTCTGCAGCTTCTCGTCACCCTGGTGGGGACTAAAAAAGGCTTTTTATTTGAGCATCAAGCAGTTTGAGGGCTTTACTATGGGAAACAGTCATAATCCGAATTGCACCCCTAGCTGGGGAGGGGAATTTATGGGCAGGACGTGAGACTTTAGAGTCCCAGCACCGTGGCCGCGAAGGGGTGACATCGGGTCTCAGTCTCAGCTACGTGGGACCTCACTTTTAGGGCGTATTGTGAAGAAGAAATCAAGAAGAGCCAAGCGACTCCCAGGACAGCACGCCATTCTGCTCAAAAACACCTGTAGGCAATGCCAAGCCGCAAACTCTGGCACCGCTAACTCCAAAACTCAAAAGCCCTACCTCTAACACCCTCCCCACGTAGGATCCCGGCACGGAGCACGAGCCTACCCTGCCAGCATCATTCTCAGCTTTTTAGGAAGCTTTTCAGAGCTCCTTTCCAAACAAGAAATGAATTCCTACACAGCCTTAACCCTCAGCGTGCCCGAGTATCGTAAGGCGTGCGAGGCTTTTCACCGCGGGGCGCGTGAGCGCGCAAATCAAACCCCAGCACTCGGGGAAGGAGGTAGGTTTTATTGCAACCGCTCAACATCGAGGAGATTGGAAGACAGAGACAAAGCAATTCAGTCAAAGGAAAAAAAGATGCAGCACAAAAGGGGCTCCAGCATCCCTCCACCTTTCCTCACCCTGCAGGAGTAGAGGAGTCAACACAAAACGGGCTCCGGCAACCCACTTGTCCCCCGGGATCTGGCTGCCGAAGAGGGTTTCTGCCTTGCCGGCGGCGGATCTCAGCCGCACGCCTGCCTGCGCTGAGCCCTTTGCTTTGCCACATTTCCAGGCTGTCTAGCGCCAGGCTCGCTGCGGGTGCAGAGAAGGATGCTGGCAGGTGAACGCACGAGGAAAGGCTCAAATATTTCCTCTCCCCGTGGAGAAGTTCCGCGTCTCTCTTAGGATTTGCAATAGCACTCATTCCTCCGCTAGCCAGGTGCCGGGTTGCACACTGAACGGATTTAACGCCGGTCTCCAGCGCCTACAAGGCAGTTACAATCGTCAGGCAAAAGCTTCCCAAAGGCACCGTGTTTGATCAGCAGCCTGTATTTTAAAACGCCCATCTTGGACATAAACAACACTTAGATCGTGCGGCTGTCATTTATTTTGCATTTTATTGATATCGCCGAGCGCTGCGCATTTGAGATGGGACAGAAAGGAAAAGCCTTGGACTGGTCCTTTCGGAAAGGAGACACCCCCCCCGGAGGATGGGTCTGGGCAGAGGAGGGAAGAATATCCCAGGTTTTGCTGACGGGGTTGGGGTTGCATGTTTAAACCTGGCTGCACACGAAAAGCAAGACACCCATCTGTTGCACCGCTTGAAGCCCAGCTCTAGTGAAGGGTGTCCCCCCCCCAACACACACAAAAACACACACACACACTTCCCGAGGCAAGGAAACCCCAAAGAGAACGCTGCTGCTCGCATCCCCAAGACCATAAGGCTTAGCCGGAGGGAGGAAGCCCCTCGTCTCATACTGGGAGGCACAGGCTGGAATTAAAATCGCGGAGACGGCCAAGGCTGGTGCCACCCGCTCGCCGATTTAACCAGCTTCCAGAAGAAACAAGGGAAAAGGGGGACGGGGAAAGAAAAGAAGTTAGCCCGCTTTACGCCTTCCAAAATAGCTGTGCAGGGCTGGTGCACGCTCAAGCTAAGTCCCTAAAAGGTTGGGAGCGGTTTCATCGGCTGTAAAAATGCCCTGCCACCGGTCCTTGTGTCCCCCCCCCAGGACGAGAGCATCCCTCGGCTGTCCCCGGGGTCCCGGGGCCAAACCTCCCTTCTCCGCACCGCTCACCCCCACGACCTGGGAAGCCTCAGACCCCCCCGCCCCCAAAATCTTCACATCCCAAGCATCGCATCCCCGTGGCGGAGGGAAGACATGAAAAAAAAATAAAAATAATAATAATAAAAAAATCAGGTGCGTTTCCAGCCAGCTCTTTGGCCCGGCAGCAGGGCTGGAAAGCAAAGGGGAGCAGAGACGGGGCGGGGGGGGGGGGACGTTGTAGTTTTTGGGGAGAGGAGCGCGGCCACCCGCTTTCCTCCCAGTCCCTTCCACTCGGGTGGGTCCTGCGTGTCCCCCACCCGAATCCGACGGGGCAAAAGGCTCCATCCCATCCCAGTCCGGGCAGCGGACGGGGCCCCAGGAGGAGGGTCTCCTCCGGGCTGGGGTCTGTAGCAGCCCCCACAAACCCCAAGAGCGCTTAAGCCCTGCTGGGGCTGAGCGAGTGGGTTTGTTTAACTGGGAGGAACTCATCTGCTGCCGGCGTCTTGTCTTGGGGGGGGGGG
>JAVJGG010000094.1:30342631-30387470 GCA_035590195.1 Aviceda cuculoides | reverse complement strand
AGGCTTTGTAATTTAAAGGGACTTTTTATACTTGGGGGTAAAAAAAAAAAAAAAAAGAAGAAAACTTACCCTTTTTTCCACTGCACAATATTGAAATACCTGTAAGAATTTTGAGTTTAAAAGTAAGCTTTATAATCAAATTATGTATATATTTGTTTGGACACTTTGTTTTGTACAAAAAAAGAAATTGGGAAAAGTAGTAACATGTGATTAGGTTTAGACCATATGTTATCCAGTGGTAAAAACATTTTTTTATTTAATTCTAGAGTGACAGAACTAACCAGTGGTAGATCCTACCAGAAGGGATGATCTATGCTTTCCTGTACACGCTGTTTCTTTTTATCGTAGATACTATTTATGTTTAAAAAAAAAAAAAAAATCAAAGCCTGAAAGTATTCAGCCACATATATCTGCATTTGTTTCACATAGCTTTAGGCTCCTAACTGCGGAGTGTAGCTGTTTACTCTCAAGACAAAGAAAAGCATCAGGCACTTGCAAAAGGTGCCTGGAATTGCAGGTGGGCTGACATGCCCCAGAAGTGTTCACCCGCTGTGCTGCTGGTGGAATAAAACAGCTGAGTCTGCTCTTGGTAGAGGTGCCTGTGATTGACCGAAATGAACCTGGGCCTCCGTGGTTAGTAGAGCAGACAGAGTCATAAGGAAGTAGGAGTCAGTAGATGTGGGTTTGTCTTTCTGGGTTTGAAAATCGCTTTCATGTTGTTGGGCTTCTTGGGGTTTTATTTTCAGTTGCTCTAACAGCGGTGACCACTTTGCAGCAAAGGGTAGCGTGACTGGTTGTGTGTTTTCCTGGGTTATTTTCTAGCAAGTGTTAGTATTTCTAGGTAGAATTAGTATAAAACTGGCTGATTCTTTTTTTTTTTTTCTTCTCTGTAAGTCTCAGGATAGTCCGTTGGAAGTATTACTGCTTTTAGTTAAAAAGGGCTTGTTTACTGGTAGTCTCAGCTAGCATCTTGATTCAGAAATCCTTTATGAATCTGTCAAATCAAAAAACTCTAAATCTGCTTCTGATTCAGCCTCTTTAGGAAGCTTTCTTATTTTATTGAAGTTAATCATAAAAAAAAAATTCCACTTTACGGGCTTCCTAGAAATACTATATTTATACTTTTAGGGAAAAATAGAATACTCGGGGGCCCTTTGAGCCTGGTCTCATAGTAACTTCAGTGGTCTGTGGCTTGACCCATTTGTAGGCTTTCTCCATTATGACTCTTTATAATGTTCTCTTCAGCAAACAATTTGAAGTCTAACCATAGAAATGCTGTCTATGGCATAAATAGGACAAATAAAAGTAAGATAAGATCATGAAGGATCTTACAATATGAGCTGTGAAAAGAGACCTTTTTCCTTTTCTTTCTCAGCAGAGACTGGAGAAAGAATACTGGTCAGAGGCGTTCAGTTCAGTTGTGATTTCCTTGTAACGGAACTCTAAGCACAATTACAGGATAGCGATGACCAAACTATCTCTAGAAGCGATCAAACCATCTCAGTGCAGCATCTAACTTGGATTAACTAACTCTGTATCCCAGCATAAAGGAACTGTGCAGCCACCCTGTACAGCAATGAGCTTCTTGCATGTTTCCAGTTCTGGTATTGAGGAAATAGTGTTTATCTTTCACTCAGTTTTCAAAAACCAGGAGTTAAAGACTTTTTTTCTTGCAGAATAAGTTTTATTTAAGAAGTATTCTTGAATGTGCTAAGTTTTTCTCCGTAAGGAGATAGTTTTCATGCATTCTCTTGTGGATACAAACCGGTGCAAATTAAAATTCCTGTTAGACCTCAAATGGACTTAGAAATAAGACAGCTGTGCAGAATTAAAAGAAGAATCAGCTAAAAAATTAGAAAATTAATAGCTGTGAAGTAAATAATCCAAATAATAGAGAATTCCTACCTCTATCAGGAGGCAGGAATATGGCATGTATTGTGTTAGTGACAGTACAGAAAATTGCATTTGCATTGCTCTATGACTCTAGTAAAAATCCTGCTTTCAGTATATATGCAGAGCATCCACCTTTTGGTTATAAATAGTCTCCTTTTATTATGAGCTGAATAGATATCTCTGAGGATGGGATGTAAGTGGAAGCTTATGTTGTGTGTCAGCCCCAGCTGACACCACAAACATCAAAGGACCAAAAAAACTAGATCTGCTGATTGAAGTTAAATGATTTTAATTCAATTTACCTTGACATTGTTGGACTACAGAGTTTGTAAAAACAGTTGTCACATCCTCTTATTCATTCCATACAGTCAGTTGGTGCCTCTCTCTGAGCTGACTGCAAATACTCCAAGACTGCTGTAAAATCTCTTCATGGCTACCACGGTTGACCTGGTAAACAGGAGTAGGCCTGAGAGTTCAGAGAGAATTAGATAGCAGTCTGTTTTTTCTCTGTTCTACAGGCATGCATTTTTTGCAAATGCACTCTTCTGGTAAACCTGGTTTTCATATTCTCTATTTTGCTAATAGAACCCAGTCTCCTTCTTTGCTTTTAGGGTCTTGGAGCTACTCTTTGTACAGACGTAGTTGACATATCTGCATCAACTTCATTTTTTTTTTTATCATTCCCTTCTTTCTTTTTAAGCAGAAGACTGGATTTTTTTGGCTGAAGCAGTCACCACTATTCAGTTGTTTGGAACAAGTTTGGACAAATACACAAAAGAAATAACTTAAGCCTTATTTGTTTTCATTTGACAACAAGCAATTGGCATCTAATTGTTAGATATTCATAGTATGATTTTTGCAGTGGAGTGGAAATAACAGGTACTAAGTTTGGTTGTGAAGTTCTGTTTTTTCCCTTTTGCTTTCTGAAGGTCCTGCCTCATGTATTTCTCAGTAATAAAATGACTCTTTTCTGTCTTGCAGGTTTTGCAATGGGGAAGGCAGGTGACAGGATGAATGCTTTACGGAAAGTATGTTGATTGAATTATTTGTTGCTTGATGACAAGCACAAATAATTCATACCTAAACTTTTTTTTTTTTTTTTTAAATCAGTATCTTTTGTAGTCTATGCAAAGAAGCAAGTCCATGTATGTAATTTGTCCATCTTGATACAAATAATGAGGTTGCCCTGCAATGAGATTCTGTTAATGCACACCTTATTTGCCTTCTCCTCCCTTTTCTGTGGCCTATACCTACCCCCCCCCCCCTCAATTGTTTCCAGTATCTATATAGCATACAATCTGCTTATACAGTTAGTGTGTAGGAATTTTTCTCATACACGTGCATAAAGACCTTATTAAGGCTCCTTTAGACTTCACAGTATTACTTGTCCATGTACATTGATCTAGTTTGTGTTGTAATGCTCAACTAAGCTATCCAAGTAGCAATGCTAAAACAAAGTTTGATAAAGTTGTTACTATATTGAGAAATCTTTTTAAATTTTAAAACTGTTAGGAAAAGGCAGTTCTTTAAAAAGAAGATTTTCATTTCCATAAAGTAAATGGTTTAGATGTGGCAAACCTGTTTTCCTAAGTTTTCTTGCTTCCTTTTTTTCTGTCTAGTTAACTGAACAATGGTAAATTTCAAATACTTTGCAGGAAAAATTCAAGAAAAAAATGTTTTCTGCTTTTGCTACCTAGGCAAAGAATAAAGCAATACGCTGCTTACATTTGATAGAGCTGTATCAGAACCACACGCGTAAGTATTATGATTTTTTTAGACTCTTTCTTTAACTTTCAATAAGTACTGAATATACCAAAACCAACTGGTTGCAACCAGTTACAAAGCATAAAAAGATGTTAACTAAAACCTTTCTGATCTGATGCACTGTATTCTTTGTGCATTATTTTGTTTCTTCAGCATGCTGTATGAAATCTTAGCCCCAGACTGTTTTAGCTAGACAGTAGTAATGTCAGAGTACATAGTCTGTCAATCCCTCTGTAAAATAAATCACCATTACCTGGAATGAATATGTGGTTTATTCTTTACTTTCACTCACTCAGGTTTGTATCAACAGTTGTAGGAAGGTCCATGAAGAAAAATTAAGATTACATAGTATGAGAAGTTGCTGTTAAAATGTTGAAAGATTTATCTCCCTTCTAGTCTCCTGCCTTTGCCATGAAAGATGGGGACAGACTTTTTAATGGGGCCTGTTGTGACAGGACAAGAGGTAATGTAAGAGTGACAAGACAAGGACAGGGGGGGATCGCTCACCAGTTACGGTCACAGGCAAAAAACAGACTCGACTTGGGAAAGAAACAAAATCAATTTAATTTACCACCAATCAAATCAAAACAAGGGTAATGAGAAGTAAAACCAACTCTTGAAACACCTTCCCCCCACCCCTCCCTCCTTGCTGGCTCAACTCCACTCCCAGTTTCTCCACCTTCTCCCCCTCAGTGGCACAGGGGGATGGGAAATGGGGGTTGGGATCTGCCAAAACCCCGCCACGGAAACCCAAAACAGATAGTAAAGGCATCCAAGAAAGCATGGCTAAGTGGGCACAGCAAGGGAAGCACACCCCTTCAGAGGAATAATCTGCCTCTCGGTCAGAAGTAGTACCTCGGCGGTGACTTGGGTCTAGTCAGCAGTCAAAGGGGTCCCTAAAGGAGTAAGAGGGGTCCAGGTCATCCACTGCTGAGGGTGTGGACCCAAGGCACCTCCGGGAAGAGAGGAGACAACGGAGGGAGCCTGGATCGCTAAGCCGTTGACCCATAGTAAGGACACAGCCATGACCAGAGCTACTGGTCACCAGCAAGGATAAAACCACTCAGCCCTAAACACGGGTTCTGGCTTAAGAACTAAATAAGGAATCCATGTATGCCTTTACAAACAGCAATATATTTGCCCACCATCAGGTTTCAGACTTTTTTTGTTTCAGGGCTGGTGGACTAGTGCTTGTGAGGTCACATCTGTGAAACGTTGCAAGTTAGCACAGAACTGGAATCCAAAGAAATTAAGCCTACCGAAGAGAGGATTTTTGAATGCTCTACAGTCTACCATCGGAAGAAAAAATACTCCATAGATGTCTGCTAGAGACATTCAACTCCTTTCCTTTTTAATCCCAGTAACTACCACGTCCTCCAGGCCCCATCTGACCAGAGGAAGGTACAGGCTGTGCACCCAGAGATGGGAACACACCGGTCACCACCCGCAGTATGGCTGCAGCCAACGATGTGCAAAGCACAGCATTTTAAACCGAAGCGTTTCTCTCAGCAGTGAAATCCTCTCCCAGCCTATGACTGTGACACACAAAGTTAGATTAAGATTAGAACAAAATCTGGGAGGGTGATTTAAAATGAGAATCAAAAGGTTATAAAGCTGAATGCTTTTACAGAGCCAGTGGTTGTCGTAGTAACCACTTGTACAACTTTTTTCTTGGAAACACAGAGTAAACACTTATTAAAGTGGGCCTCAGTGATACAGTAAATACATGAATTTATTACTATTTGCAGTCAGAGCTGGGTGAAGAAATCCAGGAGACACGATTTCAGAATTTGTTTTCCTTCTCAAACCAAAGGTCCAGTGGTACGAAGTCATTCCAGTGACCAAGGAGCTGGAGATGCATGGTTATTGTCTGGTTTGGCCCATCCCTGGGGCCACCCCTGGGGCCCTGCCGCTGCGGCTAAGCAACCAGCTTCATCTGGGTCAAACTCAAAGATGTGGATAGCACACATTAGGCTATCGTGGTGGTGTGAAGAGTACGACATGATGTACTGCTGGCATATCAAATTTTATTTAAAGAAACACAGTTTCAAATTAGCCTCATTTTTCTGTACTAATTAGGCTGTGTTTTTTGTTTGCAGCCAAGCTGTACATGTTAAAAGTCTACTGGAAAGAATAACACATAATGCAGGCTTTAGCTGTATGGGACAAACCAACATCCCATTAAACAAGATAACATTAAAATTATACGTAAAGTATTCCAAGGTGAATGGTTTGTGTATGTTAACCTATGCACTTGAACTGCCATGGGCATCTACAGTTTGAACTTTCAACGTATCAAGCGCTTTGGATCACTCCAAAAAAAAAAAAAAAAGGATGTGCAGGACAAATTTGCTCAATAAAGATACATGCAAATAGAAAATTCTTGATTGCATGTGAAAACACGGTCAGGTTAAGTCATGTGAAGACCTAAAATTTAAAACCTAAAAAGGTTTTAAAATTAAAAAGATGAAAAATCTTAAAATATTCTTTTAAAGTCTTCTTTTAAAAGATGAAGAAACTTTTTAAAATATTTTTTAAATAATAAATTTGAAGAAGAAGTCTGTGACAGTCACCCTTTCTTTATTAAGCAGCAGTAATTATAACTGTGGCTACAGACATTCAGCATCTACCTCAGACCAACATGGATAAAGAAAAACAAGAGCAACTCTGATTAAATGGAGTTGTAAAAGCAGGGGTCAAGTGTTGAACTCCTAGCCATATTTATTAGAAAAATATTGCTGACGTAAACTATATACAGGTGACATCAGCTCTACAAAAGACAGTATCCTCATGGCAAATAACACAAAGTAGAACAGCTCTACCCTGAAAACATGGTAGTGCCTGGCTAGGAGGTTTTGGACATTTGACCTCATACCACTCTCCCCTTACTACTTATTTCTGTGAAGAAGCCTTTTCTTCAGGAAAATAGAGATGGACACAGCTTCACATCTAACTCATAGCCAGAGCTACAAAGCTACTGAAGGTAAGAGAAACTCCTATATGTTCAAGGTTTGTATTACGGCAGTGAGATCCAAGTGTCTGTCCTACATCCCAACGATTGCAAGAATAGAGGAATTGGTGTTGGAAGCAAGGTCTGGGACCCCAGTCTTCCCACCACAAACTGAGTTTTTTCTTCGCTGGGCTACGTGTCAGACTTCTGCCTATGTGCCTTTATGTTCTCTCTTAGATGCAACAAATTCTCTGCACTGGGATGCTACACAAAAAAAAAAAAAAAAAAAAAAAAAATTGATGAAGACTGTCTCAGCTTCCACATCCCAATTTCTTCCCCTAAAGGCTGGTTTGAGGGTTGTCCTGTATTGTAACATTTTGGGAATGCAGACTGGCATTCCCTTAGGAGCTCAGTCAGGAGGCAAACGAGTATTTTACACCAGGATAACCTAGTGGGAACTAGTTTTGTGGGAGAGGGGAAAATGGAACATTGTGGACATTAAATGACAACAGTAACTTCATTTTCTGAAGATCCCGACTTTGGGAAGCGTTTCTTTTTCTCAACAACACCTACTAAACTAAGCCTCTCTGGGAGACAGATAGAAAACACATTGGCTACATCTATACTACTAAATCAAATGAGCGTGGGACTGTTTTCTGTCACTGAGTCCAACTGGCATGGAGCAGCCTACATCCATACTCCTAAATTCTCATCTTCCAAAACATGCTGGCGGCAGCCAAATTGCCTGTGATCTCTGAACAACCTTTGGCCTCTGGAAATCCTTACTGTACTCAGCAATTGTTTGGGATAGTGCTAGCTGGTCCAGGTCAAAACCATACCAGGAACCCTTCTAACAATTTAACGGTTAGACGACTGAGTTATCATGTCCAGGAACAATCCCAACGCAGCCTAATTTATTGATGGAGATGCTGTCATTTTAACTATTCCCCAAGCAGGCACAGATGTGAGTTAGGAGTTCAGCAGACTAACCGTCAGGACTGGGGTAGTTCTGGAAATGTAGACAATTAAATTCAAATAAATTTTCTGTGTGGAAGACAGAAATTTGGATTTTGACATCCAGACTTCACCTAAGACTTCACCTAGGTATATGGTGCTAAAATGTCTTGATCTGACTCCATAGCTTCAATATAGCAAATGTTTTCAGAATGACCAAATGAAAGCTTCTAGGCTCACTTTGCTTCATACACAGCACAATTTCCCTCTTATGAAACAAACAGCCGTACAGATGTTTCTCAGCTGCATGAAACACAATATAAAATTTCTGCAGGAAACCAGAATTTGTTCTGGTTTTTCACTCCGCATAAATTTTGCTACACAGCTCTATTTAGGATGAAATTCTAGTTTAAAGTATCTATTTCCCATTTATTGTTGGTTTGTGATATTATCATCTATAACTCTTTGCACTGTTCCTTTCACTATTTATTCAGCTTTTAAATGTCCAAAAAAGAAACATTAAACTCGAGCCTGAATCATGATCTGCTAAAAAGGACTCCCAATAAAATTTGCTAGATTTCTGATGGACACGTGAATCTATTGTTGCAATGCCCACTGAGGATTCAGAAGTATAGAGCCTTAGGCTAGGTGGTGAATGTGTTATAAAAACAAAACTAGCTGATGCATGAATATTTCATATTAATTTTTCAGCCTTGGGTTGAACAGCACGGGAGGTCCTCCTACGTACCGTGGGGAAGGAGAACAACACCTAACGCCTTCCTTTGGAGAACTAGAGCAGAGAAAAGCTGGTCCCTTCTTACCACAGCTCTTCTTCAGGACACGCCTGGTTGCTTTGCTGATGGACCCAGAAACTCTCCAGCTCAGTTCACTCACTGGCTTACTGGCCCTATGAAGGAGGTTGGGATGCTTACTATGCCGTGAGACTGCATAAACGCTGGGGTGCAAAATACTTATTTTCCTCCATTTCTAAGGCTTGTATATGCTCTAAAATGTGTGCTATACATAGAAGTAAAAGAGATGTGGGATTTTAAAGCAGATTAAAAAGTACTGGACTGGACAGGCCAAGTTCTTGTCGCACAGAACGAGGGACCAAAAGACATCTTGATGCCTGAAGAAGAAACAAACTAAGCCCAAGCGTCTCCACCAACGCACTGGAAAGTGCCAGGGAAGGCAAGAAGGAGCTGAGTCACCCTGGATGGAGAGAATCAGCAAAAGAAAGGAAAAAGTTGAGATTAGCAAGCTCTCCTCTCAGTATATATCATACTTATCTAAACCACAAACTATCTGAAGTTTGTTCCTCACCTTTTTCCAGTCCTGCAAACAGCAGGAGATTGTGTACGTTCTTAATTCAAAGGATAAACCTGATTGCTTCAGCATTCAGTGCACAATAATAAAAAATAACTAGCACCTCTCTCCCACTTGGAGAAAAGTGCCTGTACACTCTTGTACAGTTGAAAAAATGAACTTGGCAGGAGCCATGGGATAAATTAGACCTTAGAGAAGAATCCAGATCTTTAAATTAGAGCTAGTCAGGATTTTTTTTTTTTTTTGACAAGACAATTTTTACATGCACACATAGAAACATGCTGCTTTAGTTAAATCTAAGTTTTCAGCAGAAACAACACAAGTTGAACTATTTTTTTAGTGGAAGAAAGGAAGATTCTCACCTGTCCAACTGTATTCCAAGTACGGATAAAGAAAGAGTGGTACATCTAACTTCAGAAAAGCCAACACACTTGACATGCATGAAAGATGTAATTCATGTTTCTGGTCAGAAACAGGCAAAACTGCGTTTCTACATCTCACGTGACCTAATTCCTGGTCTAGTCTATGCTCTCTGTTGTCCTACTGTCCATGAACCATTTTAAAAAGTTTCTGGATTTTTCTTGGGGTAGAAAAGGGCCTTTTTATCCATATACTTTTTGTAAGACGAAAAAACCTTTTTCCTACCCAGCTCCACGTCTGATCTCTACATTTGCACCCACTATACTGAACATTGCTACAATTGTTTGGAAAGCAACTCTTGAGCCCGCGGAGGCAAATCACTGCAGAGGCCAAGAGCTGATCAGCGCAGGAGAGAAAGAGAGTAATCAGGAAGATCTGGTTACCACTCCTCGGTTCTCCGCCAGCAGTGGCCACGGAGGCAGCGTGCGTCAGGAGCAACCCTCAGGCTGGTCCAACCTACACCAGATGACAATGGTCTTAAGGTGGCAAACTGCAGCTGGAATTATCCGGAGCACAGTAGCACTCCGCTCTCATCCCCTCCAGCCTCTGTCATCATTATTGTATAGGCTGGCACTGGTAAGAATCAGAGCCATGCCAATCTAACGTCTACTGAAAACTCCCTTCTGCTGGGCAATTTTCATTTGGCCAGATACAACCGAATTCCCGAGGCACAGAGAGGCCAGCCTATGGAACTGAATCTGTCCCAGCGTATTTTTGGTTTACCATCTTGTTCACTCACCGGTTCAGAAAATCTTCTCTAGCTTAGAGGAACCCTGCTGTGGTGTCACGTTGTGGCGATCCCACAGCTTCATAGTACGCTTTGCACTAGAACTCAATGTCAGTGACGCATCTCAAAGTGAGAGGTCACATCAGGAAGAGAATCAGCCAAGAAATCTGACAAGATACAGCTTTCTTGGCACTAATGGAGCCAAGATTCGCAAAAAAGGCTGTTTCTGAAGACTAAAAGATAGCAGCGCTGCTGGTGATAACCACCATCTCTTACAGAATTGCTGCCATGGTTACAGAAAGTCCTGTTCAGAGAGAACGTAGCAGAAGAAAACAGGGGCTTAAATCAAGCTTTTATAAATATGTGTGCGTGTGTGTGTGTGTGTGTTTATAAAATGACACAAAAAAGGTCTTTTACCCAACTAAAACACCCTAAAAAAACTTGTTAAAATACTACATTTTCACAAAAAAAAAGGCCTTCTATTTCTAGTCAGTATATACGGGCAGTTCAGATAAGAAGGCAGTATGACTACAAACTAACTAAAATTAGCACACAGCTGCTAAAAGACTTTTCCTTGGTAGGAGAAATACCTTTGATTACTGAGCTTATCCTCTGTGCTCTCAGTATCGAGCACCAGAACAACCACCTTGTCCAGGAGATGTAGCAGGGAACGGCTCGTCAGAACCCCATGGCTCTGCTTCCCTCACCGGCACGTCCTTCCAGGCAAACCACTTGGCATCCATGTTCTCCAGCACACTGACGTACTGCTGGAGACCACTTTCTGATTTCCTAGGCCAAAAACTTCATTTCAGAGACCAATTCTGGACAGTCACCAGTACCAAATCACTCATCTATCACAAGGGTTTTAAAAGACCACACTGAAACTCATTGAAGTAGCCAAAGGCAAAATAATTCTTGTACTCTCTGTACGTTTAGTTCAAAGGAATATTAGGCAACAATTTCTAGCTGGGTAAGAATAAGAAAATCCTAGATAGATGTCAGTTCAGGATAATTTTCACGTGACTTGCAACCCAATGCCTGCTTAATTTCCCTAACCATAAGCCTTTGCTTTCATAATGAACATAACAAACACCCAAACCGATTTCCCTGTCTTGCAGGTGGAGCACAAAGGGTGGGTGACTGGAAATGGCAGCAAACTTAGCTTCTGCTATACTTATATCTCTTTCTTTCTCACTGCACTTCTCAAAAACACCCGCTCGTTGATTAAGGTTCTCCAGCAAGTTAAAGGAGAAACACAAGCTCTTTCACAGAAGGGTGGATGAATTTCTGGGTAAAGTCCCCTCTACGAGACAGCAGCTTTGACAGCAAGACAAGCGAGTATTATCCTTCTCTGTCTGCAACAGGCAACTTAATGTTAGATGTGAACTTAAAAGGCTACCCTTCTTTGTCATGAACTTATCTGTGGTTCTTATCCCTGTGGTATCTGCTCCCTAAATTACTAGAAAAGAGTTTACTTTTTCACGCAAGAGTCAGAGACACAGATGTAAAAGAAAACAAGCCATCACTTTTTGGTGTCAAAGTTAAGACATCCATGGCCAAATTTTTTCACATACTAAGCATGCCATAACTCTTCATATGTTGAAAGCACAGGGATCAGAGATTCCAGTGACACATGTGAGGACTTAACTTTTCTGCAGATCAGAGCTTATGCTCTCCAGTCAGACACGGAGAAAATGAGTCATGCATACACAGTAACTACATGCAAAGGACTGGGGATAAATGAAATTTCCACCATTTTATCCCTTTGTAGCAGATGAAAAAATAGAAGCTGGTTCTTTATTACAGCAGACAAACACCTTCATAATGCACATATGCTTTTAGTTTTGGCAGCCCTCTCCAACTTCTGCAAAGACCGGGCCTTTTAGACAATCACTACACAAACCGATTCATTTCCAGAGCAGCTCCACTCCATGTACTGAACTGACAGGGGTCTTCTGGAAACAGGGCTACAGACTGAGGTAAGTTAAGGTTATCGTAAGCCAGACAGAAGAACAATGGATTAGGGATCCATAGGAATATACTGGTATGCCATTTTTTATAATAGCTTGCCTTTACAACCTTAATACACTGTGTTTCGGGGTTTGGTTTGGAGGGTTTTTGTTTGTTGTTGGTTGGTTTGTTTGGTTGGTTTTTTACATTTGTTTCTCTTAAAGCTTGGGAAATCTGAAAAAAAAACCCAAAACACACCAACCAAACAAACCAAAAAACCAACCACCAAACCCCAGACAGATAAATCTCATAAAAGTCCATACAGGCTTTACAGCAGAGCCAGCATCTTTGGTTGCTTGGCAAAAATCTCTGCTACCCGAAGTAACTGGAAGTGAATGGAGTAACTGGGAGAAATAGAAGGCTGCTGTACTCCGCATGAATCAACCTCTAGACATGAATGAGAAGCACACATTGCATTCAGCAAATACCCTTGAAATTCAACGACACAGTGTAGTAGCAGAATTTCCCAAGTGCTAGACCTGCACGGAGAGCATTCGCACCAGCCAGCCTTGGGCAGCCAGCCCAGCCAGGGGTGCTTCCAGGGAGCCAGGCCCAGAGCTTGATCCAAAAATAGGAAAGCGCCTGCAGAGATCATCTAGCTTGTTCCTTGTCCTAAGATGAGATCAGCCATTACTTGTGCCTTCCCGATAGATATTCTAACCTGTCCTTGTAAGCGGCCGATTCTGTGAAAGCTTCGCAACCTTTCAAGGCCCCTAACAGTTCCTAATTCTTGGTGCTAAAAGGTTTTCCTAATCCTTACCTGTATCGTCATCACTCCAATTCAAGTCTGTCTGTAATTGTCATTTTGGTGCTACTCACAGTGGACACAGGTGAAAGACTCTTTCAGAGAGTGATTCCCTACAAGAGTCTAGGAACAGAGAGTTTAGAGAGACCTGCAAGCAATATGGGCAGCTCAGATCAATGCCTAGCCATAGAGATAGACCTGATCAGTTGGATTAGTCTATTCTAATTATTTTTAAACAGCCGTATTTCCCTTTAGGATAGAGCTGGTTGCATGTCATGGCAAGAATGAGAATAAACTATTGTTTTCAACACTGAAATACATAAACCCCATGGCCAACTGAAAAGTAAAGAGCAGAGGGAAGTGGAAAAGGAAAGAAAAGCCAGTGGCACACAATGTTTTAATTAATAATAGATTGCTGGAACTGGGAAATCATGAGAAAAGTCAATATCCTTTACCTGATAATAAAAGTGGTTTTAAAACCTTTTAATATTATTAAACTAACCATTTCAAATGCTTTAAAATTCTATTCCCCACTAGGCTGGAGATGTGAAAACCCACAGAGGAGTCTTTTTCAATAGTGGGCTGGCTGATGTGACAAAGAGCATGACTCCCTTTTTTTAACTCTTGAGTTATGTTTTTAGTTGTTTTTTCTTTAATGGAAATCATGGGTAATGAGACACATATAGCCCTGGGGAGAATTTACTCACTTCAGCAGGAGTACTTTCTTGTTTGACTGAAATATACTAACTGTGGCCAAAATGGTCTCAATACATACTGCAAAAATTGAAAATATTTCATGAATAATGGCATGCTGGGACCACTACCTCACAGGGCTTTGAGGAAAATCTTGGTGGTCTTCTCGCTTTGGCAGAGGAGATTCAGGGCCAAATCTTTGGAGAGACTGCACTCTATTTAACACAAAGTCCAAGAAAGGAACAAAAGGTGGTACCATCCAACTGCAGTAGCAGTGTAAAATCCAAGTGACTGAAGGCCTTCCATGCCAAATTAATAAAATGCTGTTATACCTTTAATCTCATTGTCAAAAAAATAATTAATGGAACTTTAAATTCCCAAAGCACTTGCAGCAACCATAGTTTTCCTAATATTCATATCTCACCCTCATCACCAGTTCCCCACACACTAAAAAAGTTAGCACTGTCTTTATTTTGATGATGTTTTCTAAGGCCAACTTTTCCTTCATCTAGCTTTTCTTGTGGGAAGAAGAAAATGAGATCATATCACTAGAGGCAGCTTTCGGTAAGTTTAAGACTTGCTCTGATCTCATTCTTTAACACAGTGGCTCTCCTGTACGATGTCTAGACTGTTAAGTGATGTTTAGACTATTAAGCAGTCCAAATACTGCTAAAATTCATAAGGGCTGTCCACTTCTGTTACGAAGAGAGACGAAGGCCTTTATACCCGTATTCCAAAAGTCCCTTTTTCTACTCATAAAGAAACATTACTTTTTCATAGATCACCTTTTCCTTTGGTTACCATTAGGAAACAAAACCCACAATTTTACTGGGCAAAGGAGAAAAACATGCATTCAAGTAACAGTTGATGAATACACTGCTAAAAATAAGTTTTCTATTTGTTTTCAGTTGAGGACGATTTCACGGTGTAGAAATACTTTCTAAAGTTTTCTTACCAGGGAACTGATTTATTGACAACCAATTAGTGCTTCCAGCTAAATCTCTTGTGTTTACAGCAATAGTTCTGTCTCACTTATTTTTTAACTGTTTAGTTTTATGTTCTCATAGACTTGTGGAAATTAGTTATTGAAAAAGCTATTTCTTCACTTTTTCCATCTTGCAGGTCAGCGCCAGCGTCTTCCTTATTTTATGGTTGAGAGAGCTTTGTTCAGGCTCTTTTTATGTATCCCAAAGGATGGGTATTCTACCACTTTTCTTGGAAAACTTTCTACAGCTTAATAGACTTCATTATTAGCAAAAAAATCCCATAAATCAGCCTAATTTTCCTATGCTACATTTAAATCTGTTATTCTTCTTAGTTACAGTGTCCTGGACCACTCTGCACAATCCCACATCCTTCCTTTCTTTTTAACATCTTTCGAAATTCTTGGCTTAGTTTCCTGCCCTAATAACTGTTGTTACCTGTTCCTTGGGAGCAAACCCTTTTCTTGGCAGGAGACACCCAGGTAATGCTGGGTACATCCTGTTTACAGACATTGGACAATTTTTAAGAGCAGCTAATTTTTTTTTAAAGCCAGGTGACATCATGTGACATCGCACTGTGGTAACTGGGTACAGACAGACCCAAAACCTCAGGTTTGCAGAACGCTTACCTAGCAAATCGTGCTTTATCTGTGTTTACTTCTGCCAAGATGCTCGTGTTTGCTCAACCAGACTGTAAGAACTCCGATAAAAAAGCTGAGAGGTGCTCCTTTTCCCTACTCTTCCTCTCAGGATCTTTCTCCGTGAAAGCACAGAGCATCTGAACACCATGAAGAGGACAGATAAACACCACTTTGTTCCTGTTCACGACGTGTGTTTGCAATGTTTGAGTAGCGGCTGCCTAAAACCATCGGCAGCGCTGCTACTGAGCAGCCAGAGAGGTGGTTATGGAACATCAGGCAGGACCACAGAGACACTATTGTTCCTCTCATCAGCAAAACTAATATGTGACAGAAGGTAGATTAAACTGTTCTCTCACCCCTAGAGATGGATATTGTAAGGTATATGCAAGATCAGAGAAAAACACTTTTATGGCATCTCTACTCTTTTGCGTACCTCCCGAGGCGAGCACGATCTAGCTCCTGGTAACTTAGCTTTGTCCAGTTTCGGTAGGAAACGTAACTCTGTAAATTAGTTAAATTATTGTGTGAAATGTATCGGTTTGAAAGAGTAAACAACAAAGTTGTCAGAAACCTCCCGAAAGACAGGTCGGAGCGAGCGGCGGGAAAGCTCCTGTGGTGAAGCAGTTGCTGGAGGAGGAGGAACCGGCTCTGCTGGTGGCAAGTCCCCTGCAGCACCGTCCCCTTCTGCGTCCCCTCTCTCTTGGCTGCCAGTTGTGCCAAACGCCAGACGAACGTTTTAAGGTGGTTGTTCTGTAACACAGGCCTTGAAAACCAGTCAGGCACGGGGACAGCATCAAGCAGTGGGGAGTAGGAACCTTTTGAAACGATAGCAAAGAAGTTCCATTTACTATTGTTCGTGAAAATGACAATAGGTACAGGACTTAGAGACTAGTATCACTAACAAGGACAATGTATTACTGAAAAAGTCATTTATCTTCTAAAACTTAATTACCCTCATTGTATACATATCCGAGAAAGAGCAAGAGGTGTAGGAAGCAGGGTCTTCAGCAGGAGTATAACAACCAAAATACACTCACTAGCTGATGAGAACAAATACATTCGGAAAGATCTCTAATGAAGTGACAAATAAATTTTTAATAGGGAGGGGAAAAAAGATGAAATCACAAGTTTATATGGTATAAATAATTTCTAAGAGAATCAAATTTCTATATGGACTTCCTATTCCCCAAATGTTAAAAGGTTTAGCCAAGTTCTCTGAGAAAACACTACATTTTGTTCAGGTTTTCCTCAGGTCAAAATTACTTTTTTCTGTCTTCTTGAGCTTGAAAAAAACTCTGAGACAAACGATGATACCAGCTCTTTTTGTCTTGCAAATGCTGTTTGAGCAAATGAGATAAATATGCTGCCTATTAGCATAATAGTGGGGAAATTCTTGCGATAAAATTCCACAGAACATTATTGCATATTCATATAACTGGGAGTCTACCCAACACTTATCATGATGGTTTTCCTATAAATCTCAAAATCCTCAAGTGAGGATGATGACTGTATACAAACAGCATTTGTATGGAAAAACTGAGCAAGAAAGTACTATAATAAGCTGGAAACAATTCCTCAACATGCTGTTCTTCCAATAACACCACTTGCCTACAGTGGACTGTGGCAAAGATTGCAGATTATGATTCTATTAAACATTTGGCTTACTGTATAGTTTTTTAAAAAGTAGTTCTCTGGGATTATGAAATAGTAGTACGAGCTGGAGGTAATAATGGACATAAAGTTTCACTTGGTTAATGAAGTACTTGGCTACATGCTTTATTTGCTGGGAGAGCAAACATTCATAGTTTATGAATTTATCCAAGGGTAGCTGCAGAGTTTGCAATGCATTTCTGCTGAGGATATTAAATACTCAGGAAGTCGGAGTGTTTAGGTTCAGATCTTCCACGGGTGTCTGCAATCCTACTTACACACTTAACCTACATTTTGCCATCTTTGATGTTCTTCAGCTACTTAACTGCCTCTTAATCCAGGCAGGATCTAAACTTCTGCTGCTCTGCATATGTGAAGATGAGCCGCAGCCGCCGAGCCCCTGCCACGCTCCGAGTGGCGCAGGAACTCGATCCCAGACTGCCTGGTCCCAGCTGAGAGCCCTAACTGGGTAGTGGCCGCTGAGGAGCAGATCTTTCTCAGTCTCTCCTGACAAATCCATTTGTAGAAACACCTTCCCCAGGGAGAGGGATTAAATTCTGGTTCCACACTACTAATATACAGTTTTCTTCATTTTTCACTGATGGGAAAATTACCTTTCTGTATGTCCAGCTACAAGAGAGGATTAAAAATTCCCTGGAGCAAGATTCCCACCTCTGTCCTCTCCATCCTTCTCCTGGCAAGTCAGGAAACTCCCTGCTTGTTTCCAAAGATCACCTCTTTGGGTGCCTAACTGCACCACATCAATGACTAAAAAGCCTGGACACCTAACCTGGGAGAGAAACTTCCACAACATGCAATGCATTTAAGAGGGAGGTGGTGTTTCACTAAGCACTGTGTCACCTAGGTACCTTAAAGACTTGTCATAAACTCCTAAACCCATTAAATCCAAAGACAAAACCCTTCCAACATCATTGAAAGCTCCAGTATCTGAAAGAGAGGTGAGCAGCATGCCATTTAAACACTTAGTTTTAAAAGCAGCCTCTGATGAGAGGAAATGGCCTCAAGTTGAGCAAGGGAGATCTAGGTTAGATATTAGGAAAAATTTCTTTACTGAGAGGGTTGTCAGACATTGGAACAGGCTGCCCAGGGAGGTGGTTGAGTCACCATCCCTGGGGGTGTTCAAAAAGCGCGTAGGCAAGGCACTCCAGAATACGGTTTAGTGGGCATGGATGATGGTTGGACTCGATGATCTTGAAGGTCTTTGCCAACCTAAATGATTCTATGATTCTGTGATTTTTGCCCTAAAGATGGCAAGATGATACGGTTAAGTAGTTTCGAGGACTTAATCCACATGCTTTTATAAAATGACATAGCGTGACATGAAACACTCATCTCTTCACTTGCAACTACCTAAAGCAATAAAGTATGGTGATTCTAATTATAGTATATTTATATAGAGTACGTTTGTCAAACAAATTCCAATGCCTTTTAAACTTTTAAAAATCTGATCATGTCAAAATTTATATCATGAATTAATGTGCATTAAAAATGGTGCCAAATTAGCACTTCAAAATTAATTTAATGAGAAAGGCTCTGCCAGATCTTTTGAGAAACTTTTGTGCCATCATGAATTTGCTTCATAAGCAGTGTGGTATCCATGGATGCTCGTTTACAGGCAATAGCTATTGTCAAGCTACAGTTATTTTCAAAATTATCATGGGGCATAAAGTCTTAACTTACGATAGAGATCCTATTAATTTTTTTTTTTCAGTCTTCCACTGCTTTGATTTTATGCTAATGTAATGCTTTTGATTCTGTTTGTTAGGGTCAAAAGGGTGTAAAACTGTAGTAACTTCTTGTTGGAGGGAGATTGAAAAGAAATTGATTGAACAGGTCAGTCAACTACTGGAATAAGACTCCTAAACGTAGAAGTGGCAGCTTTGCTTGCTGTAGTCCAAAGTCCCTCTGGGGATCCAGTCCTGGAGCCATCAGCTCGTCAAGCCAAGGATGGCTCCGTACTGTGTCAGTGGCACCAGGAGCGTGGCGGGCCACTGGTCCTGTCTGTAGTTTTACTGATATTTCTAGAGCCATGAAAGATCTAGAAAAGACTTAGGACACTAGGACTGACACACCTTCTGTCTACATTGCTGGCTTCAGCTCAGGAAGAGCCTGGCAATAACATTTTCATGCTTGTACGAAGTCCTTACAAAGCTCTTAGTACATGTGCAGGAGGTGTCCCATGGACCTTTACTGCAGCAATGAGCCTTCGAGGGACGGCTTGTAGATTTCTGCAATATATGTTGGAGGATTGAGCATTGTCACCTTAAAGTTTTCTCAGTCCAGCTAGGCAGTGAAAGGATGCTGAGAAATTCTGGACATGAACAAAGCTTTCCTGTGAAGACCTCGGATGAAATTTATGTGAAAAGTGCAAAGCATGACTGTAACAGTAGGGTTAAAATGCAGATAACATGGAAAAAAAAAAAAAAAGTAGGCAGGAAGAGATGCAATTTTTGAGTAGGTCTTTTCATATAGTCAAGTCTGTGTTAGTGTCAGCAATGTAGGAAGTCAGTGGGTGTCTGATTATCATCTCCTGAAGACAGAAAAATTGCCATTGTAACACTTTTTTTTTTTTAAATCAGATGAATTTTTAAATTAGAGTTGAATGTATATATAGCAGCATTGTTTGGTTTTCTCCACCTGGCTTTCCCATACAAAAGCTTCCCTTCGCTTGCACCTTGGCACCTTGGAATATGAACAATGTGTTTTGTCTTCAGCTTAAGTTCAGCATGTGTTTCTGAACTACTTGGCGGGGGGTGGGGGGGGGAATCCCTTTGTAATGGCTTCTAAATAAATTCGGTATCAATTTAAACTATTAGAGGAAGTTAAATCAAAATAATTAGGATATTAAAATACTTTGTGCATTTCCAATCACTGGTTTATTGCAAATCTGGATCTTTTCCAAGGAACAATAATAGAATGAATACATTAGAATGTTTCCTTCCCCTTAATATGAAACCATTTGCTCATGAAAAGATGATTGATAACTTGCATTAAACACAAAACCCGACTGACTTGCAGACATGCTTGAGGAGGGGCTGGAAGGAAAGGAGAATAAATGCCACATTAACAAAACATTTGCACAGACGCACATTCACACGCACTAAGTGTATTGACCAAATAAAAAAGAAAACAACGTAAAAGCTTTCATAGCGCCTCTTCTCATTAGAAAAATAAAGTAACCCTGTGCAATGTAATTGCTAAATACACCTAGGCATGGAGAAAGAGAGATATTTGGAGATTCTGCTTGCAAGTGCTCTGAAACAGTTCAGAAAAAAGCCAGAGCGGGGTACAGAGGGAGATAAATACAAGCTGATCGCAGCGTCAGCTAAGTTTTTGGCTCTGTCTTGTCTCTGATCCCTCCGCGATCCCTCTTCATAAAAGGGAAGAGTTGTGTCTTCCAAACCGCGTACCCTCCTGGGTCTGGGGAGCACGAACGAGCTCGCGCTGTGCGAGCCCCTGGTCTGCCGGAGCTGCCGTCCGCGTCTTTCTGCCGCCGCCACAGAAAGCGTCTGTCTCTGGTCGTCGCCACGCGTAGCCGTAGGGCAGAGCCACGTTTCCAGCCCTGCAGGTCTTTGTTTCGAGCCCTGGTGTCGTGTCCAGGGTGGCAAGATCCGTCTCCATCCGTGGGCAGGCTTCTGCCAGCTGGAGAGAGGAGGGCTGCCGTCAAAGCCCAGCCTTGGGCAAAATAAAGGAGAGTGAGCATTATCACTCGCAGAGATCTCTCTGTATTTCTGTGACTCCTCAACATCTTTCTTGGTGGTAGGTTTTTTTGTTCTGCTTAAGTCTAGGGCAGGATTGTAGTTTACCATATCCTATTATCTTTCCCGTTCTTTCTTTTCCTCCCCCCTGAAGAAGATAAGAATTGCTGTACTGTACACTAATGCCTGTCTATCATCTCAGATGGTATCCATTCACAGCTTCTTAGGGAAGAATATAAGAAACAACATAAATATTCAGTCATCTGTGGTACATTCCTCCACCTTTTTGAAGAGAAAGCAAACAAAGAGTTTGTCCTTTTTCTGTTCACTTGAACGTATTTAGAGTCACTTCTTGGGCCATCAGGCATTCACAAAGTTGCAGAGTCATCAGACGTGTCTGATGTACGTGCTCCATAGGAGTCTAGTTCCTGCTGCAAAGGTCCTTGCACCTTAAACTCCTAAGGAAACCAATCTGTGTGTAACTAACGTATCCCAGCAGAGGCAGAAGGGGAACGAAGAGCTACAGCCTACAAAAATACAGAAGAGAAGGATTCTGCTGTAGTGAATTTGAAACAAGGATAAGCATTCTTGAATCAAGTGAACATGATGCTGCCAACAAAAGAGTCTGGTGAAAAATGTGTATCATGGTGTAAACGAGAGAATTCTGAGTTGAGATCAAGATGCTGTATTTCCTCAGCATTTGATAACGCTGCAATCGCTGCAGGAATATTATGTCCGGGTCTGGTTTCCGCAGTTCAGGACAGATATTGCCAATTGTTTTGAAAAGAGGAATGAGTGAAGTACTGAAAAACATACCCAGTAGACAAATATTTAAAGAATTCAATCTCTTAGTTTATAAAAGAGATGGAGTAGCTTCATCCCAATGCAAATGGATTTCAGTGGGGAGGACAAGTTTACTATTGAAACTCAAGCTGATAAAGCTACAGTAAACCCAGGGATTAGAATCCAAAGTTGAACAAACAATCTGTGTGATAAGATACACATTTTTTAATAGGGAAGATATTAATCATTAGAATAATGCAACAAGAACTTTCACAATACCACTGGGCAATTTTAGATTACCATCAAATGCTTATAGATTTTGCTTGGTTTTGTTTTCTTTCCTAAAAATATTCTTAAAAAAAGAGCTTAAACAGGATGTAGTTCAAGCATGTTGGAATATCCACATTATACAAGTAATCCCTTAGAGGTTCACTTCAGGTCCCTTCTGGATTTTATAACGTAGAAGCTGACGACGCCTGAAATACCTAAGGTTGTTCAGCCGCACCTAGCGGAGCACAACTCTATCTCTGCAAACATATTTCAGTGCCAAAGCAAAGCAAAACCGTACCTGATGCAATGGGCCATTGATATTTGAAAGTAAATCCCTTGGTTTTTAATTTGTACGTCCTAAGATCCCTGTTTAAAAATGTGTTTCCTTTCTCATAAGTCACTGCATAACTCCCTGCTAATCCCCCTCATTTACATTGAATATTAGCTTTATGGAGAATGGTACTAATTAATCCTGCATAACTATAATTTAGTGGCTGGGCCACACAACAGCATGCGAATTAGCATGGTACTGGGCGCCAGGTTATCAGATTCATTTTCTGGGTAAGTCCTATTATGTTCTGCAGGATGGGCACAGCACACAACAAATTTAATTACACGGCCTTTCAATCAGCGTTCTTGTAAGCCAGAAAACTATCTTCTAGCCCTTTCACTTTATGGACAGCAATGCTTTCTCTGAAGCCACTCTTGCATTGTACTTGACCAGCTAATTGCTCTACCTGGGCACTAATTATTAGTAGCAGCTAATGACTAATGACCTTTTCTGCAAGGTCATATCCCAAGATGACACTGGAGTCTATAAACATTCTCCTAAATTGGTAATGACCGGTAGTAAAGATTATGATTAACAACAAACAGCTCACTTTCCGAATAAAATATAAATGAACATATCACAATAAAAACAGTATTACGCTGATTAAAAGCATAAATAAATAAGTAATTAAATAAATATAGTCCCAATTTCCTGATGAAGTGTGATGTTGTCGTACATCATTCTCTCCAAAGAGGCATCCCCCATAGATTTTGTCCATTAAAAGACCCCGGTTGTATTGCTGGGTCTGGCAGTGTCTTGCCTCAATGAATCACCCAGGCTCTCTCTGCCTGATCCCCCTACAGCTCTTTTTTACTTTTTTCAGTGCTGATAGTAAAGTAGTTTTGTTCAGTATCCGGACACCAACACCCTCAGATCTACCGGAGAATGAACCATCCTGTGGAAGTTCTTCTCCAGGATACGGAGTAAGTAGGCTCCTAGTTTTGGTGATTTGGTTAAGCGCTTCCAATTCATTAACAGATCCTGGCTTATGCATGCTTGTTTCTCCACCACCTACGAAAAAAGGGATGGCAGAGTAAGGGAGACTTTTAGACTTTCTTACTGCTAAAATGTTTGGATTATAGAGGTACATGTCTATATTTCACTAGGAAAGGCGAAAGCAAGCCCAACCAAGTGGAAATATTCAGAAGTGAGAAAAGCAGCATGGGACAACAAAGAGGTTGCTGGAGATTCTCCTTGTTTTATTATTTATATTTCCCCACAGTGGCAAAAAAACACATTTCTATATTCCATATAAAATATAATGCACTTAATTGATCTAAGTAATTTCAAGGCTGCTGAATAGCAGAAGCCTCCAGAGTGGAATATTCTGACTTAATGATCACATAAAATTACTCGAAGTGTTTTTAATGTCATTGTAATTTCTGAGTTTATTTAATAGTTGAGGGGGAGAGAGGATAACATTAACAGTCATCTGCGTGGCTTGCATGACTGTATATAACAAATGAGACATGTGTATGCCACAAGAGCCATCATTTTAAAATGGCTGCAGTAAAAATGCAGTTGTACTGAGCATTTGCTTTAGCCCACGACACAGTTTAATGAGGATGATATTGCATCAGGATTCAGGACACCACAGATTTGTTTCCAAGTGTTTGACCTTTTAAGGAGTCAGATTACTTCTTGATTCCACTGATTCCTCCCTCTTTCTTTCTCAGCCTCATCCATTCAGTTCATAAAAACTTCAGCCAAGAGCTCTCCAGCTCAGATGTCCACCACAGTACAGTTGTAATCCGCATTACACCTGCAGACTATATGCTAAAGAAATCTCTCTATTTATTTTTTCATTTAGCATGTTGTAAACAGCTGCCTTTCAGCCCTAATCATCAAAACCTTGGTTATTTTCAGATTTTTTTTTTTCTCACTGGCCTAAGCCCAGAGTCACTCACAGATGAGGGTCAACACATTCACAGGCCAAAAGTGCAAAGCCACCGCGGGCCCATTCTGAAGCACGAGCGGGTGTTCTGTATGCAGTCTGCACGGACGCTTTTTTGGGTGCAGGCGGCCTCACTGACTTCAGAACAGTGATAGGTGGAGTAACAGCATGTGTTGCTCTGCTGGACACCTTTATTCTCCCCAGCCCCGTGTTTGCCTCCAGTTGAAGCCTTTCCCCCAATTTCTACCACTGCTGCTCAGAATTATTTTGCAATATTAAAGCAAGAATTAAGATTTTAAAGCTAATTCCATATTCTTCTCTACTTTTTCTACCCCTCTGCTCTGTTTGAAGTTATTTTAATCTCCTCTCAACCTTGCCATTTTTTTTCCTATTGGACTTGTCTAATTTGCCTCATTTCTAAGTCATAATGATATCCTCAAGACACCAATTCATAACTTCCTCATGTTGAAATTGTTCATTAAAATCTAATTTTTACCATCTAATTCTGGCTTTTTAGCTAATGAAATCAGAGTAATTATAAATACCCATCTTGCAACATTGCATATTGACATTTGAATATAAAGACTCGGAATGGAAGAAAAGCACCACTGGAGAACTTATTTTCTTTCCTCTAGCTGCAAAGGAAATCAGCTCAATCATAAAAATACAGATTAAAATACTCTCATCTAAGTTCATTTCAATATTAACTTTATATTGCCATTAAGGTTTGCCTGAACATGAACCATAAGGGACCGTATCTAATTTCAACATTCTCACATGAGAAATGTTTGGTTTGCTCAGATCCATTATTTAACAAAGAGAACTGAAATGCTCAGAAAGAAAGGTACAACTCATGCTGTATTTGATCCAGAGTTCAACAAGAGCTTTATCATCTTCCAAAAATATTAGAATATATTGATGGAAGGAGAGAATAACTCAGGAAAACTTTCAGTACTTTTTTTTCTATTCTTATTTTAGTTGATGACTCTAGACTAGATTCCTGGCTGAATTTTATGGGATCACATTGTATTAAGACTCCCTGTGATACCAAATAGCTACCCCAGAATCTTATAAGGTTATAAGAAGAACTTCTTCATATTTTTAAATTTTTGGCAACCCTCTCTAGAAGTTATAGACACTGATGGATATTAATATTCTGATCCAGCCGTCTGAAAAATGTATGGATAGGGGAAAGACAATCAGCCTTGTAATAGGTTAATTTATTATCACCACAGGATAGGGATCTGATCCTGTGTGTAATTCTGCAGTTACAGATCCTTTTGAAATCACGTGGTTTGGAGAGCTGGATGTCAGTTCTGCAGATACACCACTTTAAAAAAAGACTTCAGAAAACCATAGGTAAGCTATTGTAAGGCTGATCAAGTAGGTACCTTGCTATCAGGAAAAAAAACGATTTGTTGAAACCAAAATGATTTACCTAGTGGGATCCATTTTTATAAACTCCCCGTAGATCCCTGCCCAGTTTCTTGCCGAACTGCTTTGTGAAATGTGGAGATGCTCATTTACCGTTTGCAACGGTAAATGCCCTGAGCTGAGCTCCCAGGTCCTGTGTCACAGAGCCCAGAGTCCGGATGAGCCGAAAGCCCCAGCCCGAGGCAAAGCTCGTGTCCCGACCGTAATCTGCCCCCCGAGCAGCAAGGAGGTTCCGCCTCCTCTGCAGCAGGGAACTGACTTAAAGGTGGGGATAAGTGGAGAAGTTTAACGCTTAAGCTTAGACTCCTGGGTTTGTCTTTTTTCTAATTTTTTTCAACATTATACAAAGAAATACCTTGATGTTCTGTATACTTTTTTTTTTTTTTTTTGATGAAGCAGTAAATGTAGTCACTGAGGAGACAACTGCTGGGAAGAGCAGACACTAGACAGAAATTTTTCACTGAGAGTGCCGCAGCCACAACAGAAATGTTCTCTCACTCCATATTTTACACAACAGCTCAGAAGAGAAGAAGTTTGTCTACTGAAGGCAGATAAAGTCATCGTTGCCAGTCTCCACAATGTACAATTACGTTGATTCATGCAATCTGCCTCTGTGATGAGAGATCTCACAGTAAAGACATAATAACCACTAAAATAACTATTTAATTATTATGGCTAGATGATTCTAAGTTTATTTTAATCAAAAGCTTCAGTATCAGCTGGTTAGATATCTGTTGGCAAAAATACTCTTCTTGGCGATGGACCAATGGATTAACAGAACAGACACAAGGGAGACTTGTTTCGGGCCCAACATCAGTTAAAGGAAAGTATTCTTCATGGGCATTATGTCACTGCAGGGAGAGTGGAGAACGGTGTGATTCAGTGGCAGGGACGAAAGATTCCTGCATGTGAGAGCATGTTCACGCAAGCATTCCCTAGGGATGAGCATAGCTTGATCCTCCAGAAATTCGCAGCTGCAGCTTTTTACGCTGGGGTTGTGAGCACGGGTCCGCAGCTTTTGCGTAATGGGTCCTGATGAGATAACTGGTGAGCCGCTGGCATTGACTGGCACCCAGGAATGCCGTGACTCCGGGGTTATTGTCCATTAGCTCTTGTCAATACAACTTAAGGATTTAATCTTGTGGCAGTCAAAAAAGAAAGACCCTAACACCTTGTACCACACAAATGTTTGTTCTGTTTCAAAACAGGGAATGTTGAACCTCTGTTGCAGCCTGCTGGCTCTGATTTTGCTTGCAATAACACAGAAGGGTTAGTCTGGAAGTCAGCTTTCTTTTGGAAATAAAAAGGATCTGGCAGTTACTGCAATTGAGTATTACCATGAACAGGAAAAAGGATCAAACAAAGCAATCTTACAACAGCTATCATTTACTTCTAGTGCCGATTTAGTGGCATTAATGCACTGCATACGTGCGTTGCAGAGGGGTCAGTGGTAGGTGCCACGTGACTTTTTCAGAAGATGTAAACAACGGAATAAATATTTTGAAAGCATTGGTCTTGGAGAATGGTAGTTACAGTATCATGGGCGTAAAGCTAATAAAGAGAGGATATGGAAAATAACCTGGACCTTGGAACACCTTTGTTGCCAACCCAGTGCTCGGTGAAGGGGCTTTTGTACTGGCGAGGCCTAAGTATAAGGATTTCCAGGGCAGTTAAGACAAATCAGGGCCACGCTGCAACCTGGAGCTGAACAACGAGTTGGTATAACTGTCTGCTGTCTTCCTGTAGGCACCAAGAGGCACAACCGAAAATACCAGATGCCAATGTGTTGGCTTGCCTGTCCCACTGCAAAGCCCTAAAGAGAGCTTAATATTCTTGACAGGATCAAAAAGGCAGCAGAACTAACGGTGATTGATTCTTTAGGGCGCTCAGACCTATTTTTCTTGTTTTCCTTTGTGTGATTATCTGAGCCACTGTCTTTTCGTATCACTGGTGGAGGGTATAGATATCCACGACAGTCCCGAGTGCTATTGACAGCAAATTCCGTAATTCATCAAGGAACCATGAGGGGGTTTATGGGGGTTTTCTTCCATTACCTGTGATGCAACTCTCTATATAATACTATAAATAAACTGTCCCTGCTCACCAGCCTTTTCCCCAACCGTAGATACCAGATGCATGCGAGGAAAAGACCGTGAAACAAAAGAATTTAAATGCACTTTTAAAAAAGACCTTGGTTCGGTTTCATCCAACCTAGGTGTAGGCACTTAAGCAGAAAGACTGATTAGGGAGTCTGGTCATCTTCAGCACCTCATGTTTTCAGTGAACAAACACACGTTGATCTGAAGAGATATTTTGATCCCAGGTGCAGCTCCTCTTGTCAAGGCTTTTTTCCCTATTTCTTGCAGTGGAAGTACGTGGCATCTGGGCACCTGCCTTAGAAACCTCAGTTCTCATCTAAAAGCAGGTGGGAACTGATAGTCTGTATTTTTTTCCTAATTCCCATTCTCTAGCATATTATCCCTATTTGTCTCCCTGTGAATCTTCAAATTCTTCTACCTAACTTTTTCCCATCTCCCATTTTCTCTGTATACAGTATTTGTTCCTTTTGATTCTCCCCTTCTTACTCATTGCACCCTCAGCTGTTCAGCTCCTTCTTCTCTCTGATTGCGTATTATGTATTTAAGTGGACAATCAACATTCAATTTTCCCAAAACCGGTCTTGAAGAAACTAAAAACTGGTTTGAAACTTGGCTACTAATATCAGATTTGGTTAATACTGTCAACGGAAAAGAAAAAGAAATTTTGAAAATGTATATAAAAAAAATTGTTACAAATTTTGGCTTTGAAGTGCCATTTTTGTTGAAGAATGGAAAAAAAAAGGGTTTTCAAAGCTAAAAAATATTTTCCCTTGAAAAGAGATTTTTAAATTATTACATGACAACAAAACAAAACAAATAAAAAAAGAGAAATATTTCAAGACTTAATTTCAAGTTAAAAAAAAAACCTCAATGGAATTGAAAATCAGTATTGCATTGTTTTTTAGATTTTGTCTTTGCGTTTTTAAGTTTGTTACTATTGAGCTGTGAGCAATTTTTAAAATCTTTTTTAGTCTACCACAGAAATGAAGGATCTGTTATTCACCAAATTCCACCTCGTGTTCCTCCTTTCCCTTCTATTTTTGAATCGTCAATTTTCTCTTTGTCCGGCTGCCATCGATCCTGTATTGTCTCTACATGGTCTAGTCCAACCTCCCACACAATAGCACTCGCTGGTCTATAAACACCAACGAATTAATGCTATATTCAGTGGAATGAAGCGGTGCTGTCGAAAGAGATTGAGGGCTAGCAATAGAGAAATCATAGATGGATTTGCCGTGTGATACAGCAGCAAAAGGAGGGGCAATGCAATCTTAGGCTGCGGTCAGAGAGACATTCCATTACGGAGAAAAAAAAAAAAGCCAGTCATTTTCCTCTGTACAGCTTGGCCGTGACTGCACCTGGAATATTGTATTCAGTCCCGGCCCCAGAGAGCTCTCGACAAACGAGCATTCGGAGAGAAGTGGGGGAGCAGTTGATTTACCGGGGAAAGTTTAAACGAGCTTAATAAGGCCGCTGCGCTCCTCCGGGCAGCGCCGGGCGGAGAGCAGCGTAGCTGGGAGCGGAGCGCGAGCTGCCGTGGGGACCTGGCCCTGAAGCTGTCTTCTGAGGAAGGTCTGCATCTACGTCCTACCTTTCCCTTCGTCTGTTCCCTCAGGATAAACCCTTCTGAAACTGAATTTTCTGACAACCAAGCCACAAAAGCCAAATTCCTCCTTGTCTGCGGGCAGAATGTTTACCCTCAGAGGAACGAAGCTCCGGACCGTCTGCTGGAGGTCAGTAGTCTCTGCCCAGCCGCACAGGCTGGGCCGCTGGGGACAGTTGGGTCCACTCCTTTGCCCCTCACGGCTGGGAGAGGCAAACGCCACAAACGGGTTACGTAAAAGGGCTATCTTATTTCCATTTCCCACTTTCACATCAGAATTTGGCACGAGATAATCGAAGAATGGCCCACGACAAACAAGATTAATAATGGAATTAAATCAACTGCGCAAGACCCAGCCAAGAACAGGGTCCAGATATTCATTGGTCATGCAAATATGTACCGTGGAAAGCCCTGAAATATCTAGAATTTAAGCAAACATCCTGCGACAGCATTTGGTATGTTTGTATCGGATTACGCAGAACATTTGCTTTTCGTGACGCTTTGAGCACATCTGCTATTACACTGTACTTCTGCAAGCAACCTGCCCTCAAAAAGACACATCACACTCCACCAGAAAAACAGCAGGCTGCTCCCTAGCCCCGGGAATTTCTCTACTGGTTTCTGCCACACATCTTAGGAAGAGCCACTTTTTTGGAAGGTGGCTGTAAGGAGCTGTGAGTTGAGAGTAGGTGCGGGAACTGAAATTTCCAAGTTGACGGTGAAGCTAGAGAAGTGTGGTGCAGCGGAAGGCGGGTTCTGGGGGCCAAAGGCTACAACCTCATTACGACATCTCCAGGGAGAGTCCACCTGGGAGGTCTGAGCATAGTCCTGTGATCTGCAGGCCCACAGAAAAAACGAGCATTGAGGGTTTAATCAGACCTAACTGACTTGAAAAGAGCCGGCACTCAGCTGATGTCCTCGAAGGAGGGGTGTGGTGACAGCAAGGGATATTGACTTAAGTGCGGCAGAAAGGAAATAAAATTCTTGTCATTTTATAGGGAGGAGATGAATGTAGGGCATTTTATTAAGAGAAACAGGAAAAATCAAAGTCTAATATATACACCCAGGAGTTATTTGAAACTAAGAATTAGTTGTGCAGTAAGAAGTAGAACTTGCTAACTGGCTCAACTATCATTTAGGAATCTACAGTGAAATGTCTAATTTATTATACAAATTAGACCAAGGCAGAATAAGACATTCTGTTTAATCATAAAGATTTGGGGTGTGGAAGTCTTCTATTTCTGAGCAAGACTGAATATTCTATAAAGCCAAATCTCCTCACTTAAATAAAGGTATTAAACTGG
Organism: Aviceda cuculoides; assembly: GCA_035590195.1. Classification (NCBI taxonomy): domain Eukaryota; kingdom Metazoa; phylum Chordata; class Aves; order Accipitriformes; family Accipitridae; genus Aviceda; species Aviceda cuculoides. The sequence goes on along the minus strand of JAVJGG010000094.1, from coordinate 30,357,277 downwards.
AGTGAAGAAAGTGAAAGAGGTCACGCTGTTTCATCAGGATTACTTTCAAGTAGTTAGTCACTAACTCGTAGGGGTTTTCATGAGAAAAATGGCTCAAGCTTCTCTTGCAGCTAACTCAGCTGCTATATGGTACGAGAACTGGCTAGTGAAATGACTTATATAAACCAAGAAAGGTCAGGATTTCTTGTCAATATTTCTGTCTGGGGGATAAGTATGTTTCCTTTTTCTCTGCTCCCAGAATGGATTAGCTATATATGCTCTTAGTGACATTAGCAATAAGTTGAATAAGTGCTTGATTTGCCGGTCGGATCATGAGTGGAGATAATTCTTATCTCGAGGGAGGAGAAGTGTCTGCTAGAAGGAAAAGCTTCAGTTCATTTCAAGTGTTAATCACAAGAAGCATGTGCGATACTATTCCCCTCAAGGAACCTTATGTGCTAATTATGGTCAGTGGCCAAATTTCTGAGGATTATGTTAGAACTGTAGTCCTCTAGTCAGCAAGATGCCTAAATCTCTCTACATCCAAACCGTTTCTTGTTTTAGCTGGCCTGTGATTGCTTTCTCAACTCAATTGTGCTGTGGGAAGGATGCAAAGGAATGTAATTCCTTGAACTTCTCAGGTCATCCTGACCTCCATTGCTTCACTAGAAATAGATGAAGTGAGAGAAATACCAGCCACCTGAGTTTTCTTCCTATTCCAAGCAGTTTGAGAGGAAAACCTATAGAGCAGATGAAACCCAAAAGATGAACACTGCTTTGCTGCTGGTAAGGCAGCCAGTGAAGCTGGCTCCAGATTTTTTTTTTCTTTTTTTTTTTGCCAGTGAAGTTCAGTGTGTGAAGTACTGCACAAGACCTGGTCATGCTTTGTCTTCTAAAGGCCTGGTCCAAAATTCTATGAAGTCAAGGCAAACTGTCCATTGAGTTCATAGGCTTGGGATTAGGCTTTAAAACTTCTGGCTTAAAGCCATTATTTCAAGATCCAGACTCTCATCCAAAAGTTCCTGAATTTTAGAGATGCTTAGTTGAAGAGTACCTTGGGGAAGTGTCATTATTTTTAATCAATTTTTGGGATTCACAAGGTAAGCTGTTGTTGATTACATGATTTATACATGCTCTCTATAGACTTGGAGGGGCTGCATGCATTATTTTACAGTGTTTATTGCTTATTATGGAAACTACATGATAATAGTGGTTTCAATTATAAGCCTATTAGGCAGGTAATTGACAACACAAGTATACCATAAAGTTACACTCTGTTTGCTTTAATACAAGAGTCGTGTTGTGTTTTTAGGCAGGCAGTGCTGGTAATCAGTGCAAAAACGATTTCTTAATTAACTGCTTCTGTCAGAATCCCAGTTTCACTCAGCAAGCAAGTTGGCCAAGAGTTCTTTTATCTCTTCCCTTTCTCCCTCAGCCGTATGATCTCCCATGATGAGAAACCGTTCCTCTCATCTTGCCCAGACCATGGCAGCAAATGCATGCTGACCATGAGACTACACCTCTTTCACCTTCACAGCTGCAGAAGGTCACTGAGAACAACAGGGTGACGATGCTTGAAAGTGGGTTCCGATTCTTACCCTTGAGAGATGCTTCTAAGGGAGTCATGGGTACTCGCTTCAGCCTTATGACAACTTCTCAGGACAGTTGCAAATGATACCCGAGATCTCGAGTGCCTTACAGGTTTTAACTCATGTTCCTAATGCATCGGAAAAGTCAGTAGTGCTTTATGGAATTATAGTGAGGAGGGATCAAATCCTGTGTGAAAGGATACACATGAAAAAAGGAAAAAAAAAAAAAAGGTGAGGAAAAAACTGGGAACAGGATCCAGTCCAGGTGTTCTGGATGCTTGTTCTTCTCTTTGAAATAAGACAGGAGATAGTTCAAAAAAATAGCGGTCTGGGTGATTTTGCAGGTAATTAGCAAAGGTCTGAAGTATGCCCCCTAAAAACTGTGGTTAAAGGTTGACCAGTAAGGAGCCACACATTCCTCCTTTTTCCCAACTGAGGTGCCGAGATGTCTGAACGTGGATTCCTCCTTATATCAATCAGAAGGATGTACAAGTTTTACAAGCGCTTTCCTCTGGATGAAAGACCGAACACAAAAGAAAAGCAAGCACTTTCCTCTTTGAAAACTTTTAACCAGGCACCTGCATACAGCCTATTAGGAAACTGTTCTAACTATGTTATCTCTGAAACTTTCATTATACTCCAGCTATGTTAGAGACAATAAATAAGATTCCCATCTTATTTATTCTTAAAATTTTATGCTTTCCTAGAGAGCTACATGAGATAGAAGCTGAACTTGTGTTTCTCAAAGAAATTCTTACAGGTGCTTTCCATCAAATCTCGTCTTAGTTTACTCATGACCAACTACAGGGTGACCTTATGAGCTCTTGTTTAAAGTTGAATTTCTGATCTCTCATGGTGAGATAGCGTAGATACATTTTGCATTCAGATATCTGAACTGTCTGCTGTGCAGTTGGAAATGCTGTCATACCAGTTCAGAGAATTAGCAAATCATCGTTTTTGTCTGGCTGCCACTGGTCTTGTTGCTTTCATCATCATAGATCACTGCAAATCTCCAACATGTAGCATGTTCTGTGTCATTTCACTCCATTTTACTCACTTAGGTGTGCCCTCCAGCTTTTCTGGAAAGGGGAGGTGCATGAAAAGTCTCCTCTCACAGTCACAATTTCTCTTTAATCTCTGAGCGTAAGCTGATTTATAATTAGCGGTTTGATCCATTCTATTCAGAGAGGTTCTACTAAGACAAATGAGGAAATGAAATCTGTTTCATCTTTGCCTTCAAAATCTTGCTTCTCTTGTAGCATCTCAAAGGGAGAAGGAAAAGGAAAGAAATACTACTTTGATATTGCCAGAGTCCAGGGAATATGAGAATTAGTGTTTGTTCGATAACAGGCACAGTAAAGAAGACAAAAGCCCCTGTAGTCCTTATTCACCTATTAAAAAAAAAATGGCATCACTGATGGCAAACATGTTTCCTGACTCTATGCAAGTGAATTGCATTGCCTATTTTCCTACCCGCCAACACGACTCTTTTTGGCCTGGAGAAGAGATAGGACCTTCTCACCCAGCATCTGCTCCTCCGTAAGGGGCTTCCAAAGGGTGGGAGGGTAAAAGGAGAGAACACGCAGAGAATACGCTAGTTAACAGCTAATTAAGAGATCTGCTTTTAGTGGCCAGAAAACAGGTCTAACTCACAGGAGGTGTTTCTGACGGTCAGATTATTTTCTGCATTAGTCACATTTTAAAGTTGTCTGTTTTCACTATTCAAGGTTTCTAGGTGCAGTCATCATTACTAATAAGCAAAATAATGTGGCACTATGAAGTGCAAGTTTACCTGCAATCCCAGCTGATCCTAAGCCCACCAATACTGTTATGGCATTTGATTGACAACCAGAAATCAGCTGAATATTGGATTTCCTACAGTTCACTAGAGTGCCAAGAACCTGGTTTCAACTTTTTCATGAAAAAAACCCAGCTGCAGTTATGAAGCCCTCCTCAAGATTTCAGTCTTTCAGAGGATATGTATGCAACAGTGTGTCTGTAAGCATTTCTGACTGAAAAAGTCCTTGAATGAGGAATTCATTTTTCTCAGGTATTTTAAATGTTCCCAGCACACTGGAGATCTTACTGTAAATAATTTTATTATTTATTATTCTTTCTTATTCTTAGTATATGCAAGTGATGGAGGGACAGCATATGCCTGCTTTCCCCATGTTGTTTATTTAAGCTTAAATTTCAAGCCCCAAGCTTCAGGTTTATAATTCAGTTTAATATTTAATTCTCAGATGCTGAAATAATGGTTTTTTTACTTCAGTTCACAAGATTAGGCCCACAGTGCATTTCAGATATTTCTGTCTGGGAGAAAAAATTTGGCACTATTGAATGAGGGGAGATAATACTCAGTACTAGACTGATAAATATATATCACAAAATAGGAGGTTCAGGAAGAAATGCTTAGGAAATGAAGCCTGGTCGTTTCATGCCATCAACTTAGAATGGCAATGTTACTGTTTATATGAGAACCGAAATTAAGATTTCAATTGCTTCTAAATTAGGAAGCGCACATGCACATACACGCGCACATACACAGAAATTAATAAAACCCAGAAACAGAGAGGACAACAACAATGGGATGCAGAGGGGTTTTGATTATTTCAGCGTGTGGTCTAAAATGCAGCAGATTCAGCAAGATGCGGATTTGCATAATGTAATGAGACTGGAATCAAAGTATCAGGAAGACAGACCGAGTGCTAATTAACTAGACACTGCAGTAGAAACACCAGGATGGTAGGACAGTACAATGCCGAAAACCATTCCAGGGACAAATGGATAGCTGTGTTAATTGCATTAGAAAAAAAACCCCTCTTGGCTAGAATACTCTGGAGCCATTGCTGCAAACTTTAGCAGACCATTCAAAAAGATTAATGTCAGCTTGAAGTTGTTTGGAGCTACAGGTTCCTGACAACTGCTAGACTGGCAAAGAACCGGATCAGTCCTTCTCCGAATGGAGCCAGCCCAAATCTATAGCTTAGTGCTGAGCACCGAGATGGACAGCAAGAAGTATTCCCTCCGTTCCCTCTGGAAATGTCTGCTCTTTGTAGCTTGCCTTATTTTTAATCTGTGTTTGCAAGCCACTGAAGATACTCTTGAAGGACTCCATACCCTCTTGGTTTGGTGTTCTGGCAGCATGCCATGGCTGGCAAGGAAGAATTTCTCTTCCCTTGTTCTGAGGATTGGGATTTGAGACTAGGATTATTGTCTCTTGTGTCTAGCATCACTGATCACCCGGAAAATCCTAACGGGTTCATACTCCTTTTCCCTGCCTACAGGGTTCTATAACCAGAGCTAAAGTGATAAAAAGCTTTTTTAATAAAAAAAAATCATTAATATTTAACAGCTGGAATAAAACTTAAAAATGTATGTGTGTCTATTTTACATAAAGGTCTGCAATCCCCTATCAATAATTTAGGCACACGACTTTCTTTGGAAACCTCCCGCGGTTATATCAAGCTGGTCCTTCCTTTCTTTCCAAGGATTTGAGTGGGTAGCTGTGGGCGTGTGGATAGCCGGACAAGGGGAGAGTAAATTCCGGAGGACCGCCGCGCCCCCCCCCCCCCAAGGTACCCCGCTCATGGAAAGGAAGAGGAGCAGGAGATCACGCTTCCTACGTCCCAGGCCAGTTGCAGCAGCGTCCCTTGAACTGGAGCAGCAGCGGTTTGCGCCTTGGGCTCCGCCACGCTCCTCTACAGCCCGCCAGCTGGAGCGGAACCATCACACGTCTTCTTTTCCCAAGGGGAAGCCTATCCCTCCCCTCCGCAGCACGTTCGGAGGGAGCAACGCTCACCTAGGGGCTGCACGATGAGGCCGTTTTCTGGGAAGAGCTCCAGGAGAACTTTTAAGACGCTTTTTGCTTTCATTAGGTCGGTGGTTCTTCAGCGAGTGCGTTGGGTGAGCAGAAGAGGCTTCTGAACCCTGCTGAGCGGCTCGAAATAATGATGAGTTCGTGAGGTGTGTTGTACTGCTGTTGCAGCTGCTGCCACCTGACCGCAGAACTACCCAGGCAGCGAGGAAAGGTTATTTACAAATGAAATACTGAAATCTAAAGATGGAAAGTCATGGGTAATAGATGCGATGAAAACATTTTGACCGTCTTATTGAATAAAAGGGAAAAACTAGTCCCAGATAATTTAGGCAGTAGGTGATAGGCGTATGAGTTGAGCAGGCTAGCCAGAATCTTTTGCTAGCTGTTGCGAACAACCGCACTCCACACACCTAACTCCATGTGAGGATATTTCTTTTTCATAATTTTCCATGGAATACCTTGCCTTGTTGTGACAGGCTTTATACGTGGAGTTTACACGCCCTTTAAAGATCATTTAGAGGAGAACTAGAACAGGTGTTTCTCAATCAGATAAGAGAAGAAATTAATGCCAGTCTGAAAGTTTTAACTAACTCAAAAGGGAAAGTGAAAAGGATTGTTCTGTTTGATCATTAAAGACCCCCAAAACTCAACAATGAAAACGCTCAGACGCTTCAAGTTTCAGAAGTTTCTGAGATGTGAAAACTGAAATAGTCTTTTCTGTCCCTTAGATGTGGTGAGGCAACCAGGACCATGAGAAATAAAAAAATATTAAGCTATCAACTTCCTCCTGGAATACTGTTTGTTAGAGACCCAGGTTCATCCGTAGGCAGACAAACAGGGACAGTGAGATGAAAAAGCCATAAAAGGAAATCATGTCGAGATGGGAAAAGGTAGGGTAAGGGGAGCTATTTTTCCTTCCTCTTCTTTCCCTTCCTTTGAAGCTCATTAATATTAATATACCTTGATACATCCCACCAGAATTAAAGCTGCTTGCTTTGTATAATGTGATCCACTGCATCCCTAGTCACTGCCCCTAGTGAAATAGGAAAGGTCAGAAGTTTCTGTAGACCTGAAAAAAATCAAAGCGGAGAAACCCGTCAGCTCCATTTGCATTTGATATCAGTGACAGGTTGAATCTGGCGTTTCTTTCTTCCTATTCTAATTTCACATCTGTATTTGCAAACAAAAGAGAGATATAGCCTTCCCTGTTCCCATTCTTCCTTAGTGCTGCCACACTGCAGGTACATCTTCCTTCTGGAAGCTGACAAAGGCTTTTTCAGAGGTGAGAGCTGGTGCGTAGGGAGTTTCCACTCATAAGCAGCATCCACCTCCTTTGAGACGGGATCACCTCGTTAGCCAGAATGGACTGTGTCCCTGAACTACATCAGCAGGCATGGGAGAAAAATAAATGTCTTCTGAGTACACGGATGAACGCGTGTAATGCTCTTAAATTATTTTGAAAGTTTCCCCTGGGTTTGGCTTTCTACTTCAACTTACCAGGCCCTTCGCTAGCTAGCAGATATCCTTCAGGTAGTGAAGTATTGCCCGTGGCCATACATTCTCTGCAGTATTTATCATATATACTTGAATTCATCCCTGCAAATCTCAGGACTAATGCAATATTCAATCATGCAGGCAACACATACAGAAAATAAGAAACAGCATGGGGCTGCCTTCTTAGGAAAAATCTCGATATATCAGTGCATAGTTATTAACTTCATTTGTTAAAGAATATGTCATGGTCACAGCCACACTGTAGGGCGTGCAGGATCCGTTGATCTCCCAAGGAAACTCAGCAAATAATTGATTTTAACTATCAGATGCCAGAAAAAAAACCCCAATCATATATTTAGGTTTAATCCCCAATTATTATTATTTTAATGTTATGCAGTGAGACAGAAAGGACATGAAAAATGTCAGTTAAATGACAGCTATAACCACTTCCACAGAAATAGTTTTCTGTTCTCTGCTTTGTGGGGATGTATCTTTAACTCATTTCTTACCCCTCCTTTGAATTGTATTCCTGGCAATTTTCAACGTAAGATATAATTTAAAAATTTTTGAAAATTTATTTATTTGCTTGAAAATGTCTGACTAAACTGTTTTGATTTTTCAGGGTTTATTTTTTTTTCTTTTATTATCTGAAAGATTTTGCTCATTATCACTCAGTGTCACCATGTCAACCAGCCTAAACCTGCAGTTAAAAAAAGGAATATCTTCTGGAAAAAACAATAAGAAAAATTTCCACTTCAGTGCAACGTATGCTCTCTCATGCAAGGAAACTACACAGTGTCAGTTAGTTTGGTTCCATATTTGTACAAAACATATTAGTAATCTTCCTTTCCCACTGTCCAAGTAAATACTACATTCACATGGAAACATATTGTTAGATTATGTAGTATATTAGATTAACACCCTAAAAAAGTACAAATCCTAGCAGGGAACCAGCCCTTCCTGCTAGAAGATCATTCCAGTTTGCTCCCAAGCATTTCTCATCCAGCAAGAAATTCTGGCAAAATGTCAGTAAAGTTTGGTATTTTGAGATGCAGCTGACAGGAGAATTCTGGCCTGTCAGGTTGTGGTGGGTTTTAAAATATTTTCTGTATTGCAATTCATTGTTAAAAAAAGAAAAAAAGGGTAAAAAATAAAAATGGCCAAGTGCCATCAGTCAAAGTTTTAATACGATAAGAATAATTATGCTCCTCATCCATCAAACTTGTGACATATACTCTATAAATGCTGCAGGGAATAAGACGCAACATTGTGATGGTAAAACCTGTATCTGTGGAAGGGAAGAGTGCCACTAAAATAAAGGGAAACATTGCAAAGAAATGGAGTTTTTGTGGGGTAAGGTATGGCAGGTAAGCATGACGAAATGCTAATTTATATCCTTCACAGCACAGTCCTTGCTGCTACAGCAGGAACTAACCTTCTGACAGCGGAGAAGAGCAAATGTTGGAGACGGGCGGCACCAGGTACCACACCAGCGACAAACGTACCTCTTCTGGAAGTGGACTGGTCAGCCCAGTGCCTCTCCCTCGGGAAGTCCTTAGCTGCTCTCCCCCCGAGGACTTATCCTGATGTGGTGGAACGGTCTCCACAGAGCTGGCACTTCTTCCCTGCAAGATCAGACCCGCGGCGAGAGAGAAAAAGTGGGGAAGCACAGAGCAGCAGAATCCTGGTTGGGAGCTGTTGGGAAACGGACACCGGGAGCTTTGGGAAGTCCTAGGACGCCCTGAGGCCGGGCAGGCAAGCTGGGCAGGACAGGGACGGATTCCCTGGAAGGTGAAGGGGACTGCAGGGTCCCTTTCTCCAGCTCTCCTTCATCAGCATCGCGGTTGCACCCAGCCCTGCTGGAGCTGGGTGGTGGTTTTATTTTTAATTTTTAGGCAGCTGGTTTATTCACTAACCCGACCGTGATTTTGTCTTGAGGACCAGCCCGTATACTTAGTTATTTTCACAGCCAAACATTCAGGTTTGGTAAAGCGAGACCATCTCATACCAGTGCTTTCTAAATGAAGCATTCCGAATCTTTCTTTCGAAATGGCATGTTTAATTTCAGAATATGTCTCTTCTGAGAAAGGAGACTTTTCCTTCATAGCAGTAGTTTTTCAGACTGGCAATGAACCAGCTCCCCTCGTTATTCACCCAACTCCAGCCTCTTGCAAACACACTGGAATCACACAGAATAGGATCTAGGACGTATTCTTTCTGCCCACACAGATATGGTTTCTGGGCATTTTCAATCTCTTTGATTGCTTCTTCGGTCTAGTGAGAACTTTTATACCCTTCACGCTTGAGCAAAGTGAAAGGGCAGTTGTTTCCAGCATGTGGTTAACAAGAGGAAAAAAATGGGAGCTTGGCTGCATTATGGAACAACAGGATTCTGTCTTTCCTCACTTCCTTCTTTTTATTAATTCTGTTGGCGACTTAAAATCCATGAGGTACAAAACCTGGGCAGTTTGGAACAAGACAAGAGTGACAAGATTAAAAATAGAGCCTTAAATGCTGTTCAGCAGTTTGGGAGCATGCTTCATTATAACCTGTGGAGGAATTCAAATAGAAAAGCACAGCTGCTTTGGATTCCTGTCCAGAGAAACCACACAAGCACAGCTTGCATAAAAACAAATGCTTTGCATATTAAGGAAATGGTCTGTTATTTGCCATAGAAACATTCTAATCTTATTCTTCCTTTTTTAAAATCATCTATTATAAAGCCTCAGAGTTGTTCATTCGCATTCTTGTTGGAATAATTTTCATGCCTTTGACCAATGAATGACTGTAATTACTAGCCAGGACACAGATATGAGCACATCAGCCACATGGGTTATTGCTTCTGGTCACCCACTAACTAATCCCAGCGGGCCAACAACACATCGGTTTCTTCTTCCATGAGCCCAGAGCAACCCCTGACTCCTCCTATTCCAAATGCTACAAAATTATAGATTGCTATTATATATATATAAAAAAAATATGACCTCCACCAGTATTGTGCATCACATGAGATCTCAATGACACAACCAATGCTTTAGGCCTGCGGGATGAAGACATTTGTTAGGAGCAAATATCCAGGCGTAGATGTAAAATGCAGTATTTTCCACACTAAAAATACAAGGAAAAAAACCTCCAGTGGCCTCTGCTAATCTGCCTAAGGAATTAATTTCTTCCTGACTCTAGCTCTGGAGCTTGTTTTCATCATGCCAGTGTGAGCAAGTCACATCAGTCTGGCCAGGAAAAAGCTTCTTCTTTCCATAAGTGGTTGTGAGAGCATCTTCCCTCCTGCATTCATGTCAGAGAAAGGACAGTCCAGCCAATGCAGAAATGGAATATTGAGCAAGCATTCTGGCATGGGCAGGTGTACAGTCCTGTATTATCTGTAAAAGTGTGTTAGAGGTGTAAAAAGTATGTTAGAGACCATATAAATGACCCCAAGTGGATCCCAGAGTGAGGAAAGAGAAACCATCAACATGAGCAATATATTCCACCCTGCAAAGGCCTCCAGGTGCTGACCAATCTCCCCAACATCCCACCAGCACCAATGCCAGAATGAAACCACTGATCTTGGCACCCTGAGGAGCAGGAGAAGGGGAAGCATAACACCAGGAAAAGGGTAGAAACTGAGAAGTGTGTTTATAATAATTCTGACTATATTGTTATTCTTTCTTTTTTGGTAATAGTTAGATCTAGACTGCTAATGATAAGACTGTTAAGACTCTATTATATTAACAATAAACTCTGGGCTTTATAGATATATAAGGTGTGCTTTCTCTTTGCCCATAAACCAAGATTTTTGAGTATAACACTTCTTGTAATGCAGATCCTTCGTACTTTGAAGTCCTCTTTGGAAGTAGAAGAAAAGGTCTTAAAATTCCCAAGCATGGACATTCGTATGGTGTTTTCAGCCCAAGCATAAGAAACATCTAAAAATCCTTTGAAAAAGTCTATTCCCTTAGTAACAATTAATCTAAGTGTTTTTCTACCAATTTCATTATCTACTATATCACAAGAAAACTTTATTGGATGTGTACAAAAAATATCTTGTGTCAACCTGGTGCGTTTAAAATTTACCATACTACATGCTGCTTAACAGTATGTTGTATTTTTAAGGGGATTGTATGAAGCATAACACTTTCAAAGTGAAAAGAGACGTTTAATAAGATGCTGTTAAGTGTTACCACTTTTGGTCAAAAACTGAATATTGGGGAAAATACTACAATTCTTCAGCAATTCAGATCTTTACCTCACAATGACACATTATTGACATGCATTGTTCTAGGCCAAGTGTAAGGTTTGATGCAAGAATTATCAGGTGACGTTCTTCCCTTTGTGCAACTTAGGAGATCAACAAGAACAGCCTTAAAATCTGTGCTTCTACAGATCACATACTGAACTAGCAACATTTACAGAGCGTGAGCAATTCTTGTGTTTCGGCGAAAGAAAATTGCTTGAAACTTGAGAAACACTTGACAAGGTTAAAAACCTGGGCAGTATGTCAGTGCAAACAAACGCTAATGAATATGAAACCCAGTAGTGACACATTACAAATTCCATGACATTGAACCCCAGAGGACCTTAGCTGTTCCTTGCTGTGAACACCACCTTCCTCAGCACAAACCTTAGCATCGCCATTTCAATCTCCTGTCTCAGCCAAAAAAAGCAAACATCACAATTGCAGAGTACAAGGAATTACTTCTACACATTGCTGAGTTTTAATTTCACTACAAAGAAAAGCAAAACAAAATAATGATTTAGCACCACATGGGTACAGAATACGAGAGGTGTTCCTAAAATTCTGGGATCCAGATGTATGCTGTATTAATTTATGTAGATGAAAGCATGAAAATTAGCAAGGTGCCCCTGCAGACTGTGGGATGTGACACAAGCTCTCTTCACAAAACCTTCCCAAGATTTTCTTTCCTGGGCCTTTTTCCTCCTTTCCAGGCATATTCTAGGTGTGCTACTCTTATTCCCCCACATCTCCCCGCTTGGGAAAGTGCTGTTGGAGACTTTTAGGAGGGGATAACAATGGGTGGGTGCAGCTGGGAAGGGATAGCATCACAGGCTGAAGCAAAACTGAACTGCCAACGCTTAATATTTTCAGGGCTGGTCTGTGCTCAGACCAGTGGCTTGCAGCCACCGACTGACCTCCCCTGCTCCACTCTCAGTGGCTCTGAAGCCAGTACTGTTGGCCATGATATACCCTCCAGTTGAATAACTACTTCTGATATCTCCATTTTGGTGTTGATGGAGCCAAAAGGACAAAGCAGAGAACAAGTGGGGCACTTGAAGAACACCTCATCGTGGGGAGCCAGAAGGTACAACTTTCAGAAATTCATGTAGTATCTCCTTCTTTGTCAGGAGTGGAGAGTTACAGAGAGTGGCAGGAGAAGTTAGACAGCACCTTGAATCTAAATTTGGTTGTTCTCTAGACATAAACTAAGCTGTAAACTCATTCAGCCAGATAAATTACTTGAGGGAAATGTTGTCATTTCCACAATGGAAAAAAAACCTGATATCCCCTTACATGCATGTCGTGTTTCAGTTAAGCAGCTCCCTGTTAATTGTCAAAGCTGTGAGGAAGTAGGTATCCAGCTTGCGAGTAAAAATGACAAATGTGTTTGCTTCACACTGGGATGTGATTTCAGTTGGGGTTTGCATTCAAAATTTCAAATACTATTTCCACCCTCATTGAATCCCAGGGCCACCAGAAACATGTATTTCTTCAGCTGCATATGTAAAACCTAAGCAGTGGTACAATGAAAGGCAAACCCTTAAGCACTGCATACTGGTGGCCTGTCGATGATTCCTTGAGCTCTTTCCTCTCAGAAACCAGCACCTGCCTCAGACACAAATAAATCACCTGCATGGACAGTGATCACCCTTTGTGGGAAGGAAAAAGTCTTCAGAGGTCTTCAGATTTTGTCCTTGCCTTGGTCACAGTTATAGACTCAAAAACTCTGCTGGTGTTAAAGTACTGTTGGAGAAACAGGAACGTCTCCTACATATGTTGATTGGTTGTATTTTATCCACCTAAACCTTTGCTTTTCAGACTGAGAAATTCTCACACAAATCCCAGGAGTTTTCAAGTGCTGGAGCATCCCATCCTGGAGGACACTAAATAATCAATTAGCAAAGCTCCAAACAAACACAGGTCCCCAAAGAGGGGGAGAGACAGGGACAGACATTCAAGACACCTTGCAGAAAACTGCAGATGACTAGTAACTTCAAAATAGGGGAAATAAGATTATATTTAAAAGCTCCCTGATCAGAAGATATAGTTCAGAGGAACTTACAGTTCCAAGATCATTTATGATCAGCCCCATCCCCAAACAAATATCATATCAGCACATATAAACACAAAGTCCACCATTTATGAAGCCATTCTCCTTCATTCAACATAGCAGGAACGCTTCTCAGCAGGAATACTTTGAGCAGTTTTCAGCTATGAATGAAAAAAATGTTTGTCATCTGACAGGGACCCATATAAAAACCACAAGGCACAACCCTAAAGCATGGTCCTTAAAGGAAAAAGCAGGTTTGAGAATTCTGAGGAAGAAATAGAGTAGTAGTCTCTAAAAGGCTGTTAGAAAAAAAAAAAGGAAGAGTATATTCTCCATGTTGAACGTTAACATGGGTGAACTGAGTGAGATTCAAGTTACCTCTAGAGAGGAACTTTCTAACAGAAAGTAAGATGAAGGATTGGGATAGATATCCTGGGAAGGTGACAAGGGTGAAAGTCTTTTAGGGCAGACTGGACAACTCTTCATTAGGATTAACACTAGCACAGATGGATGAATTAAATGACCACTTGAAATTTTTTCCAGCCACATGACTTTATGAAATAAAATGTATTTGTGGGAACTGAGCATTTCACTTTGGCATGAGCCTGACTAATAGTGGGTATAAGATGAGTGCTTATGAGTAAGGATGAGAGGGAAGGCCAACAAGGCCGATATTGTGCTGGGAGTCTGTTATAGACCACCCAACCAGGTTGAAGAGACAGATGAACCATTCTGCAAATGGCTGGCAGTAGTCTCAGAATCGTGTGCCCTCATTCTCGTGGGGGACTTCAACTTTCCAGATGTCTGCTGGAAATACAACACAGCAGGTGAGTGAACAATCTAGGAGGTTCCTGGAGTGTGTGGAAGAAAACTTCCTGACACAGCTGGTAGGTGAGCCAGCCAGGGGAGGAGCCTTGCTAGATCTATTGTTTACTAACAGGGAAGGACTGGTGGGAGGTCTGGTGGTCGGAGGCCGTCTTGGTCTTAGTGACCATGAAATGATAGAATTTTCAGTTCTTGGAGAGGCAAGGAGGGTGGTCAGCAAAACCACCACTGTGGACTTTCAGAGGGCAAACTTTGGCCTCTTCGAGGCACTGGTTGAGAGAGTCCCTTGGGAGACGATCCTGAAGGGCAAAGGGGTCCAGGAGGGATGGACATTCTTTAAGAAGGGAATCCTGATGGCTCAGGACCAGGCTATTCCCATGTGCCACAAGTCAAACTGCCAAGGAAGACGACTGGCCTGGCTGAATGGGGAGCTTTTGCTAGGAGTCAAGATAAAAAGGAGAGTTTATTGTCTCTGGAAGAAAGGGCAGGCAACTTAGGAGGAGTACAGGGATCTTGTTAGGTCATACAGAGAGTAAATTAGAAAGTTGGTGAGGGGCCTGGAGCACCAGTCTGACGAGGAGCGGCTGAGGGAGCTGGGGCTGGTTAGTCTGGAGAAGAGGAGGCTGAGGGGAGACCTCATAACTCTCTACAA
>JAVJGG010000094.1:30304682-30342531 GCA_035590195.1 Aviceda cuculoides | reverse complement strand
TTAGTGGGCATGGATGATGGTTGGACTCGATGATCTTGAAGGTCCTTTCCAACCTAAATGATTCTATGATTCTATGAATTAAAGGCTGACCTTGTAATGAAGGAAAGAGAGATGTGTTTAATTCCTAGCTTCCTAGAAAAATGGCCATTGACCTTTCAAACTTGGGTAATTTAGGCAGACACAAGATGTATGATACAATGCTCTGGAACAGGTAAATGGCAGAGGAGCTCTGAAACACATTTATTTCTAAAAGTCATCCGTTCAGCTCTTCTGTAAAGAACAGACTGTTTGCAGATCAATCTTTAAGTAGTCATTGACGTGAGCAACATTTTCTTACCTTCACAACACTGCAACTGAGAGTACCTCAACAGAAGATGTTTATTTTTCTCTCTATCTACCTCCTTCACAAGACCTCTTAATAACACGCATCTCTCCATCACACTGAGTGTAGTACTGACGCCTCAGAAGAGGTGCATCTCCAGCAATGGGGCACGACAGAACATGGCTGGTGTAGCAGGGCTGAAACTGCTCCAAGGGAGGTTTTAGCTTTGGGGATCACTGAGCCTGCCCCGTGCACGCAGTACCCTTTCTTACCTCTCTGTTTAAACGATAATGGTAACTGAGACAATCAAAACGTGTGATTATGACTGTTTACCCAAAAGAACTTTTGCCATTTCCTAATGTCTTCCAAACAATCACACTTCAGAAACAGGACCTAGCACCCTCAGTATTTTCACTGCTTTGTTGTCCTTGCTCCAGAGAGTTAAGCGGATCATTATGGTAGCAGGGCACCTGAAGACCTCATGGTCATATACAACATGCCAGGCATATGTGATGTGCAAATGCTAAAACTAGAAATAACCCACACCATGCAACTGCCTAACATTGCTCAGAGATACAGACTTAGTCCTAAAGTAGTACAGGGGCACTTGCATGATGCTGTCTCTGAAATACTCCGTTCTGTTTCTGCAGAAGGCTAATTAGTGTCGCTTTCCTAACCTGACTCTATGATCTCCTGTGTCACTGTTACCCTAGATCATGTCTCATTGCCTGGAGCATACATGGCCTAATTCAGGTAAGACAATGTTGTCTCAAAGGAGAAAGGGCTAATGCTAAGCTTTTTAATGTCTGTTCACTTCAAGGAACTTTGTGTCCTAATAACAATAACAGAAATCCAGCTGAGGGGAGATCTGAAAAAGAAATGGAGTGATTCAAACAGAAAAGGATGCACTTTTTGTAAGAGTTATTTGGAACGTATGTGAATATTTCTCCAAGCCTTTAGGAGAAAGATTTGTGAAGTGTGTGTGAAAGCAGACTATCTCTGAAAACATCTCCAGGAGACCGGCAGAGGAGGGGATTCATTAGATGGGATTTCATTGTAGGAAAATAATTAAAAACTTGAAAACAGTTCAGCACCAAGTCCGACGGCATACCTGTAACTTCTTGCCACTCAGCCATAAGCTGGGCACAGAGCATCTTAATTTTCTGGAGAGATTTTTCAAAGCAGGAATTACTACGACATGATTTGGGGGAGCAAGATTGAATAGCGTGACAGACACTTGCCATTGTGCAAGTCTGACAGTGCAGTCTTGTCTTAGCTTAAATGCAGTCTCTATGGGCTATTTAAGAATACCACAGCATTTTAAAATATACTGTATCTACCCAGTAAAATGCGTGAAAAAACCCACAATTGTTTGTTTAAACATTTTTGTGTTATTAAAGCCTATGAACTACCATAACCACCCTGCATTGCAGACAAAGTCTGAGGGAAGCAATTGATCAAGAGCACTAAAAATATGTTGATGCCTGTAGTTACCAATTTATCATATCTAGCCCCCTGCTCTCTTTTGTAGTGAAATGAATGATGAACCTATTCCAAATCATTAATTCCCATAAAATGCATACCTCCAAGTAAGAACGTGCTAAAGGATTTATAAAGATCACAGTGGGCCTGGATACATTGTCTTGTTTGACATTACTTATACAAGAAACCTTAAATACAGAAATTGATTCATTTGTGTATTTCGTCAAAGCTTGATTTAATTTACCAAGGAGACAATGCCAATTTGCATTCATCAGCAGATAAAGTCAGGTTAGAGTTGAGCCGCTGGCTCGAACCCTGTTTTCATATTACCTTTATTGTACTCCCTATTCTGTTTGGTGAGTTTTAAAGGCACAGGTGTGAGACCTTTCTCTTCCTTTTAAAATATTTTCTAAAATACCTAAGTGAAAAAGACAGTACTGCCACTTACTCTGTGTCTGTGCAGGACTTGCACAACTGGTGAAATTGCAGGTTGGTTAGTTTTTCAACCTCACCACTATAGTAGAGATCTTTTCACAGCCCTGGAGAAGTCTGCCTAATCTCGCTGCAAGATGAATTAAGGTAGAATTGGAGGATTTTTTACAGCAGATGTGAGACCTAATGCCTGCGCAATCTCCCAGTCATGCATATAGCCTGGGATATGCAGCCCATGACACAAACAAGAGTTGTGCATCTAAATTCCATAGCAAGCTTTAAAAGCTTCTGTCATTTTTTATTCCTGTCCCTTCTTTTGGCTGATATTTCTCTCCTCCATTTGACCTCCAAATCCCTCTGTTCTTTAGGGCAGTAACTTTTCCTACCAGCAGCCATGAAATCCTTCCTAATTCTGCCCCTACTCCCCTGAATCGAGCCTGAGCCTTTGTCAGCTCGGGATCAGTTCAGGAAATCTTTGCTAGGGGAAGGGACCCCGTCCTTAATCATCTCCCTAACTATCAGATAGCAGTGATATTTCAACGGATATCTCTTAGATGAAAGCCTCACGCAGCTCACGAGGCTTCTTCTCTGAGCTGGCTTCCACTCACTGCAGAGGGACAGGTCAGCAGGCATCTTACTTGTGTGCTTGAAAAATAAGATATCTAAACTCAAGTGTACGTCTCCCAGTCAGCCTAGTTTTCAGCACCTGTGTTTTCCACTGATTTTAATGAAATTTCCTAAGAGCTATGCTCTCATGAATTTCGTTCCACCTGCCATGAAGTGTCTCCACAAGTGAGAAGTTGCATAATTCTGAGCCTCATTTCAGACTGATTTAAAAATGCGGTTCTGCTCTTTCTGCAGCTTTATTGGCAAAACACCTTTCTGAGCTGTGCTTTCTTGCTTTTTCATATATAATTAATTATAAGGGAGGCTTGTTATTTAGAGGATAAGATACTCTAATGTAAAGATGTCACATCTGTTAGATAAGGAGACAATGAAATCTGAAGCATTACCTTTAAGCGAGCTGAATGCCAATATTCAGTGGCTCTGATGTAATGAAACAGTACATTGCTCAATCTAGTCAGGAACATAGGAATAGAGAAACACTGTTTAGAAGAGGCTGGATTGTTATTACAGAGCCTGATTCAACAAAGCACTTGAGCATGAGCTTCAGATTAAGCACACATTTAATTCTTCCTTCTACTGCACAACATGTTGCAGTGAGCATATGCATACTTGCCTTGCATAATATGTTAATTATATTCAGAGAAGAAACTTGCAGGGCCCACTTCAGAGGTCATCTCATAATCTTTAATGTATCTACCTTCACAATCCTTCTGTGACAGAAAAACCTCCTACTATCTTCATTTTTAAAAATCCAAACAGGGAGTTGAGGAACAGGAGAAAAAAGGCTAAGCTCATGAAATTATTTAGCCCTTCAGTACCCAACTGATTTTGATAATGTGAAGACACCTAATATGCTTGAACAATTTTTGTGAGTGTCGTAGGAGCAAAGTACAATGAATTATTTTAGCAAATATGGTCCAAAAGTCCTAATCCTGAAAGGTGCTTTGTAATGCCTTGGGATCCCAGCGATCCCAACAGTAGATGCATGGCAGAGCAACTGAGCTTTCCTCTTCAAGCAAAGCTGAAGTGAAACTTAAATTCGCATTTCTTGATGCAGACACCTTAACCATGCATCTAACGTATCCATGTTTGCCAAGGTTATGGTAAACAAAACACTTAACATCTGAACTTTCAGTTTTGACTGTCACCAAGGTGTCCTTCACAAACCGTCAGGTGCTTAGATGTCAGTCTGAATTCAGTCCAGAAAAATAGAGCAGGTAAAATTATACGCAGATTAAGTCACGACATTGCCAAAGTATTTCAAACTCCACTTAAATTGATAGAGTAAGATGCGGTTGGCTTGTTTCATTAAAAGAAAAAAGAGGTTAAAAAAATCTAGAAACTTTGGGGAGAAAAATGTGTACCATTTGTTTAAAAATGCAGTATTACAACTGATGATCCCACATTTTTTTTCTTTAGAGCTGATGAAATTTAACAAGATAAAAATAAGTCAGGGAAAGTTTCAAAAGTACTCTGATACCACAGGGGAGATGGATAGGAGAAAAAAAATGGAGGGAAAATGTTGAGTTGATTAATATGATAAACTCCTAAATTAGTTAATACCAATTAGTTCTGTTAACGAATTAATTCCAAAATTCCACTTGCCTAAATCTTGGTAAAAATTCCTTATATGAATAACTCTTCCAGAGTAGTTGAAATCAATCAAAGTTTCAGAGATGAGAGTATAGTCCTTTGGCTGAAAATTCTTAGGAATTTACTTTAAACGTCCAGCATCACAACACGGTGCCCTTTCCAATTTTTTTTTTTTTAATTCCAAGAAACCTGCCAGAGGGCAGGAAAAAGTATCTGACTTACATTAGCCTTTTCAGTAGGACTGCCATAAATTTCTTCCCTATCCTTAGGATACATCAACAGGAAGACAAACCACTGTATGCACAAAGTAAAACTAATCTGTTACACAGAAGAAAGGTAATTTTGTTCCAGTTCATTTGTCTGTGTGCATAATTTATTATATTCCAGACCAATGAGTTTGGCATGGAAGAAGAAGAAAAGGGTTGACTAAAAATAATATAAACTGTGTTCTAAAAGCAGCTAAAAGTTTTAATTTCCTAATGAGCTCGCTTAATCCAGGTAGATGACTGTGTTCTTTGATAAACCAATTGAAAAACAAATTGCATTTGAAAAGCCTGCTTGCACAAATCCACATAGAAGAGAATTATATTCCAAGGAAAATAAGTGAAGCATATTAGAATAAGAACTGAGATGATGAGAGCACAATCAAGCAAAATAATATGGGAAGTAAATACAAAAAGCTTTGTGAGGTAACACCAATTATAGAGCCCTGAAGAATGACCTGAATAGCTATCTCCAGGGTTACTGTTTCATTTCATGAAGTTTATTTTAGGGCTGGGAAATATTTAGTTGCAGATGCTGCCTTCTGGTACTGTTAAGAATTAACACAGGAGCTAAAGGTTTATAACACGTTACAGGAATTGGATGGTTAAACAAGCAGAGACACTTGATGCAGTCCTTCTAGTTACTATTATGACAATACTTACAGAACCTGTCAACCTAAATGCTGTGATTAGATTAGTTCTGCTCAAGAAAAACATAGGTGAAATAAAGTTGTATTGGAAAATGTGATTTTGTGGGAATAGAATTTCTATCTGCATAGAAATACCCCATGCCCTGTTCAGCTGAGATTTTACTGGGGAAGAAGGTCTGGGGAGGGTTTGGTAATATGTAATGGAAATATATAACAAAGCATCTTTGATTTTTCATTTCAGATTGAATTCTAGGCATATATTCTGCAGATTTTAAATGTAACATTGCATGCTTCTGTTTTTTCTTTGCGTTTTTAAATCCACCCAAGCATAACAAAATTTCCCCCCTTTATCCCCAGGCTTTTCTGGTTTTAGTCTTGATCAGAAGAAAAGTAAATGTCATTACCTCAAACCCCTTCCTCCTTACCCACTTGTAACAGTGCTGCTCAGTCCTTCCCTGTGGAAAGTTAGGAATATTGAAGAGAGGAGGGATGCGGGTGAGGCTGGGTTACATGTACACACCGTGGGTCAACGGCAGAAACCGGACCAGGACTCAAAAACCTGAATCGAGGTCCAGGGTTACAATACTGCACCAGAGCTGACATGAACAGGGAAATAACTCACTGCCACTGAGGGACAGCTGAAAGATTTAAAATGCCTGTCATATTTGGGAACAGCCTTACTGTGATACCTGGCGCCTAAGGTCCTCATCTTTCTGCTACTCCCTCTCCTGCGCTTCAACTACAACGTGTTCCGAAAAGGGACGCCCTCTTTCAAACTTTCTCTTAGAGCTCTTCTCACACTGAACTCCATCAAATGTTTCCAGGCAAGTCAGTTCTATTGGGTCCAGGCTAATTTTGTTTTCAAACACACAGGGACACACTCTTAATCTAAATACATGGTGAAAACAATGCCTTACTGCATCTAAACAAAAGAAAGCATCCATCTTTTATGGAAATATATTGATATACGTGACAAAAAGTAGAGCAATACCTATTTTTTAATGTCAACCTAAGTGTCAGTCTTGGCTATTTAAAGCACCTAAATCCCCATTAAAATTGTTATGTGTATACCCAGTTTAAAAAAATAAAAAGAGAATCCCAAAATTCAGTATTCAGCAACAGCCTCACACTATTTACTGCAGTTGCTTAATGGTCTTCCACTGAAAAGAAAAAAACAACAAAACCCCCTTCAAACTAAAAACAAGCCCAAATTTATTAGAATAGCCCCAAAAAGTGAATTCCTGCCAGCTAAGAGACGGTCAGTAGGGTGGAACAGAACATCATTTCAAGGACAGGCTCTTAAGCTGTTTCTTAACATATCAAAACTGCTGCCAGTTCCCCTGGACGCCGTGGCACCAAGAAACACTCGTATGACTATGCTGCTGTCTGAATCCTTGCCAAAAAAAAGACCGTCAGCTTCGGCAAGACAGAACGCAGCTGGGAATAGGGAATAGAGAGAAAGGCTCTTTGCAGGCAGACATAAGCTCTCCCTGTGTTCACTCTGAACTTGGGTGCTGAATAGCTGCTGCATGCTTAAGCTAATAAGCCTTCCCAAAATTCAGGATGCCTTACTTCAGGCCCGCCTGTGTACCACTTCCCTAAAGCTGATTTGCACTGGTTTTTCAGGTATTTAGAGCATAGACGAAGAACCTAGCATCTGTCGGGAAGCAAACAGGTAGAGGATTCTAAGAAGCAATCGTAACCTCAGTCGCTTGAGTGGGAGCCACTGGAATGACAAAAAAACCCTGTCCTTTTGCTCTTCCATGGATCAGTAAATGACTAGGGTTTTACATTCACTACAGTTTAAACAAAGAGAAAGAATCTCACTGGAAATTAAACCAGAGTCAGACTAAATCCTAACTGATATCAGCAGGGGAAGCTAAACAAAGGCGAAGCAACAGTTCTGTTTAAATAAAGGCTGTAGGGATGCAAAAGGAAATCCATTTGTCCCAAGGTAGGTCGAGAACTTTCAAAGAATATTTGCACTTTTCCTTTGCATGTAGGGTTTGGGGATGGCTTAGTGTAATTACTGCAGCATGCGGAAGAAAGAAACTCTCAAAGAATCCTTTGTCGCCAACATTTTTGAACCAGTTCAAAGCACGAAGGCCGGTATTTATGACACAGCTACGCATCAGCTACATTTCCCGAAGCTTAACGAGCTGGGCAGCAGAGACAACTGCTTTCTATTTCTGTTCCTAGCCCGGACAGCAGCGATGGCTTTGTAGAGCAGAGCTACCCAGTCTCCTGCTGGAGCCGCAGGTTCCACCTGCAACACAGCGGGCTGAGCTGTGGCACTGGGGACCTCAGGGCAGGGCAGGAGGTCCAGCTTCTCAGGGGTGTTGCTGGGACCTGTGCGACTGCAAGTAGCGTGCTAGCGTTTTGTGGCCAGAATAATTTCAAATAACCGTGGCCGTACCGACGTTGCCTGTCTGTAGCGCGCAACGTATTTGCCAGTTGTGGCTGTGCTTGCCGGCGAGTGGAATTACCCTCCTGCTGATAGCAAGGGAAGGGGGGAGTCACCCCCTCAGAAGAGAAAAATTCACCCCTTCTCAGTGACTGGAGACATATTGTACCCGTGTAGGGGAAGGAAATTTCACAGTTTCTCTGATTGCTTTCATCCCTTGGGCAGCAACATGCAGAAGCGGAAATCAGAAGGAATTAATATGAGAAGATAAAAACCAGAAGGGAACTTGAGGGAGGAAAAAGAAAGTAAGGGACCTGCTCGATCAATACATAGGTGTTTTTCTATCAAACAACGCTGAACATCTATGATAATCCTCCAGGTGCCCTACAAAACTTTTATGTGACATGGCAATAGACCATTAATCATGGGTTAACAAATACCAGTTACATCAGGGTGTTGACAGAGGCAATTTGATAAGAGAAACAGCACCTATGTATTACGGGCGGAGGATAGAGCAGCCAGGCCTCTCTGGCTGGGTCACGAGCAATTTCCCTTTCCCTATTCACAGAATAAGCACTTTTCAGTTGCCAAGTGGTCCAATTTGGTGGTCTTTCCTGTCAGAAAAGAATCAGTCTTTAATGGCTAGATAAAATCAACAGATCGACTTGGTCACCATAGTTACAAAGACACAAACACCACTAAATGTCTCAAGTTTTGGATGTCCAAGATGAGACTGGTCGTTGCATAATATATCATGAGGCAAATCCTTCTGAAAAGGAGCCTTCAACTTACATTTCCAGAGTTGAGAACAGAAAAATCTAGAAAATTCTTTGACTCAGAAGTTTTGTACAAATATGAGTTGCTTATCTATACATCTTAATTCTGTTCTTTCATGAAGTCATGCTGTACTCACAAGATCCTGTTAAAATATTCAGTGCTTTCCACTCCAGAGATGGCTGCATTTCACAGGTGAGTGGAACGATCACCACATGCAATATCTGTAGAGCACTTGCTGAACCTCTGTAAGCTTTATTATTACTGATTCAATCTGTGTAAGAGGAAAAAGGGCATCCAAATGGCACTTAAGATGGAATAAGGAGCCCTTCATAAAGCTATTAAGAAATTAATAATTACAGGAAGACAGATGTAATTACATCCAGAAGATCAATGCAGCTTTTAATGAAGAAGATTTTCAAGACCCTAAATACAAATTGAGATAAGAAACTTCTGAGGCTTTCCCACATATCCCTTACTAGATAAATGTAGCCAGGGAACAAAGGAATTCTGATGTTACACCAAACAAAGCGATTCTGGTATCCTACTGAAAACATTAAAGAAGCTGGTTTGACCTGCAAAACCGTGTCTTCTCTGACGTATGATTATGCTTGATGTTTACAAACTGTCCTAGTAAGAAAACCTTTAGTGTGCTCACTGCAAATGGGGCAAATGATATGAAAAGCTGCCTCCTGTTCAAAACAGTTTCTGCTTTTCAGCAGAGGAGAGAAATCTTAAAGGCTCCCCAAGACTTAAGGAGTTGTAAAAAAAATCCTTCCCTCCCACCCTGCAGAAATCTCTGTGTACTGGCATGTTAGAGAAGGCAAGTCACCACCATCCCTTGCCTGTGGTTGAGGCTAGGGGACAACGAAGGACACTTGCATTTTGGGTGTCTGTGTCAGGGTTGTAGCTCGGTCAGGGAAGAGGAGGGACAATGTCATCGCTCCTTCGCTCTCCTTCACTCAAATCTCCTGGGTTTAGCGTGGGCGAGCAATACAGGATTGAAAGAGCAATTCCATTGGGCAGGAACTTTGCTTTACCTCCTGTCTGCTGTGGAGAAAGTATACAAAAGGGAACAATAATAGCTGACTCTTGTATGTACTGAGGAATTCTACAGCAACGCAAGCACAGAGGAAGCCAAACTGAATTGGCAAGTCCACACATAATTTAAAATAAGCCTACAGACCCCAGCCGCTCCACTTACGTCCAGTGATGAAACAGATACCCTTCACATAGGCAAATACACACTGCAGCAAATTGAGTGTTTCGTCAAAATACTGAAGAAGGAAAAAAAAAAGTCCCCAAACAAACCAAACAAACCCAGAGAATCATAAAAACAGAGCAAGGGGGAACAAGCTATTGCTGAAATCCTAGGGCCTTAAGAAACAGCTGAAAATGGTGATACGTGGAAGGAAAGTAAGCATCAGGTAAAGAAAAAGGCAAACGCAAAAAGAAAATGTTTTTGCCAATGAACTCTGGAAAGGAAATTCTTTCTTGACCTTTTCTCTTTCTGCCCCTTCAGCATTCCAGTACATCTCTGCGTTGTCCTTTACTTACGACTGTCTCCAAATCCCATACGTTTGCACCTTATTGGGAGAAATAACAAATAATGCTATACTTGCAACGTATCTCTAGTAGGTATAAACCTTAATTAAAAGCAACATTTTGTCTGATCAATGAGGGAGTTGGAGGGAAAAAAAAATCAAACTGGTCTTAGCACAAAACAGACATTGAAGAATAGCTGCAGCTAAAACATTGCACAACACGCTGTGGAGAGCAATTCTTCACCCACCAAGAAGGGTGGGAGCTAGCTCTGCTCCAGATTTGCAGCTGCTACAGCTCTGCAAGCTTTGCGGGAAGCATGTCAATTCGTACCAGCCAAAGATCTAGCTTACAGTAGAGCACATTTGAAGGAATTTCCTGGTCAATATCTGACCGAAGTTTGTTTCCAGCATTTATGAGAGAAGTTCATTTGTTGTGATGGCAAAATTAAAACCCTCCTCCAAAGAGAAATAAAATCCACAGTTATCAAATTACTGGCTTCAGCAGTACTTTTTGAGAGAGTAAGGAAAAGGACACCCTCTCAAGAGATTTTGAGGATTAGTGGGTATTAATAGGAAAGGCACTGTAGACAGCAACTTGTATCAGTAATTTGAAGACCTGGGTGGTCTGATTCAACAGGACAGAAGTGCTGAGAATCTGACACTTAAAAATATTTACCAACGACAGAATAGAATCATAGAATCGTTTAGGTTGGAAAAGACCCTTAGGATTATCGAGTGCAACCATAAATCTAACACTGCCAAGTCCACCACTAAACCGTGTCCCTAAGTGCCACATCTACATGTCTTTTGAATTATGAAACAGTGAGCCCCGACTCCCTTTCATAAGATCAATACACATAATCGTTTTTGATCCGCTCTGAATCAGTGTTACAATACTACTTCTGGGTGTCCATTTGCCAAACAGTAAACATGACAGAAAATATCTTGACTTAGTTGTAATATACTGTGTACCTGGCTATGGGGTTCGGCTTGGAAAAACTCCCTCTTCTTGAAGTGGGAATACCCTCAAAACCAGAAAACTTTCACTTGAAGAGAAGAGGAGGATTGCTCAGCACCACATCACGTGCAGCCACAGGGTGTGTAGAAAGAGGTGCGGAACGCCTCCCTGGGAAAAACGATGTTTGGGACCTTGCCTGATCCCACAAAAGGTCTTACACAGTATAGGTCTAGCCCTCAATAGCAAAGATATGTGAGATGATTATTGATAAGAATTAGAAATGTAAAGTTGCAAAGACATAAGAGATATAGAAGACATAGCAATTTAAGGACAAGGTTTTCCACCCACCCATATTAGTTTCCTCTTAGTGGTGAGTTCTTCCCATTTTATTCTGGGGGAAGCCTTTGCCTGGCCATGAGTTTTCAAATAAGACTCAGAAGTTGTCTACCATAAACAAAAAGTTACCAGATTTGGTAGCCTCCTGTCTATAGTGTTCCCAGAAGGGGATGGGGAGGGATTAAACCCAGGAATAGAGCTTACAATGTGGCTGTACTATTCACTGTGTTACCAGGTCAGAGAATTCCAATGGATTATTAATATACCCCATGATTTCCTATGCTTTCCTTATGAGCATAGAATAAAAAAAAGTTATTTCAGATTGAACAGAACATTTAGTATGATACAGAAGAAATGTTTTTGTCTTTGTTTCAGTAATAACACCCCCCAATTAAATGTTATCAGAGCTGATTTTTCCTTTTATTTGTTGGTGTGGGTATTGGACGAAAAATCAATTATTCATTTCAGCACACAAATAAGTGTCCTCAGCACTTTTTGTAGGATAATGAATGTACTTATCAGGATATGAACTTCAATGACAAGATCTCTGTGGGAGTTTGGGGTTTTTTTGGGGTTTTTTTGGGTTTAGTTTTGGTTTTTTTTAAAAAAACATGTATGATGTTTGAGACTTAAAAGAAATGTGAGCATCTCAGCCTGCTGCTACACTTTGCTATCAGAAACCTGCCTGATGTTTCTGGGAAGCAGATGGAAAAATCCCCATCTGAATTGCTTTGATATCTGTTGTTCTGTTCCTCTTTTAGGCCCTCCTCCTCCACAAAAGGACTGGTACTGTTTGGGCAGCACTCATGCAAAACTCAGAAGGTTGTTCACTAACAGTGAAACATAATGCATTTGAGCAGCCTTACCACATGGACTTCTGAGATGGGGGTAGGAAAGAGCTGACCATGCATCTCCAGTGCTCTGTCCTCTGAGTTTCTTTGCCTACGAAGATTTTTTTTTCTTTCATTCATATCAGAAATGAGTATCATCATCTCTTTGCTTTTTCCCTCCCCCAAACCATTCAGGACCTCTTAAGATTTCTCTTACCTCATTTCCAAAGCAGTAACACATTAATCCATGCAACATAGCATAAACATGCCCATCATATGGTTGATAAAACGATTTTGATTCCTCATCACCCAAACATCATTTTCCCCCTCCACGTCCTTTCTCACTCTTCCTTTAATGCCCCTCTCTCGCTTCCCACTGCACATCCAAAGGAGCACTTTGCCAACAACAGAATTCATTAGTCAAGCCACCTCTTGTGCCTTCATAACTCATTCCCCTTGTTACTCCTGAGCCATGGAGCAGAAGGTGGGTGGCTTGATCTTGAAGGCAGGACAATGATACAACATATTTCCATCAGGTGCTGGAAGAAAGGTTACGACCTGTTTCATACAAATTGAATTAGGAATCACAGGGAGGGGAAGCAAGTTTGTATTAACTCCTATAGATGCCAGAATGCTTTCAATCTATTTCTGTTTCATTTCTTTCCTCTGAAAGATTTTTAACTAATCACAAAATTAGATTAGCTCTGTGAAAACATAAGTGATCAATTTTGCTTCAATGCCTGGGGAAAGAAATTTTAAAATTCCCAGATGTTTCATGGAAATCACAAAAAAAGATTCAATTGAGAAGCAATTCTGACACTGACAAAATTATCTGCCCACGCATTTCTATTACACTACTATCTGGACATTTTTATATCATGAGGCATTTCCTATTTGTTCAGTAGGAAACATGGATAGAGTCAAGAAGACAAGGTTTCACCTTTTTGTGGCTCTAAAGGCAGGGCTGTACCAAATTAATGTTAATGTTTGGTATAATCTATTTGGCTTTTATCTAAAAGTTCTAAATATCTGTGGAAAAGACCTTACCACAAAATTAATTTAACATCTCTGGTTTTAATGCCAGTGAATTCCAGGAGGGCATATGAGGTCTTCTTCTGCTGGAGATTATCAGCTGCCTCCACAGAGAAAGGCCAGATGCTATGGTAAAGTAGAAAGTGAAATTTTTGTTCCTTGAAACATTCTGAACCATCACCATTTTATCTCCTCTAATATTTGGTACAAATAGAAATAAACTTTTTCTTTTCTTATTTATGTGTATGCATATATGTGGGGGTATAAAAATTAAAGTATCTGTACAAAACATGTGTAGAAAAGATACATCTGGAAATGACAAATCAGTTTTACCAAAAAAATTAAACATTCTGATATTCCCAAATCTAGACATATAATTTAAATTTTGTGTTGCAACGAATTGACCTTTTAAGGCAGTTTGACATTTACCTTCCTCTTTAGCAAAACTTTATCATCTTGGAGTGGTAGCCTGATTTTCTGATGCTACCATTTTTCCTGATGAGTCAGGAACCATCTGGAAGAAAATCCATGTTTCGATGCTTGATGGAGATCATTTCTTGTGCATGGATTTATGTCACACATTTATGTTAACATTACCAGATCTATCAGTTACTTTCCATAAAGTTCAGGTTCTGGAAGTTCATAGGGGGCATTACTGAATAGTTGAACCCATAGCCTCCTTGTGTCAGTCAACAACGTTTTTGCTCTTGCTTCGTTTTCACTGTGGCCATAAAGAGAGTTAATGAGAAAATAAAGTTGAAGCTTCATCCTCAGTGCAGATGGCACATATCTGATGGGTCAGATCCTCTTGTATGAGGTGCTTATAGCTTTACTCATTTAATCTACTGTCTGCATTATGTCATTAATCTAAAGTGCAACATCTTCACTTTAGGAGTTACTTGAACTGCTTGGAAAAGATGGTCTCATGGTAAAGGCACCAAAAAAAAAAGGAGATCTTTATTTGCCACCTTCCATTTCACACATTCTTGACGGAACAGCAATGATACAAACACCCTTGTTGGTGGATGTCTCTGGGAGTTGTGTTGTAGATTGTAGACTGCGAAGAGGCTTCTCAGCCAGGATATTTGATGAAAAGAGTGGTCAGGCTGCCTTTTGAGGATCATTTCATAAACCTGAGGTCAAGACCTGGAGACCACGTTAGATGCGTGGTTTAAGAAAGCAGGGAAAGAAATTCCATGCAATAACTTGACCCAAAGTCTGTTGCGAAGTAGCTGACACACAGCTGAATTTAGACTTGCAACTTCTAGCAATTGGCGCTGAAACAAGGCGAGAGGGAAGCGCTGACTGCTGCCCGCTCTGCTTTTCTACCAGACTTCATCACCCTCTTAGCCGAGGCAGCAGAACAAATGGTGCCTCCACCTCTGAGCCCCTGCAATTCCAAGCTTGATGTATTCACTCCAGGGTCCACCTGGAGAGGTGCCCAAATCTGTGGAGGTTGCATCCATCCCTCCAACGGACAGCACAGGGCTCACAGGACCAGCTCAAGTTTTCTCAGCGGTGGAAGCAAAAGCAAATGTCACCCCTCCGGGCTAAAAACTAATGCCAGCCCCCTCCTGTCCTGGGAAGCAAAGAGGAAGGAGGGCTGAGGTGGAGGCCTGGAGTTCGAGACTCAGAGAGCCGTGTTGCCCGTTTTTGCAGGTCTCCGGAGAGCGGGATGAGCGAGATAGCGAGAAGCCGCGTTTGGCACCGTCGGGAGTCTGCACGCTCCAGTCCAGCTCAGCAGCAGGCAGCGGTTTCTGGAGCCGGGTCCCAGCGGTGGAGCCAGCTGTTCTCAACAGCCCCCCCCCGAAGCCTGAGGAGCCCCTGCCCGCCGTGCCGCGACCCCGT
Organism: Aviceda cuculoides; assembly: GCA_035590195.1. NCBI lineage: Eukaryota > Metazoa > Chordata > Aves > Accipitriformes > Accipitridae > Aviceda > Aviceda cuculoides. Next base: position 30,327,436 of record JAVJGG010000094.1, on the reverse strand, counting down.
CCTGCGTGCTGTTTTCAGGGGACGTGGCATCAGAGGTAGCTAGCAAATACGGCAAGAGTGATAACCGAGGCAGCAAGAGCCCGGCAGCGACCAGCTAGCAAAATCTTCATTTTTTCTCCTGGGTGCCTCTGAGATGTGGGGCTGCAGCTGGCCTGGGCACAGCAGCACTCCCCCTCTGAGGCTGCAGAGCGGGCGGAGGAAGAGAAGGAGTTTAGCCCCTTTGGTTGCAAGATGGAAATGAATATAGTCCTTCTGCTGGTGCCAGGTAGAGGCGTATATGTTCCTAGGCAACCAATGCTTTGGGGGAAATTTTGAAACTCTTTTGATTCTCTCTATTAAGGCATAGACTGAGGCTTGACCATTTCAGTTTTTCCTACAGAATATTTATTACTATTTTCTACATAGTGCTGTCTAGTGCTTGGTACAACTGGTCCTAAGTTCAGTGAGGAGTTTTATGCACCACCACTAATACAAACCGTGTCTTTGCAGTACTAACGGTGAATTCACAATGCTAGAAAGCAGAGATTTCCAGCTAAATCATAATAAATTCAGTAAACCTAAACCTGGATAACCTACTGCGCCTTCATTTACAATACTTGCCTGCCATGAAAAGCAAATACAACCCCCCGTTTACTAAAACCACACCCCCAGCCTCACAAAAAGAAACCAAGCTGTCCTTCAAAGGAGATTGCTCCTCCCTTCTGCTTCCTCCACCCGCCACTGTTAGCTTAACAGCAGAGAGAATATATACAAATTCAAACTAGGTCTTCCTTGGAGGGATGCAAAGGACAATCCAATGAATAATGCTGTGGGAGTGATTTGTAGTTTCCCCCAAAGCGTGAGCTGATTTGTTATGAACAGAACTCAGCCTGCTGCTCTGCTGAAAGCCAAATCTATGTGACTGATTTTCTTTTAATGCATTTATGGTAAAGAATGATCCTGCATTTGATTGTGTGACTGATCACCCTGACACATACAGCTGATAGTCTACCTGTGCAATCATAATTCTACACGTACCGACAAAAGAAAAGCGAAAAAAAAGAGCTATGTCTTAGCTGACTGCCTTAATTTCTCATTTCACTAGTGCAAAGGCCATCTGATTCAAATTCTTTAAAGACACGTCGCTTGAAAAGAAGCATTTTGGGTAATCATTTTAAGATTGTATTTGCAATGTGGTTTAAAAGGATAGGATATGTGGATTTTGACTAGAGGGACCACTTATTGGAAAGGTAAGACTTGGTTAAAATGTCTGGGATTACATAATTGATTTTTTGACATTCTTGTTAATTAATGAACTTTAAAAAGCTTGTAATTTTCCTTGAGTAACCAGATATAAACAAGATTGAGTTTTATGTTTCAGGGCAGAAATTTACTGTCCCTGAAGGACTGGGGGAATTAAATCCTGATCTGAGAAGTCACCTCTATTCAGAGTGCTTAAATTCAGTCTCATATCTCAGGATCCGAACGGAAATTGTTTGGCACAATACAGTGAAAATAAACCTTGTATTGTCCCTACCTCTGCTGGCCTGCTTCTGTAGACGACTGTTTTATAACTGAAACAGCTTTTCTATACAGTGACTTCTGTGTCCAGGGACACGACCCAGAAGAAGGTGGTTCAAGGCACAGGTGGAGTTTTCCTGCCATGGGTCTGGCCCACAAAGGGGGAATGTTGGTGAGCTCCAATTCTGCAGGGGACATCAAAGTTATTTCATAATGGTGTGTCCTGTGCAGAATGGAAGAAAACCCACTGGAAATAGCTTGTGCTTTTAGAGAGCTGGGAGAAAGGATATCAGATAACTCACCTAGGGGCTGATCCATGGCTGGAATTGTAGTTTTCCAGGGATAGGTTTATACTGACACAAGGGTGTGAGCAAAGCATTTAAATTACGTCTTAGCTAATAAAGAATTCCGCTGCTACAACTACTGCTAAAAATATTGCTGGGATTTGATTTTACAGAGCACATCACATTGCCTCTGGCTATTAACTCAGATTGTTCACCCGCACCAAAGTCTGCTACCACATTCATAATTCAGGCAAATATCTCCTATTAATTTGAAAGGCATTTAGACATCCAAACAATTTTTGAGGTTCTGACCCATAGATAACTTTGTAGGAGTTGAGGCTAGAGCTGGATGTAACTGTTTCTCACATCAGGCAACCATTTGTCTGTCAAGCAGTGAAATGGTTAGTTGGTGATAAGTGGGTCAGGTGTAACAAGAAAGATGCAATCAACACTTGTTAATTTTTTTAGAGGGGAAAAAAATCCTTTGGCATTAATCCCCATGATTCATAAGAAATAGAGGCAGGCTGGCAAAGTTTAAATGATTGAAAATGATGCCTGTGGCCTTCTGCAAAATCTGATTACAGCTCCAATGATCAATGGGTTGCCATTAGCAGAAGGAAAAAAAAAAAAGTTCAGAAATTGAGCCAAGTAAATCAAGAAAGACCTTTTGAGTTTACAATGAACACTTCAACATGATTCAAAAAGTGTTTTAACCAAGATTTCATTTTCTGTAAATATATGTTGCCTTCAGAATATGAACTATTCATTTCCACGAGTCCCTTTTGAGCCAGGCTTTCATTTGGCATGAAAAGATGCCCAACTTTCCCTGCCAGCTTTTCAAGGCTTCCTTTGATTTACTTCAATGACATCGGGGGACTTCAGCTTCTGCATCTGAGGTCTGGCAGAAACTCTCCTCTTTTCAGCTATCGGTGGGTCAGATGCATGAAACTTTGAAGCTTTCATTGTGCATTTGCTGAATTATTTTTCTTTTTCTTTTTTTTTTTAATACCAGAAACCATTTTCGTTTTTTAATCAAGGAAACTACTTTCAGATTCATGAAAATATGCTATGAGTGGCAAACTCACTCCACTACAAAATAAAAAGCAAAGTGAAAAATAACTCAAAATCTGAAAATAAAATTGTTCCAACATTATAAGCAGTGGAGTAACATGTGTGACTGGTTCACTGACTCAGTTCAGAAAGCTGCTTTCATGTTAGAACAATATTTTAAAAATTTTAAAAATTACAAAATTAAAAATTATGGGGTTTTATTTTATACCAAGTAAAATATTTCCTTTTGGTTTTGAGCTTTCAAGTACGTAAGGGGGTTTTTTTGAGTGGAACGTCTCAAAAAAATAAAAAGAAAGTATTTTGATTAAAAACGTACTTTTTTTTTTTTTTTTAACAAGAAATATATTATTTTCATTTACCAAGAGAAGAGGGACATTCTGCCAGTCGCACTGCCCAAAAGAGACATGGTCTCAGGCAAAATTACAGCTCATCTACAAATGTTGGTCCTAGCCTCAAATAAAGACCAGAGCTGTACCATTTTGTAATTTTCCTGTAACATCAATATCTCATGCCTTTTCTCTCAAGACCTCCGTACTGATGTCTCAGCTCTGACATAGACTACCTGTGCAAACTGGGACCAGTCCTGGTCTTGTTTTTAATTCAGAAGAAATTATCTGCAATTTGCAAACAATATTTTCAGAGTTATACTGAAGGCCACCTCCTTGGAGTTTTTCACCTGAGATCAGAGAACTTTCTACATCTGCTTTTTGCTGGTGACCAGAACTCCTCTAAGGTGTCACAGAGAAGATCAGAACAGCTCTCAAGTGAATTTTTAGCATACTTGAGTCTACTGCCAAAGCCTAGAAAACGTTGTTGCCATTTTTACCCCAGAATATCCTGGCCATACATGAAAAATCTTGAAAGCACATGTATCATGAAGGCAGCATTTGAGAATTTTTAAAGTAAACCTAACCATGTAAACAAAACAGAAGAGCAACAGACAACCTCTTCATTTACTAGGCCTCCTAGAGAGCTCTATGGCATAAATAAATGAGTTATGGGTAAGTTGATTTCAGTTTGGTTTTACTCATACAGTGTAATGTAGCTTTTTGTTAATTAAGAAGTAGAGCATGGTCTGACACTATTTGGGGAATAGGATTATAAGGATGTGATTTTATGTTAGGCTGCTGTGTAAGTAGACTCATTCCCAGATTGTTAGATCAGTGAGCATTTTGATAAGATACCTGGAAAGCCTGACTCTACCAACTGTATAACCTTCATAATTATGTTAGTGTTGAAAAGATGGCAACATAAATGAATACATGATAGATCAAAAGGAGTGGCAGTATACAGAAGTGCACATAAGCATAAAGGTTTAAGACTGATGCAGAAAGTAGATGAATAAAATTGAGCATTTAAGTAGCGTTCTTTGGAACTCCATATGCAAATCCTTGTGGTATTCTTGTCCAGAAAAAACAACATGGGTTTATGGGCAGAAAAAGAACAGCCCATTCAGAGAGTCGAAGGGCTGTGGTGAGCTTCCTTCTTTTTGCATGTTCACAGCACACTGTAAATCCCTCTCTCTTTCCCAAAGCGTACGATCCCAAGCCGATGCTTTTAAATAGCTCCTCCTCATGAAGATCCAGGCCTGAAAAAGCACAAAACCCGAATTCCACGTGAGACCCCTTCCCTCTCTTCCTCCCTGTCTCTACTTCGTTGGTGGACCATCCTTTGCTGGATCTCTGGCGGGGGTCCGAAACGGTGTCTTGTAGGCTCAGAAGCAATTTGTTCCACCACTCTTGCAGAAGGGCCTCTGGGAAAGGGAACTATCCTCACCATGAGATGTGAGCTGGATCCTCCTGCAAGAAAGCCACCAGAGGGAGTAATGCCTACAGAGCTGCCCTTTAAATAAACCTGTTTAGGATGGCTGGAGCAGCTTGGTGTCAGCTCACTGGAAGATAAGTACCGCTTGTTGAGTGCTATTTTTAATTAAGCAAAGATAGCACTTCAGCAATCATGGGACTGATGATGCAGCAACTTGCCAGCTTCATTATAAGTGAAAACATATTCCTAGGTCTGTCCTGGATTGCTCTTGAAGCACCTGTGTAACAGCATCATTCCCCCTCATTTCCAAGGAGGCTGAGATTCCGTTTAGTTTGGAACCACAGAAGCATTTAAGCAAGAAGTTGTAGCAGAGTCAGGACCATTAGCTAAATGTGCAGGACTGTGAAGTTTTCTGGCTTGTCGCCATAGTCTTTGTGACAATTTACAGGGCATGATAGAGTGCCCCAAAGGGACTAACTGGGGCTTGCCCGCTCCTGCTGTGCTGATCTAGCACAGCACTCAGAGCTTGTACATAGAAATCCGACTAGTAGTTGCCTATGAGATTCCTTAGTCAAGATGACACCATTGCCAGGTCATTATTTCCCTGCCTCTGAAGCATTTGACTGGAAAACCCCACAGTCCTGAAATGCTGGATCAGTACAGTTCCCTTCAGGTTTATCCCCCCTGGCTCACCAGGACAGCCCCAGGAAGGCACGCTGGACCAGCCTCACAGGAAACAGCCGGCCAGCCTAAAAATCCAGTCTCCAGAGCACACGCTTAGAGCAGCAACTGGGTGCCACGTGCCCAAGCCCCACAAGGCGAGTTGACATCTGAGGAACCTCTCTCCACAGGAGCTATATTAGCCGGGCAGCCATGGGAATAGAGATGAGGCATGTCACCCTCATGGATAGTCTGGACATGTCTTCTTCAGCACCATATATGTGTTGACTGCAATTGTTCAGTTAAGGTCAGAGAAAAGATCACCTCATGGCACATCTAGCCTAGTTCCTGCAGCTACAGGTAACATCTGTGGACCAATTCCATCTTTAATTTAAAGATGAGTTTTCTCCCATTATGGGATCTATACTCTGGTCCAATGTTTAGAAAAAAAAAGTCTCTCTCATTATGGATAGTTTAGATTGGCTTGTTCTTGGGCCAACATCCTCTTTCTCTTCCCTATAAAACCTACCCAGTGTAGGACATCATCACCCCTTGAAGTAGCCATTTTTCTTTGATTATAAAATGCTCTTTTTTCAATCTCTTAGTAAGACTGGATCAAAGTGTTCTTTATTGCTTACCTGACTGTTTGATTTTAGCTCTTTGGACCAGGTATGGGATCCTAACTGTACTCGCTGTGCAATGACACCCCACCACCGCCTCCCTGGCACGTGCTAACGTCACCAAGCAGAGTGCGCAACAGGCAGTGGAGCTGGCATGTCACACCAGTAAGAGCAGAGTACTGTTCCTGACGCTGCTACTAGTCTCCAACATGGGCTTTGCAGGCCCCTGCATTTCTCCTTTTCTTTCAGTTAAACAGGTGTTGCAGCTACATTTGCCTCCTTCATGGACTGTTTTGAAAGATGCTGAAAAATATTGTACTACAGCCAAGCATGATATTTTTCCACACTATCTTTGCTTAAATTTGCCTTCCGTATACTACATGTAAGTAAGTGCAACTGCAATTTGTATTTAATGTAAATGTTTTCTCCTTTCCTGGCATAAGGGATTCCATCAACTGAAGAAAAATTCAGGACATTTGGGATTAGGGCTATAACCTCCACACTTGAAATAACCCATCCCCCCATCTGTTTTAATTTAAAACCTGCTTGAATCCCGTTTTCAAGTTTCCAGAGCAGTTATAAGGTGCTTCAACACACATGAAGCAAATGAAATTATTTTGTAATGAAAGTTTTGTCATACATCATTAGGATCTTCCTCCTACCTATAGGGCCATTTAGGAAGCTGAATAAATCTATCCAGCTTTATAGCTGTAAGAGATGGTACATTAAGTCTGCTGGTCCCCGAGTGCCTGAAAAAATCCAAACACTGGTATTCTTCAAGTCCAGCAGATTTTATTTTCTAACTTCCAAATGCTGATGGGCAGAGATTTTCAACGGCAAATCCTCAGCTGGCAACCATGAACTGAGGTCTACAAGCTTTAAAGAGACATATTTATCACAAAGCACACCAAAAGATGCAAGTGCTGAATTTCTAGTGAGCTCAAGTCTGTCGCTTCCTCACATCCACATTGTCCGTCTTTCCGAGGCCCAGAAGCCTGGTATCCCGGACCCTTATTTAGTCACAGCCTCCTGCAGTACTGGAGCTCTCTATAAACTGCAGGCAGCTGTAGTCAGCTCTCAGATCTCACAGCCTGGGATACTGGACCCCCCATCACCCCGACCAACAGGGCAACTCTCCCAACATTTATTGCCTCCTCCGTTGTGAGAGCACAACTACTGCTGGGGCTGCAGCACCAGCTGGGCCATAGAACTGCTCAGTATTAAGAAGCTGGTGATGGTATCCATGGGAGCACATATAAAGGCAAATACTAGAGCTTTTGGGCACTTAGATTTTAAATGAAAAATCATGGAAACTAGACACGTTTAATAAAAATATGCATGATCAAAATCCCTTTCTTTTTTCTGAAGACACCTATTGTATTTACTTTGTCATCCCCAGTTGTATCCATCTTTGAATCAGACCTAAATTATTTTAATTCCTGTTATGCTAGCATCATTTTCCATTACCCCAATGGAAAGGTTGTAATCAAACTAATGCATTTATCGGGTTTGGTGCTGGTTCTGTGACATTTTGCTTTTTTGCTCTGCTAGAAAACTGACAGTTGCTTGGTTTCATTTGTGTTTCTACTGTAGCTAGCTGAATAACACATTTTTCAAAGCCATCTGACTCCCTGTGTAAGAGGGGAAAAAAATAAGTGAGGTTTCAAATGGAGTAAGTTTTGCTTCCTTTTTGCAGCTGGTCTGTTGCAGTTCAGCAAAAAACCCAAACAAGTGACCCACTTTTTGCAGTCAATTCGATTTGATAGGTTGCCTTCTCTGGTATCTGGGATCTGTGTAAGGGCCAAACATGTAAGTTTAATAGTGTAGTGGGACATGGATGAAAGACCACCACTTTACGGAGATCAGCAACAGAAACATTATTAACTACCTTTTCATTTATGACTTCCATCTAGAATTGGTTGCACCTTTTGTCACACTTATATTTACTGTCTGCTGACCAGCATGAATGCAGGCTGAGAAAAACATCATGACAGAACCCAAACCATTGTATTTCCCTACTTTCAGAAAATCTTTGGCTTACATCTAAGCTACGTGTTATGATTAGCTTCCTATGTTGTTCCCATTTTGTTACAAACACAACTGCACTCCCAAACCAGGGTATGAGGCACAGCCAGTTTGTGCAGCTCACACAATCAGGGAAGGAAGAGCACAGAAATTTTGGCAGAGTTCACTCACAGGATGATCTAGGTGCACAGTTCCATGTCTGGCTTTCCATATAGTGAGTATGATCTTCACTGATGGGAATTCAAAAATGCCTTCTTAGCCTTCATCCATCTACTTGAGATATCTCCTCATGCCTTAAAAGCCAAATCTTCTGAAACTGCCTTGCATTATTCCTCTTTTTTTTTTTTTTTTTTTCCCACAGGGCAAAATTAATCAGTGCTGGAATCATGGAAGAAATAGCTTAATGTTTATAAGAACACTACGATTAAATCTGTTCTGAAAAGAGGAACTGAGTGTCATGTATCCCATCAGCTGTCTCTGCCTCCCATGCTGTTAGAAGAACAGGCTCAAAATGTCCATAGGGTGCAGTGGAAGAGCTGACCGCTACCAAGCCGGCTGAGCTGCAGTACAGTCAGCTCTCCCTGGGCTTGATGCTATCATTTTTTCAGATACTATGCCGAGATACCGAGCACCCTCCAGATCTAGCCCTCAGGGGCCTCAGGGCACCCAGCACCTCCTGAGAGGGTGAAGGGATTTAGGGCTTCTCTTCGACAGCAGCTGTCCCTGGCAGTGGCTGACCTGTCGCTCTACTCACACTCTCACTCTGAGAAACGCTGCGTTCTTCAGGCAATTTAAAAATCCTAAATCCATTTTCTCAAAAGAGTTTCTAACTAATGGGCATCTTAGGGATGAGCAAGACAAACAAACAAAATCTTTCCTGCTTTTTGGAGGCTGGATTCGTGAAAAAGGTTATTTGATCATCTGTAGGCAGAATGGTCTTCTGCTCATTCTTCTGTTCTGGCCTTTAGCAGAGGAGGACTTGGGCCTGTCTAATAAACATCAGAAACAAAACAAAACAAAAAATCCCATTTCAAATGCATTGACCTGTACACAGCGGGAGTTTGAGACTGAGAATGCCTATTAGTTGTTTCTTTTCCAACCTAACCCATTTTTTTGGTGTCCTAAAACACTCTATACCTGCTTTTGTGTGTGTTCCACAGGAATTACTCCAATATCTTTGTCAAGCCACTACATCCAAAAGATATTCATTTAAATGAGGTTTTTAGAATTCTTTTGCTCCCTACAGTTAAGGGAGATTGGAGAACCCACTCATCAGCCCCACGTAGACTGCACCACTATGGGTTAGTGCACCATAACCTTCTAACACCCCACAAGTAACCCTGTAACCACATTAATCTGTCATCCCAGTGGTAACACAAGAATGCAGCACACACCCAGTTTAAAGTCTCCCTTTGCTCTCAACAGTTCCTTGTAAATTGTCTTAGACTTAATATTAAGCTCAGGTTTTAGCTTAATACCTCCTAAATAATAGCTTAATACCTTTTTACCTCCACTCTGGAGGCAAAACCAGATTCAAACACCTTTGATAAACAGCTAAAAAGATATGGTCACTAAACTCTGAGGGTCCTCTGTTCCAAAGCCTTCTTGGATGAAGGTCTGGATACTGCCGCAGGAAGAGATTTCCTTTTCCAAAGTCAGCCTCAAATGACAAGATGGGGAGGCTGATCAAGGAATCACTTGACAAAAGAGGGGTAGAAGCTTCCCCCCCCTTTTTCCAAGGGAAATATCCTTCATTTGTCACTATGTCACCTCCCTTCACTGCATTTCGTGTTCGTTTTCCGTTAGCAAACACTATGTAAGTGAGCCTCCCCAAAGATCACATGGTACAGAAATAATTAGAGTGCTGTCACATGAGAGACCAATAAAAAAGCCAAATTTGCCTTTAAAATATGGAATTAGTACTATTCTCCCATTTCCTGCCTGTTAACTATGTATTAAATCGGCCAGCAGCTACTTCAGAAGTGGCTACTAGATATTTATTGCACGTTACACACTTTTGCTCAATTTTATGTGCGCTAGTAGGGGGGAAGCACACACTCCAACTGCACTTAATGTGCAAAGGGTGCAGAGTGAAGGCCCCAGGGCTGCAGTTATCTAATGACGTGTTGTATGTTCCGGTGGAACAGAGAAATGCAAGTGTTCTCTCTGACCAGCCTTGCAAATTTTTCTGGACCATCCTAGCAGCTTGACTCCTGGTTTAAAAAAAGACTTCGAAGTATCAGATACCTGCCCCACCCCGCAACGAACCTCCAGAAAACGTTATAAATTAAAACAGCCTGCATAACTACCAAGCCACATAGATGAAAATCCATGGAAAGCGTAAGTTTTGAAAGTGAAATGCATGAAGTACAAGCTTTTGTTGTTATCTGAACCTCACCAACACCACTGCTAAACAGTTTATAAGATTCAGTGCCAACAGACAGCATCTGCCCCGAAGTCAAGCCAACACAAATAAACGAAGAAAGGAATACAGGACAAGTATTAAGAAACATTTTATCATAATCAATACCTGAATTTCTAGAAGGCCTGAAGAAATGCTTGTGCACCCAAATGTTTGTATGTTTTTTCAACTATACCAGGTAGTCTAGCAGCAGAATTCCTTCTACTGGCAGACTTTGTTTGCCTATACCATCACATGATCATGGCTACAGTAACACTATTATTTAAGCTCCTAGAATATTTACATTTACTTAAATTTTATGCTAAGTTAAGCAAATCTTGAGAGGGAAAAGACTCTTGAGAGGGAAAAGACCATCTTATCACAACACTTCGTCTCTGCGCCAGGTATTAGTACAGGATTCTTACTAACTTGGAAAGCTGGTCAAAGCAAGGACAAAGAACAGGTCAAAACCCATTTTAAAATAACATTGAAAATTTACATAGGTATTTCTGACTCTTTATATTTTAGTAGTTGAATGCAAGGCATCTATCACCACCCTAGTCTCCAGAGAGGAAATGTGCTTCCCTTTGAAATCTTGTCATCTACTGTGTTAATAAAAACCTGGCATTTTAAATGTTAAACCATAAAAGACTCCAGTTCACAGGTTTGTAACAACTACACAAGGCAAGAGGTTTCTTTTCAGGACAGACTTAAAGAGAGAGAAGCAAGGGAGGGTGAGAACATACCTTTCTTGTCACACCCAAACATCACACCTGGTTAAAGCAATTGAAGTTCTCACCTAAAAATATAACAAACCCACTCCCCTAGAATACAGCATAGTAGCCAGGAGAGGAATAAAATACAGAGCAAAGTCTCAGTCCCATGAGGGCTCGGGGTGCAGCAGGAACTCAGTCACAGAGCATCAGAGCAAGTCAGGGAAGACAGTGCTCTTTTTCCCAGGCTTTATAAATCCCTCTTACAACAGGTGCCTGTAGCCAAGCTAATAAAAGGAGAGCGAGGAAAAGGAGCGAGGCAGAAGGAGCAGGTGGAGAGGGATAAATGTTGCTATCATTGCCCAAATGTTTTATTACAGCTCTGGCAATAAACATTAGATGTAAATCAAGATTCACCGTGATGTACTAAAACAGGCTGCTTATGAAAATCTAGGAACTAAATCTTTTATATTTTTGTTGTTTAAAGCCCAAGAAGAAAGGATTAGGAAAGAGCCTGAGGAAGGTTAACAAGGCAGTTTTGCAAATGTTTATAAGGAACTCCTCCTGAGCAAGATGAAAGGATGACTGTATCTGTTTGATTATCAAACAAATTACAGCCTCCAGCTGCAGCACATTATGCTTTTAGCCAGGCTGGTCAACAGTAATAGATGAGAAACCTTCCAAAATGAGGACTACACATAGCTTATTGCTTACTTGGTGGCCTAAAATGTCCCTCGTCTCTAAAACACTTGTTCTTTTTTTCTTTGCCTGTAAGTGTCCATCCTTACGAAGTCCCTTGTTAGTGGCTGAGGCTCCCTCTTATATATTAGTCTGGAATGAAAGTTCGTTGCCTTAATAAAAGGTTGTTTCTCCTAAGACTTTCACTTTTCATATAACACACACCTTTGGGACTGGTTAATGTAGATGCAAAACAGTTATGTCTGGCCGGTTTGTAGCCCACTTCTGACAACGTTGTTGTATCATGGTCAGCATTCAAAGTGTAGAGTTGATGTGGCAAATCTATGAAAACAGATCATAATTAAGTTTATTTTCTATGGTACCAGAGAAATGACTCAGAAAAGCAGGCCACAGTGTTACTGAGCCTTAAAAAAAGGCTATTGGCTAGTAGTTATATCAGCAACAAAATGTTGGAAATCGGCCCATGTTTCCTCAACTCCCCCCACTGTGTTTGAACCTAGGTGAAGCCTGCTTCCTCTGAGCTATCTCAAGGCTCCAAGGTGAGATGAAAAGGTTCTGTTACTGGGAGAGGGTCCCTGGGGCTGGGAGAAGGAAAGGGTGTACAGACAAACCAGCCGGTCCCGTGTCTCCTCTTTTGAGAAGTTAGCAATGTTACTTTATGGTATCAGTCAACGCAGAGAAAGTCAGAGTCTCGGCCTTCGCCCCGACCACTGGTACCCTCTGGTTGTCCTCGCTGCAGGGAACGACGCGCGGCCGAAGCCCAGACGTAACCGTGCCCAGTAATCGCAGGGAGCCTGGAGCCACTGGCGGGTGCGTGAAAGACAAATAAGCCTAATAAACCACTAAGAGAATTAGTGCTAGACTATTAAGCCCAGGTCCCTGGTGGTATGTAGGTCTTTTAAAAATTAGAGGGAACTAGGAGTCTAAATGTATATGCAGCTTTGGTCCTACAGATTAAATTGTTGTGCTAGAAGTTTCAGAGCCATCGGATGGGCTCTGGAGTCCCCCTGGAAAATCGAATGAGAAAATAAAAACTGGAGCCCCTTAGAGCTTTTCTTGCTGCGGAAACCTCCCTTTGCTTTGGCAACATAGCTTTCACAACAATTGGCTTTCATCTCTGAGATTCCAGCCATTCCCTATACTCTCCACAGAAATTCCAGGCTGCATCCTTTTCTGGCAAAACTGTACTAGTTTTTCTGGCCCGATACTTTACTTTCTAGCCAGATTTTGGCTATTCAGAGGAACAGTAAGAAAAAATATTACTATCTATCTCATGAAGAATTTAGAATTTTGGCTATGCAGCTCAACAAATGTTCCAGAAAATGCATGTGGACATTTGTGTGGAATTACCAGAGGAATGGTTGGGGAAAAGATTATGTAAATAACAAAAAATAATAATAAAAACTAAGTTATGTGACCCAGGTCAAGCCTATTTCCTTATTTATTTCCCTGTATTATTCCAGTGTTTATTCCAGGAGAGAGAAAAATAAAGGGAGAGGGGGAAGAAAAGAATAAACAGAGGTAGTTTATAGAATGTTGTAAGAATAATGCTGTTCCCATTATCACAGAGCACATCTGTCAACTCTATCCATTTCTTCTAGATGAGGTGGAGAGACCTCTGACATTTCAAATGCATCACCCTAATCAAATCCCTATCCTCCTGAAATGCTTTCCGAGACTGCATTATAGCTCTATAGAAAGCCATGAATGAATAATACTTTGGAGAACAATAAGTAAAGTAGCAGGAACAGAGCTGAAATAACTGGGTTCACCAGCATTAAAAAGTGAGGGAACCATTAATCCCCCAAGATAAAGTACTTTCAGCTCTACACCACTGAGATCTGCAGGGCCGTAGGGAGAAGCCGCTCAGTGTGTTCCCACTCACCACCGCAGAGCAGTGAAATTATCGGCACGTCTCGCTCTGCCGCACTGCCTGGGTGGAGAGTTGAACATCGAGTTTCACGAAGGGATGAGCGGCCCTTAAAGGCAGTTTTCAGTGTCAGTTTTTTGGCCAGAGGATTTATCTGACTTTCTTCTCTCACAGCCCTCAGTAACCACTTTTCACCCCCTCTCTCAGTCGCAAAGTTTCCCTTGTCCTTAGAGTCAGCATTGCAGAAAAAAAAAGCATTAGGCAATATGTCACGGTCCAGTACTTCCAACCATTTAAGAGTTACATTGGTTGGCTCAATTACAAGCACCGTAATTGGCTTGTTGTGTGGTTTCGTATTTCTCTTCAGACACAATTCACCTCATTTGAGCTCAGCCACCAAAACAGAGGGTAGCTGGTCTGAACCAGAGACCTGGGCTTCTACAATCAATGAGGAAAGCACATGCAGAAAGCAATTATTCCTGTCTCAGGACTCACTTAAGACTAAGTAAGTCATTTGACATATATTCCCTTCCTTTTCCCCCTTCATTAGCTACAGAGAAAGTGCAGAGCATAAGTTTAGGTGAGGATTCATTTCATCTAACCATAGGTGGCTAGGAGTTAAACACCTATACTCATTAAATACTCAGTGAGGTTACTAGGGATCCCTACAGGGTCATTTGTTCTTTCTGTCTTAAACAAGGACCGTAGGGTGGAAGTCCTTGTTTCTCTCTGTTGGCTGTTGAGGGAGTCTGAGGATGGGTTTCATAACACTTCTTTTTGGGTGTTTACCACAAAGGAACAGCATAAATATTAAATTTCTGTTATAGTTAATATCATTTATATAGAATAGTGCCAAATAATGAAAGAGATACGGTAGCAAAGGAGAGAAAAGGAGGAATATAAAGTCAAAAGGAAGCAGAAAGTAGTCTAGAATGACAAAAGACCACTAACAAAGAGGACTCTGAGAGGTCATTTAGCCCTTCACCATGCTCAAGTCTTGATCAACAAGAAGCAGCCATGTAGCAATGAGGAGTTTGCTTTGACTGGGTACAAACATTGCAATGCTATTATCCCAGCTGCTTAGATTCTCAGCACACATTTTTCTTCTGCACCTGGGAACAAAATGCACCAGATTTCAAATACAAGCAAAAGGGAGAAGAGGGAGGATCCCAGCAAATGACTTCATGATCTGTAGACACATTGCTTACGTCTGTAGTACTATTAGGAGACCAAGGATTTAGGATAAATGCACTGAAATGTTCTGGTCAAGGCACTTAGTTGATGCTATTGTTTCTGCAGAAGAGAAACAAGTGAAAACAGCTTTCTGCGAAGAATTTAAAGCAAGAAATGTAGTGTATGACAGCAGGACCGAGTTCACGTTATTAGTAGAATCCCAAATGGAGTTACACTGATTTATGCCACTTAGGATTCTGGTTCAAAAGACCTTCCTAACAAAGTACTGTCAGAGTAAAACTAGTAATGGGACCTTCTCCAAGAGGAACTCACAGTTAATTTACAACCTTACAGCTGCTGAGAAAGGCCTAAGTAAAAGTTTAAATCATGATCTTGAGTAATAGAACTTGCTGGAAAATTTGAGACAAAATAAATTTTGATAGAAAAGGTTCTATAAGTCAGTATTTTCCTACAGAAAAGGTGGGTGTTCTTTTCTTTTTTTAAAACTTAATGTACTAAAGAAAGAGAATGTATTTTCAGACTTCTCAGAGGGTAATATTTTGATTAGCTGAACTGTACTAACACATTTAGTACAGTTTCCAATAAGGGAAAGGCAGTCTAGGATATCTCAAAGCCCCACGAGAGTCAGAGCAGACCTGTTTTGAATTAAATTCTTTCCAAGAGGGAGGTTTCACTGCCTGGCCTATACCTGCAACGATATAATGCAACTTCTCTTCTGACAGTGTTGAAGGGTGGGAGTCACATGATTACAACTCCATGTTAAAAGCAGTTTAAATTGCTTGATATACCACTGCAGTTATTGCTATTTTCAAGACAAATTTCATGACAGCAGGTGGAGTTAGATGGATGCAATCTCAATATCAGAGGCCCTGTATTCGTGAAAAGAAAGTGGCACTCCCTGCACTCACCTTCATGCAGATACTTGTACAACATGGATTATATAGGAAAAGATGAGGCTGGTTTGCCTTCCACTAGGAGATCCAACAACGCATCCTCCTCTCATACCATTAGGGTGAGTACCTAAATCTTACAAAATGACCTAAAGAGCTGTAGAAAGTGCTGCTTTCCCTTTCGCTTCTTCTGAACATCTGATCAAGACAGCTGAAAAGAACAAACTCGGGATATTTGTCAGTAGGTATGGCCACTGACTAATGCCAAAGACAGCCAAATAAATAATCCCAGCCAATGGCAGTGAGCCAGCCGTGAAAGAGGAGTCTTCCCGGTGTCTGAGCAGAGGGTAAGGCGAAGACAGTACCATGTTAACTTCCTTTTATAAGCAGTGGCAGCAAGAGGTCACTTGGGGTGTTTTAAATGGGGATTGTGGGAATATTTGCAGTTACTGGTCTTAGCTGCTATGGTTTAGGAAATTCCATTTATTTGGTGGTGTAATGAAGTAAAGACACTCATGTCTCAACTGTGGGAGCAGTGCTTGGCCCTAAACACTACTTTAATCACAGCTTTAGTCTCTGGAAAGACAGAGGTGCAAGGAAAACGCGGTTACAGTGCAAGACACTCCTGGCCTCAGGCAAATGCAGCGTAGTGAAAGGAGTTTGTCACAGGACTTCTGTCACCATCATGTATGAACACGTTCTCCCTCAGCGCTGTACGTCCACAAATGGGAAATAGGAATCCTCTACCCTAGGGCTGGATCTAGTCCCATGCAAAACTCATATCACTGCCAATTTTAAACAGGTTCTCATCCTGATTCCCACTAGTTTTCATAATAATATCATTCTGGAAGTCTTTTGACTACTCTATTTATAAAGAAAAGAAATAATTTAATCACACTACCTCAGCATTTGACAGATAAGGGAAAACACCATTTTATCTCAGCCCAGCACATATCTGATAGCAGAATCACTAATCTGGAATAGCAGCAAAATTGGAAGGTTAAAAAAAAATAATAAAAGAAGAAAGCTTGAGGAAAAGATAAGAAATTTGGACCTTCTCCAGGGTGTCCCTGAATCCCCTGAGATACAGAGATCATCTGGATTCATCTGCCTTTTCTGAGAGATTATATTGATTGTTCTCTGTGAGCTTCCCAATTCTAAAATAGGCTGTGGAAGGCCTGGTGGGATCACGATTAAATAACATCACGCAATCATAACAAAAGTAACAAAGTGTCCACTTTACTCTTTAGGTCCATGGTAAAATAAACCACCAAAACACTGAGGAAAATATAGCCACAAATGTTAAGGTTTTGGATGTGCAACATCTTTTCATCTATCTGCCACCAGTGCAAGAAATCTCCATGGTCTGGACTTCCCAGATGGCCTAAAAATCATCCAGCAAGTGGGACAGCTAGTGAGGCAGGGAAGGGCTAATACTCTTTATTTTAGGAAGCTGCTCAAATACTAATAAAAAGTAAGCTTATAGATCTACAACTGTCTCCATAGGAAAAGGAAATCTGGTTCTCTTACCCCTTGCCATCTAATCTGTTCTCAGCCATTCCATGTTCATTATGGTGAATGTACTTTTTCAAGACTAGAGTGGTGAAAGGAGCCTCATCGAACTCTCAATGTTACTCCCCAGCTGTGACATTTCTTTTGCTAATTCTCTGGAAGAACAACCCTGCAGCTCCTGACAATAATTAAACAAAGCCCTGCACAAATTCCTGCTGTGAAAACAGGATCAGACTCTACTCTTCACACTGCTAAGAAGAGTATTACAAGCTCTTGTCTTTATTTTTTAGACTCATTTGTTTAAAGCTTGCTGGTAAGCTGTGATGTGATGTTGTCTCCCATGAATTTTCACTATGCACCGAGCAAAATGGTGTCTGTCCTAATTATAACATATTACTTTGCACACAGAGAAGTAATAGTTTTAGGAGTGGCCCAGTCCTTCACCTTTCTCTTTCTCCTGGCAAAAATTGCTCTTGGCCATTCTCCTTTCTTTGGTGCTTGAGCGAGGCAGAGGAAAGCAGTTCCTGTGGGCTTTACTCTGTGGGTGCTGTGCTCTGCAAAAGCACTTGGTCTTTGGCTTCCAGGGATCCTGCTCCAGCGGTCCAGGCCAGAGAAAGATTAAGTTAGAGAGAGCTGAAGATTAAGGGAATTCCTTAGCTGTGAACACCCACCCCTTAGCTCCACTCTCTGCCAAACTCAGACTCTCCCACCCTCAGTCCTGTGAGAAAGCGTAAGATGAACTCCATCTTAAGCTGGAATTTTCCATTTTGGAAGATCCATTTTGTTCCAGATCTGGCTACTGGATGTTACTTCACGCACAGCCTGCTGGCAATCCTGCCGCGTAATATCCTCATTTGAAAACTCTTCACAGGGATGAATAGCTTTGCTTTCATTTCTTCTTATAGTCAGTGCCACCAAAAGGGGAAGAAAATGCTGTCAGAATGTACATTTTTTTCATGTCTCAAATGTTTTTGACTCAGAGAGAAAAAAGCAAACCAAAAATCCACCAGTAGCAAAGCAAAAATCATTAAAACTCAGAAGTCAGAAAAAGAACAAGAGACATCATGGAGAGAAATGTCCCAGCAGCGCAGCTGAGCTGGAAGACTTCAGTGCTCTTGGGTTACCTACCTCTGTCGCAGTATGTCAGATCTCCTCACAATCAAAATTCAGGTTTCGGAGGTGGACCTGGTTTGCTGCTATCAGAAAGAGTCTGCAAGCTAAGTACTGTGTGAGCTGATGAGATGTAATGAGAGAGGAATATTGCCTTTGCCATCCCTTTCTGACCTATCTGAAAGGAGAGTTCAGCATTGCCATCATCTCTTATGATGCTATTTTTACTACAGGAGCCTGGAGTTCACGTGACGTTTTATGCTGCACTGCTGCTGTCATCTGTTGGGCAAGAGGAAAACAAAAGGGTTTCCACAGCAATTTAAAGATTTTCCAATGAAGCAGCGAAGTGATTATTTGTAACAGGATAAGTCAGACCACTCTCAGTAATAACTAACCCAAGACCTCTAGTTCAGATTCAGACTAAAGCTGAACCTCTTTTAGACATTGTGGAAAGCCAGTGTAGTTCACTGTGGACAATCAGATTATTTAACTTGGTTAGTGCTTGCTGATTTCTGTACTGGACAGTTGAACTGGGACCATGGTCTTTTCTCATGATACTACTGAACAGGATGAAATCCAAGGGATAGGAAGAAAAACAGATTTCTTAAGACCTAAAGCCCAATTTGAAAATGAAGAGATAATGGGTGGCTTCCAGGAACTTTTACAAAAGTACCAGAGGGAGTTTTGTAACGTAGAGAAGAAAACGGAACAAATATCTCCGTCCACCCCCAATTTAAAGGCCCTTACTCACATCCAGTTGCCAGCCATCCTCCTAGTCCTCTGAGTTTGCTGCCTAGGGACTGTCGCACTGTCGCCGAGACGCGCAACAGCTGCCAACACGTATTCACCTGGGAGGCACGTCACGTCCTTGAAGATCGGCAAGGATGTCTCCCATGCTCTGTGATTCTCACCAGCCTTCATGATATGCTGCAGTTGTGGCCTCTTTTTTGTTTTCTCCTACACACAGCAGTAAACCTGTTTTTCCCACTACTCTGGTCGGATCTTTCCATAGGTAGTAAAGAGTGCACGGTTTATAGGACAGATTCAGAAATTATATCTAAGGTCAACTCTAGGTTTGCTGTTTTTACATTAGAAGATATCACATTTCACCCAATTACTCTGTGTATTTCATTAATTTTAACTCTGCCTTCACCAGCAGCTTTGCTCTTGTCATCTTCTGCTCATAATTGGTTTATAAAACCTGAAAAGGACAGACTGTATGAATGCTTTTAATGTGATGGTGTTTAAAGTCATGCAGGATAGCGTAAATAACCTTCAGACATGGCTAATCTAAATTGTTTCACTTGCCTTATAAGAGCTGAGGAAGATTGACACAGGCAACCCAAGAAACCCAGTGGGCAGTTCTCTGAAAGACAGTACCTCGTTCCTGAAGAGGAGGTATGATTTGTGTTTGCTAACAAATCAAGGAATCAAATGCAAATGCTAATTTTTAATTGCACTTGACTTATCCCATTTGAGTTTTTGTTTGAATGTGCCTTTATTATTTTGTAGTTACCTGTAGATTTTTTCCAGTCTAGTACAATACACAAGAATTATTCAGATACTGAGATGCAGGAAGGAAGTGTGAGACAGAAGGTGTACCTCGAGTTAAAACACCACTGCAGAAGTTATTCAACTAGACTTCTCCATCTAATACAGGAGTGGATATCTGCAGGACTAAGGGTGGTAGTGAGGGAAGGGCAGATACACATAAGTGTTTTGAAGAAGAAGAATCAAACTGAAGAAAGTATCTGCCCTCCAATAGATTTTTTAAATTTGTAAGATATTTACAGAAACAGGGAAAATATAGAAGTGCTTTTTGAAAGCAAGAAACTACTCTTGTGGTTCAAGTTAAGTGCATGGAGCCAAGCTTACGACTGCGTAACAAGAGCGAGTCCTGTTTGAACACAGTGGTTGAAAGGTTCTGAGGCCTGTTGCTGAGGATAACTAGTGGTGAAAACCAGATTTAAACTGCATGTATGCCGATGGGGAAGATGGAAATAGTTCCCAAGAGTTAAGCCCATAAACATGACCAGACGCTGGGTAAAATAAACCTACGCTGTAGTGGCACTTGTTTAATGGAATTGCATGAAACCACCTGTTGTTGGTAATGTTTATTTTACAATTATATATATGTATAGGTATAATCATTTTATTGCATGAAAAAGTGTACTTTTGCCTCATGTAACTGGCAATTCATCAAGCAGTGCCAGACAGCTGCACTGAGAATACTGAATAAATAATATACATGGTATTTCTTATTAATTGCCCGGACACCAACAATAGAAGCATGAACTCAGAGAAGCAGGAGCCACATGACAGGAGAATATGGTGACTAGATCCATAAACTTCAATTAAAGTCCCCGTCAGAAAACAGTAAAAATTATGATGACATCATTCAGTGAATGAGTTTCTCATGCATTAACAATTCCTGATGACAGCTTCTGAGAGAAGGAAGGAAATGATGGAATCGAGAGGAGATAGGGAGCACACAATAAATTCAAAACGCCACCCAGTCACGCTGTACGGATAAGACTTTCATTAAAGCCACTGAGTCCCCCACGCTGACCACAGCAGAGAAGGTGGCTTCAGCTTCCTGTGGCAATTAGCAGTTTGTCCTGAGTGAAAACAGAATTACAAACCATGCCCCCCTTTACACCTCGCACCGCCCCCTCACATACACTTGTCCATGCCGTTGCTTCCCGCCCCCAGAACCTGGCTCTGGTTTGCATTCCTTGCTTTGACAGCACACAGTAAATCCTGTGATGCTTTGCTCTTACTTTGTCTGGCCCGTACTGGGCGTGCCAGTTATTTGTGCTCCAGTACAGAAGAATTCAGCATCATACAAGGCAAAGCACTGCAGGAAAGGTGTGTCACCAGCATACAAGTGTCCTAGCATCAGTAAGGCGGAGAGAAAGCATCTCTGAAGGGAACATACGGGACTAATCCCATTTGGCCCGTGGTCTTATAAAAGGTTTTGGCGCATCACGAGACCACAGAAAAACCAGTAGGACAGAGGAATTACTCCAAGGATCCTCAGCTCCTGAGCTATTTCTCTAAGTAGTGTTCCTTAGTTTCCCTCCTTAAAGTGGGTATAAACTAATGTAAGGTTTCATTCAGGACCTGAACAGGGCAGAGAAACCTGAACAAAAATGACATTGCAGAAATGCGGGCACTTCTACTTCTAGGCTGAAGCTGTGATTTCATTTTCTACCTTTGCTCCTCAAACTTTTTATTACAAATTTAAGGAAAGATTATACTGTAATAAAGAGGTTATTCAGTGGAATTAACGGCTGGGAAATTTAGGAGAGGTTAACAGGAGAGACTTGCTGTGCTGAGTGTCATTGGCTCCTGTAATAATTCGCTGTTGTCTCACAGGAGGTCAGCTGGTCAAACACAGTAGCTCAAATCTGGGAAGGGACTAATAATATATGACCCCTACTATAGCTTATAGTTATGCAGGCTTTAAGCATGAGCAATCAATTTGCATACTTCAGAGAAAAAAAGCTACCATTGTAAAGAGGAGGCATTTAAAACCGCCTCCTCCATGCTACTGGTGCTGAGGGCTGAATGGAGTCACCCTCCAATTTGGTGAGCAGTACCGCAGCCATGACCCAGTCCTTCATGAAGTCACCAAAGGTTTTCTTTTGATTTTCCTCAAGCAGAAAGTCCTCTCACACATGCACATATTTCTTTCAGGCTCTTGAAGTGCAAGGGTAGTGCTGAACAGGAGGACAGAGCGAGAGAAGAAAAGGGCAACCTTTATTGTTCTGCCACCTTAGGCAAAGGCATCTGTAAATGGCAAGAAATCAGACTTGATAAGCGGCTATTGCCGGTCCGATTTCCATAATTTCCATGGAAACCCGACCAATTGCCAGACTGTACATGCCAGTGTACATGAAAATGTTGTGTATGGGAAAAGCGTATTGGATCAGTCTGTTTTTCTAAGCTCCTCAGGGGTTTGCTAACCCCCTTACTAGCCACTAATACCTTCATCCTAATTACACTCCCATCCAGTCAGCTAACTCTAACGAAAATGAAAGGTGGACAGAGGTAAAGACTGCACAAAAATCACAGGGTGTAGAAGTACATACGAGCCCAGCCAGTTATTCGTAAGGAGTGCTACATACATTAAATGTATCTGGGGCTCAGCCAGCACTGTATGCCATAGAAACACCTTTACGTGAACCGATGTTCCTCCTTCTGCTCAAACGACAGAGCACTAGAAGAAAGGTCAGATTTATGAATTTCTAAGCCAGAAGGCTGCTTGTTGATGGTTTAACAGCCATTTTTAGAATTACAAACCTTTGTGTACAAGTTTTTGACCTTGAAGCCTGTAGAGAAAGGAGAAATGTAACCTACACAGGGAATTATTATTATTATTTAATAGAAATGAATTTCCAAGGAGGTTCTACATTTTGGCTCATTTGTGGGACAGCCC
>JAVJGG010000094.1:30266142-30297531 GCA_035590195.1 Aviceda cuculoides | reverse complement strand
CGGAGCCGGAGCCGCAGCCGGAGCCGGAGCCGTAGCGGCGGGAGCGGCGGGAGGAGCGGGAGCGTGGGGCGGTGGTGGCGGCGGCAGCGGGGCGGTCGCACCGGCCGGGCAGGCCGGCGGCACCACGGAGCTCTTCTTGGAGTTGTAGAGGCTGGTGTCCTCCTCGGCGGGGCCCGCCGGCCGCCGCGGCCGCCCGTAGAGGCTCTTCTGGATCTTCTTGAGGCCTAGGTGGGCGATTTCTAGGATGTTGAGGAACAGGGAGACCGCGGCGATGCTGTTCATGAAAACCATAAAGACGGTCTTCTCTGTGGGTCGGGACACAAAACAATCCACCGTGTTAGGGCAAGGGGGCCGAGTGCATTTGTAAAGGGGGGACATGTGAAACCCGTATAAAAGATACTGACCTATCATAAAGCCCACTTCAACCACCGACCGGGTCAGGATATGCAGGACGTAGGTGCGCAGCAGGGACCCTCTCAGGGGCGCCTTATGCACTTTCTTCTGTTCCTCTAGCTTACGCAGTTCCCTCTCCACTCTCCTGTGTTCCTCGGGCATGGGCTCCAGATCCTCCAGCTGAGTCCGCAGGCGGGCTTTCCTCTTCTGACGCTCTTTCTCGAGAGCCCTTAATCTGTACAGCGCGTGGCCCATGTAAACTAGCGACGGAGAAGAGACACATATGATCTGCAGTACCCAGTATCTGATCAAAGAGATGGGGAAGGCTTTGTCGTAACAGATATTGCTGCAGCCAGGTTGCTCCGTGTTGCAGATGAACTCGGACTGCTCATCGTCCCAGACATCTTCGGCAGCCACTCCCAGCACCAGCATCCGGAATATGAACAGGATTGTGAGCCAGATTTTGCCAACTATGGTGGAGTGGATATGCACTTCTTCAAGGATGCTGCCCAACAGGTTCCAGTCCCCCATGGTCAGAGGTTCATATCTGAAATACCAAAAAATTGTGTTATTTTAGTACAGTACTGGATTACTTTTAGAAATGGCCTTTGTCAGTATTTCTTTAAAAATAATGATCTTTCATATACATTCTTCTAATAGCAGGAGAGCTCTTCGAAGTTCATCATTATTTTCTACTTAATGGGTCTTTAAATGAAGGCAGACTTTATGATTACTGGTTAAAGATGCAAATGTGAGATTATTTTAAGCTTAAGAGAGATTGATTTCAGCTGTAAGCCACAGTACTTCTTAACTGCCTACAGTTTTACACTTCTTTCTACCCACTGGGAAAGAAGACAATTTTCTTTCACTTTGCAAATCCTTTGCCCACTGCAGTTTAATTCTACACCCACTCCATTCCACTGTCTGTGGCTTTGCCATAGTTTTGCCACAATATATAATGCTCA
Source organism: Aviceda cuculoides (assembly GCA_035590195.1). NCBI lineage: Eukaryota > Metazoa > Chordata > Aves > Accipitriformes > Accipitridae > Aviceda > Aviceda cuculoides. The sequence continues at coordinate 30,296,173 of JAVJGG010000094.1, read as the reverse complement.
CAGCTTTCATTTGTTTGATAAAGTTTTAAGATGTATCATATACCTGTGACAGAAAAAATGTTTCATTTTCTGCCCCAAGGCAGTAGCATTATTGGTGCCATCCATCCAATATTTTCCCACCTACCAGGGTAACAATCCACAAGTTTCTCACTTGGATTCCTAAAACTACAAATACATAGCTAATTTACACATAGCTGTACATGTGTAAGTAGCCTCAGTTCTAGGATAATGTTAATAAACTAAGAGTGTTTCTAGGATTAATATCTTTAATTTTATGCACTTAAAGTCTTATCGAATAACCAGAACTTTGTCTCCATTATAAATTTCAACATATGAGAGAAAGAAAACAGGGATTACATAGTGCAGTGATGTGGACGTTTTTAGCTGTGAGCATGAGATTATCTTTTTAACTACCTCTTTCCCAGAATGTCTTTGAATGACCAGCAAATCGATCTACCTTCTGCTGTCAGGTGCTTGATTTCCAAGCCGCTTCTCTGGTAACTATTCAGGAGCTTCAGGTAATGTGGGGAATTGAAATGTAAGGTATTTATTTATTTGTGAATGCATCACATGTTCGATATTGCATCCCTGGAATTTTTTTTCTGCTAATGTGGTAATAAAATATTGAAAGCAACTGGGATCATTTCTACCTTAGGGTTTGCACTTAAATTTTTTATGCTACTGTACTTTCAAAACTTCCAGATTCCACTAAACCACAACCTTTAGTAACGTGCAATTTCTAAGGTTTTTTAAGAGTGCCTGGTTGCAGTGCCCTAAATCTTACATAGTTTTAATTGATAGCACAGCTGTGTGATATCACCATTATCAATATAACTTGGTTATGGTTTATGACATGATCCCTCGTAGCACAATTCTGCTTGGAGGCTGTATTTATCCACAATGCAAGTAAAGATTTTCAATTGTAACCAACAGCGCAGTCATTGTCTGCACAGGCATTCTACAAACTTTATTATTACATTTCTGTGTTTTGGTTGGGTTTTGGTTTGTTGGGGTTTTTTTTCTGCAAATTCGAATCTATACAATGAACTTCCCTTTTGATACAGGGAACTGCTTGAGGAAACCTAGCCAGTCAAGCAATTTCTTAGGTGCTGTGATGCACCTGGAATATCTTCTTTCCCCATTCCTTCCCTCCCATGTATATCACTGAAAAAAGATACATGAAAAAAGAAAAGTCAGTGGTAATTATTGTAGTCCATTTTCCTCATCTTTAAAGAACAATGTCAGATCTTTCTTCTGACTTCATATGGATTTTATTCAGAGCAGATATCAAATTGTTGCAATGTCATAGGTTGGGCGGGTGTACAGATGTTCATATGTCAAAATGTTTACTGGAAGATGCTACATCTCGAGCTAAAAATGTTGAACCTGTTTTTCCAAGCTTGGAAGTGCTGATACAGAATAGTTTAGAATAGTTCACCTTCAGGAAAGCGAGAAGTGGAGGTTTACATATAGCAAGCTCCCAAAAGCAGAGTACTGAAGAGGCCAAGTACAAGTGGGTGACACTTGCCGGTTGCTCTGTGCCACTTCCCCTGAAAGGTGACTAAATGATGGCAACGCAAGAGTTAAGCACAGGAGCTTTGGGTATATTTGCTGCCTTGTGAATGGCTGATCCCTCACCGAAATCGGTAGACTCCACAAAAAAAAAACCCCAAACAAGTCAGATGCTATAATGTAAGTGCAGGAATAAAAGGGAAGGGAGACATGTTTTAATCCCAAAGATGAAATGCTGGCATTCCCCTAGCAGTAGGAATTATCATTGCCCATTCTGGAACAGAAAGTGGATGCAACCATTACGGATAAGAGAGGATGAAAAGAGGAGTATAAACATATCACTCTGGCTCTACAGATGTGGTTTTGTTTCTTAAGTTGTTTCTACCAGTATTTAAAGAACTCTGTCCTCACCGCTCCTTTATAACAGCCGACAGGGGAGAGTAATTGTAGGAGTGGTCTAATTCAAGAAGTGAGCTTATTATACCAAGACACCTTGCCTCAAATCTGCACTGGTAGAACCACAGCATAAATATTGACATGGTGAACATTGTGTATAAAGTAAAGAAGTTAGTGGAGAGGCACGAAAGCCAGAGTTTCTAAGAAATCAGCCAAAACGACTTTACAACCCTGTCATAGCAACGTGCTTCCAATTTTTCCATCCTTCCCCTCCCTGGTCTTCTCTGAGTTCTGTGTAACAGAGTAATTTCAGTTTACTGTAAGAGAGTAATCTCAAATATCAATGATATAATGATTTCCAGTCTACTAGTAGACTAGAAATTCTAGCATTCTAGTATACTAGCCTAGTATACTAGAAATATTCCATTTTTAGTATAGATAGTACATACCCGAGACATTTCTCATTATACCATCTGACTACCTTTGTGTCTGTCCAAACATTTTTGAATGGTTATTTCAGACAATAAAAATTCATGCATGTAATCAGTTAGAAGCAGATGGTAATCCACAATTTCTCTTTGAAGAAGTTTCTTTATTTCTTGGTTTTGTTACTTCTTTATTTTAAAGTTCATTTGATCATTTGCCACTATTCAGATCACTTCTATATTAAATCTATGCCAGATTTTCACCAGCTGTGATCTGAAAAAGCAGAGTTAAATCTTAAATTTCTTGTTAGAAAAAGTTAAATGCTAAGATGCAAATACTCCTGGGTTTAATTCACATTGCTTCATACTGCCCTAGGAAGGATTATTTTTCTGCCACTTACCTTAGGAGAAAGCCCTTGGTTACTCTATCTTAGAGCATTGCAGAAGGAGCACGCAGCGCTGCCGATTGCTATAGCTCAGAGACCTTCCTTCGACAGTGCTAGGACAGCTTTTTTTTTTTTTTTTTTTTTTTTTTTTATTCCCAAGAGCCAAAGCATAGACGTGGGACGTGGTACACTGAGTGGACTTCTCAGTTCTTTATAGCTGGACGTCAAGATCACTCAGCCTAAGCTATCCATGCACAGTTTAAAAATCGTCGGATGATAGGCTGGTGCCTCTAGCCAAAATTATCATGCAATTATTTTAGTCAGTGGCATCTAACAAAGCCATTCCCTCAAGGCTCAATCTGTATGACAATAGTTCGCAATGTCCCTATGCCTTGTTTTAGTCGGATCTTCAAACATTTCACCTCCACCCAGCCCCAAAATGAAATTTTATTTTGTAAAATGGCTAAATAGGCAGCCTTAGAGTATGATGGATTCTTTACATTCATTTTCTTTACATTCCATTAGTTTTGCTTTGAATCAATGCCCAAGGATCGATCGGTCATGTCCGATTTCATAGTCTGTTGCCTGGTGAGTTAATTTAGGATGTGTCAGACTGAGTCTTTGAAAATGGAGGCCACGGGAACTGAGACTCAAGTCTTCGGATAGAAACGCAGGCTTTTGGCAAGGTAAACTTTCTTCAGCTGGGTTAGAGGGCCACCCCCGAGCCCATTCAGAACTGGTATCTGTGAGAGACAAGGTTTAAAAAAAGGAAAGTGAGTTGCCAAAATGGGATTTTGTGGGAAATCGGCGCCACCGGAGCTGAGGTTCTGATACTAAGAGCTTCTGCTGCCTAGTCCTGCCCAGGCCTAAATTTTATGGAAATCCCAAGTATCTTTTTTTTTTCTCTCTTTCTCCAGAACCTCTGGCCCTTTTCTTCCGTCTTATAAGATGCGTGACTGATTTCCACTTCAGCCTCTTCACCCTAAGGGTACTCCCACTAACCAGTGGCCAGTTCTCAAAAGACACTACCCCCACCTCTTCTTCGGGATTAGCTCAGGTTTGGGTGCACCCTTCTCTCTCGCACAGGCTGTACTCGTCTCCCTGAAAGTCCTGGTTAAGGACGCCTGCAGAGCCTTGCGCTGCAGCAGATGTGGTGGCCACAGCAGCTTTCCTGCAGCCGCAGTCTAACGCAGCAGACATACGGTTTATGCATACGTTACAAACGCTTTCGGGGCAGTAGCACTACACTTTCTACTCCTGAGATGCATTAATATTTATCCGACCCCCCCAGACCTCCACGGGCCTTTCTCATCCATATGCTTTCGCGCTCTCTCTCAAGCCCATGTACCTGTCATTGGCATTTTATTTTCACCCCTTTTCTTTCCAAATTCAGCCACAAAGTCCCTAAGGCTTTACCTTGCTGCTTCGGTTGTCTCGGAGCTTCAGCCCGGGCCTGGGTGCCCCGTGCTGCCTCACCAGGGGGTGTCGTTGACCCGACATCTCCAGCGGCTTCCACAGCTCCCGGGTGTTCCTCGGGAGCCCCCTCTTCAGCTCCGCTCTCTGTGAAAACGTCAGAACTGGGCAAGAGCTGCAGCACCCGTGATTTATTCATCCCGTCGGAGAACGCGCTTGGTCGCTCACCGCAGAAGCGGCTTGTTCTTGGCCCCGCACGTTTCTGTCCCACCCCTCCTCCCCCTCGGCAGGTCACAGCACCGGAGCCGCGGGCTGCCGGCCTCACGCTGCCCTCAGAGGAACCTGGGTTAAGGTTTTGGGTTTCTCGGGGGCCAGGGCAGGCGACAGGAGGCTGCTTAGGGACAATTTGCCATGCTTCTGCTTTAGCAGCGGAAGCGGTGGTGGTGTTAAAGGACTGCTCGTGAAACTCGTTACTGGACCATATAATTAATTGTATGTGGAAGGGAAGCAGGGTCAGGGCACAGGAGTGGTGGGAGGAATCAGGATGAAGGAGTGCGGTGCAGTCCTTTGCATTTGGAGATAAGCAAGAATGCGGGGGGGGCTGAGGACTCTTCCTTGCTAGAAGCATCTGCCACAGGTGAAATCATCTTACAGTGTGAATGCTAACAGGCAGTGTGTGTGTGTGCATGTGGGGCGGTGTTTGGTGGGGCAGGGAATATCCTGGAGATCCGTGGCCAGCGACACCCGAGATGGGGAACCGTGAGCAGCAGCACAGCAGGAACCAGCACAACTTCATGCCTGACCTTCCTGGACCAGCAGCGACCTCCCCGCTGGGAAGCAGAGCCCCAGGGAATGTCATGCTGGGGCAGGAGTTGCAGACAACCAAGTAGGGTAAAAGCTCTAATCTTTCTGGTTCTTCAATAAACCCCAGCATCTAAATCCAGTATGGGTGTTTACTCTGTCTTGCTGGTGACAGCACCTAAATCATAAGTGGCAGCTATTACAAAATAAGTTCTTAAAATATTAGGTCCAAATACACTTTTTATAGCATTGCAGCTTTTGATATTCTTGTCAGGGATTCAGGTTTGAAAACCAGAAAAGGATATATGTGGGAACTAATTGCAATCTTCTCACAACACAGACAGTAGTGTTTCCTTGTACTAATATATTAGTCTTCTGGCATGCAAAACAGCTAACATTACAGGGTCAAAACCACTTCAAAAAGCACGTGCTTTCTGCTGCTTCACCGAACCCATCATACAACTCTGCGGCCAAAACACATGTAGCAGTGAGCTGGACAACAGGCTGCGGCTGAAGCAACTCAGGTATAGGCATACTGAAATGCCAGGATGAGACTGCAGAATTTTACCACCTTTAGCCCAAACCACTCCGTGTACAGTGTAACCTGACTGGCAAGAAACCCCTGGGTTTACTAAAAAAGTCACCTCACTTGAACTTGCAGATTTTTCCATTTTACTACAGACAAACATTACCGGTACTAGACTTGCTCCTTCTGGGGCAAGTTACCTTTCGCAGGAAGACGAAGGCTACCTTACCTTTACAGTACAAAATAAAACAGCCCAGGGACACCTTTGCAACCCTCAGCACTGGCACAGCTCTACGCTTGGATGCCCACATCCACACTGCCTACCCAGACCTGCCCATGCGCCATGCTGCCATCTAAACCGTGTCGAGGATAGCTGCACAGTTTTGGACCGGGGTAATTATCAAAGACCACACTAATTAATTTAATAATATGGACAACTATGTTCCAGTTCACCGGTTCAAACCACGGGCCTCTTCAGTTTAACAAGAGCTGTGCAACTTCCTTCCTGTTAAAGTATTTTTCTATTTATTTTATTCCTTATGTTCTCTCTTGTGCCTCAGATGGGTTTGCTTTTGGTGGCATGGCATGGCATGGCATAGTACTTTCAAACTCTGATGGGAGAGGATGTGCCAGCCACCGCTGAAACTTTATCCATCTTTCCTACCAATCAAAGCCAATTTTGCTCCTGAAACACCTCCTGATTAATTTCATAGATTCTTCTAAGAAATCCTTAAACCTGTTACTTGGCATGCTTTTCCACTGCTGCCTCCCTTCACGAAGACAAATTGCTAAAGATTATTCTGCAGCTGGTTTCAGAGTGAGGACATTTAGAGGAATGACTTAATGGAAGTAGCTGTTTCCTAAGAGAAATGCCTTTAGTCCGGTCAACTATGAGAATCCCTCAAAATTCTACACCTGATGCTCTATCATTTCATTATGTGCATCTCCATAAACCTTGCTCTCCGAATTTCCACTTTGGAAAATTTTCCAATATTCATGTCCATTAAGAGTTTTAAAACCGAATCCTGTAAAAATATGTGTGTTGGATAGAAGCAGACCTATTTGTAAGAGCAAATCGGAGTAAGACTCTCAAAGGGCTGCCAGCTACACTCTTCCACTGGAAAGCCTTGGATACAAAAAGGTCTTTCTCCTTTGTAATATTCCACTCAACACTAACCCAATGTTTCTAGAAAAGAAAAGGAAAGTTGAACAAAGTAATCCGTACACATTTTAAAGGTTTTATGTAGTTCGTGAAATTGTCCATTTTCTGATCCAGTCATGTCCACTAAGAAATAAGCAGCATGTGTTCGGAGCAGTAATTGCATCAGAGCAGCAGCTGATCGCTTCCATGTTTATTGGCCAAAACATCAACATAGCTACTCATTTATACAAACTAACAGAAGTAAATTTTAATGCTGCTTCACAGCATTTGTAGTTGTCAAGCCATTAGCCAACAGTTCTAGAAAATGTTTTCATTTACCTGAGGTTTCACAAATAAGACTGTAGATTGACATACAGTACATTTTGCATATATGTATCAAAATTCTTGTTAGAGAAATAAATTACAAACAATGGTACAAAACCACTCCAAGCCAATCTTTGTTCAACAAGAACATATGTGTGTGAATTTTACAGTTTTATTTTTTGCATTACTCTTACAGTAAGCAAACTATTTAGTTTATACAAAATAAACCCAGAGTTTTATATAGTTAAAAAAATCATCTTTGGCTAAACAAAGCTCTCTATTTTTATACATATATTTATATATATACACACATCAGATATTTTACATGACCACGTAGGAACCTGTACACATACTTACAATAGACAGAACATTTAAAAAAGTTTCATAATTTACAAAAAAGAAATCCAAGTCAGAACCAAAACAGTCAAACCCCGCCGCCCCCATCACCTGTACAGATAAGAAAGTAAATAAACACAGACAAGGAATAAACAACTTTGTAATAAAATACTGCCTGCTTCTTTGAGACAGAGAGGAAGCACTTAAGTGGAGAGAAACTACTTCCCTCAGTGCCTTCAGTACTGTGCACATTCTGATCTCTAACGATATGGTTAAAAGAATACTGTTAGTAGAGCCTGGTTTTTCCACAAACATGAATGCTACTCTGCAAACTGACTATTCTGAGAACAGATTCAGTTAGATCTCCAATATGTACACGATTGCCACAAATGTTTGTTAAGAACAAGCATGGGTAGGTATACAACCCCCGCCCTGAAATCACTAGGTGCTGCTGGCGTAGCATGGAAGATGACACTTGATCATCAAAAGCAAACGTTTTAGAAGCGAGCACATAAGATGGAAGACCGCCAGAACTGACATCATCGCCTACTCAAGTCATTCCTTGTAACAGTTTCCAGAGCGCTGCCTAAAACGAGGACGATACACTGTTTGGCAGCAGGACAATCCACTCCATAGGTCACGTCTACAATACTCTAAAGATGTCGGTGGCAACAACACTGACAAGTTACCTGATGGTTTATTAGAGTAAGTCTGTCCCATTCGTTGCAGAGGGAGCAAAAAACCATTATGCTGAAACTGAAGAAGTGGTCATTGGGTTCGGAAAAAAAGCCAATTTAATCCAAGTTGAAAGGCAATGCACTAAGGTGGGGCTCTTAAATGAAGTCTAACTAAACGGAGCAGATATTCTGACTAAATACAGCAATTCCGATTCTCAATAAAGAAGAAAACCTCAAACATCAATAAATTCATAATACAAAAACCTGTGCAACTTCTGGGAATGTTTCTTAGGGGGAATTAAAAAAAATAATAAAAAAAAAGCTTTTTAGAAATTTGGGATAAAGCAGCAATATATATGAGATATGTGTGTCTATACATATATATACATACACACTTTTAGTATGTACTAGTAAAACTGGAAGCAGTTATAAGAGTTCTTTAAAATAGAACATAATGAATTTCTAATGTACTAAACAATTTGTAAAGATGGATACAATTCCTGTCAAAACATGCCAAGTTGACAAGCTTTTGAAACTGCTTGTTTTTACAGAAAAGTTTTTCTCCTGGTTAGTAAGTATAAAGTCACATTTTATAAAACTGTAAAGGTCTGTTTCTAAATTAATTTTAAAAAGACAATCTTTTTTTTAAACAAAACAAAACAGAATGTTCAATATGTTGAAGACCTAAATTAAGTACCTTTCCCTGATGTAATCTGGAGCAGAAAAACACATTAGCCTTTTCTGACACAAAAAAAGAAAAAAATTGAAAAAAATTCCAATACATTTTTCACAGAAAAAAAATTCCCAACTATTCAAAATTCAATACTAAGTCTTTTTAAATATCATCAGAACTGCAAAATGTTTTTAACTACAAGACAGTTCTTTGTAAATTAATACTCATTATGGCATTTCATGATTTAAAAAAAATGAAAAACTGGTCACTGCATTAATGACTGGCTTCACTCTCTCACAGAGGTTGGGACTCGTTTAATTTGACTTCGGAAATCAGAAAGTTAGGGGTCTAGACTAGGCAACCGGCTTAGATTTTCTCCATTGTCAAGGACGACAGATGGACACCCTCAAAGTGAAACTCATTCATCTGTTGAACACCGGAGTCGTTAGAAATGGCTTAGATAATGTGCTTAAAGTTGAAGACAAACCCTACACTCTGTGCCAGATTCTCTCCTTGAAACCCACTATAAGCAACTGAAAAAGCAGCAAGAGCCACCTATTGCTTACCATCAGAATCCAATTACTAGGTAAGCAGCTTTTGGAATCATTGCTATCATTGCCCTGCCTTATTTTAAAAGGAAGAGGCCTAACTTCTTAAAATATGTTTCAAGGTAACCAAGATGACCTACCTGTCATTTTCCAGGATTATCCACCAATTGGATTCCAAAGCACTCTTACTTTTTAAAATCATAGTTTGACATCACCATACACTGTACTTCTGTCAAGTTAAGCAAGAGCCACCATTTTCACTTGACTGCATGTCCTTTTCTTTGCTTATAGAACACATTTAACCAACAGGGGATGTCCCCCCTTGAAGTGATACTGCTCCATTTGTACGTGCCCATTCTTTCCTAGCCAGTTTGTTTGTAAAGTTCCCTCTGTGTTATTCTGACAAAGCACTTCAGAGGAAACATGGACAGGAAAGTAAATAATTAACAGTGCATCAGGTTTACCAAACTGAGTATCCTGACTTGGATACATCCCACTAATCCCATCATTTGAATGCAGTGGTTGTAGTCCATCGCTGCTGGTAACAGCTAAAACCCTGTAACCATGAAACAACTTGGTGGAAAATTTACTTGCACTTGGATTTCTTGAACAGCTTCATTAACTGCTTGAATCTTTCTGAAACCTAATGGAGGACAAAAAAAGACATATCATTAATGCCCCACACTTCCATACCTACCAAGAAAGACTGATCTGACAGCATAAAGTTTTTTTAAAGAGACCACTATTTTTCTTTTTATTTGCTTCCAATAAATTTTAGTGGGAGAATTTTAGGAGCACCATTAACGAGTTACTTGGATGTAGGAAGTCTTCCTATACATTTGACATCTGGAACAGCCTCCAGGTTAACCAGAGACCTAGAGCCAACTACTGGTTTAACACAGGTTCCCTTACAATAAGGAGGAAAAAAATGAAGGCTTCAAAGGCTTCAAAGTCAATTAGAATTTTGCCAGTTATAACTGTGAGCAACATTCAAATGCGAGGACAAGAGCTTATTCTGTACTCCACAAAAAGCACAGTTTATTGGTTATTTTCTACCCTCTTGTACAACTGCTGCTTCAGGTATTTATGGCTCATCACGGAGTAATCCGCCTACTAAGAATTTTACCAAACTGGTCTGTAGATGAGAGTCAAACATGTTTTTGTTGAGCTGTCCTGGTTTCAGCTGTGAACCAAATTAATTGTCTTCCTAGTAGCTGGTATAGTGCTGTGTTTTTGAGTTTGGTATGAGAAGAATGTTGATAACACACTGATGTTTTCAGTTGTTGCCAAGTAGGATTTAGACTAAGTCAAGGACTTTTCAGCTTCTCACGCCCAGCCAGCAAGAAGGCTGGAGGGGCACAAGAAGTTGGGAGGGGACACAGCCAGGGCAGTGACCCAAACTGGCCAACAGGGTATTCTATACCATGTGATGTCGCATCTAGTATATAAACTGGGGGGAGTGGGGGCAGGGGAATCGCCGCTCGGGGACTAACTGGGTGTCGATCAGCGGGTGGTCAGCAATTGCACTGCGCATCACTTGTATATTCCCATCCTTTTATTATTACTATTGTTATTTTGATAGTATTATCATTATCATCATTATTTTTTTTTCCTTTCTGTTCTATTAAACTGTTCTTATCTCAAACCATGAGCTTTCCATTTTTTTGCCAATTCTGTCCCCCATCCCACTGGGTGGGGGGGAAGTGAGTGAGCGGCTGCCTGGTGCTTAGTTGCTGGCTGGGGTTAAACCACGACAGATGAATTTGGTTAAGTCATTTCCTTTATTTCCATTTCTACAGAAGAGGACTGGTGATACCTCTTCTCTTTCCTTTTTCTTGCATGCCTATTTAGGTGATAGACTCTTGATATCAAAGACGTATTCTAGGTTGGACATTAATCCTTTAACTTAGTTAAACCTAGAATCATACAATATCTCAAGTTAGAAGGGACCCATAAGGATCATTGAGTCCATGATCCTTCGAGTCCACGTATATAATCTTTCTTCATCATGGCTACAGGAAGCACCCTGAAGGTCATACCCTTGGTGGCTTAAATCAAGTTTTTCAGTCCTCTATGAATTATTGAATTCTCATGGGATAAGAAAGGGAATTCTCTTGTATTAATCAAGAGAAGACTCAAGTGATTAAATATGATGCTAATTTTTGAAGGAGAGTGCAAAAGTTACCTTGGGCTTCCCATCAGAATTTGTGCTGGGACTTCCACTATTTGACAATTTCATAAGTGATCTGGAAGAGTGAGTGAATAATGTTGGGGCAAAGTTTGCTGACAATGAAAAATTTGGACAGACAAAACTAAGGTAGCTAAAACTGGAGCAGGACAGGAGGAACTATAGAGTATATCATGATACTGAGCAAGACGATAAAACAGACAGCAAAAATAATGCACCTGGGAACACTAATTCTAGCTATATATATTTAGTGACGGGCTCAGCAGGAAGCTTCTGACAAATTATCTTGGCTGTGGCAAATCTGAGTGCCTTAAGCCTGCCCCCAGCTAATCATATCCACCTCCTCATTTCTGTCAGTCTAAAAACTTATGTTTTCTTGTTTAATGGTAGAGTTTTTGTGACTTTTTTTTAACTTGCAAGTATTTCATAGACCTGGGTCAGAGCACAGAAAGAAGAATAGTTAAGGCAGCAAAACCAACAAGAACTAACTTCTAGTACGGCTGAATGAAAACGCATGGAAGGGGGTCATGAAGGGAGTAACGAAACAGATCTGCTGAAATGAAAATTTTTCATAACTCAGCAAAAAAAATTATGGAGTACGTGTGAACATTTTCCTGAAAACATCAGATTGGTAATGAAAACAATGGAGTAATTATTAAGAAAAGCATGGAAAACTAAACAGAAAACCCTAATAAGCAACTTCATACATCTACGGTGCACCATCATCCTGACTCCTGAGAGGAGCTCTTCTCATTCTATGCCAAAAAAGGGGAACACTCAAAGGGGCACAAAACAGAATGACAACTTGATCAGGAAAGTTAGAGTGACAACCGTGCAAGGAGACAATAAAGAGCATGGAAATTTTCAGCATCCAAGACAGATAACAGGGTCCATGGGTATACAGTCAGTTCTCAAGAATCACATATTATGTAAAGACAGTGAAAAAGAGATGATGAGTTGCTGTTTTCCACAGTCTAAGAACAGAGGACACACAGTATTATTATTGGGTGTCAGAGCTTATAAAACTCAGAACAGAAGAACATTTCCCAACAACACGCAACTAAATCATGGACCTTGTTGACACAGCAATTTGTAGATGGTCAAAGTATTGATGGATTAAAGTAGAAGTTAAATAAGGTATAGCCTCACTGGTACCTGTTAAATTCTTTTATTGGGATATAACCTCTAGTTGAGTGTTGTCAGAAACTAGAGGGGTATATCGCAAATATTTTCAAAAGCATCCAGCATCATCTGCTGTTAGCAACCAAGGAAGAGACTGGCTGGGACTTTGCCTGACCTAATGCAGCTATTCTTATGTTGTGTTCTTTTTCTTATACCACTACTGGAATTATCTTAGTCCTTACTGCACTATATTCACAGAAAGTTGAGCCCTGTATCAGGGTCACAGTGGTAAGATGAGTCATTATTTATCCATATCATGTCATGTAAACTAAAGACACTGCATTATAATTATTGACATGTGTTTTATAGAATTGTCACTGTCACCGTCATCAGAACATGCTATGGATGTTTTTTGTCTGTTGAAAGAAAGAATGATATCTATATTTTATGTTTTAGCCAGTGAGGAGTTTTCATATTATCACTTCTTCAGAGGGGGAAACAGATACAGGAAAACAAAAATTTCTCATTAACTCAATTTCCCATTAGTAAAAACAGATGAAACGCTTGCGAGCTAGTATTAAGAAATGCTATTCAGAGCTAGTTTAGATTGTTGCACCTTAGCTAATGATTTCCTGGCCGAGATAATGAATCACACCTTGATATTCTTATATCTTTTTCTTACACAAACACAAAGCTGTAAGAAACTGGGATGATGCCAACCCCCTCATCTCACTTGTAAGTCATTTTTCACCTGCCATTGAAAAAAAAGCAGCTATAGCAGACTTTTTTCTCCGCCAGTCCTCTGAGGGAACTCAGCCTTACAGGTGCAAAAACTGCTGGATGTGATCCTCTTCCCCACCCAGTCCAAGAATGAGTGAAAACAATATTAGCTCGATGTTTTTTAACCCGACCATTTCCATTTCGGCGACGGACAGCAGAAAACAGAGTAAACAGGAATACGCTCATCTTCACGGAGGATGGGGCTGCCGGAGCTCAGGCTCCGAGTTGTCCCGCTGGACTACAGAGGAGACGGGAGCCTTTGGCTCGCTCTTGCTCGTGGTAGCCCACCAGCGAGGGAGGGCTGACTCAGGCTCCTGCCTCTGTCTCTGACAATCACACTATAAAATCAGCACTCTGATGAGCCACAGCTGTTGCAAAAGATAACACAGACAATTAACGTCTTTGTAATCGCTTCGGGACACAGCGTAACATAGCTGAAATCCACTAGCCAGTATTAAAAAGGCAGAATAACTGATGAAGTAATTCAAGAGGTTACCTGGGTGTATTACAGGTGTAATGTGTCTTATCAAGGACACTGCACATTTACCTTTATTTCCAAACTGCTGTGGACGTGTGGTTAAAAAATATCTTGGACTGGTCTTGAAACTCAGACTAAACAGTTCAGCTGGACTTTATCAACATTCTTCTTTGATATTTTTAAATGGGCAAAAAATGTCCCTCATTTACACACAAGTATTGTCTTGTAACCTCTTGATGCAGAATTTTCACTTTGGTATTTAAATTACAAAAAATTGCATTGCATTTGTATGTAAATCATAATCTTGTAGCTGAAAAACATGGTGCCTAGTTTGCAAATTCAGCTCAGTAACTGTTTAAATTCAGGTTGTACTTTAAGTTGACCGCTTTCTCCTTACTACCTACATCACTAGCATGAATATTGATGCAGAAAGGGAATTCCTTAGAACTACTTGAGCAATTGTTGTGATTTTTCATCATTAAAATTATATCCAAAGATAGTTTTCATTATCAACGATTTCTAAAGACATTTCCTTTCACATAAAGATTGGTTTGGGGATGGAGGGAAGAAGAGGAATTGTTGTGAGGGTTTTGATTGAAACTAGAAAATTCCTAGCTAAAAAGTTGATTTATTGGAAAAGCAATAATCTCTTTTGTTAAAAAGGCATTTTTCTTCAAAATCACTATGTTTTTTATTGATCTGTTTCAGTGGTTATATACCATATTTCAATCCAGGGAAATGGACTCTGTAACACATCATTACTTCAGGCATATGATATCTCTTCTGAACACAGGAAACAGACTGATAAGGTTAGCTCCTCACATTCCAATGATTAACAAAGTTTTTGGCAACCCTTCCTTAATATCTGAAGGGCAAAATAAATAAATAAAAGAAAAATTAAGAGGCAGGCAGAATTCGTGTCTGGAGTGAAGATTGCTGATGAAAAAAGACTTGTGCTTCATTTGAACACATTTTCCTTGCAGACTTGTCTCTCAGTGACAGTCCTGTCTTAGTGTAAAAAATAGCAGGTTATAATTTTCAAGTGAAATCAGACTGGATATGTACTCTAAATTTTAGTATTTTGCACATGTGCCTAGATAAAATATATTATATGTGTCATCTTGAAAAAGCTGTAGAACTGTAAAAGTCAAGAAGCTATCTATCCATCTGAATTGCTAATAAAAATTAAAATCCGGTCATAGAAAATCATTGGTATCTCAACAGGTCGCACCAACAATATAAGCCATTTTAACTTTATTTGCAGGAACAGTCCTGTGATTTCAGAAGGACTCACTGCCACAGCTAGTAAGTACTACTACACACGTGTCCTGATTATGGCCTCATGCTCAGGACAAAATGTTGCCCAGAACCAGATACAGCAATGCTCTTAAGGATAAAAGGAGTTTGATAATCTGTGCAGTAACAGTCCCCATGTCGGAATCAAGTCCGAGGGACTGACTGTGATTTAGCCGCCCAGAGACAGCAGCTTTTTGCAACACCAGGAGGAATTTCTCTGCCAGGAAGAATTTCTCTTCTGCAGAAGTCAGCTGGAAAGAGTAAATTTATCCTTGTCAGACTTGATGCCTATCTGAAAGCTCAATAATTTGCAAATGTCTGTATTTGCTGGTAGATAATGCTCAGGCAGAGAGGGCCATGGGGATGAGCACTCCACAGCTGTAGCAAGCATCTCACCTCTTTGATCCTCAGGAGCCAGAAAACCTGCACGGTCCCATCCACTAAGGACACAGGAATGCACTTTTATTCTGGGAAGTGGCAAAGGCTGAAGTTTTCTCTCAAAGAAGCGACTGACCTGCTAAAATCAACCTTAACCTTACAAGAAATTCGACTTGCCCTGTCAGGGCTCTGGTCTGCATAACCTGTTCACCCCCAGGAGGACCCGCGGCTGAACTCAGCAGATGGGTGCTTCTCTGACTGCAGAGATCACGACAGCGCCACGGCCCTACTTAGGGGAAGAGCAACTCTATAAAAGGGGGGGTCAGCCAGCACAAACTGTGGCTCAGACCTGGGCTGGGCATGCAGGATAGATGTGCCTTTTCCATAAAACTGTTCAGGCATCCTCTGGCCTCAATCCCAGGGCTGAGTGACTGCCTCGTTCGTCCTCATAAAACTGTGGATGAACACAGTCCCAGACAAGGCTAAGATTCAGGTGGTTGGGATTCTCCAGATGCTTCACAATTGCAATCAAAGTTACCTGTTGAACAGTGCCGAAGACTCAAGTCCTCTTTCTACCCACTGAGCATACCATCTGCAGACACCATTGCTACTAGTCTCTACTTGACACAGCATATTCAAGAACCAGTTTTACTGAAACCATTTCAAAACAGTCATTTGTGTTTCAGAAGAGGGTTGAAAGCCGCACAGACTTTCAAAGGACCTTGTAGAAAACACTGGGTTAAAAATACTGTTGGTAATTCACAGTAGGCAACAGTCTGTATCCCAGAAGTCTCAATAAAGATGGGAATACACATGTACATGCATATACACACATATATATACGTACACACATCCACTTATATGTACACATAGGCGCATGCACAGGTGTACACACATCCCTTCTGCTTGATACTAGAGAAACCAGCGAGCTGAGGGACAACAAGGTTTAACCCGATCTAAAGCAGCAGAGACAGGCAAGGAACCGTGCTTTTCTCCTGGGTCCTGGAGCTGACAAACCATAAAATGACTCAGAGAGCTCGCTCCCCCAGGAATGTCCTGTCCCCAGGGAGCTGGCTCTAGATGGGCTGCAATTCCAAGTGAGGCCTCGCCATGCACTTATCCAGCCTGCCTCCCTACCCCTTTGGGGATCCCCAGCCCGCAGAGTAGCTGAACAGCCTTCCCTGACTGTCAGGTTTGTGCCCCGGATCACAGAGATCCAGGCATTTCTTTTTCTAGTCACCACAGCTGGTATTACATTAAATCAGCATCAGCTATAGAGTTTCACATTCTGGCACATCCTGGTGTGCCAAGAGTTAAGTCTGAGACCACCGCCTCAGCTTGTCTTTCAGTAAGACTAAATCATTCCTGACAAAGAGATGCCCGAAGTAGCTAATGAAAAATGGATGGGCTTGCCTGACAAACAGGGTTTCAGAGAAGGAACTTATTGACTGGCTTGCAGAATTTCTTTCTTGGCTGAGGATTCTGGGGTTCAGTGCATTAAAGCTGGGTGCTTCACTCATCACCTTACTAGTTTTCTTATTCAACTTTATTCATTTTCCCCATCTGTCCTTCCTTCTCCTCTTTCCTCCTACCCCCAATTTCTGGTATTAAAATGTCTGAGAGTCAAGATTCAATTTTTTCTTCCATCTCTCAAGTCTTCAGGAGGCCAAGACCTGCTCAGACAGAATATTTTCAAAATACACTGGTGCCAACAAGTCTCAACCAAATGTATTCCTCGCTGGCTGTACTGCAAGTAACTTCCCTCCTCCCCCCATTTTTTGTGATTTTCATGAGTCATCAACAGGAGCTATTTGAGAAGGTCATTTTCCACATGGAATGAGGTGTTAGGAGAGAAGCAATGTAATGTTTCATGAATGCAAACTTCCCCTTCTGTCTGAAAATGACCCCCCCAAAATAGACATACTAGAGTCTCCACCATTTCCCTCCCTTGTGAAGGCATCATGATGTTTGTTGATTTGTTCTGAATGCCAGTCAAATAAAACATGTGTTCTGCAGAGCTAAAATGAAAAAAAAAAGTCATCCTCCCCTAAAAAAAAAAAAATCAGCAAAGCCTGACATGAAGTGAGCATAAACTCTTTGTTCTGTAATTGCTCTGACTTTAGTTTCCACAGGATATGTCATTATCACATACTGCCCAGTGACGAATATGGTGGGAGTTGAATCCTTGGGGAAAATGTCCCTTTAGGAAGGGTAGTGCCCGGTTTCATTATTTCCACACCTGCAGAGAACAGTTAAAATTTTCTCTGTAGTGCGTTTTTTATGATATAGATGACAAGAAAGAACACTGATTTTGAGTAGTGCTTGCAGGCAGTCAACACTAGTGATGAAGCCTTTGAAAATCAGGTTCACTGCTTGTGCCACTGAGCTACAGTCCATGGGGAAATTAATGGCCTTTCTACACTCTTAAATCTGGGTAAAACAGGGCTCCATTTCTGCCCACTGCAAATGAAAAAAAAAAAAAAAGAGAAAAATAAAACCCAGTCCACAAAAAAGTGATTTCTGTAGAAAAGGGGACTCATAAGAGGAAGAACAGTCCTGTAGTTTGAGCAGTAGCCTGAGTTTGTGAGACAAGCACAAGCTTTGCAAACTGATCCTATGACTGGGGCTGTCAGATGTATTCAGATACTTCATACCACTGTTTTAAGGACGCCAAAGCATCTAGTGCCTCTGGACATGATTCTTCAGGTACGTTTACATCGTCAAATTAGAGTACTTTTGATTTAGCCCCAAGTCCTCTTCCCCCAGTGCTCACCACGCACAGGGGTTGGATCCCCTCTTCCAAAGACAGCACCCAAAGCACCCTGCGGTTCTTGGTCTACTTGCTGCTCCGAAGAGTTACAGCAGGGAGGCAGTAACGCCAAAACGACTCTCCTACAGCAGATGTGTGTTGAAGCCTCCCCAAGGCTTGCAGACATGCTTTGTGCCCACCAGAGCCATCCTTCCAGGAGCCCTCCTGCAAGAGGGCCTCCAAAAGAATTTGTCTTGCTAAAGCATCCATACACAAATGTCACAAAGGTGAAGCTTGAGGTGAACATACATCAAGGGGACACCACCAGCAGACAAGCTGTATCTTTGTGAGGGAAAGCTTCCTACCAAATATGCTTTAAATCCAGGTCTTGGAAGATTATGTTCCCCAGCCTGAAGTGTTTTACAGGCACTATGGGCTGGAAAAGGAAAGGCAGCAGATGTGTTTTGGTCAGGCATGAAAAATGAAGTTTTTTAAGGGTGCAAAAGAAGGAACAGCTGCTGGCGTCCATGGGAAGGGTATGGTGGTCTTGATTCCAGTGAGGCGGATTCCATTGTGGCAGGAAATGTCAGCATGGCTGTGCGGAGTTGCAAAAAAAGGTGGAAAGATGCCATAGGCTGTCGGAACGGGGTAGGTCTTACGCCACAGTAGCCTCGTGACTGCAAGCGTACAACCTCATAAACAGTGCCTCGGGTGTGCTCCTTCTGTCTGTCTCAAAGCGGTCATGTGAAAAATGTGGAAACGTATGCGTTTTAAGGGTGCCAAGACACACTCACAGTTACACGAGCTGTTTCCTTATTGGAAAGGGGAGTGTAATTCTTGAGAGGGGTGCATTTTTTCAAGAGCTCTTTCCGAGTGGTGAGGGAGAAGAGGCTGTTACTGCATGATAAGGAAGTTTCTGGATGATAATTTAAAGATAATCTTTTCAGATTTGGAGCAACCTCATTATGCACACTTCTAAGTGACTTAACTACAAGTTTTAATTACTCCTATCTATCTCGCAGTTTCCTCAAGAAGCCTTTCAGAAAAACTGTACAGCTCATAGCCGAACTGGGGCCTTGCAACTCATAAACTGTACTTCAACTTTGGTTGACTGGAAATAAGTCTAATCCAATTGCTTGCCAACCTTCACTGGAATAAGAATACTGAACAAATAACCCCACAGGCAGTATCACATTGCTTTTCCTGCCAATCTCAATTTTAACTTGATTGTTTCTTAATGCCATAGGCGATCTCAGAGAGACTCAGGACAATATGTTGCCAAGAGGCATGAGTTGAAGAAGAATAGTCTGAACTATTATTCTTAGTCCTAGTTTATATGTACCTGTAAATATTAGTCACAAACCATAGCCAGATGCCTGTGGGGAGATTTAATAAGATCCTTATTTCCCTACTACAAGCAGTTAATGTGCAACGTAGGAGAAAGACAGAAAGGCAGACAGGCAAAGACAAAAAGAGAAAAAGACCATGAAAAATTAAATGTTGTCTAATGTTTTGGGTCTTTTTCACCTCTGTTCTTATTATCTAAATGAATAGATTTTGCCTGACATTTATCTTACGGTCTTGATTCTTTCTTGATCCTGAGAAACACTTTGCACACTTCAAAGGGCCAAATGAACTGTTTGCCAAGCAAAACCAAAGACCAATAGGGCATTATAGCCAGAGGACAAAATATGGCAGCTGAGACCTTTTCCTTCCTCCTCAGAGGATTTCTCACTTCTAGTAGTGAAGTGTATTGTACAAGGAGGGAAAGTTTGGTTTAACACCAAAAACCTCACACAATCCTTTCCCTTCATGGGGTCAGAAGTTGTGAATTCAGCTGAAAAGGAGCATCAGTGGAACAGCTGGTTTCACTTGTTGAGTCTGGAATGAAAGAAGGAAGAAAAAACCCAATCTTTTTTTCTATATTGCATATGCAAAAAAGGAAAACATTGTGAACTACCCTTATATCCTGGACTAGATAGCAATCTCTATATAACATCATTGATACCTAGCTCGATACTTCCAAGGATTATGTTTGACTTCTTAATCTGCAGCACCACTTTGGCTAATAGTAGTACTTGAATTGAGTGTATTCATATCCTCCTTCTGTTGTTTCCAGCTGAAAATCTTGATTTTTTTCCTATTCTTACTTTCTAAACACAGACATTTGATATGTAGTTTTTAATAGATTTCACATTCTTGATTCCATCCCAACATTAAGACTCTAGTCCTTGAATTCTTTCTGTAGGATAACCTGACCATCTGTGTTAACAATGCTTTCCATCTTCATTTCATCAGCAGATTGGTCTAAGAAGTGGGAGTGTGTTAATACAAGGTTATTATTGAAAATATTAGGTAAAATCAATTCCAAAATGTGTCCTTTATGAACTGTATTAGTTACCTTTTTCAAGTTTCACATACCTCCATTCAACACTGCTTGTTATCTTCTAATTTCTTACTCCTCCATCATAATACTCTTTTTAAATGTTCTCCTTTTCTTTTCTTTCTAATTTTTTTTTTTCCCCTGTTTGGAACATAGACTATGCTTTTTTTTAAGAGAAGAACACCTGTCTTTCCTAGAAGGGAAATTCCCTTATCAAATACAGAGTTAGTCTTGTGTGATCTACCTTTGCGAAACCCATATTTTACTTGAGCCCATTTTTCAGCTATTCTGACGTCTTGAATTACTCTTTGTACCAAAGTGTTTTAAACATTTGAAGGCTACGAAGAACTGACAAATGGGCCTGCATCATCATTTCCCACTTCTTAAACAAATATGCACTGTTTGTTCTTCTCCAGTCTTACACTACCACCTTCTAGCACAATAGACTAATGAAAATAACTTTCTATAAATTAAAATTTCTTGGAAAAACTAGTCTTATTCATGACCACTTCCACAGTGATGTTTCCTCGTTTTTAACCCAATCAAATGGAACTTATCCCAAGAAAGAATGATCAAATCTATCAACACAAGAAACTTTGCATCTAAATTACTGAATTTTCATATCTTGTTTTTAACTGATGGATTAGAGAGTTGAAATAAATCTTCAAAGTACTAGAGAGCTCGAGGGTTTATTAGATTAAGCTGAGAAAAGGAACAAGTATGATGTGCACTATGCAATGTCTTTCAACCTCATTGCCTGCCTACTAGGCTGCAAGAAAAGAATATTTAAGTGTCTGTTTATTAACTGATTGTCAAAGAGGCCTGATTATTTCAAGGAGATAGCTTTGCACGAGAAAGAGTAAGATGAACTGA
Organism: Aviceda cuculoides; assembly: GCA_035590195.1. Lineage (NCBI taxonomy): Eukaryota > Metazoa > Chordata > Aves > Accipitriformes > Accipitridae > Aviceda > Aviceda cuculoides. The sequence goes on along the minus strand of JAVJGG010000094.1, from coordinate 30,274,768 downwards.
AGAGTAACAAAATGATTGATTCATTTCCTTTGGGGGATGGGAGGGAATAAAACAAAATAATGAAACATAAATGTGTCAGATCCATTTATACAGGACTGATATTTAATGTAGCTCCTTTTGAAGTTGAAATTAAATTTTCTTAAGAGGTATTATTAAAAGGGAGATGGGATGTAATCTTCCATCAAGATACCATTATTTTAATACACCTTAAAAAAAAAAAAAACAACTTTTTTTCCTGAAGTGTGCTAGTAAATTGATTTATGCAGATCTAAGCAGTAATTATGAAACGTGTTTATCTAGACACCTTCTGTTTCTATTGATCCTACATGTTATTCTGATGAAAAGCTCATCATTCATAGCATTCTTGATGTTTAGCATTGTTGGAATTATTTATAACTTGCAGTCCAAGGGTGCTGCTAACAAAATTAAGTTTGAAACTGATTTGCAATGCACCAAATTGTCTGTTTTCAGGCCCTGAGCACAGATAGTTACAGCACTCTGCTTTGCAACCCACCAATGGAGAATGCAGCACCACTGTGGAAAAAAACAGGACTAGTGTGAGAAAGGGAGGTGCCAGTCTTTCCAAGGGTTTCAGGTCAGGAAAACGGATAAAGCCAGGAGATTAAGAAACTTCTAGAACTGTTGCAATAGACAAAAGAAGTGTTGTGACGAGTGCTGGAAAAGAAACTTGATTAAGTCTCCTAATGCTCATCTGCCAGTGACAGTTACCTCTTTCAACAACCCATGATTATTTAATTTCTTCAGAGATTTTCTATGAGCCAAACCATCTGTTGAAGTTGTGACTGCTCCTACAATCAGAAATTGCTGGGGAAAAAACCAATAGCCATTCCTTCTCTGAGCAGCGAGGACCGAACTGAAGTCTTCCTGTCCTTATCACGATACTTGCTCCAAAAATACCTTCTCACGGGGTATCTCGTTGTGGGGGAAGATGCCATGCGTCAGACCCGAGAGCTCTTTCCTACTGCTCTGCTGCCGCCCGAAACCCACCCAGGAGGCTGCGCAGAAGATGCAGCTTCCCCTGGGGGGGTTTGCTGGGAGGGAGAAGTGTAGGAGCAGGGAAAAGAAAATAGGCAAAAGTGAGAGGGCAAGTGATTTCATGATCAGCTGGTATCGCTCCGACCACAGCCTGGTCTGGGGGTACGTGGAACGGGTAAAGTGTCGCAGCCTTTGGCTGTTCCTCGTGGCGTTACTGGTATTTGACTGTTCCTACGTGTGCTTTTCATGGGGATTAACACCGGTATTCGTGGCCCTGCTTTCCTAGTATCGACTTAAGGAGCTAATTGGCAATTCTTTATCCTTTCACCCCCGTCTGGGACAAATCTTACTGTAGACTCTTTGGGCACCTTTTATATCTGCAGGAAGCTCGTGCGCTAGGACAATTAGAAAAGAGAGGGGCATTTATGCTAAACACATTGCTCCCTTACCAGATAGCAGTGACAGCAGGTCTAGTCCACGGAAGGGACATTCCCAGAGACATAGCTATGGCAACACAACCTGAGAGCCATCAGAGTCATTATCATCTGTCATTATGATACCAGCTAATAGCTTCAAGGACATCTCAAAACTCCCTTTAATGGCAGATTTCTAGTCCCATAGCAGAAAGAAAACTGGACTAAATTACCATGGAGATTGTACTTGGAAATTCCTGGTCCACATCTAAACACAGTGATGCACAAAACAAATTTTTTTATTTTCCTGTCATTATTACCCCTTTGAATGCTACATTGGATTAGGATGAGGACATTCTTCCTCATCCAGACGGGCCTCTCAAATGTCTTTGGTAGACCTTCCATTAATATGCATCTTGGTGTTATCCAGAATAAAATTATTATCTGCCACAGGCTCTGTGAAACAAAATAGCAAGCCACAGATGACCCAGAGGCTGTAAATTACCCACCTCTTAATTAAGTAGAAGAAAACAGGGCATATCCAGGGAGCTGTCAGAAACACATGATGCCACAAAGAGCTACAGTGCTCTGTCCATAACCAAACACAGCACAAGGATATTCTAAAACAACTCCATAAAGAAGTGCATGAACAGGAGCACAACTAATTATAAATACTAAACAGACTCATAGCATTTTTAAAAATCAAATAGAACTTCTTACACTGAAGCCAAATGACATCCCTGTTGGCACTGATCCTCACATTTGAAGATTATGCTAGATCTTAATAGAATTAGGAAATTGCAACTGATCAGCAAAAACAAAAGGAATGAAGCCCACCAATAGGCATGAATCCCAAAAGTCACTCACATTTCTGTTCAGTGTGTTGTCACACACTCCATCCAAACAGGTGTTAGGCATGGTATTTACAACAGGAATTTAAATTCTAAACTAGTCAAAATTGCCTTTATTTAAATTCAGTTATTCTTTGTTGGAGAGAACTGACCAGCAACATCAGAATTTTCCTTAGATGTGAATAGGTAACTGAAATTTCATTTAGGAAAAAATTTGGAACAAAAGGGATTACACTGTTCTTTGTCTCATAATGACTTCTTCTAACTCTATTTTTAGAAAACATACATTCAAATAAAGAGAACAAAAGAAACAAAATATGTTCAAATAATTCTAAAAACTTAAGCTGAGACTGCCTTTCACTATCAATCTCCTGGGGCTTTCAGATTCATTTTACAGAATAATTCAATGCTACACTGACTTTATCCCTGAAATTGCTTTGTGGAGCTCCTGCTTCTTACATTGACCAGTTATTTCTAATCCTGTGTTTGATCTTCCTGTTTTGCAAGCCCCAATGTACAAACCTACTCTTATCCGATGCTAATCCCAAAATAATACACTCAACCACACAAATTAATACACCCAGGGGCTGACTAACTCAAGCCCAGCACTGCAGGGAGTAGCCAGACACTGACCTGGAACATGGCTTGCACCCGGAGGGCATGGAACAAGATGGTCTTGGGCTGTGAAGAGCCTATATTTTATCATTAATATATTTTGTGCTTCTGTCTCTCTCCCTTATTTCTAATCAGATGTCAAAGCAGAATGCTTTTCTACTGAATTTAGGCACAGGCTACATTTGTCACATCTTTAGCCAAACAGGACTTCATTCTGTAAGACACAAGGAAGTTGGAAGTGAGAATACAAATAAAAGGCATCAGGCCCTGACCTCAATGACCAAGAGACTCACGTATTGGTTGGGCAAGAAACATTGACTATGACATAAAGCCAATTATGTTAGTAAGTTATTGCATTAGGATTAATTTATTATCCAATATCACTTTTTTTTTTTCCCTATCCTTGTGTCCCAAAGACACCATAATAGGAGTCTTTCAAACTTGGCAATCAATTTAAATGAACTCAGGTTCCCTCAACAACTTAACCAGAAACATGCTCTCAACTTTGAATAACACTTTTTTCATCCTGTTTCAGAGCTGACTTATTTCATTTCCAGATACAACCTTTCTGTAGTGCTTCTGTTCCTGGTCACAGTGTTTGCAAATTCCTGGAAAATGAAATGGACAGTGAGCTCTTTGACATTGAGCCAGTCAGCTGTGCTACCAGCTGTCCTTGTTTGGTTTTTTGTTTGTTTGTTTGTTTGTTTTGTTTTGTTTTGTTTGTTTGTTTGGGGGGGGGAGAATGGGGTGGAGGAGGGGATGGTTTTGAGCAACGTGATTCTACAAAAGCTCACCCAGGAACATGGAAAGTAGAAGATTCACTCTGATAACAAGGAAGCAAATTAAAGGGTGAGCACCGCAGACTGAGCCAGAGGCTGGGAAAGTTGATGAGAACTGCTCTTCCATGGCCTGCTGCTCCCTGCATTTTGTATTAGGTCACTACTGATCTTCAGTTGATGTTGGTTGAACGGTAAAATAAAATATCCGCTGAGCTTTAGAGCCAAACTACATGGAACTGATTATTTTAACAGATTCTGTACCTTATGTATGATGGGGAATTAGCAAAGGAAGAAAGGAAATCCCCGACTTAGTAAGAGAAAACCCTACCTCAGGGAAGTTCAGGAAACCTCTCTCATAAGGACAGCCGTAAACAGGCTTGAGGTTGCAGGTCTATGGCCAGTGTGGCCTCACAAACTTTGGCATAACGCCCCAAAGAAGTGTTTTGTAAAATGTCATTTAAGGAGAGGGGAAATTCTCACAGAACTTCGAAAGTTTTCATCAGAGCTCAGCCCTCAGGACAATTAGATCTCAGAGCACCTCAAGGGGCTGCTGCCAATAGAGGCTTGATTGCCGTCCCTCATCAGCTTGCTGTATTTTCTTGGAAACTGTTCCTTCCAGGCTAACTCATTATTTTACAATATATCCTGAGGTGACATGTATCTACTGTGAGAGCAACAAGGAAAGGATACTGTGACTGAAGAGATTTGGTACAGAGTTTTGGTAAAGTATCTTTCTGAGTTTTGGAATAAATCACTCGTATGTCAGGGGCAGAATCGGATTGGTTTAAGACCATCCTTCTTCCTATTTAACTTCTTTGGCTGGTGGGGAACGGCCAGCTTCGAGCGACCTGTTTCAGTTTGCCCATTACAACCTGGCTACTGCATAACCACCAACACAGCGGTGTACAACGACATGCCCACCTTCATCTTTCCTTATCCTCCAAAGACAGTGCCTCTGGAAAAAAGGAATGGACCCGAACAGGAATACTAACACCTTGACATTTTTGGAGGCTGGGATCTCAAACCAACTTTTGCTGCTCTTTCCACACCCTGTCTGTCGCCATGTTGTGTGGAAATTATAAGGCCATTGTCCTTTAAGCAAGGCTGTATTGAACTCAAACACATGATGCTAAACTATTATGGCTGCTGGGAACTAGAAAAAACTTGTTTCTCTCTCAGCATTAATAACAGCCACGGTACAGCGTTCTCACAGAGTACACCAGACACCTATCACAGATGTAGACATAACCTAGAGTTAGGGAAAAATCAAATAAAACAACAAATGACACCAGAAAAAAAAAAAAAAAAAACAACCAAACCTTATGCACCACTTCCAGGCAGAAACTTAACATTAGATTTCAAAGGTAGTCTAAAGTAGAGAAGTGGCAAGAAGTCTTCCAGAGTACTCTGAGTGGACATTCCCATATATATAGGAAATATATTCCCTTATATTTCGAAAGCTATCAATGCACAAAGTGATGAAACTGAGGTTTGCCTTCTGCTTGGGTTCAGAAGCAAATGTATCCTGATTTAGTTCCTTGTTTTGTTCCTGGTGTTTTCCATCCCTATGTCTTCTTTCTCTCTTCTCTCCCTTTGTGTACTGTCTCCTGTCTGTTTCTATTGTTCTTGCTTTTCCTCTCTCCACCTAGCGATACCTGTGCTGTAAATAACACCTGGAAAATCTCATCAAACCAGCTTCTTAACATCACAGGAGATATGGAAAGGAGTGCTTTCACTGTAGGCAAACTGGTTTTGCTATCTCTATAATAGCCAGAAATACAGACAATCCTTCTTGTAGAATATGCAACATGGCTTGCTAAATATGTGTTTGATTCACACTTCATTAAAATATGCATGTGTAACAATGAGGGAATCCTACATTCTACAGTCTGTATTTACATGTTTTAAGTTAATTTCATTCAACTATAGTTTATTATTATTAAAAGGTTGTGGGCTTTTTCTGTTGGTTACCCAGCTGGCTGGACTTTTTGTTGTTTGGTAAAGGGTTTACAGCAAAACCCCTCTTACAGCATTTAAGCTAAGTTACAGAAAGATCTCACAGAAAATAAACGTCAGTCTGGCAAACACAAGTATTCATATGAACTTTGTCTGAAAATCCCCTTAGTCTAGTCAGGGAGCAAAAATAGGACCATTTTACCAGGGGTGGTGTTAGATTCAGAACAAAATTTGTTGAACAATGGTATTGGATGAATAGAATGACTAAATTAATAATACCTGCTTGAGGCATTTGTCAGGCTATGAGACTTTCTAGTAGGCCAGAAAGAAAGGGGGTTTACAAATTATTTGTAACAAGTTTTTTATTCAACTCTATAATAGCCTGGCACTTAGTGTTACCTTGACACACAATGCCCTTTGTGACAAGGCAATTTAGTACTAAATCCAGCCCCACAGTGAGTTTGCCCAGCACCCAAAAAATTTATTCTACTTTACTTTATTAAGGGAAGGGTCTTTGTCTTTCTCAGCATGCAGAGAGCACCATGGATACCTCTACTGCTCCTGCATGCTAATGTTAAACAACAGCATTTATTCAGGATAAGGACAATGCATAGAGACCATTCCAGAAACACTCACAGACTCTTCTCCCCTGACCTGAAACCGGTGCATTTTCCTGCAGATATCGTGTCACCGAATGTCAGCCCCTGCAAGCTAAGGCAGCACTCTCCCATTTCCTTCTTAGTCACTTGCTGAAGAACTTTATTAAGGAGTCACTTAAAAAACTGCCCCTTGTCAGACTTCTGATGGTGTGAATTCACTGGGAATGAGCAGAATTGATTAATGTAGGCCCAGACATATTTCCTAAAGCCTTCTGGCTGCCTTTTAGCAATTTTGCCTGTATGCAGCCTGCTGCAGAGCTTCTCCTCTAGGTACTTTATTTTTCTCTTTCTCTAATTTAAATTAAAAGCTTGGCATTGATAACTGAAGAATGATTAATCTAAACTAGGTAGGTGATTTAAACTAGATTCACTGTGGGACATGGATCCAAGTCCAGAAGGAAGTAAGGAAACACCGAAAATGGAAAAAGCACACGTGTAAACGTATACATGGGAAATTTCCAGGAAACTAGACTATTTTTTGACTAGCACTAAACTGGCTTTTAAAACATGAGGAAGAAACCCTGTTTATTTAGGGAAAGCTAAGAAAGCACCTTGATTGCTGTGGCCACAAGGCGTATAAGAAGGGGACAATAGAAGAGACAATGTGTGCGTTGTGCTCGTGGCACCTGTTGCAGTGGGGGATTTCACTTCCAGACTATTCTGTGCGTCTTTCCATACATCCCCTTCTCTCTATAGAGCCAGGCCAATTTGCACTGTGTGAGCATCTCCCCTTTCTGTTTTATTCAGGATTTTCCTTACTCAAACAGCCTGTGCCAGCATATGCTCCATTGTAAAATAATCACTAGTTCCAGCTTATCCGTATCTTACGGAAATTGAAATTACCTCCGCTTTCTTTAAGATGCAAGTTCAGCTGTGCCCCTGGCTTTGGATATTTTATTGCTGTATGTGATTTCCCCTGATTCCCAGCATATTCCGAATGTCTTTCCTTGCAACTCAGGTATAGTTGTTTTGCCTGCCTCTTCTCTCAGGAATGTTTATTTTTCAGGCAAAGCAACAGTTTCCCTCCATTTCTGCATCTCTCTGAGGGATAGGGCTGCCCGAACTATGGTCTCTCTCCCATTCTGGTTGTCTTGTGAGAAGATTGGTAGCTTTATACTAATTCGGCTAAGATGCTCCTTCAGTGAAATCTGTCTGATATATTCTATGTTTAACATTAAGCTTTGCGTGAGTAGAAGGGAGAGGCACCACCAGATCCCCAGCGACAGTGTTCACCAGGCAGCACAGCTTTATCCTGTTATCCGTCATGAGGAAAAGAATTCCATTGTGTTTTGTAACGTTAAACAAGACTGTTTGAAAACACCATAATAAGAGAAAGAGGGATATAAAGCAAAGAGTAATGAGAGAAACAATAAACAGCTTCCCAGGGAAGCTGGGGAAGATAAAAAAAAAAAAAAGGGAAAAGAAAGAAGAGTTGATGAAGCAGAGATAGAAGCAAGGCTGCTGCAGATGCTAGGCAGGCTACAAGAGAAGAGGGCTGCAATAATGTGGAGACTTCTTGAAAGGGCAAAAACTTTTTCTTAAGCTAAAGTACTCTTCAGTTAGACGAAAAGAGGAGGAGGATATTAACTAACAGTAACTGAGGCTAACCTAGAAGGCAGTTTGCCCGTCATGTATTTACAGGAGGCAGATAAGAGAGGCCAGAAGACAGTAAATATTCAAGACCATTTTAGCTAACTTGCAGTCACACACATCATCAAGGTCTTAAAAAAATAACCTTAAACTGTCTGGGGGGACTCACTGAATGAATCTTCAGCAATTAGCCTGAGAGACCATGGATAGCAGAGGAGACCTCACAAGATCGATTGAGGGCAACTGAGGAACTTTTTCAGGGAAAAGAGTTACAAACAGGTTATCATATTTTTGATAGAATCTTGAAAATCTGGAAAAATTTTGGAACAAAATATTACACAATCTATTTGCAAGTACCTGGAATATAATAAAATAAATCCTGTTGTCCTAATGGTTCTAGCAAAACTGGACCATATCAGACCAGTTTAATTTCTTTGTTCGTCAGGAATATTCTTGTTAGTGAAAAAGTAGCAGGCAGTATATTTAATATATATGGACTTCAATGAAGTTTCTTTTCTCAGTATCATATGACATTCTCATCAGGGACCTAAGGAAGAAGAATCATAGAACCATTTAGGTTGGCAAAGACCTTCAAGATCATCGAGTCCAACCATCATCCATGCCCACTAAACCATGTTCTGGAGTGCCTTGTCTATACGCTTTTTGAACATCTCCAGGGATGGTGACTTAACCACTTCCCTGGGCAGCCTGTTCCAATGTCTGACAACCCTCTCAGTAAAGACATTTTTCCTAATATCCAACCTAAA
>JAVJGG010000094.1:30078374-30244265 GCA_035590195.1 Aviceda cuculoides | reverse complement strand
ACTGTCACATTGGATCACTCTTTACTCTGACCTACTTATGGGAAAAATAAGTATCATTTCATGCTTTTGCACAGATGTCTTCTATAAAATTACCTATCTGTCACACACCCTGAAGCTCTGAATATGAAAGGTTATATAAAATAACTAGTACACGCAGCCTGCAGGGTGACCAGACCTTCATTTAAAATATATCCCAATTCAGACAAAAATAAATGCATGGGACTTTTGTCATTCACTTCCCATTTTGTAGGCTTTTCAGCACATGGGTCGTCATGATTCAGAGGGACACTTGAGGGAGCATTTTAAGACTCAAGATGATCCAAACAAAATCACCCTAAACTAAAAACTAACTGTCCAATGAGATCTTAAAAATTAGGATCCTAAGGGGTTGCGTAATAGCATAACACAGTTGAAAGCAGGTGAATTTGTAGATCAAATACTGGAGAGGGGCACAAGAGCTCCTTGTTCATGACCCAGCTATGGTACAGGATCCTGTGTGACCTTGGTCATGGTATTTTTCTAAAGCTAAGAGGTAATAGATTAAAACAAATTTAAAAAACTATAATCCTATTGAAACCTTACCTACATCAGGTTATATAAAAACTGTCTGATCTTGATGATTATATTCAACTTCCAATCTGTCTCTTCTGCAATTACTCCACCTATTACTTCACCTTCCCACTTTACAGCCATTTCTCCAATTTATTTATTTATAAAACAATTAATAAAAGAAAACAAAAGACAGCACACCGCAAGCCAATTCCTGCAGGGGACAGGAATTTTTAGGAAACTTTCCTGAAGAACTTTATCTACACCAAGGAAAACTCAAGGAACTCGGCAAGGCATTTAGGTCCTTAAATAAAGAAAACTCCATATTAAAGCAGAGTCACACAGCAGTGAGCAGCAGAGCTTCCAGATGTTCAAACCTTTCTCTGCTGTAGTTGCTACTGCAGCAGCAGTATGCAGCATGAAGAAGAAAAAGAACTTATCAAAGAAAAGCTCATGGACACTCCAGCACTTCCAGTTATGGCCTTGTTATGTGAGATGTTGTTAACAGAGTCTGCACTTTGTGGGGAAAAAACAAACAGTGAACAAACAAAAAACCCCAGAACACGCCCCCCAAATCATCAGTAACAACAAAAACAGTGCATCCAATGTTGTTTGATCAGAACTGAAGAGACAAAAAACCCCAGAACAAAACACAAAGGAGCTGGAGGAGACCAAAGAGGGGACTGGGAGCAAGGTGGAAACAGTATGCTGGGTTGGAGGATCTTCCACTCTGCTGTGCTCATGTAATCTCTTCATTTCAGAGGGGTGGTTTTCTCAACAGTCTCCACAGTTTACATGTGAGATGCTCACCACAGCCCTCTGCTACTGCTGACAGCCTGCTGGTGCATGACTGGGAAGGGACACATTTGCAAAGCATGAAGAGACCAGTAAACTGCAAACAAGCTATAGTTGAGGAAGTTGTCATGGTCTCTCTGCTACTGGTCTAAATCATACCCAATGACCCAATGAAGATAGCAGAGAAGGCAAACTATTCAACAAAAAAGCCTGATTCTATCCAAGTGAAAAGGCTCCACACCAAATTAAATCACTTGAAGGAAAAAAAATTAGGAGCATTAGTTTTGACTTTGGAATGCCATGAGGGAGTCAAAAGCTTCCTGGTTGAAGAGGTCTGCTTTGAAATAGGGTATCATATACAATAATTTATTATTGCTTTATTTGGATTGTATTATGGCTGAAGCACTGCTGGTCAGGATCATTCTAAGCTAGTGTGTGAGAAAGTACCTTGGTGACTAGTCCTACTAAGTTGAGTACAAAAGCTGGTGGTGTAAAAGGGACTGACCAATATGAGAAGCCGTCTTCAGTTATAAGCATAATTAGCAGACAGAACATTGATTGTTCAATGATGCTAAGCATAATCCCACCAGAAAGAAACCTGAGGGAGAGACTAGAGAAAGGTATTAAAAGATAATTCGCCATTTTCTCCTGGCCTAGATAATTCTTATTTTCCCTCCTACAACATTTGTACAACGTTATCACCTCATAACTACTGCTTAAAAAAAAAAAAAATAAAAGGAGAGATGCCACTAAAGAAAGTATTTCTCCCACTAATACTGGATAATTCAAGTCACACACAGATGAATGGACATACATGAGTTTTATGCCAACTCTCATTTTGCTGCTTCATTATTAATAGTAGGATACTTACTCTAATCACAATCACTACTCTCTAGACGGAATCTACAAAATACAATAAATATGAATCAAGCCATTTGCAAAAATTTACTGCCGGAGGTGGATGAATATTCCTAGAGAAGAAAATGTCTGGCACAGAAATGCATAGACCAAGGGAGACTGACCTCAGCCTCAGCATCTCAAGTCTGAAAGAGCAAGACTGCTGTCACCAGGCTTGTTCCAGGTAAAACTGTGATAAAGATCCATTCTCTAGAATATTTCTGCACACATAGTTTGTTTCTAAAGCTACCTTTAATATGAGAAAATTTGTACCACCTTAGAAAACTGCAGCAGTTCGTTCAATGCTGTAAGGACAGAGCTGTGGAAAGGGGCCCAGATGTAAAAGGATCAGGCCCCCAAAACCTATCGCACAGCTTCCTTTGCATCGACCTGAAACACCAGTGCTGTGTTTACTGGTGTGGGTAGGGAGTCCACACTAAATCTAGTTAAATTGATGAACAAAAGGACCCTGGAGTGTGCAGAACCATGAACGGAGCCTGTTTTCTAGGCCATTTGCTCTGCATGATTGTGTTTTCCCAAGGCTTTCAGAGAGTTTCTCTTCGGAAACAACGAAAGAGTGAGAAAAGGACTTTTCTTCCTACTGCAAGGTGAGGGAGTTAGATAACGCACCTCATTAATTACAGGGAAATCACCACCACAGCACATGAAGCCAAAGAAGAGGCCAGGCTGACTTTTTTTTTTTTTGTATTATTGTTCAGCCACAGTGACAGGAAAATAAGTAATAAATCAGAATCAGAGTGCACTTGATGGTTTTATTTTGCAACTCATCTTGCTATTGTGACAGGCTGACACTAATTAGCACTCAACGCACAGGGGATGGATTGCCGTGGCCAATGGATCTCATTAACCGCTGTGAAATTTTCATGCCGAGACCAAGCACGACAAAGAACAGACACCCCAGCAAATCGTCTGTCAGCAGCTGTAAGCATCATCGCAGAGCCATGGGTGCATAGATCAAGGGGCACAACCAGAGTCCACATAGCCAGCTGCCTAGATTTTAATGAATTTATTAATTTATTTTCTCGCGAAGGCAGAGAACCTGCCGAAGAGAAAAGCCCAGCGTCCACAGTTCCTCACCACCGTTTGAGTCGAGCCAACCCACGGAGAGGGAAAATGAGGGCACGTCAAAGCCTGTGGAACTGCTTTTTCATGAAGCCATGTATCAGCAGATGTGCCACTCCAGGGGTGACCCAGTTTGTGATCACCTTGGGGGCAGGGGATGGAAAGACGCGTTATGGACTTTCTTCTTTGCCCAGCTGCTTATTTGCATTACACTTATAAGAAATTGATTCTCTGAGACTTGTCAAGCATGGTTGGAACTGCCCGGTGGCTTCATTAATAAAGAATGAAGGGCAGGAGGGAAGAAGAGTCGAGAGAGATATCAAAACAACAATGCCCACAGGCACCGAGTGACCGCACGAGCCTCCCTCTTTAGGAAACGGGGCTATCGGCCTGCTCTCCCTGGTGAACCCCTTCAGCCGAGCCCGTCTCCTGTCCCCATACGCCCACTTACCATGGGCACTGTCAGAATGGTGCTGGGCACACCACTGAGGACAGAGGACTCCATGGCCAAACCCCTAAAAGTCAAGTGGATCCCTGTAGTAGTAGAGACTCCTTTGATCTAGACCCTTTCTAGGTCAGCCGAGACCCAGCAGCCACAAAGTTTCCCCCAGCGGCCTGTGTTTTACCTAAAACATCAAATAGCGAAAGAGCCAACAACACAGGCTCTCAGGTGGTCTCACATGAAGGGTGGGCTGTGATTGACGCCCGTGTCTGAAATAACGGGGAACTGTTATAACTGGACCAGACCTCCCCCAAGCCCCTCGCTACGGCACGGGGTTCCCCAGCCAGGGACGACGTGCTTGACGAAACAGCATCTCCCTTCTCCTACAGCTCTTCTAAGAAGCATGGAGCCAACTCTGCTTAAAAACATGTTTTAGGGAGAAGGAAAAAGAGTCACCATACTTTGTCACATCTTGTCATGAGCTGGTTTAGAGGCAGGCGGGTCCTTTTTCTTATGGCTGCTTGCAGGACGTAAAAATTCAATCAAACAATAAAACACCAGGGCTGTGAGTGGAACCATTTTCTTAACAGCCCTTCAAGAAATAAAGAACCTATTAACCTAAATGTTTGTGCTGAGTGTATAATTAGACTTTTTTTTTTTTAAAGGGTGACTTCTGAACTGAAAATAGAAATAAACCTTTTTCTTAAAAGAGGATCATTTCATGTAAAAAGGCTGTATGTAAAAAGGTAGGTTGCTTTTTAACTAAGATTTTATTTTCCTTTCTGTTTTCAGTTTCAGAAAGTAATAACAGATCAGAATTGGATATTCAAGTAGCCTCAGTGATCTAATAGCTTTTAGATTTCTCTTTCCCCAAAGATGTGAGTCAAGACACAGCATTTAGACTGGAGGCAGTAAGGAAAGGTCATTAGTACTTTTTCCTTTTTTGTTTTTGAGATGAAAACCAGGTATGTTTATTCATATTCCCTTCCGGAGATTCCTTGGGTTATTTTAACCAAGAAGCAAGACAAATGTCTTCTTATGTTTATGGTACAGCAGCCAAGAAGGTAGAGGTCTGCTATGTACCCACAGCCTTCCAGGCTCAGCTGAATTCTTCATCAAACAGAAGATGGTTTCTGGTGCACAGAACTGGAGTATCTTGGACCATGCTGTTTCTGGTCTGGCCTGTGTACATAGCTTATTTATTTATGGCATTTTTAATAGACGGAACATCAATATTTGATGATGTCCTATGAATGATTAAAAATCAAGAAAATCAAGAACATGAAATACAAACATCTACTTTTAAGCGACGAAGGGGTTGAGATATCCCTAAATAAATCATGTGGTGGCCAGTTCCACCTTTCTGAGACTGAGTTAAACGAACAGGCACTTCAGTGGATTTACAGCATGTTTACAGCCATGTCTGTGGGAGCAGAATCTGTCCAAGGGATTTCAAAGTGGAGTCTAATGAAGTTATCCCAGAGCAGTGTGTGAATTTTTAGCTCCTGAGAAAATGTATTATTTAAATAAATATATATAAAACCTTCGGTTAGAAAGGGACAAGCGAATTAAATTTAGATAGATGTGGCTCTATTTTTGCTTTTTGGCTTCTTTATGATAAACAACAAAGGCCTAGGTTTACCTCAAAGAAATTTGCACTAAAAACAGAAAAAAAGCTTTGAAAACATGTAGAATAGTATCCCTGAAAACAATTTTCTGCAGCTGAAGACTTCTTTATGGTTTATGCTCTCATAATTTAATTGACAGGTAAAATTCATTAGATTCGCTGTTGTTGTTTAGCTGTTTATTAAACAAAAAGTGTTAGCCGGTAGGAAATACTAATTTTCTTTGCAGCAGTGAACTGAGATAAAGGCCACAATAGCTAAGTATCGTATCTGTATATAATAACAGCCTAGAAGAGTTTATTGCCTAGAATGACAAAAGAGAAAATATGGGGGTAACCCTAATATCATAGTTTCACAGATGTGGACTGATTCCCAGAGAAATAAAGTAATTAAGTGAGCCTGGTAGTGCAATGACTGAATATACTTCTCACGTATCCTCTGTCTCTAGCAATAAGAAAATTCCTTTGTTCCAACATAGTTTGAAGAGTATGAAACTTTGTAAAAACCCACCTTCTTTTCTTTGGGGATAACTGGAAACCAAGTAGGTAAACTCGTGAGAACACAGAGACAGCAGACAGAGAACTAGGGTTTAGGGCAACTAAAGTTAAAACTTCTATGAGATTTTATGTCAAACCCCACCAAACTACCAAGGACAACTCAAGAGAGGCTGCAATCACCTCTAAAGGAAGATACCATGAGCCAAAATTCAAATTCTGCCTGACGTGGTTTGAATCAGCACCATCATATCAACGAATTGAGTATCTCTTTTCTAAATCCCAGACTAACTTTTTCCAAATATGTTTGTGTGTGTTTGTGTGTGTTTGTATATATTTGTGTTTTAAGAAACAAACCCAACTGTATTAGTACAAGTAAATATATACGTATGTGCATGACAGTGAATTTAACAAGTGAATTTTGTCATTTATCTGTTTCTTGGCACTGAGTAGATGTCATCTCTTTCTTGCTCGGTTGCGCTTTGTTACTGCTTTGTGAATACTTTCTGAAAAGTACCTTAGTCATCTCTGACTTTTCTAGACCCTATAAATTGTTGATGAACTACTTGTTTCTCCAGTGAATTTGCCTGATTACCTCACATTTTGTGTGTGTGTATGTGCCAGTAGGACATTGAAGATGTGCCAGTTTTACCAATATGATAGTTTTATGTGCAGATCTCAAACACCACTGTAAGGTTGTATGGATCATTATTTCACAGCAGATAATACAGGAATGTGGGTAAGATAAGAGAGATGACCAAGAGCTGACAGCTAATTAATAGATCAACCATGACAGAGTTGAGGTCTCTTGACTCCCAGATGACTGCCAAAAGCTTTCCAATAGCTCTCTGAGCATCACTATCACGACAAAGTACAAACCAAAGGGCTGGTCCTTAAACGAAGGGACACGGAGCTTGCTTAACTAGCAGCATTTCTTTTGTCCCGTTTATAGATTGTACATTCTTGAGAGCTACAGTCAGCTGCAGTATCATTATTCTTATGTGCAGTATCGCCCGCAGTGAGGGACGGGGACCTCACATGACAGATCCAGCATGTACCCTGACATAAAGATGTCTCCTGACACATAGATTTCTATTAAGGACATGAAGCCACTGAAGAATCCTGCTGGCAATATTGCAGGAGTGACAGCAATTAACCAGAATCCATCTGACGCAGGACTATCTTAAAGAACTGCAACTTTAATTAAAAGCTGGAGCACTTCACAGGTTTGCACAATACCCTCCTATCTGTTTCCTCTCTGTGTTGGTTGCAAATTACAGCTACCCCTTCCCTCCATTTTAATTAAATGTCGTTAACCTGACATAGTCAACTCTGCTTATTTTTGTTTTGTTTTGTTTTGGTTTTTTAACAGTCATTAAAGAAACAGAACTCAAGTGCTATTTAGCATTTGCCAGATTCACTGGTGGCTAAACACAATAACGCTCGTCAGACGTCTCAGGGTTAACTCGATTAATTAACTTACCAGCTTTAGAAGATTTCCTTCCGTGCTGACAGAAGACCAAACCGCCGCAGAGAGGGTCTCCGCTCGGCGGGGGCGAGGGTGCCGTCGCCGCGTCGAATGCAGTCGGTGGCGGTGTGGTGAGAAACGTGGCGGCGGCCGGGCGAGCGGCCCGCTCTGGGCACGCGGGGTCCCTGGCGCCGCGCGCCGTCCTGCTCGGCCGTGCTGGGGAGCTGGGGAGCTACGGGTCTGCAGCGGAAGATTGCTCCTCTCCCGGGCGACGGCTGACCCCCCTTTCTTTCCCAGGGCATGTCCAGAAGGGGGGAATTCCCCCAGAGACGTGCCTTTAGCAGGGTTGAGCTCACGCTTTTGCTGAACCCGATGTCTCTACTTACAAGACCTTTCGCTTTCCGGAGTAACATCTCGGGGTAATGTTCGGAATAGGCACAGCACGTTCTTTGCAAAAGAAGACAGATTTTGGTTTATAAATTCAGTGCGGTATTTTGAGGTGGACCCTAAGGCTAGAAGAGGAAAGAGGAAAGAGCAGCCTTCAAGAGCAAGAGTCCGCGCAGACTGCTCTTCTGGCTCTGACACTGGCCACAAACCTAGAGAAGAGCAAAAGAGCAGCGTAAGGATACAGAATGCTTGCCCAAAATCATCTCCGGTCTCTAATGAGTCTTCTCGAGCCAGAGATAGTTTCTGTGTATTTAACAATAATCAGTGGATTTTTTTTTTCACAAACTTGCCCAGCACAGCACGAACCTGTGTAGTCCTTTGTCCCCATAGTGTCCTTCCAGCGGGAGCCCGGGCCCACACCAGAAAGCCTCATTGCCCTCAAGGATGCTGGGCAGAGAGGTGGGCTGTCGGCAATGGCCTGACTCTCTTTTTTGCTACACTGTGCAACTGAGACTTTAATGCCTCAAGTTCAAATACTACCTCATTTTGCTATTGCTGAACTTAAAGCATGTAGTTTGGGGCGGTGGGTTAGGAAACCAGATTCAAGCAGAACGGGACAGAGAAGCAGAAGCTGCTCCAGAAAGCCATACAAAGAACTTAAACTATGATTTAAACTAAAAGTCCATTCTATTTTGCCCAAACCAGTTTTACTACCAGGGAGTGCGGCAAGTTTGACAGGGGCTCAAGGAGGAGCTCAGCTTCTCCTCCTAACAGCAGGCACGTGCATCGGTCCCTCTGCCTCGAGCCCTCGTTGCTCTTGCTTTCACGGAAAATTTGACTGGTCCACCCACGCCGTCCCCTGCCGTCAGCCGCGGCCAGCAGCGTGTATTGCGAGCCGCCTCGTTTAGTCTGCGTGGGGAGCGCCAGTCACGGCCTCCAGCTGGACCGAGGAGCAATTGATGAACCTCCCAGGGCTCAGCTCGGTGAAACTCCTCCCGGGCTCCTGTTCACGACGCCTGTGAAATAGGACCCATGAAAAAGACGCTTTCCCAAAGCAAACTTCTCCCTTTACTGCCTAAAGCTTCTCCGATGCTGCCTGGCATCCTGCCAAACATTCATCCCTGTGCCTCTGCGTCACACACCAGTGAGCTTAATGGTTTTTTTTTTTTTTAAAGAGGTTAATTAAGTACTGATTCTAAGGTTTGGTGCATACAGCCACTTGTCTGGAGGAGAGCTAATTTATGTGTCTATATCCTTAAAAATCTCTGTTGTTTCTTATTCTTCCTCTTTTACTTCCAGATTTTTTCGTCTGTGGATTTGTGTAAATCACTCTCCAGGGCCAGGAATACCATCTTTGGTTGACTTGATTTGATCGATCTATTTTAGAGCTCAGAACACTATCATGGTAAAGCAATATTTTCTGCAGTAAGTTAACAGGAAAACGGAAATAACTAATAATAAGAGGAGGTTTTCATTTTTGAAACAGCTCTTTGCCAACTTTACTAGACCCTGGGCTGAATTACTCTTCCTGCCTAGCTAGTAAATCCAGCTTGATTGCATTTACTGAGGTTGGAAGTTTTGTAATGGAAGGTAGGATTTAGCCAGGCAAAAAGGGAAGCTTAAATAAACAACCTTACCTTTTCATATCTCCTCCTGTCCCTGATGCTCTGTACTTACAGCTCCTACATCCCTTTGAAAGTGCAGAAGCCTATGTAAATGTTCATTATTGTTATTACCCACTTCACATCCCTATTCCACATGACTTTAACAGCATACGGTCCCCTATTCAGCAAGTTACATAAGCATATGCTTAACATCAGGCTTCTTAAGTGCTTTTCTAAATGGAGATAGCTGTTAAAGCTGGCTGATGCTTTTATCTAAAATATTTGCTTTAGTGTACACAAGGGTAAGATGACCTCTGTTCAGCTGCTTT
Organism: Aviceda cuculoides; assembly: GCA_035590195.1. Lineage (NCBI taxonomy): Eukaryota > Metazoa > Chordata > Aves > Accipitriformes > Accipitridae > Aviceda > Aviceda cuculoides. Next base: position 30,234,592 of record JAVJGG010000094.1, on the reverse strand, counting down.
AGTGCTTTAGGTTGAAAATTAAGGCTGTGCATCTACCTCAAACTGATCTTTTTGGGGAAAGAGCCAGGAAAACTGATTAATTTGATTAAAAAAGGAACATGAAAAAATGCCTCCCCCTTCACAGACACATGCACATACACACAATTGCTCACTCTTTTGGTTTAAAAATAAAATACAGTAACTCTGGCAACACTAAGGTAGGAAACTGTGTTGACCCCAGCTTCTGGAAAAGCACTTGTATTTTTGCACAGTTACCTTAATTCCTGCCCAGAGGAGCCGGGGATTCCCCTGGGATAGACGGAGGATGATTTGGTTCGTGGCAAAACCAGAAATCCTCTTGGAGCACTTTCCTGGTGAACACAGAGCCTCAGCACTGGCCAGGGCCTCGGAAGCAATTACAGGTAGGCAGGCTGAACCCAGCTCTGAATACACGAGCACTCAAAATCGGTAGCTTCATTTATTATAAAAAAGAAATTACGAACAATTTTCCCATGCCTCAATTTCTTTTCAGTAAAATGGAGGTTACAGCGTCTCTTACTCCAGAAATGTGACATGGAAATAAGGACTTTATCATTTTAACATAATAAGAAAAAACCCCTATCCGCCTGTTGGTCTGAAAGAAGTGAAATTATACTTGTTTGTGCAACCTTCAGCCAGTGGTTCCTGATTTACAGTCAGGCACTCCGACATCTCATATAGGATTTTTCTGTCTGTATATGTTTGCACAAGTAAGCTTGTATATCCATACGCACACACAAACACACACACACGCACATGCATAACACAGAGCAAAATCTGCCCAAGGAAATAAACAACCTGCTTCATCAGGAAGCAAGAGACAAACACAATGTCCAATTAAGGGTAGAGCTATTTTTCTCTTTATCTCAATCCTTGATGTGCTTAAATTTTAATCATCTCAGATGCTAGCTGTAACAAAGCTCTGGCTTTACTGAAGGTGTATGATTTTTATTTTGACACACATCAGTGTCCCAAGGAGACAGCAGACATTGAATTTCTTGGCAGCGAGTTCATTAACTGGAGGCTGTGTATTATCAGCCTTCCTCCAGCTCCTCTCCGCTCTGTTTCGCTAGGCTCCGGGTACCAAAGTTGTTCCTTTTTTCCACGCTTTTTCAAAACCTCTCAAATTCAAATCCGTTTGGTGATCACGTGCAGTTTGCAAGTGATCGAGTGGGTCAAGCTTTCAGCAGACTAAAAAAAAATGGGGGTCACATCAGCTGGGGGCTTAACAAATAAGACTAACAAGGAAAGTCAGTGGCAAACAATATTAATAATTCACCTGTCTGTCACTCCAACTAACAATTGGAGGAAGATCCTCACTCCTCTTGATAGATAGGCAGGAGGAAAAGCCCTGTCTGAAATGATTAAAGGAGGCAGTATATAACAAGCTTTCCCCACGCTGACAGTGCCAAGAAAGAGGCTGGTCACTGATATTTAAACACACATTATCCTTCCATCTTCCTGTCATTTTGTTCTGCAAGCTGTTCAGGTTTGTCTGTGCCAGTAAGGCAGCTGTGAAAAGCAGCTGAGCAAACAAAGAGAAAAATCAGTCTGAGAACAGGATTTGGATTTCAAAATCTGTCCCTGGATTTTTTTGCCCTATTTCCTTCCTTCTTTTTTCCTCCCCCTCCCCTCTCTCAGACCCGACACCCCATTAACTTTCAAACACACCAACACCCAAGCAGAAGAGAAGCGACGCAGGCGAGGGGAGAAAACGCTGTTATGTGGAAGAGCGCAGAGGTTTTTAACCTGAGGAGGAAAACATAGCCTCAAACTTTTCTAAGCCCCTCTCAAGGCAGTATTTTAAGCGTGGGATCAGTCGCGTCCCTCTGGACGCCCTCCCTGCTTCACCCCTTCCTCGGCAGCACCAGCCCATGGAGAACTCCAGGGCTATTGCCTGGTGCTCCAGGACCGCTCCAGGAAAGGGCACTGGGACCGGTGGCCAGCTCGGGGGGGGCAGGACCCGCGTCCCCGGAGGGACCTGCCCCAGCCCTGCCTGCGGTCCGGCTCTCGGCAGGCCGGTGGAAGGCTTGTCGGAGGAGCGGCGTCCCCTCGGAAGAGATGGGGAGGGGGGCGGTCAGGAGACGGAGGCCTTAGCTAAAGAGGGGGCACCGCAGGGTTTATCCCGATCCGGAGCGATGCCTAGATTTTGTTGGCGAAGCGAGGGATCGCAAGGGCGCTTGAAAAAAAAAGGTGGAATGTATTAGAAGTGGGCGAACTCAGCCTCCGCTCGCTTGGACACAAACTGAGATCGGCAGAAGGCAAAGGAGGTATTTATTCAGCCTTTCTCTAGAATAGATTTCCTTTAAAGCTTTAACATCAGGCTGGCTATGGAAACAAGGGTGGAGTTTACCCACCAGGTACACCTGGATGGCAAAGCAAGCCGGGTTGTTAATAAAATTGATCTGCATGGCTCGTCACGGTTCTCATGGAGTTTGGCTGATCTTTGAATTTCTAACCTTTACTACTCTTGCCCAGCCACTTCAGGTCTTAAAAACGCCAGCCCTCTGCTTGTCCCCAGGATGAGCTGATGCAGGTAGGAGAAACCAAAGGTGGCAAAGAACTTAGTTCCTGGCGGATTTTATTTATTTATTTATTTATTCTAGCCCTTTGTAGATTTTGAAAGTGTTAACCCATGCTATTTGGCAGCTCACAGCATCTTTTATTTAACATGCTCCAAATCTCAGGCATATGTGAATTAAGTCATATTTATTTAATCACTAGGAGATAGGGATGTAATCTTGTTTGTAGACGAAAATGTCTCTGAAAGAACAGAAATGCTAATGGACTTTTTGGACCCCCGAACTGCCATGCTATGGGAAAGCAACTGCATGCTTATAAATCATTCTGTAATCAAAAAAGTGCTTATGACTCCCTCGATTTACAGGGAAGTATGTACTCAAAAACTTTTCTAAGGTGAAATGAAAGTGAATGAGGCAGTCAGAGCTTCCTTCTAAGATTTCTTTCAGGACCCTGTATTCTATATGTGCGTATGGAGGCTCTTGACATTTGTAACAGCTGCCAACCATATCAGCCCCAGTTTAGACAGATTAGTGATAAGATACCTTGGTAATAACAACCAGCAGCCCAAATTAGATCTGCAAGAATAAAATGATCTTTCGATTTCACAGTCAGACTAAATGCATTGGTTTGGAAAAAATCAATTCTTTTGGAAACAGATTCAAAATTCTGGAGTTCAGGAAGTTGCTTTGTTTAATGTGAATGCTCTGATCAGAGGAAAAGAAAATTCATTCAGCTACTCAAAATAAATCCAAGAAAAGAAGCAAAAATTACCTGTGTGTATTGAATTGCCATCAAAATGTGATTTCTACCACACTGAGACACGTTAAAGTCTATTTTACTTTATTAATAGCCAGGTATAATTCTCTTTAAAATCAGAGATTAGGGGGTGTCCTATTAGTTGAGCTTTATGTTCAAACTACACTGTAACCATTAAGCTGTCTCTTTTTTTTACATTTCAAAGATTTAAATAAGATACGCAAACACAATCCATGTTATTTACTTTAATGGAGTAGCTTAATTTCTCCCCAAATCAGCTAGATTTTTTTCCAGAACTGCATTTTGGATAAGTATGCGCATGCGTGTTTGTGTGTGCGTTGCAGAGGATAGTCTAACAATCTCAAGGTGTCCTGCTTCAGCAGTTTTGACATTAAATAATTTGATTGCTCTATCAAAAGATCATTCTGCTGAATTGAATTTTCATCATTATATTTTACTTTATATGATTAAAAAAGAGAAGGAAGGGTAGAAGCAGGTCAATGAAGCTTGTTTGGATACATAGTGTGGAGTTTCTTATGGTTTTTTTTTTTTCAATTCCTTTTTTATAAAGGATTTTTAAAAATTCCTTTTTTATCCGCTAAGGATAGGAAAACAGCAAATATGGAAACTTCACCATCGTCACCCAAACAGTGAGCTCACCTGAGATCTGCAGAGCTTGGTGGTTTTTAACAATCTTTCCCATGCTTGAATGCGACAACCTGACTGACGTTGAGCTTGGTGGGACTCCGGGTGGATCTATTTCCCTGGCTCTGCTCTATTTACAGGAATTGGGACTTTGCAGTCCTCACAGCCGGCTGCAGGAGCTGGTCAGGGAGCCTTTGAGCCAAGGGAAAGATCTCTTAATATCAGGGAGCTTTTGAATCAGGTCCTATAATCAAATATTACTGCGATGAAAGTCAGAAAATGTAGGTAGGCAGATGAAAAGATAGATCACCAGAACTACTTCAATACCTTTTTGAAATAACTAAAACAAAGGGACACAGAAAACTTAGATATTACAAAAAGAAAGAGTCAATTTTTTATCTGTTATGCGAGATACTGTGTTCAGTCATGTGCCTGCTCTTTAACCATGTTATTTCCACATGTGCATTAAGCAGATAGTGTAAACCTCTTGGTGTACCAAATCAAATCTTTGCCACTTAAAATAACAAAGATTTGCTAGCATGACAGTCCTGGTAGAAGACTGATTATCTGCAAGGTGGAAAACTGTGACCTGCTAAACCCTCTTCAATTTACTTTACTATAATTTGTTAGCATTCGCTCACACGCACAAAAAAGAATAATAAAAAAAAAAGAAAGAAACGGCAGAGTGACTTTGGATTTGCTTGCTTCTAATATGTAGCACTCTACTACCTCCTCCACTCCTGTGATTTGCCATCGGCTCATCCTCCTCAGGACATGAAAGAGCATTTCCAAGCAGCAGAAACCGCCTTTGATCAATGGAGTTTGTGTCACCTGGCCACACAGAAAAAGTCAGCAATTCACAAAAGGTCTCCTCCACAACTGCGAATTCTAGTCCTTTGCTGAATTGAATGAAAGTGCCATCTGCCTGTCTAAACCCAGAGTATGTGTTTATGTTCTTTTGTTTTATACACACCTGATACAAGCAGGTTTGATTAACGTTCTCCCAAATGGAAAAATGTAACTGATCAGTCTTAGCATTTCTAAAGATTTAGAACGAAACCACCGATAACTTGCAGGTGACTTTCCAAAAAGGTCTCACAGGGGGTGGTGGAGGATAAAACTGGGCTTGCTGTGTCAGGCTCAAAGTCTGCCCCACCGTCTTAAATTTTTTCAGGGACACAGTGAATCTGTGACTTATCTGATTTAATAGGTTAATCAGATTGTTATATGTCATTGTGTTACTTTTCATTACCCAAATAAAAGCCCAGTTTCCTTTTTGAGTTCTTTTTCTTTAGGATATCTCGCATCCATGATTTCCACAGCTTAATGTTGCATTGTAAGAAAGAATCTAAAGTTGGACAGAAGTTTGTCTTTCTAGATTCTTCCCATCTGAACAGCTACAGACTATCTTGAGACAACTTGGACATTTAACAGCTGCTTGGTGCTATCAGCTTAAGTAGACTAGTCTCCGATCTCTCTTTGAAATTCTATACTACCTGTGATCAATACAGTTTTGATGCTATTATTAAAAGGACTCAATCAAGGAACAATTAGGTCTTAAGAAGAAAAAAATCCTTAGATTCGACTGGTATTTTTATGAGGAAATATTTTTCCCATGGAAACAGCTGACTCATTAATAGCTCTACCTATTGTAGATTCAGTGCAAATGCATACATGCACTGAATAGCCCTTTCTCACGTGTGTTAGATGGCTGGGATCAGCACTCTTCAGCGGCAGCCATGGGGCAGAACGGCTGCACCAGGAAGAAAAAGTGCTCCAGCAGCGGGAGCTAAGCTGTAGCTCGGCTCAAGCACGAAACACACAGTAGGACTGGAAAGGTTGAAAAGAACGACTCGTGCTTCCACCAGCGTATTTCACAGTTAGCTGTTCTCAGTGTCGGGATTTGAAGACCCCTCGCATCCTAGCTGCGTCTCAGGGTTAAGTCTTTTGCGCGCACGCTAGGTTGATATTTTCTCCCCAAATATCTGAGGAAGCCAGCGAAATCATCCATTGCTACAGGTAAGTTATTAGACAGGCGGTCTACTGGCCTGTCCCCCAAGATTGCAATTTTTGCACTGTGGAACCAAGGATCACATACAACCACATGCAACGCTGACAAAATGCTGCACATGGAGTCCTTCCAAGGGTGCCATAGACAAACATCTTCTCAATGATCTTCATCTTCATGAAACACACGCAGAATATTTATAATGCATTGTGACAACAAGCCTTGAAGGACTGATTTTTCAGTTGCAAAGGCACTGTGTGATCAGTCTCAAACCACAGGGGAGTGATACCCATTCTTCTGAAGACAAAGACACTTCTCATTCATATAGATGGGATAAGGTGGAGAATCTTGTTGGAACAGAATATAGATGGTGCTAAAAGATACTATTCAGAGATATTTTCTTATTTTTTTCATTGTTGATATGTTGATACTTTTCTTTGATGAGGCTGTTTAAATCTCTGCAACAAATAGAAGCAGTCTTTTTGAAAGAAACTCCTTCCTTTTGTGAATGTTTATACACTGGCCAGGAGGAAGCTTAGAATTCCACGAAAGCTCTGCATCTTGAAATTGGTATCACATAAACTGCTAATAGGCTGCATGTTCTGAGAAGAGTCTGGTATAGTATCTTCCACCAACCCATTTCACCACCGATTTTACAGCTCCCAACATGGAAGTCTGATATAAAGGGCCCAAACTGAATAAAAAAAAAAAAAAAACCCCACAAAAAAACCTCCAAACGAAAACTGAGTCCCAAGCTTTGAAGACACTTAAACCCCCTTCTCTTTAGGGAGGAAAGGCGACTGAAGAAAAACAACACCTCCCTGCCCCCAATCTCCCCAAACCCCAAAGCCAGCAACATAGAAAGCCTTTCCTCTGATGTTGGCATGGGGTAATTCATACATTAATTTGTTTAAGAAAGCAGGTAGATGTTGCAGGTGTTGCAATTGTCTGTTATCAGTAGAGGTGGAATAGCTTGCCAGCGATATTATCTGAGCAAGACCATCATACTGTCACTAATGTCTATGCAAAGACTCCAGATCAGCATTCCCCTGAGAGATTTATACTTCTTCTAAAGCCGGGACCTTGATTCCGATTGAAGTCTTGGCTTCCTAATCATCCACTGCCATTGCATTGAATGCCATGTATTTTAGAACTCTCAGTTAGCTCCCTCTCTCTTTTTACTGATTTTTTTTTCCTACATTTTACGAGGTATGTCATTTCTGAACATTAAGATCGACACCTGGCACCCCTCTCCAGTGCATAACCTGTCATACTGAAAATGTACAATATGTCATCACCTCACACAGAGGAGAAGAACATGCTAAAATGGGACAGAACCATTTCCTTCCTTGGCTCACTGCTTACACCTTTTCCCTTGAGTCATGAGAAGTTCCACATTTTAAGCCTACAAGGTCAACAACAGTGAAGTTCTTGAGAATTTCCCAGTAATAGGGATATAAAGAAGGAATAATCTTTAAGTTACAGTAATGGGGTACTGTGGTTTGGTGGTTTATTTTTTTTTAAAGCCAGGATGATATAATCATCAATATTATCTTAATTAAGATAATAATGGGGCACGCACTTAGAAAAGAACAGAGCTTGCTCGGTATACATCATCTTGGAATTTTCCCCCTCTCACCCTCAAACTAACAGGTCATACTGGATGTCATTAATTCAGCTAAGTAGCTCTGGGGCACTCTTGAACTTCAACCCAGAGCACAAGGGAGCGGCGGCAGGCTGCCAGCTAGTAACTCCAGGGAAGGAGGAAAGTGGGGGGAATAAACTAAAGGAAGGACAAGAAAAAGTGGCCTCAGTTACAATGCCTGTCATCTAACTGAAGATGAGCTGCCCACCTGTGTTAAGAGTTAAGGGCAGTAGGGAGAGAGAAGTGCTTAAAATAAATTATGCTGGAGTAATGCCTGTAGATTCCTCACCGACCAAAATTCCTTTGTTAGGCTGCAAGCTTGCAAACAAGTCTCAGAGGTAGAACGGTATGCTTTCTGGAGTGTAACTCCATCCTCAGGCAAAGGCAGGATTTAACATCAGCAAGCAAAATGTTAACATTCATCCTCAAGCTTGGCATCTTGAAGCCAGAGTCTGCAGACACCAAGCCTATCCTCCGTTGCCCTGGCAGTAATCACAGAAACCCTTGAAATATTGGTTTCAGTTAGCTTGGGAAACTGATGGCTGCCAAGTCATTCCCAAAGAGCCTACCCAGGAGAAGAGTTGGGATTTCAAAAGTCCTAACAATGACATATTTCTGTGGCTCTGAAGACTGTGGATAAAGAAGAGCTATCCAAGTGATGAGTTGAGGGAAGTGTTAGTAGTCTTTTCCCAAAACAACTGTTTTCTAGTCATGGTTGTGCTGAATTCAACAAAATGGTGAATACAGGTGGACACGCAAAGTGTGAGGGATTAAAGAATATATGCCAGTCAGTAAACTTTTCTTAATGAAGGATAAGTGTGTTAAGGAAATCATGAACAGATCTCTTGTACTGGTTTCAGCTGGGATAGAGTTCATTGTCTTCCTAGTAGCTGGTACAGTGCTGTGTTTTTGAGTTAGGCATGAGAAGAATGTTGATAACACTGATGTTTTCAGTTGTTGCTCAGTAGTGTTTAGTCTAAAGTCAAGGATTTTTCAGCTTCTGATGCCCAGACAGCAAGAAGGCTGGAGGGGACAGAGCCAGGACAGCTGACCCAAAGTGGCCAAGGGGATATTCCATACCACGTGATGTCACATCTAGTATATAAACTGGGCGGACGGGGGGATTGCGGCTCAGGGATTAACTGGGCATCGGTCAGTGAGTGGTGAGCAATTGCATTGTACGTCACTTGTATATTCCAATCCTTTTGTTATTACTGTTGTCATTTTATTAATGTTATCATTATCATTATTATTTTCTTCTTTGCTATTCTATTAAACTGTTCTTATCTCAACCCATGAGTTTTACTTTTTTTTTTCTGATTCTCTCCCCCATCCCACTGGGTGGGGGGGAAGTGAGTGAGCAGCTGCCTGGTGCTTAGTTGCTGGCTGGGGTTAAACCACGACACTCTCCTCCTGAAAAAAAAAAGTGTCTACCACTTCATGGTGGCAGGTGGTAACAAAATCCAACATAGGAGGTAACAAAGAGCATTTTCACATTTCTACAACTGCTCTGCAAGGAGACGTTTTAAAGGGAGCCAGAGGTTCATTTCTGACCTGGTTTTAATCTTGGCCGTAATTCTTCAACCTCATTAGTCTGTGCACAGATTTAATCTTTTCTGACATCAGCCTTACAGAGGGAAAAATTTCATCTACTAGAACAACAGATCACCTCAAACAAGACTTATCCAGGTTCCTAAAGCCAAAACAGTCTCACAACTAATATATGCCAGTTATGCTAATAAGTTTCCCAGTGTTTCATTTAATCAGCATGGATTGTTCTAACAGGCCTGTATTTATAATGAAGCCACTGAAATACTAATTCCTTGCAAAATAAATAAATAGAGACATTAAACTCCCTGGGGAGAAGTACAATTGTTTATCACCATCCCTGTTAGCAAAGAGTAGCCACTTGTACATTTAACAGAAGGTGATTTCTAGCTACAGCAAGTCTGTCTCACAAGTGCTTCCTGGATTCACAGAATAGTACTGATTGGGAAAACCAAAATGAAAACAAACGCGGTCTGTGGAAAATCTAACACCTGAAATTTGTCATTACATGATTTATTTTCCTTCTCCTCCATGCAAAGGAGTTTTGCCCCGTATTTATTTTAAATGCACCCTGATGTGTCCCAGCTGTGTGTTCTCTTTTGGGAATGGAACTTGTGAATTGTGATATTTGAACCAGGAGAAGGGAAATTCTACATGCATAATCATTCCCTAGATCGTTACAGAATTGGACCCCGAGAAAAATGGTATGTTAAAGCTTACGGAAGAGGGAAAACAAAACACGAAGAGAATGTGATTGCTTTGAAAGTGAAAGGGGAACGAGCCTGAGATAAGCAGTAACAGCGGCCTACCCACATCGTAGCCGCATGTTCGAGTTACGGCCCAGCCATGGGGACACCACTCAATTCAGGGTTAAACGTGATGCGTTCTCCTCAAGGAAGGCCAGTACCCGAGAGCTTCACTATGCAAACCTGGTTACTTTGTGTAAACAAGGCGGGCTTTGCTAACGGCTGTGCTCTTGAAGAGGGAACTAAAGACTGATAAAAGGAAACCTCCCGCCCCAGAAGGCACCGAAGGCCGGATGGTTGCCCAAGAAGCATTGACTAAGGGGAAGGTGGCAGGGGGAGATCGTGACCTCGGGCTCAATTCATGGCTGGAAGAACTCGCCCCCCCCTACCTACAAGGAGCACGTGTGCTAATTTACATAGCAAACGAGGCTAATTTAAAAAAAATATGTACAAGCCTCTCAGAAAATTACACAGAAGCTTAGAAAAGAAAATATATATATACTCACAGTTACCCCAGGGCACAAGTGTGGTCTGCATGTGAGGTATCTCTCCAAGCGAGTACTTCATTTGCAGATGAATTGCCGATAGACTCCACTCCAGGTTGTATATTCCAGTTACAGGATTTTGTAGGAGCAATACAAAAGATAAAAATGTGATGTGGTTACCTCTGTGCAGCTTTTTACCTAAAACCTCTCGAGGCAGTCCACACTGCTACAAACATTAATTTCCATGCCCTGTCTTTGAAGCAAGGCTAACCACCACCCGTACTGGCAGAGCTTTGGGGCTGTGCAAGGATGGTAGCTGCTTGCTGTCATCACACAGCCCCATGTTCTTTTTCATAAGGTATGGGCAGACCAGAATAACAGGGAAAAGAGGCATAATCCAACACTACCCAGCATCAGGTGTCCCAGACTCAGATCTTTCTAAGCAGAACTAATGAATGACAGGCTGACAGTAACAAGAGTAGTAAACTCACGGATAAAATGGGATTATGCTAATTCAAATCACTTTTAGTTATAGGAGACTTCAGCGGTATTCTGAAAAGTTGTCAGGTTAAACACAGAAATATCACCGCAATCCCTTCTGCTTAATTTATTTTTTCCCTCCTCTATGTTACCAAAGTTTTTGCAATGTACTTTCCTGCTTTGTTATTTGTAAAAATGTTTGAATTGTATGACTGAGCCAGATCGGCATGAGCTAAAGTTGCCACAATCTAGTCAACACTTTTATTACCTTTGTGAAATAGAGGTCTTTTGTTTTCTGTTGTGTTTTTTTCCCCAAAAGCAATAGTTCCTTGAGTTATGTGATTAAATACATTAACCTTGTCCTCTTTAAAAAAATAAATAAATAAACCCACTGAAGTGTTTTGAGCTTGGTTGACCCGTACAAATAAAAAACCTGGAAAGAAACAGTATCAGCAGAAGGCTCATCCACTTTATACTAGGCAGAGACAAATTAAAAGAGACTTTGAATCCATTGTCACATTTTAAAACTCATGATCTTTAAGCCACTTTATGATAGAACCTCCTCCATCATCTGGAAGGTTCGCGATTTGCAATACCAAAGTGTTACAGCTGCAGTCCCAGAACTAATCCATATCCCTGCCCCTCAGAGGTGCCTTGTGACCTAATGGTCGCCAGTAACAAATGCAGCCTGCACTGGGGAGCGGGTAATGGATGAAACCGCCTGTGGAAGGGAACTCCTCTTCTGTCCTGCTCTTCAGCCTCCGCACATCAGCCTGTCTTTTTGCAACCTAATCATGCGTATAAGGTTAAATACATGCTATGAAAGGTGAAAAACTCCCTGGGATCAGTTCTAGCGCTAACCTATATCAGATACGGACCCAGCTGAATCAATTAGGGGCAACTGCTGTTCAGGGTTTTCCGAGCTGACTGTTTCCAGGCCATTTGCTCTTTGTCTTTTGTCGTAGCTGTTGTATACAAACCAGTCAACCAGATCTAGTGTTTTAGTTTTCAAATTACTTATTGATTCATATACAAGGAAGGGGATACAAGGGGCAGATAATTTAAAGCTAAAAATATCTCTCCCACTCATAAAATGACACAGATTCTTTTTTACTGGATAATAGAGAAGACTAAGTGTTATGCTGCGACGTTCCTTTGACTGAGACTTGAGAAAAGTATTGCAGCAAACTTCTACTTGAGAATGTCAAAACTCAAGGCATTTCAGCTCACGCAGGTGTTTAGTTTTCAGAAAAGGCCTCTTCTCTTGCTTCCAAGGCTCTTAAACTATACTAAGAACATGCAGGTCAAAGCAAGCTCTTCTTGAATTTGAAATTTGTGTTTTTGTCATAAGAGCTGGTGTGCTTTTTCCCCCCCCCCCCCCCCCGGAAAACCACTGCTTTCTGTGCGAACTGTAAACTTTCAACTTCCCTCCAAAACTATAGATCAGATCAGCAAATTTAGAGTTGCAGTAACTGATATATATAAGAACAAAACACCAGCAGCACCACCAACAAAAAGACTTTTCAGGGAAATCCGTAGAGACATTCTATTGCCGTATAAAACCAGCCCTATGTCCAACATGGTCATGCCCCATCGTGTTTAACCTTAGTCTTTGATCAAATAGGTTCAAATCTTAGATAACCATTATCAAAAGAACTGTTGTTTCATTTAGCCATTCAGTTCTATTTCTCAGCATGAATAATCAAACACCCAAGAACTGTCCCATAGACGTTTGTGGTACCCTGGTAACACCCTTCAAGCCAACTTTTGTCACTCAGTAATCAGGATAATATTTTCAGATCTATAACCCTGCCTTACACAGGTAGGATAGCCGATACACAAAAAAAAACCCCAACTTGTTATGATGGAAGGTGCTAAATACAACAACTGTTTTTTATTCAGTAATATGAGCCATTTATCTCTATGCAGATAGCAGCTGGAGAATCAAAGATCCTTCTAACTCATCAAAGAATTGAGTAAGCTCTTGTTTTCAGGCTCAAAAAGCCCATGTTCAGTAGAAAATTCTACAGTCAAGGAGGAGATCATCGCTCAGTGCATGAACAGTTAGTTATGTGGGTGGGCTGAAGTGTTCAGGTAATGTCTCAGAGGTAGCGACAGAGGATGACAGAGAAAACTGTGAGGAAGAACATTAGAGGAAGCAGGGAGGATGCTTCACCTGGCACAGAGCTCACTAGAGTCACACAGGTGGGGATTTCTGCACAAAGAGATTGCCTACCTTTGTTTTTCCACACATGCTGTACTCAGGTTAATAAAAAAAGAAATATCTAAGGGCTATTTGACTGATATCATCAGTGTTTCCACTTAAGAGAAATAGCCCTGCAAGCCCTAAATGTTGATCAACTCGTAACAAAGGGAAATCATCTCTTTTTTTAAAAAAAAAATAATTATATAGAAATAAAAAGCAAGGTCATTCACCATTCCTGCTATAACCTTATACAGCCTCTGTGGGTCAGTTCATATGGTAAAAAAGAACATAGCTTTTTAATACTTCCAAAATTTTTTACTCTTTACTATTGCCTGCTATTGAGAAAGCTATCTTGAGACCAGAACACTCAAAGAGAACATTGTCTTTCCATTTCTGCCCCCCCCCCCCAAGTAAAGGCACTTGAAATTCATTTCTAGCTAAGTTTTACTAAAGAAAATAGTTATTAAATAATTATCTACAGAATACATTTTTGGACTGCTAGTAAATTTTAACTAGCTCTATATAATAAAGTCATTGTTAATTAATTAGCAATAAATGTATCCTGTATTTTTATAGGCAAGTACAAGTGAAATGTGAATAAGGTGACTCATGAATGTTCGTTATAAAATCCTTCATACCATGGGAGCTGAGCTGGAACATTAAAGACGGGACAGATAATCTTCTGATTTCCTGCCGCCCACTTTGATTAAATGTGTCTTGAAAACCAGTAAGGAGATATCTATCCTCACGCAGATACTTCCTTAAGCTTAGCTGCGTGAAGCAGGTCTTTGAGGTCTGATGTTGTCCCTCTGCAATGGAAGGAACTGTATGATTAAAAAAAAAACCCAAACAAACAAACAACAAAAACCCCCCAACAACCATACCTGCAGGATCTTGGACGTTAAAGAGGTGGCTCACAACTGATTTCCCCCAAGACCACCTGAATTTTTTGCTTGTTTCTATTTCCTTCCCTGGGCTTCACACCTTCACGTCCCAGTGGATCAACAGATCCACTAAAGAGCCACACAGGGACCGGAGCATCCCGGGCACGTGTTCAGGGGGCTGCGCGCCCACCGGGCAGAGCCCTGCCGGTGCCTCCAGTTCTGCCAGCAACACCCAGCGTGCCAAGGGAGCAGACCGGGGACGCCTCGGAGGCTGCGGACGTCCCTCGTCTTAACGCTTCCTCGTGTCTTTAGGCTTCGGTTCTTTGATTCCAGAGGTGACTTTTGACTTATCCGTGAAGAAGAGAAGGAAGGATCGTCCTTTCGGGATTGTTTGATGGTTCCTTTGCAGCTCGTGGAAAAGCGTGGTTCCACAAGGCACCAGTCTCAGCTGGAATTATTCCAGTGGCTAGATGGTTCATGCGAAACCAGGAGGAGCATATCTACAGTTCTGACAATATTGTGAGCAGAGCACTAGGGAATGCTCACCCCGTTTTTCACTGGTCTCAGGTTTTGCCTCATGTGAAAGGGAGGACAAAATATGAATTTTCGCCTCTTGTACTAGAAGGAGGTAACAGTCCAGAGGTTCAAATTCTGCTAAATTACATTGTCTCTGAAGAAGAACATGCTTCATACTCTAACACCACATGAAGGGGATTTTCCAATTCAATTGTTAGATATTCCAGCCTCTTTGAAACACTGGGTGTTGCTCAGCACAGCAAGAAAGCTCCGGTAGCCCGGCAAAGGACATCACCTCCAAAGCCCTTCAGACATGCCAAACACAAATCTTAGAAGATTTCTTAAGGAAGCTAATTTGACAATGATGACGACAAAGATAAAATTTACTGCTTCAGACTGAGCAAATTGTCAGCATATATTCCCCCTCATATAGGAAGTGTCGCTTTAATGATCACAGGAGACAGCTGTACTGTTATCTGTTGAGGAGTCACTAATCTCTATGTTTCGTTTGGAGGATTTCCATTGTAATGGCTGCCTAAACTCATATTATCATTGCTGTTAAACTGCCAGAGAGCAAACAACAGGGAAGTGAACTTCTGTTCAGCATATATTACATTTTTATCTCTAAGTAATATTAATGAACAAGTAACTGCAGAGCTACTGTCACCAAAATCCTGTGGCAGCATGATCATGAAGACTAGATGGGCCCAGGAAACAACATAGAGTTTCTGTCCTGATATTTATTGGTGTGCAAATGTCGAGGGAGCTAAACCCAGTGAGGTAGATAGGTCTCGTAGTTCTGCCTTGCCCAGCACCATGGTACTTTCCTGTATCACTTCTGCTGAGTTTGTCAATGAACCGGTTGCCCTTCCTTTGAAATAATCTCTTTGGTCCCAGGAAGAGAGAAAGGAAACAACTCTGGTTGAAGATTCTCTAGATCATTTTTCATGGCTTTGGGAGGACATTGTTCTACCATCTAGAACATTAAAAAAAAACAAAACCAAAAACCCGAAAGAGTCACTCAGTGTAAAATTTGGGTTGTCTACCTGCTGATCAACATCTGCTAGACATCACGTGGGCTTAAATTAATTTTATTGTTTATCCATTACTAACTTTCCCCAGCGCCATGAGTGCTAGCAGTGAAAGGAGAGAGGTGTAGAGGAGAAAGGACTGGGTTATTTCATAAAGCAATTCTTCAGTCTAAGCATGCTCAGAACATAAGAATCTGTTGTACTGAATAGCATATCCTGACCTCTTTGAAAGATTCAGGCATACGGCTATTGAAAGCTCCATCTAAGTTCTGAATGTGTAATCCCGGCAGCCCAAGTACTCCTAAACACACCTTTGATTAGCTGAAAATGCAATTATTTTTATAATAATACTTTGCAGACAGCTTGTAAGAATATCAATGATCTTTTTTTTTCTCCCTCCCCTCCCTATTTCAGTTTCTGTTAGAGGAGCGGAAGATTTACTGGAGAAGTAAGTGCTTCACTTGCATTTAAACCATGTAAAAGACAGATTGGCTGTGTTTTTAGACACTTACATCAAAGTAATTACAGCACTATATAAAGTATCAGATTCATTAAGAGGCTCTAAAACAATTTTTATGTACTATTAAGTGAAAGGAAAAGAAGAAAAGAATGGGAAACCACAAATTAAACCTTACAACTTGCCTTCTTTGTCAAGTAAACTCCTCCCAGCTTTTGTCTAAGGAACAAAGACCCCTGATAAAGGGCAACAAGAGATGCATGACAGAAGAGTAGATAAAATGTTGGACTGGGGCTCAGGAGGTTTACACGCAGTGTCTGTCTTGCCAGAGGTTTCGTATGTGCAGTGAAGCAGTTAGTCTATGTATTCATGCAATTAATCCTGTGCCCAACGAGACAGAGGTAGGATTTTCTTTCTACCTGGTCCCTTCAAATTGCAGCCTGTTTGGGGAGGTCAGGGTCTCATTTCAAGCATTTATTCAGTGCTTACAGCAGTAGGACATTGGCTTCGCTTAGCTACCAAGTTGAGAGGATTCTGCTGTTTGAAGATACAAATAACAGCGTGAGAAAAGGTACTTCAGAGCGTTCAAAATAGTCATAACATAAACAAGACAAAATTATAAAAAAGATGGTTACCAAAGAAAATATTCAGGTAACGAAATCTCTAACCAAGAACACTGTGTTTGTGAGGGGTTTCTCAGGTGTTCAGATGTGACAGTGTATTTTAAACTAGGCTGGGTAATGTAGCTGGAAACGTTGTGGAAGCAGCTACAGCTGTGGGGCTGACATTTGCTGGTGCCTGAATGAATATATCTGTCTGAGGTGGTTACAAGAACCACAGGCTTACTCTGGAAATTCAGGCACAGTTGATTTCTAAAATTAAAAACTGTTTCCTGTGAACAAAGTTGATGCAAAAGAAGTGGGCTCTCTTCCCTTACTTATAACCTTCATCCTGCAGCTTGACAATTGGGAAAGAAAAAGAAACTTCCAGGAACCAGCATGCTTTGAATGCTTTATGTTGTCTGCTTTACACATTAATTTCCCAAGTGTTTCCTGATTCTTATTTGGTTAACACATTAGGGTATCTAATTCTTATTTGCTACACAAATCGCTCATTTGCAATCAAATTTCCATCAGTATTTGCTATCTTATTATCATGGTTAACATCACTTTGCACTTTGGTATTAACTAGAGAGACATTCGAAAAAGCAACTCAGTGTTATAAGTTGAGAATACTATGGCTGTGTTTTTCTAACAAAGGAAATTGCTGTAAAGTCGCTGGGTCATTCTAGTTATCGAATCCCAGCATCCCAAAGGTTTATCAAGCAACCATCTCAGGCCTGCAGTTTCACTGCTTGCATTTCTGGGAAGCTAATTAAACCTCAGTAGGATAAAGCTGGAACTGCAACAACTGGACTAAAAGTCATCTTCACCTCAAGCTCAAAGCCACATCCATCCCACAGAGAACGGCGTGGCTCTACCCGGAGTTCACCATGCTTCTGGGATGCCAGCAGGATAACAGATAACAGCCCCTGTGTTTAGTTCTGCTCCTGCCTATGACTGTACAAATTGATTTACCAGACAGTCAACAAAAGTGAAAATCCTCAGTGATGCGGAAAGGTGAGAGGGGCTAAGATCGGGCCACAAGAGAGACAGACCTTCTGGTACTTGTGACTGTGACCAACAGTGAGACACAAGATCCACGAATAAAGCTTTTACGGCATGTCTGTCAATTTATCAGGATTCCCGTCTGCATCAGCAGCCTTGGAGACTTTGAGACCTCAGGTAGTGGTGGGGGCCTCAGTACCACCAGGCTCTGCACGCTCCCTTGCCCTGCTCACAGGCACAGCTGAAGAGGACCTTCACCATCCAGAACTATGCATCCTAAGATCCAGAACTATGTATCCTGAGATAGGCTCACTGTGATCGTATGGAACCCTTTTTGACCTTTCTTTTCCCTTTCATCTCTTCATGACAAACTACCTGGTGTTACCTGCTCCATAATTCAGGCATGTGGATGTGCTGTAGCACCACAAGAATGTAGGTGTGGTCCTTTCCAGAGGTCAACCTTTACGTGAGTTTGTGTAACCTGCATTTTCAAAAGTCTCTGACAAAAATTAGTTTGAGATCTCTGTGAACACAGAGTTACTAATTCTGGATTTACTAGGAATATGGGCTGTCAGACTTAAAGGCATCTAAAGTATCAATGTTCCTGATAGCCAAATGACAAGGAAGTTAAGAACCAACCTCATCAAACTTGGCATTTAATTTTATACCCCAAGCTTATCTTGGATAATTCAAAATTATACAGATGGGATTCCTACCCAAAGAAATGTGTTTCTGAGTCCTGAAAGAACGGCTGAAGAAAAGATTTGAGAAGGGTGTGATTCTACATATGTTGAACCAAATTTTTCCTGCAGCTATTAAATTTACAGCCAAGAGTTACTGAAAATATGGCAGTCAGTGGAAACATTTACAGTAAATTATCTGTATTTTGAATGAGGGACTTCTAGATACTTAATAGTAATTGCAAAAGTGTTATCTCTTGGTAAAATGCACATTAATCTTGCTCTTTCCCACTTTAAGAAGGATCATTCCCTGGTTATTATTCAACTCGGCGCTCCCGCAATTTTCAGCCCTATCTTCTCTTCTACCCTCAAGTCCTGCTGACACCAGCGGAGAGCTTGCTTGTCAGCTGGGTAATCTACCTGCTGGTTTTCTCGAGCATTAGGATGGTTCCCATAACCTGGGGCTGCTGCACGGTTTTGGAGCCTGCCACGTTACCAGGCTTTCACAGGGTCGAAGTAGTTGGAAGGGGACAAAGCATTCCAGAGCCTGACTCTCACCTTCTCCAGGGATAACCTGGCTTTCCCCCATGCTGACCAACCCTGAAAGGCGTCCCTGGTGCTCACAGCTGTCTCTGCAGGGTTCTCTCTAACCCTGGAAGCCTGTGGGTAGACGGAGCCCCAGCGGAGCTGGAGGCAGCTGGAGAAGAGCCCTCCTTCTCTTGACCATTAATTCATTTTCCTTGTCTGCTAAAAAGTGGGTGTTGCACATGCTGATATCCCTATATACTTACTAATTAGCGTCCCGTTCACCTTGAACTGCAGAGCTCGCAGCTGCCAGCTGCAGCTTGTGATATCTTGAGTGTGTGTTTGATGAACTCTGGAGACATTTTCATCTGTTAAATATAGAAAAACTGAACAGCTTCCCAGGACAGGCAGTGCAGCACGGAATCATATGCTTGTCAAAGCCATGTCTGCCCTCCTGACTTCAAACTAATAGAGCTGCAAAGTTAGTGAAACCGTGCAATACTGGCTGGCTCGGTCCCAGGCTAATTTCTCAGACAAATATCCATGTGACAGAAATTAACTGCTGCGTTGGGCATTAGCTACTACTTTCACTGGTTTGATGACCAAGAGTGTGCCATAAACACCGTGCCAAAAGTCTGCCAGTCCGACGTTGGCATAGCTAATGTCTTTGTTTCTGTATTTATGAAGCTTCTACTGGAAATACTTCAGATGCCAGCAGGTTTCTTCAGCGCTAAGAGGAGTGAAAGAACAAGCTCAATACTTCCAATGAAATTAAATGCAAGGGAACTACCACTGGTCATTTAGACCAGATGTTAGAAGATCAAGCTGAATATATGTTTTCTGGGTGTTTACTCAGTATTTAACCATTATGTGTTTATTAACATGCAATTACACAATTGCCACTGAGAAACTGGTAGAGCCATCCTTTACTCTGACTTTCTAGAAGAAAAGAAATTGGAAGCCATGAGCAGATTCTGTGCTAATGTACTACTGAAAACATTATGAGCTTAAACACATAGTTTGCAATTACAAATAGTGGTAAATGGTTAATATATTTAGTCAAAGCACTGCTTTGACTTCAGCCGCTTAAAAGAAAAAAAATATCTATTATTGGAAAGATTTGTATGAGGATAGTTAGATATCCTGATTGTTAACCTTAATGCATAACCATATTTACAAGGTAACAGGCAAAGGAACAACATTTTTGATATCCTACTTCTTCTCTATCCTCCTTTGTATCTAGCTGTTGTTTTGGCTTTTCTTTCAAGCTTCTAGCTTCACCGAACTAGGCCAGCCTCTCTCCAAAATAAGAGTGCTTTCCTCTTCCCCATGAAAAGGGATTGGGATTCTTTTGCATACCATACATTCAGAAATATTATTATATGCTAATTACCTCATGTTATGAACAGTCATTTCAGAGGCTTAAAAGTGTGTGGGGGAAGGTTTTCTACAAGAAAAGATTAACTGTTTAGTTTATATTAATATCTTAAAAAAAAAAAATAAAACCAGAGGTTATGACATGATGTGTAATTAACTAAATTAGAAGTCATGGCACAGGGTGGGGGAGATTATGTTTTCACAGTGATTATTATTCCCCATCCTGGAGTAGTTAGAGGGGGAAATTCCCACCAAAAGATTTTGCTAAATTATTAAAAGTAGAAAAGGTACAGAACCAGAGTAATATGGATTAATGGAGAAATTGGAATCAATATTTTATTGCAGTTGCTAATGAAATATTTACCAGATTAATTTTCTTACACACTATAGAGTAATTAAAGAGATACAACCCTTATATTAACACCTAAGTTAATATCCCACCTCTTATATTTGTGTTTGTATGAAAGTCAACTCAGTAAATTCACCTGTGATGAGAAGATTCTCATCTATGGCTTATGTTAGAGCCTTTGGTTTCCATGGTACCTTACTTCCACTTTTGGCTAATCTTAGAGAGCGTTCTGAGGGGATTGATCCAGTGTCCAATGAAATTAATACATAGCACAGGCACTGGAAAGTATGAAAATCAATGCAAAGACTTTCATTAACTTCACAGTGTTTTGGCCTGAACTCATCACTCTTTAATGACAACCACGAAGAGCTGCAAGTCAGTAACAGATCCTTAAATACAACGTTGACCACCTTAGCATGAAAAAGAAAAAAAAGGATGTTAGAAAATACCAGATTAGAAGCAATATGTTGAGAGATGCAAGTGAACTCCCAGGCCCAAGAGTTAGTGAGGTAGCACTCATCTGCACCGACAGTGACCAAGGAGGTGGAGGGGGAAGGTGAGAATATCTGATGCTATAGAAGGTGTCTTCTGTCCTGCTCCGTTAGTTTAAGATGCCAGAATGACACACGAACCTTTTTATCGCTCTGTGCTCGCACATGTATTTTGTGCAGGTCACATATTTTAAACAGTTAAAAAAATATTTTAGAGATATTAGCTAAACAAAAATAATTCAAGAGCATGTGTGTTCTTCTGCTTGTATAAATGGTTCCCGTGAGTGAAATAAAACTGGGCTCAGAGGGAGTAAAAATACCCACAACTAATCAACTGGAGACATCTCCAGACGTGATTTAGGATGTTTTCTTTCTATAGAAAAAACATCAAATACATGGAGTCAAACACCAGAGGATCTTCCAGAGTTCGAGGAACTGTTTTGTCACTAAGGTAAAACTACAAATTTCTCTTTTTTTCAAGGGCATAAAGTTTGAGTTCCCGCTTCTACAAGACCACTGTCTGTCAGCCTTCACAACTCCTTCGGGAATATGGCAAGATCCATGTAGGAGTGATTTGGCAGTAAGAGTGAAAACAGAAAACATTTCTTTAACAAGCTGGTTTCAAAACTCAACCTAAAAGGATCTAATGCATCAGTTGGAAACTGCAGCAGGGTGAATCAACTTCAGTGGGGAAAGCAGAAGTGAAACAGAAAAAAAAAAAAAAGGGCAGGAAAAGTGCAACTTTACCCATTATCACTGTCTCTGAGAGCTGTGCTTGTGACATGGAAGTTATTTACGGTGCTCACCTGCAGTCATTTGCATGCAGGCACATCAGTCATGGAAGTAGGGTCCAACCTGTGACTCTCGGAAGTCCGTGATCTTTATTGCTTATCCGTACTCCCACAGTGGTATCTCATGGATACAGGTCTGCACCATTCATGGCTGCCATTCCAACTCCTTTCTTTCCTTCCAGATTTCAGTCACACACACCTGAAACCCACTTTACACAGTACTGAGAACCATAAAAAATATAGAGTATTTATGCTAAAGTTCCTCTTTCAGAAAACAATACCACTAGAGGAAAACATCTCCTACACTACATCTCCAAACAGATGATTAGTATGTTCTTCTCAGAAGAATTTAAGAGCCCTTAGGTACAGGAAAATACCTACCTGTAAAGCTGATAATACACTCTAGCGCAGACAACACAATCTTCTTTTTTGACCTCATCAGAGAACACAGCTTCCCCTAGTATCAGAGTACCCAAGTACTTCTTCTCTTCTCCTTCCCTTTCCACCCCTGTTTCTCTCCCCCTATTGCCAACAAGAGCTTAAAAGCACATTTGGAAAGAGGACTCTCCATGCTGCCATTAAACATTTCAGTCGACACATTGTTCTTCTTCTGGCTTTCTGAACATGCAAGCTGCAAGGACGGTCTCTACATAATTTTGCAGTTTATTTTACTCAAGAAAGAAAACTCAAGAAAATTTTCTCATCATTCGCCTCATCTTATCTTGAGATCAATAAACTTAGCAGTGTTGTGTACCAAATGGACATAACAATACACTACATTTAGCCTCCATAATGTAAATATTACTTTTACCATAGATAAAAAATCTCTCTGCTCATAGACACACAACCCAGATGACATGTTTACTGAAAACATTTCTAAATCCCAAAGCCAGTCATTGTGAATGTAACTATGGCTCTTCTCTGATGTAAGTTATTCCCTGCAAAATGCCACAGGTAGAAGAGAAATTTGAGGAACATTAATCAAGAAGCAGGTAGAAATGAAAGTGAAGCAGACTTGATTTTCCTGCTCTTGACTGGAAAGACAAAAACATCTGCCACAGAAATATCTGGTGCAAAATGCGCTTCTCAGAAGTTATATTGCTGTAAAATCTTTACCAAACTAATGAAGCTAGGAGACACATCCACCACAGCACTAACATCCTTTGGCAGGAACTGCTCATAAATTAAACTGTAGGAGCAGATATTGTTATTTCAAGATGCCCAAACTCCCCTCCCAGGAGGCAACAATAACAGAAGAGATGCACACAGCTGTCCAGATGTGACCCCTCCTCAGAAAGGCACCTTCAGCATTGCCCAGCAATGGCCCTACTCCATACCCTCAGAACTAAAGGCAGGAGAAATTGCAGCCCCGGGTTTATTCAGGCCGCCAAGGCTTACTTGTAAAAGTCTGGGATCTTACAAAAACCACGACGAGGGGCCGTCTGGGTTATGAGATGCTGCACTCAACCTACCCCCAGCGGACAGGTAGACAGATGCAAGAATATTTGTGTGGGCAGGCTGGCCTGCCCGCGTCCCCTGCCCCCCAGCCCTGCCAGCCTGCCCCAGCCAAACCTCACTCACCTCCCAGCCACCTTCAAGCGAGAAGAATTCGCTGAATTCCTGCTATTTCCCCCATAAAACCCCGGGGCCACGCTTGCAAAACCAGCATCCGCAGAGAGAGCAGAATTAGGGGGTTTTGCACATCCTCAGGATCACCCGTGTAATAAGACGTCGGGTGGTAGCAGAAACCTGCTTTAAGGGTAGCACCCAGCCCGCTCGAAGCGCAGGACACGGGAGCTGGGGCTTTGCTAAGGAGCACCAAGCACCACCTGCGATAAAACCACACCTGGAAGCAACAAGGCATCAGCTCAGTTTTCGGGAGCTCTTTCGTTTTAAAGCCTTTTGCATAACACTGGTCTTCAATTTATATCTGCCGCCATTTTAAATGTAAAGGTCTATATTTTAGTTAGAAGAGTGAAAATGAAATTAAGACTTGATGACAAAGCTTTTGAAGTATGAGAACACGAGATGATTAAATCAAATCTTAAGTATGGGCTCAGGCCAGATGTTTGTTATTTTTTCGAAAAGCTGAAAGAAGAGAAGGCATTTATTTTCATTATTTCTACCACACATATATTTTTAATGCAAATAAAAAAGGAATAAATAAAGTTTCGCAATTATCACTAAACTGCATAAAAGCCATTAGTAGCTGCCTGTGTTCAG
This sequence comes from Aviceda cuculoides, assembly GCA_035590195.1. Taxonomy (NCBI): domain Eukaryota; kingdom Metazoa; phylum Chordata; class Aves; order Accipitriformes; family Accipitridae; genus Aviceda; species Aviceda cuculoides. The sequence goes on along the minus strand of JAVJGG010000094.1, from coordinate 30,210,601 downwards.
CTGTAGAGGAAAATGAAGAGACAGTTTTATGTATTAAGACATACTCTCTAAAGCTGTATTTTTCAATTTTCCTGTGGCTTCACTTCTTTTTCCACTAGGTGGCACTCTGGAAATATTTCTAAATTCTGGATTCCTTTGCATTGGCTTTTAAAAAGACAAAAAATTAGCGATTTCCCTCAAACCTTCTATTGTTTACAGCCTACTGAAAAAGGCAAGTGAATCACACAGAGCAGTACAGAAAATTAGCATTGTTAAATGTGTCACATATATCACTAATAAAGTTTCATTATTTATACTGTCAACTTGAAAAGCACTTATTTCCTAATCAATCAGCTCACAACTAAATAAACAGTCATATAGGCATACAACAGGAAAGCACAGTACTCTGAAGTCAGATCTTCCTAAGATTAAGGGTATGCTGGTTTTTTATCAGGAGGAAAGGAATAACAAAGGAGAATGCTCCCCAATTTACTCACTTTCACCCCACCTCCAGATACCTACTTTTATTGAAGAAAAAATACACGTGTGTATTTTAGGATAGATGTTCTCTTCTGCTTGTTGGTTTTTTTTAAATCAATAAATACTACACTTAACCCCGAAGGTGCTCCTGAAACACAAGTTAGGACAGTCACATCAAATTAATTTGCAAAAGCTGGAGATGCATTTGAAATTAACCCATCTCTATTTGGGGACCAAGGATGCAGACAAGAAAAAGAGATTTAAACAGTCACTTGAAGGGCTTTTTACCATCTAAATCCAGCTGCAGTCTCACAGACATCCCTTTTGATGTTCACTAAAGCTGGAGATGAATTCTAGTAAACAGATGTCCTTGTCAGGGAAAATAAACAAACAAAACCCCATCAAATTTGGTACTACCTTGTATTTGGAAGTGAACTGCAAACAGTTCTCCTTTGCTGGCTGGCTTGCTGCAGGAATGGGCTGATGTGGCACTGGATCCAGGAGTGGAGACGTACTGATAAATAAAGGAAAAACACATCTTCTTGGCTGTGAAAGACCTGGGCAACGGGGCATTTGGTATGTGCCAGAGGACCAGCTGCTGCTCCTTCTGCTCAGTCAAAACTCAACCTCTCCTGTGTGGCTTCGTTTGAAAGTTGTCTTGTAAGAGGTATGAAACAGGTCATGCCGAGAAGGAAAAGCGAAGTGCCACGGCCTCTCATCTTCCCGGCTTTCCCTCCTGACCCCGGAACGTTGTGCAGGTATTTCTTAAACATTCAGGTTATGTGTTTGCCTGTGGAAGAGGCCAACCACAGTCGCAGCTGCCAGCTGGGAACTGTTCTGTTCTTACTTCTTCCTACTCATTTGTGACAATTTTAGGGGACTATCGGGGAGTTTGTAAATCAAAGGCTTAGCACAGAAGTCTGTAAGTAGCAGCAGAGGTTGGCTGGACGACACGGGCAGCCTTGTGCTGACAAAAGGAAGGTGCCCTGCAGAAGCAGCCACAGTCTCTGTTACTGAGATTTGGGCATCCTCTTTGAACTTACTTTCTGACACACTGAGCCACAGAAACCCTCCCTGGAGGTGGAGGAAGCCTGGATCTCTGACCTGGCTTCCTACCTGCAAGGCAGGGCCAAAATTTCCCAGTCATGTGTTAAGTCAAACTTAGCTCAAAGTTCAAGTGTGGCTTGCAGACAGAAAGTGCAGGGTAAGCCCTGTTGATCCAAGTACGTTCAAAAGTGCACGAAAATACAGACCTCACAATCTCCTGCAGACCAGGAATTAAGGGAAATGAAACTTATGAGGCTTTATTCAGGAAAGGAGATGAGCTGGCTGGCTCACAGTCCTGGACAGCCATTGGCAACACGAGGGGTGACACCTATCACTCCACATTGCTGTGACAGAAAATCTTCACCTTCCTGTAGACAGTGTTAACTCCTCACACAACTGATAGTTTAGCTGGGATTTCTGTGTTCCTAACAGAAACACAGGACCCAACCGTAAGCATTTCGGTCCCTGGGGGGTTTTTCGTTACCCGTGTTGCTGACTATTAACCAACACGTTGTTGGAATTCATTACTTCAGCTGCTCAGGACAAGGCAAGGTGGGAGAGATCGCTGGTGAAGAGCTCTTCCCTGCCTCCACATGTTCCTGGTGGTGAACTTCTGGGGTCTACAGGCAAAGACCAGCTTTTCCTCCTTCAGAAAGCCTCTGCAGCTCGCACTGAGCCTGCATCAGAGCATAACCTTAGTTGTGAGCCACTGAGATGATGGGCAAGTGACTCTCATCACAGGCTCCGCGCTTGGCCACGCGCAAACACAGTCCCCAACGCCCTCATTATCAGAGGCAGATTTCATCAAGCAAGAAGCAGCTTTGGTCACTTGAGCCAGAGAAAGGCAGAGGATTTGTCTGTTTGTCTTTACAGCAGTATGGCTAAATCAATAACCTGTGGAATGAGAGATTTAGGGTGGATGAAAGGTGCATTATCTTATATACGTGTATTGGAAAGTGCTGGCAACACACTGCAGTTTTGAACAAATAAATGAATTTACTAGGTGGAAGAGAGAGACTGCTGATAAAACAGAAAAAAATACTATACTCAGGAGGTGATTTTAGTCCGAGTGCTAATATTTTATACAAGGGAATATTGAATTTAGGGAGAGACTTATACATTCATTTGGCTTTTTAAATTTCCAAAGTGCTTTTATTGACTGATTTTGTTTGTGGCAGCTAATATTACTGTCACTGTAACAATATTTTTTCCTTATTTAGTTCTCCTGATGCAGTTTGCCATCTGAAGTCATTTACCTTTCATTTCTTTTAAATAAAGCTGCTTTTTAAAAACTCAGAGATGATTCACATGGTTTGAGCCTGCATTTGCTCAGATAAAACTGAACTGCTAAAACTTCAAGAACTGTTGCATTAGCTGAGACCCAAGGTCCATTTGCTGTGAATTTAACTGCAGCAACAGTAATTGACAAGACATCTGCAGAATGCAAATAGGAGCTGTACCTTCTTCCTTACAAGTCAACCTTCCCTCCAGATTTTATAGCATTTTTTTTTGTCTGTGACAACATTCATCTGCTAGGAGAAAACATACATGTGAACAGAATTTCTTCAGTTTGAGATCTGGTTTGACAGAACTTCAGTGTAGCATCTCCAGGCACCCTTAATCACCTGGTCACGGAGATGCCAACCCCACAGTGGATGTACAATAGGAGATATTCCAGCAACACCACCTTTCTCCCATTTAAAACCCATTTCATTCAGCATTAAACTTCCTCTAAAGCTGCAGACAGCTTTCTGAGTCGGAGTCCTGCCATTCCAGCAGACTACAGAGGAGCAAATGCATTTTGAACTTGAACTATATTTGCTGAGGGCATGGCTGCAAGCCTCAGCCAAATCAGCCATCGGCTCTGAGCTCCTGCCTTTGGGTGAGAGGCAAGGAGGAATTGCTTCTGCAGAACCCTGCTGAATTCAGTGTCAAAATAAAAGAAAAATTGCTCCCAGATCCATGAAAAAAAAAAACCAAAACAACAAAACACCAGTTTTTCTGTCTCTGAAGGAGCAGAGTTCATGCTTTTCATCCTTCCTTGCAAAAGCCAAGCAGACCACCGCCAGACCTGGGGAACTCCAGACTAGATTCAGCTCATGGGCACAAATGTTCACTCCACTGAATCTGCAGTGACTTGCCACCTTCCAGCGGGGCGAAGCGTTGTAGTTTGACTTTCAGTGAGAACAGAGAAGCAATCCATTTGATAGCCTCCTTCGCCAACTTGATCACAAGGCCTCAAGCAGGCTGCAGAGGTCCTTGGGGCTGCAAAAGTGGCAGCTACACCCCAGTTATTCAGTGGGACTCAGTTCTTGGAAAGAGACCGCATCCCAGATGGCTAAACAGGAGATGAAGGGGGGCGAAAATCAACAAGGGAGAAGGACAACTGCAATATTTTGCCACCTTAACAGTGCATCGGTTTGATGGTGCAGACAGTGTTTGCATCTGAAAATAGAGAGTCCTAAGCCACCATGTCTGTGGCATTAAGCTTTCCGAGCACTGGAGTGACACTCTCCACTCTCTGCTGACACATACTGAGTCCAAGCCCCAGCTGATATAAATGTACCTTTATACCACATAAACAAGCATTGATACCTTGAATGCTGCACAGGGTAATTGCTTTTAATTATTCACTTGCCTCAGCATCAGCCCATACAGTCTTAGGACCCACAACTTCGGAGAACCTCTCTTCTTGCTGATCAAGAAAATTGATATGCCACCCATTAACTCCTCCCTTCTGTGTCTGTTATTCTCGATGGCAGCCCAAGGATATCTGAGCATTTTCTACTGTCCTTAAATTCTTTCAAGAGACTGTTCAACTCTCCCTATTTGAAATTTATTAAATTCTTTTTTTGTTTAAGGTGAAAATATCTTGCTCCCTCCACATTGCTTCCCTAATGCTTTCAGAAACAGCCTTCCCTCTGCTTCAAGCTACACCAGCTTTACCTCTAGCATCAATAAGATGTAAGGACATCCGTGGAGAGCTCTTTGTGATATTCATCAGTCCCTCTCCCCCAGTCCCATCTGTCACCTGCAAGGGAAATGGTTTAGCTTATTGCATATTCCCTAAGTGGCCAGATGTGAGATGGCCACAATCTCATAGAAATGTTTTGAGAATGGGAATGGACAGGAGAGTCTGAGATTCACCACCAAGCAGCCCATGATGGCTTTAGCAGTGCTGGTTGCCCGGGAGCAAGGATTGTCTCCCTTTTTCCAAGCCAATTCACACGCGTTGAAACAAGCCAGTGCTGATTGTCCGGATAATTGCAAAGCAGCCCTGACGCTGGTGGTGTCCCTCTTCGTTCTGGGCAGGTCGTTCCAGAGATTTTGGTGTGCTAAACGTTTGGGGATCAGTGTGAAGATAAGGGAAGAGCTGGTGGTATTTTGTGCAGGGTATAACAGATAGAGACTGGTTGCTGTGGGATGGTATAATGGGAACCCGCTAACAGTATGATTAATCTGCCTAAGGGAGCTGGGATTGGCTGCTAATTCAGTGATGTAGCAGAACTAATGACAGATGCTGATGCAGTCTGATTTTGTAAAGTATTGTTTTTCCTGGTGATTTATGGTTGCATCTACTAGTTAAAATTAACAGCCACCTCAGCTGGAAGTTCTAGCCAAATTGGCGGTTCTGCACAGAGTTTCTCAACCCTGAGCACCGAAAGGATCAAAAGAAGAGACAGAATTCCGAGTGAAGCTGACATCAAAGAAGAACTAGGGATGAGCTTTCACTGAAATCACAATATTTCCAACATTCTGGGTGTTTAGTCCCAGCTCTTTTGTTTCTAAGCACTGCAAACCCAGCTGCAAAGTTTGAGCCTTGGATTTGGGCTGCCCCACATCTCCTGCGTGTACATCTCTATAATTTTGGTTTGGACCAGTCTAAAACAGAAGGGGAAAATATTAGAAAAGCTTCTGCCAGGCAGATAAATGCCTTAGCAGGTGCTGGAGGAAAGAAAAAGCTTTCTGATTATAGTGGTTATGGACTAAAACTCACAATATCTTAACACAGTTTTGACATTACCCGAAAGGTTCTGGTGTTACCTTGGACGTATTATTCACTCTGTTTAGATAAGTTGCTACAAGTTAGAGTATAAGACAGAAACTTCCATTACTGCTTATATAACAAACACCATTCAGCTTTCCTCCTGACAAAATGTTGTAGAAGCAATTCTGATTATTTTTAAAACAGCATTTTAAAAAATGTAACACCACCTTATCTTTACAAATTCAAAAATGTTTTTTCATTTATATAAAACAACCTCTCTGCATAAAATGCTTAGATGATTATACACATTTATATTTTTGTGCACGTGCCCATAAAGTGGACACAAAAAACCAATATCCCCATTTTATCAAAATAAAACCTTTTCAGGTTTTCATGTGTGAAAGTTTGATTTCACAGGACACATTCTCCTAAAATCGCTGTTCGCTCTAGATCGAAATAATATTTTAAAAGCACAAGTCTTGCCTTGTGTTAGGAAATCCATTCCTCACTCCACTAGCAACAGCTGTATTTGCTAGGGAAACCCAATAACCTGGAAACAAGACCTTCTCTTTCCTCATTGAGGCACTCATTGCTAACAAGAGTAAAAGAGTTGGAGCCTCTGCACTTTCCTTCCTTGTAAATAATACAAGTAGCCCAATTCACTTCTTAAGAATCCAATATTTCTGGAGAGGTGGCAGCAATTTACTTACCTAACCTGACAACTGACATCACCACCATCCCTGAAAAACAGCAACAACAAACATTCGAATGAATTATTTCACAACACAAGGATTGTCAGCACAGCTTCGGGGCCTTCAATGCAACACCTACATTTAAATTAATACAAGAGGGGAAGCAATGCCTGAGCTAATAATCCCAGACAGCTTTTCTCTGCTAGCGCATCGGCAACAGGTAATTGCAGGTGCATTGGCAGCAGCCAGCCACGCACGAGGCTCTGCGAGGCAGGGAGAGTCCTCTTGGATTCCCAACCTCTTATTAGGCACGGAGGAGAGCCGCAAGGAGGTCCAGAGAAAACACAGGCAAACAGAATGATAATAAAGAGGGGCAGCAAGCTACAGCAGCACCTAAAAGGCAGCTGTGGAAGTCAGACAAGGCAGGCACCTCATGTTTTAGCATTTCAATGAGAAGAAGAAATAATGAGGAACATGTATTTCCACAATGAATTTACATTCACGTGATAAAGGCAGTTCATAGATTAACAAAAATCTGAGGGGACGGATGATTGTCATTTGCTTTGAGGTTAGCACTACCCAGCAAATTTGAAGATCCAGAGATAACTATGTGCCCCGCTCCTGCCGATATCAGCGGGCTTATCTCTTTAAACAAGAAAGTTAGATATTGAATTCTCTCTGTAGATCTGAGCCTTGTGCTCGCCCACAGTAGGTGCTATGTAAAAAGAAGACTGAATCCATCTGACTTTAGGAACTTAACTGAGCAGGTTAATCAAAGCTGACTTCAGTCCCTGGGGACAGAGGCACCTCCAGCAGCCCGGGAGCTCAGCAAAAACTCGGGCTCGTACTCTGAATATGTTTCTGGAGGTACCTCTCAATCTCTGGAGGAAAAATGCATTTTCACCACATGACCAAAGCTGGGGTGTCTGGATTCCTCCACCTTCAAAGACATTTTGTTGTTGTTGTTGTCTTTCATACAAAGACATAGAAGGCATGTCCAGTCACTGTCATAAGGTTGCAGGAATCCTGCAGGTTTGTTCTCTCCTCCATTGAATATGGATTTATTCAGAGAGTGAGAACATTTGTAGTAGAATTTGTCTGGAACAACCAAAAGTGTAAGATATGTGGCACAGTGGGAAGTAAAACCTGATGCTGCTACAAAGCTGGTGAGAAAAATCACTGGTCTGTTTCTACTGAGCTGTATTCCTTTTCAAAATACTCTTCCCAAACTGGAGCTGAGAGAAACCTTTCCAGACAAAGTTCTCAAAACACATCCAGATTCATTAATAGTTCTAATCAATCAACATTTTCTTACTGTCTTTTCTTCTGAAAAACTCCCTGCCCAGCTACAGGAGCTTTAAGCCCCACTAACGTAGTATACGGCACTGCACTTACTGGGGATCAGTTACCCATTTATAGTCCGTTTAACTGCAAAATCAGTCCTTAGACTTTGCATTTGCATTCAGTAAAGGTTTTTGTTTACTATCTGTCAACACACAAGGGACAACAGTAACATTTACAAACTGGTAACCATTAATCTGTTAGGGAAATATGACAATTGATATTTTTATTCCAGTAATTCATGAGCTGTATTATGTATATCCCTAAGCAGAGAAGGAGAAATTTGATTTGAATGGAATCCCAGAGAAAAACAGATACATATGGAAAATAGGTTTGTCCCCATATCAAGAACCTGTTCTTTGGAGACTGTCTAGAGGAAAACAGACAGTGATATAAATATCCTGTTAACTTTTAAAATGGATGAACCGGACAGTGAACCTCTTGGAGCTAAGCTACTGTTTAGTTATTTATAAAACATTTGCCTCTTATTTTGTACTACTAAATATAGTAACTGCTTAAATAGTCATTGCATTAAGATGAAATGAATGCCATCTTTATTTTTACCTTAAATTGCCTGGTACTAAAAATAATTTGGAGATGGCACATTGCATGCACCTTACTCCTATCAAAGGAGGAATTGCTGAACATGAAATTCCCTAAACCAGGATCAAATACACCCAACAGTAGACAGTCACACTTTCAGGACACTCACTGGCCTGGCTGGGGACAGACACCTTGTTTGCCCAGCTGAGAGGAGGGGCATCTCCCAGAAGAAAAAATTAAGCAGATTACCTTGGCACAGGGTGGGCTAAGATGAGAGCGCCTAAAACACAGGCTTAACTTCATAGTTGGAACAGTTTAAAAACAAGGTAGTTTTAAATGTTAGGAACAATCTTGAAGGGCTGAGACTATGGGCACCTCAGTGCATCACACGGACTCTCAGAAATACAGAATCCTCTGTAAACGTTTCCTCTGTTCTGGCTGTAAAACCACCCTGTCAGGTAAACGTCCACTTAGTGTCATTTAACTGTCACTGAAAACTGGGAATCTCCATTTCCATTCCCACTTAGCCACTGACTCAGCTAGAAGCAATCAAGTAGCCTCAGCTTTCCAATGGTCCGTATTGATTTTTAAGGACCTTCCTTTTGGGGCCGTCCGCCTTCAGTTTTCTGAATGTGTGCTTTCATATGCCGAGATGTTTTAAGGTGTATGTAAAAAAAAAAAAATCTACAAATGGAGGTACTTGGGCATTTGAACAAAGTCACTGTGGAAGAATTCCCTCCATTCCCCACTCCCCCTAATTTTTGCTTTTGCCAAGAATGGTAGGAGTACAGAATTGTATTTCTACCTCAGAAGAATGGTGTGAGTTCATCACATCCCCAGGGAAAGTCTCCAGAGAAGATGCCCTGGCACACTCTACCTGTTGATGGCCATTTGTCCCAGCTGGATCGTACTCATAAATTCATCTCCTTGCACAATTTATTGTGCAGTAACCTATACCTGGAGACAGCCCATTTTTATAGCACGCGCAACGCACACTGCATATCCCCAAATTACTAAACTAATACAGACTCTGATATAATTACTCATCTCTTCAGGGCCAACTCCGTGACTTGGATAGAGGTGAGAAAAATTTAAATTTAGTTTAAAAAAAATCACCAAATGTAGTAGACCTCCTGCATCGCTTGGGATCCAGGTGAGGACTAAAAAAAAAAAAAAAAGAATGGTTAATAGCTCAAAACAGAACATTTCTTTCACTGGTGCCACTAGGTGTAACAACAACAACAACAACAACAAAGTAAATTTGTCATTAAAAACATTCGTTAAGGCTTAATGCAGCAATTATTCCTCTGAATAAGCTTTGATTGCAGGGTGCATGTTCATTTAACACTGCATCAGCCTTTCATCTGTTAAAGGTCACTGACTCCCCATAATGACCAGGGTGGGGAAATGAGTTAGTCTGTTGGAAAACGCTACTAATAGCATAGTGCTTGGAAAAAACGATCATGGCAGGACATAGTTATTACACTAGAGACAATGGGAAGAGTAGATGCAAAAGCTGAAGTATACCTGCTTGCTTATTCTCAAATTTGGCCTTTACACAGAGCCCAGAAGCTCTCAGCCTGCATTTCCTAGGAAAAGTGGACTCGAGATCACACTGAGAGAAATTTGTATGCCAAATGATTTTAAGAAGGATCCAGGAACAGGAAAAGGCTTACATTGGAAACAGCCAAACCTTGAACTTTTATCTACAAGAAAATCTGTTACTGGTTTTATGGCTCAAGTGTCCAGATTAGACGAGCCCCTGCAGTGTGGGATGGGGGGCAAATGGAGACAAGACCAGGCTCCCTTCTCGGAATAGCACCAGGGCGTTCAGGTGGGTGCCACTGTCTTGCAAAAGGATCCAAAAATTGTTTACTGAGTGCAGAGTGTGTGTCTATTACAAATGTTTTTGTGATGGCCATTTCCTTTTGCCTTTTGGATATTTTACTTTACTTATGCACTGAGAGAATTAATTTTACACAAGATAATTATAAATTGATACAAATTACTCCTCATAAATATGAATTATGTTCTGTTTTGTGAACTGAAGACACTGAGACATACAAATGCATTCAGAAGACATGATTTTTTTCTTTCTTTTTTTTTTAATTCAGAAGTCTTGCATTTTGTGCCTATTGCTTGTTCTTGGTGAAATCTATATGGCATGTGAAATTATTGGTCACAGCTTTGGTCCTGAGAGTGGCTTTCCCAGTGGAAGAGCCTTGGGGTGTGTTTATATTCCTAAGTCTTGCTTCAGCTGAGTGACAAGGAGGACTCTTCCCCAGATGGCGAATTTGCCTAACCATAGCTATGCAGCCTCTGAAAGGAATCATATACCATAATATAGGCAAACTTTAAATTCCCTTCCAGGTAAATCATCCATGAACAAGGGAGTACTGTGTCTCATCATCTTCTACGGAGCAGATGGGCCTCTGGTCCTACCCACCATAGAAAAGTAGAAATTGTCTGATCTGGGAACTTGGCAGTGATCTGATGTAGTCCTCAAGAATTGATTCACATAATTTCTGGTGTTTTTTTCTTCCCCCATTTTTTCCAAAATGGGACAAAAATCATCTCCAGGCTAAACGTCCTGAAATAATTGTCTTCTGTACTTTGCAGAAATGGCCTTCAAAGACCTTCAGCTCCACTGAAGCATCATGGGAATTGCAAAGGACCAAAAGTATAAAATTGATAAAGCTGGCAAATCTGACTTGGAAATCAACTGGAAGATTTGCTGAGAGCAAGAAAACAGCACAGAAAAGCAAAGAGAGAAAAACAGGACGATTTTTCTTTAGCTAGGAAAACTCAGATCCATTTCAAACACACCTTAAACTTTAAGGGATCTGTTCACAGGGTTTTGTACCATTGCAATTTTTCCACTTTCTATGTCATATGAAAAGTCTACCTTTGATACTAAATGATGGTTTTATTTTCACTGGCACACTTTCGAAGCAGATGGTTGCCCCAACATTTTATTCCCAAGCACCAGCTTGAAGATTTGAAATAACCAGTGGTAGAACTGAACTGAATAATTGAACGTAACCTGGTTCTGCCAGTCCCTGCTCTCCGCTATTAAAGCTGACTTCTAACAAGGGTCCAAAAGCTCATGTCCGCTCCGGCCTTCAGTCCACAAATTCCTTCTAGAGAATTATTTCACATCTCTCTGTCTCTCTCTCCAGAATTTGAGCAGGTGATATTTTTCAGTCCTAGCTGTGTACTGATAGAAAATAGGATTTTGGGGGGAAAGACTATTTCAGCAGGAGTGCCCGGTTTTTATGGAGAATTTCACTATGTAAAAAGAAAGCACACACAATCACCTCCATATACTTGAAAAATGAGGTTTCTCCACTTTTCCCTGAAAATGAGCGACATACTTCCCCTTGGGTAGTGCTGTGATGAATCATGGGAATTATAGTTCAATTCTATGGATCTCTGTCCTGCTTTATAGGCGAGCTTCTAAAGCCAGACCACCTTCTAGAAATCCTTTTTACCTAAACAGAGACAAAGACATAAAAAAACCCAGAAATCTGTGAAGAAAAATAAGAAAATTAAAGCTTTTAAGGGGGTTAATATATTAAAAAAAAAAAAAGAAGAAGAAGCAGCCCTCTAGCATGAGACTTTATCTTAAATAAACAGAAACATAAATGTATGGATCAGTAGCTAATCCTTCTCAACAGCTTCTATTCAACGTCTTAATTATGGCATAAGGTTGCATTATACACGGGCATACCAAATGACCCCAATTCTCCTCCATGCAGAACCTGCCACATTTCATTATCTCGCTCCCTGTCATATCGCCTGCAAAAGGCCTTGGCCTCCATTTGTGAAATCGCCCCGGAGTCGAACATTAGCCGATCGAGCATCCGAGAGGGTTTCTTATTTCTCACTGCAAGAGGGCAGCTCACCAAGCCACGCTACCCACCGCTGTCCGGAGCAGACCCCAGCGGCAAACAAAGCTGCTCTTGTCATTTATTTATCGTGGGAATAGCTAATCGTATCGATCTAAATATTCCTAGGTCTGTTACTTCAGTTATCAGATTAAAGCTCCTCTGATTATACGTGTGTGTTTTCAGAGAGGTTGCAAGATTCACCTTGAAACAGGAGAATGATAAAGGCGGAATTCTGGAATGGCTGTGTCGCTGCCATAGCATGACACAAGAATCCTAGAAATGGTAAAATAATAATGCTACTGAAACAGATAGTTCACTAAGCTACAAACAGTGTTTCATATATCTGTTGGGGTTTTAATTATTATTATTATTAAATTGCTCCAAATAAACTTGGGAATTGTATCTATGTAACAGATTTGCCTGATTCCAAGCACACAGATAATGTAGGCATACCTCTGAAAATGCTCTAAAAACCTCAAAGAAGATTTGTGGACCATACAAAAAGACCAAGAAAAAAGTCCAAAATTAAACACTGGCAACGAAAAATTATAAACTTGTTAGAATGAACATGTTTGTATAATGATCAGGAGTTCCAAGGCACAAAAGACTTTAAAAAGTTTCACATAAAATCATATTTTCCTTTTAAATTGTTTGATGTTACATACACAAACACACACACATTTGGGTTATGCGTACACAGATCCTTTGACTTCAACAGCTAGATTTCAGCTATTGACACTACGGGATTTCCAGCTCAGAATTCTAATTTACAGATGTGAGAACTTTGGTTAAGTAAAATATTTCAGGACTTCACCAGTATTTGGGAAAAAAGAAAAAAAAAAAATCCATCAAAAGTCTACATACCTGTGAATTTTGAGGACTGCTGAAGTTGCTAGAAAAACCAAGGTATAAAGGTGTTCCTGTGCCCTGTATGGAAACAGAGGCAGTTATTTGATAATCCGTAAACCTGGTCTAAATGCACTTAGCCCCCAAATGTATAAGTCCCCTTTTTCCAAATCGGTCTGCAACATTCTTGTCACCACTGTTAATCAGCTTAACACTCATATTCCCCCAGTAATTATTTATTTGCTTTTACAATTCACATGTTCCCTTCCTACACAATCAAAATCTCTTTAGAGCTGATCCCACTTGCAGTGCTGCAGCAACAAGGGCTTTGGAGAAGCAAAGAATCACAGAGTAAAGTTGGGAACTGCCATGATTCTGCCAGTCCTTGGCATTCAAACTTCATCACATCTCCAAAAGCTCATTATAAAAGAAATTGGACTTGATTGGTCGAGTGGGCAGTCAGACAGAGTCAACATGCATGAGGGAAAGTGAAGAATTTTTAAAACTGATCAACGAGCAGCCCCAGAAATCAGATTTATAAACCAGGGACTTACTGCATAAGACACAGAAGAGATTGATGCTGTTGAAGAAGAGCTGCAATTATCTAAATTAATGAAATCAGGAAGCCACACCTGCTCCACATGACTGACTCGCTCCACTGGCTCCAGCCCCAGCTTGAAAAGGTGGATTTAGCAATTGATGGGTTTAAGATGGGATGAGCACGGTAAGTTATGTGCATCTAACAAGCTCCTTCGAAGTGTTGCGAGAAACACAGCATGGGTGAGAGATCGTGGCAGTTAATTACTTCCCTGCCTCCAAAAGAGAGAGCCACGCATCCCTGGAGGGAGTCCTTGCTTTTCAACAAAAGCCTTTTCTACAGGGAGGGAAGTTTTACAAGCATAAGTTGGTGAACGTACCAGGATGATCAGAGCCACTTCTACCTTTGAAGGCACAGTCAGTCCTTGCGATAGTACAAATCCTCATTCTACCACCTGGTAAATGTTTTTTTTTTTTTTAGAAATATCCAACCCCAAAGCTATAATGGCTGTAACACGCACACTTCGACAGAGGATGGGTCATAGGCAGGGCCATCTCTAGCCGTAGGAAGACACCAAGGCTGACAGAAACAGCCTTCCTTTGCTGCCTCCTGCTCACCTCTGGAAAGGTAGAGAGTCTGTCCCTCTAAAAGGAAAATTTAGGCAATATAGGAGACTAGAGTAGCACACATGGGTCTTTTAGGGTGTTTGCTGTCACTGTCTCAGGTCCGCGCATCTCCCCTCTCTTTTCTGGGTATCACCTCACCTCAGGAGCCAGCAAGAGTTTTGGTGGCAAGACATACAAATATGTAAGACTGGGGGCAGGGAGACAGCTTCTCCAGTGAAGTTATGCAGTTCCAACCACATGGAGATACTGCCCAGTGCCACAGATGGCAAATGAGAATTGTATTCTCACCGTTTCTTAGAATAATGCAGCTAACGCTCAAACTTGAAGCTGAGTAGTGGTAGGAAGGCTAAAACACAAAGTAAAAGACATTGAGACCAGAATATCCATCTTGACATAGCGGGTTGACTTCAGGAACAGATTTTAGTTTTTTCTGAGATATACAGCAAGTTTACAAGCTTCATGAGTCTGACTGCAATTCATTTGCAAGAACCTCAAAACCGCTAAAGCTCATGGAGTGATGTAATTCCATGTAAGCTGGACATAATTTTCTTTTTTAGCCCCTGATGTCTTATTTGGCAGGGCCAAAGAGGATGATTCTATTTCTAACATAGGCCACAGCAGAATTACACTAAGAAAAGAAATATTGTTCTTTTAAAGTCAGTATTTCTTCTACCCTCAGTGCTTCAGAAAGTTACCAATCTTCTGAAAATCAACTTGACTTGCGAATAAGAGTCATTTAACAAAGATGGAGACAAATACAAGTACATAGAAACATATTGACAGCAAAGAAGGATGCTTATGAACATTATAGTAGCCCCCAACCAAGCCTGGGCCCTGCATCAACATATAAAAAAAAGATTGTTTCTGCCTGTAAAAGCCTAGAAATAACTGGGCAGAAAGGGAAAGGGGAAAAAAAAAAAAAGGGCACAAAATCAATGTGAGATCCTAAAAAAAGAAAATCAACTGAGACTGGATTTCCAGAGTGAAGTCTCTAACTTTCTTTCCTCAGTTGGCTTGAGGTGATGCAGATGAGTGAAATAGGCCCTAAGTAGTCCAGAGTTTCTGGGTGAACTGGAATTCCCTTTGCAAGAGAAGGAGCAAAGTAATCTGTGCTTGGACTATACAGCAAAGGGCTGTTTCAGATTCCCTGTTATTTTAGGTTTTGATCATTACTGTGCCACCTGTGTTTTATCACGTTAGTGCATACTCTGAATTTACCATCTCATTCACATAATCAGCACTCTGGGGGGTGGGGGGGCAGGTGGAAATTATTCCTCTAATGATTAGTAATCATTCAATTGCCAGACTAAGTTTGCTAATTTACAGTGCCTAATCTTTTTTTTTTTTCCTACCATCATTGTCCTTCAGTTTATATAGTTCTTCTTCCTCCCTCATGCTTAATCCTCTCTGATGCATTTATTTAGAATAATCCTATCTCCTCTCAGCCTTCAATTTGCAGGCTAAGCCAGCTAAGCTCTTTTCATCTTCTCCTGAAAACACGCACTCAAATCTTTGGTAGGCTCTCTTTGCCCTTCTCCCCATTTCAGCTTCTTGAACTTAAGTGACAGAATTATACGGTGCATTCATGTAGCCTTGGACAACAGCTAATTACCTTCTAGACGCTGGTGACCTCTCCCTAGTACACCACTGGAGCTGTACTTGGCTTGTTTCTCGGCAGCTGTACAGCAGTGGGTTCAGGTCCATCCAGAGACTTCCCCCCTTCGAAACCAAGATCCTTCTCCTCTGCTTCCAGAGGATGTGTTCTCCAAGTGCGGGAACAACTCCGGCGTTAGCCTGTAACAAATGGCTTCGCATTATTGAGATTAAACTGCTGGTGTGCCGTGTTCTCATCTGAAATGCAGAGCGAATCTTGACTCATTTCATTAGCTAAAACGAAGTGACCTCGAATTTCCAGCCATGTAACAGATTCATCTTTAAACAGCCTCCTGGATGAGCTATCTACAGCTACTCTGGAGGCCATTAAAAAGTAGTGTTTATAACATACTGTGTTGTGCATAATGTTCTACAAAGAGAGGGTGCTTTTGCCATGACATATGGTGTACAATGTAAATGAACTCTGGTGTAACAAATTAAAAAGCTTTTACAGCAACCTCTAAATACTATTTATGGCTCCCAAGTGCTACCTAGGCTGGCCACAAGTCAAATAATTACAGTCTCTACACCAAGTGCCAGAGTGCATTTTGTTGACTAACTGCTGCTACAGCGAGCTGTGCAATCTATTTCCATGAGATATACTATCCATAAACCATCACCCATTCCGACAGCAAAATTGCAAAAGCACAATGTGTTACCAGGTGTCATTCAAAGAATGGAGGCTGTAATGAAGTGGCCATTTAAAAAAAAAATCTCTCTGATGATCTTTCCTTAACGCTTGCAGCTTTTGTTACAGCAAAAGAAACTGGTCGTGACGCAAGGGCTCTCTAAAGCTTGAAGTCTCTTACTGGCACAGGAGCACGCTCCTGCCTATGCGTGATGGAAAAGCTGGTGAGGAGGGCTGGCTGAAACACAGCAACTGAAAACGTTCCCAGTGAATGAAGGGGTCCAGTTCTGGGGGGAGGGAGAAACCTGCCAGAAAACGTCCAATTTTCTGAAACCTGGTTTTGTGTTTAAGAGAAAATTCTATTTGTTTGCATTTAAAAAAAAAAAAAGCACACAACCAAACTTCCAGAAACAAACCCAACACAAATCATCAGCAGCTTTCACTTCTCTTGGGAGCTTAGCAAAAAAAACCCCCAAACTTAAGATTACCTTTTTTCATCATTTAAAAGGATTTATCTATTAAATCATCTAAGGGTTGGGGTTTTTCTGTGTTGTTGTGCTATGACATTATGACTTCACTTTAATAGGCACTGGCAATACGTTCATCAATCATGGATACTATATTTAAGCTGGAAAGCACTTGTCCTACTGTCTGCCCTAGAACAATAGCATTAAATATCTACATAGCAAGTGAGAGTATATGTTTGTAGTCTTCTGGTGTACAGAAGTTTTGAAAGCAGTCATTTTCTGGTAAAGACTAGCAAGAGGATGCATGCAGAATTTAAAGCAAGAAAGAAGATGAATGGCAAAGAACAAGGGGTTCTGGACTTTTTCTGCATTCTGTATTTATTATACCCTTTTATGACCTTCTGAAAAAGATAGGTTTAGAAACATCTGTGCCCAGGACACAAAGTGTTCTACAATAATTTAGGAAATGCTCTTCCCTCAGCTATACACATCCCTTTCTTCCACTTATTGCAATCCCAAACGCCCTTTAAAAAAAAAATAATTAAAAAATTCTGAAATGATACTATCAGAAAAACGATGTTCTATAAGGAATAAAGGAGGCAGCAGATTTCTGAAACACCATTCTAGAACCCTAACCCAAAGGGAATTTAAAAAAGGCAATAGTTTTACCTTGTTATTTGTGACTAGCAGGTTTCAGTCAAAGCCAGTTGATGCTCCAGGCCAATATTGCAGTGTGCTTGGAGCTGTGTCTATCACTTTGAACAAAATCCTGTTTACAAAGGGGAAAGGTTCCCACAAATCCCAGTCCAGACACACCAGATTTGGTAAGTGTCTAGACAAACAGGACCATCCCCATGCCAACGTTAATAAGCCTTCACACATTCCAGTAAACACTCGATAGCTCCATCCCTCAGTCAATCATTTTTAGGTCCTAACGAGAATGCTTTTAACTGTTGGGATTTGACTGTTAACACCAATTACGTTAACTCGACGTCCCTTTGCCAAGCAAACAGCTTCAGTCTGGCTCTTACGCGTGGTGGAAATCTACATTTTCCATTATCAGTGACTGCATATATATTTGAAGTATAAAGGATTTAAAAAGCTTATGGAGAAAATATTCTTAGTAGCCGGCTTGAACAGACAAAGAAAAGTGTTAATCCTAGCAAGCAGAGATTGAGTTGAAAATAAGGTAATTGGAGAGAAACTAAAATTTTTTCCAACACGAGTGTAACAGAATTAAGTCTACGCCAGTTCAGACATTAACAACATGCTTGCATTTGCAAAGCAACAATAAAAGAGAGCAAACTTTAACATCAGGCTTTAATTCTTCTAATATGTTCTAATGACAGTGAATGTGTCTCTAAATATCAGTGGTCTTGTACCTGAGAAGTTACAATTTTGCATTCAGATAATTTCATAAAGTAATATTTGTACCACTAATCTATTATATACTTCTCTCTAAAAATGAGGAGGTTATGCTTTTAGATATAATTAGATAATAATATAATATTTAAATAACTTCCCAATTGCTTATTTGGGTTTAAATATGCTGATTTTTAATCCAATTAAGCAACTATGAACAATTTTCTATTATTTTGACCAGTCTGTTAGCCATCTAGTTTGGATCCTGAGGGTAGTGGATAAAAAAATACCAACTAAAGCTATTTCAACTCCATAGCTGGGATACAGCAGCAGATTACCAATTACACTCAGAAAATGAATTACCAGTAGATTTCATCCTCCTTAAATAAATACCAATTTAAGTCAAATAGGTCTGAAAATCACTGCATGCTGAGAAGTAGTTGTATTGCTACCTTTAATGGAAAATTAGTAGTGGGCTAAAAGATCTGCGAAGCAGCTGAGGACATTCTCTGTTTTCACTGGATTACGGCACAGCTGCTTTAAGCGTAGTACAGGTGTGCTGAAAGGAGCAGAGAAAATCTGGAGCAAAAGTCCAAAAGCTGCTGCACTGTCACAGCGAACAGGATTTTATTTAACATCCACATCCATTTCTGCCAGACTCTGCTAACAGACTTTTCAAAGTCCCTATAAAATTAAGGGCATAACGATAAAATGATAATGCATTAAAATTACATTTTCTCAGCATCCAAAAAAGTCTGTTCATACAGAGAGTAACTGTTTCCTGTTTAATCGCAGGACTATTTAAGTTGCATTTTGTTATAGGTTAAATATACAGTTTCTTTGAATTTTACAATTTAAATGCAATTACGTAATAGGCTCAGTTATAAGAAACATAATTACTGTAAGGGTTGGGAAGGTGGATTAACATTGCAATGTAAATGAAAGCGCCCTTAATGCTCCTGATATTAACACTGAGCAAACACTTAAACTGCTGACAAATTTTTACCTGTTCCCTTGGTCATTATCTGAATGGTTCATGGGCTTTGTTTTCAGTATGGAAAATCAAGATTTGATGTCACAAAAGCTGTAAGTGGCCAGGTGACGGGAAGGCATTGGCATCAGGCTTGTCACATAAATCCAGCCTGCGGAATAACCCCAGCTGGCACTGCTGCCATACCTGCTCTCCACCCTGCAGATCACTGTTCAGACCTTTTTCTTCACAAACCCCACGTTTCCTTGGGCGCTGCCCCTTCTCTTCCAGTGATTCAAGTCTGGTAAGGTTTGGTGGCTACTGGTTTCTAGGTGGACTGGAAATTGCTGCTGGTTCCTGCTGGCAGCCTGGTCCAGTGTTGTCTCCCAGGTGAAGCAGCCACTTCCCCAAAACACCTTCCTGCTCCAACCCAAAATGCTCCTCAAGACACAGCCCGAAGGTCACCGAGCTGGATGTCCACATCCTTGTTCGGTTCCTACCCCGGAGAGCCTTGTTTTTTAAAGGTAAGAGCCTGTTAAACCTCAGTCACTGGGTATTTAAGTGAATAGCACTGGTCTGTGAATGGTAGTATCTAAAACAGCACCGTCAATCACCTGTTGCCCAGTAAGGGATTAATTAAATTAATATCTCCCACTTGTTTCATGGCTGCCCATTCACTTTGACAAAATAAAACTGGATGTAGCAAGCTTACTTCAGCTCCCATGTCACATAGTCTGGTTGCTTTGATTAAATTAGCTTTCATTCATTTATCATGAAAATAAAGATGACATCCCTTGAATATAACATGACAGAAACTGCTAGGTTCAGATAGAAGTAAACATCAGCCACACCTAGCCCACTGGCAAAAAAGAAAAAAAAAATCCAGCAGCAGAACAGCAGCTTGTCAGGTTTTATTTGTAGTTAAATGGAACAGGTGTAATAAATGTGAATTTTGACCAAAAAAAAAAAGGGGGGGGGATTATGTGAGAACAAATAAAGTACCTTTAGTTCTGAAAAATGTTTTACCATTGTCTCTTCTCACTGGGTATTGTGAGTTAATTTATAATTGTTTGAGTTTCAGCAACCACACCCCTTGGGTTTTCTAATCTCAATAGCCTAGGACAGCTAAACATACAGGTTTTGTGAAAAAACATGTTTTGCATTGTTTAGACTTGGGAGGGGTAGGCTGATGTGTCATACCTGGAAATAAATAGGAACAGTCAAAATTTGAAACCACCTTAACATATATTTCAGGAAAACAATGGTTGCAGCAAATATTTGCAATTCAAATCTCAGCAATTTTCTTCTCTTCTTATAAAAAGTCCTTCCAGCACTTTTCGAAGGATTAGTTATATATTAAAAGACAGACTTTCTCTACCGGAGTAAACTGTCTTTCAAATATTTCTGACTCAAGCATAAATCCATTTACCTTTCACAGGCTGTTTTGTAGTTCTTTTTGTTGTGCTCATTAATTAATAAACAAAATCTTCTGCATTTAAGACAGCCTGTTTTTCACTCAGCTTTATCTTCTTTCATTTACTGCAGTGAGACTTCACCAACTTACCAAGAATAGGTCTGTGCAAAATGGTACAAAAAGAGTTCTGAAAAAATAATAATCAGGAAAGCCAAAATATTTAGGAGAAGTTCATGAAAATCTCCAGGTAGCCCAAATTATGACGGTGTGGAGATGTCAGTTTGCTCTTGTCCCACATTGGAGCAGTTGTCTTTCAAACTCTCATTCAAATGTTTCCATGAGAGTTAATTATGCCAGAAACACCTGTTTTCTTGCTAAAAAGCATAAAATATTTTTGCAATTGGAAAAATCTCTTTGATAGGCAAAAGTGAGCACCAAGCCCTTGGCCTCTCAAATGTCATTGACAAAAATATCTCTCAAAATAGCTAACTCACACCCACAGGGTTCCAAGATTTGTCTCAAGCAGAATGTTTTTGGAATTTTATTTTTGGTAAAAAGGGATCCAATCACATCTAGCTTTCATATTTCTGGTTGTTGTTTTCAGTAACAACCTCTTAACTTCAGAGAAAAAAAAAAAAGACGCCATGAAGTTTCAAAACTCTGAAAAAGTGCATGTCCCTTTTGCTTTGATCTCAAGCACCTGCATGAACAACATTATATGTGGAAATGCTAGAGATTATTTCTAGCATTTTAAATGTTAAAAAAAATCCAAAGAGACAAAAAAAGGAAAAATCTATGAGCAAAGCACAGGAAAAGTCCCTGCTTTTTATTTCTCATTTCTGTTGAATCTTCATTTTATGCAGAATAAGATTAGCACCCCACTTCTCTGTTTTTAATGGTGAAGCTGTTTTAACTCATAAAAGAGACCATTCCTCCCTGCTCTCCACTTGGAGAAGGCAGCCGGTAGGATCCTGAAGGATCCTGAAGGCTTATCCTGTTGCAACATGGTAGCAGCTACTCCTGGATGGAGAAATTTACCTTTTCCTTTTCAAAAGAAAATCTAAACAAAAAGGGGTACATTTGCAACCTAATCTTCCACAAAATGCATGTGTTTAGAAACATGTGATAAAAAAAAAAAAATCGCTTAAAAATGAGGAAATAAGTAAGTATCCCAAAGGTAGAAAGATTGGCTGGGGTGCACTACAGAGGCTTGCAGTGCTGCACAGAGCAGCCTCTGCTGTGCTAGCATTAAATCAGCAGGAAAATGTTCTCTCTGCAGCCAGAAAGGTTTGAAAGTTAACAATGGAAATTGAATATGAATGCAAGACTTAAGGGGGAGAAACAGTATTTATAAGAATGACCCCTGGCTTATACATGTGTCCGTAGCACACCCGCCGCTGCCAGCTCACCAACTTACAATGCCCAGTCTTTTTCTACCTACTTTTCCCCAATGAGCTCAGAAATAAAGGAAAAACACTGGAAAGAGTGTCTTTAGAAAACTCCCGTTTTTGCAAGAGAGACCATAGCTGTCGTTCTGGATACAGAGATTCACAGCCAGATGAAGGCAACGGGAGAGAAACACAAAGGTGCAGCCCAGCAGCCACTCCAGGAAAATGCATTTTCACAAACCGTCTCGCTTTGCGCTTGTGCTTGCAAGAACTTGCAAATTACCCTGGAGAAGGGGAAACTGGCATGCAAGAATATTTCAAAAGGGTGGGAGGAGGGGCCGGGGAATATGGCGATATAAAAAAAATTGCTTGTAGTTTTGATAGATTTGGAACTGGAAGGGGAAAATCTACAACGCTACGAGAGAGGTAACCTATGCAGCTCTCCTTTTACCCAGCAGGGAATTGCTGGAGATGTAGAGGGAAAAGCAGGACAGCAAAATACCATATCGTTTGAACATGATGTTTGGCAGTTCTCTTGCTCTGAGGCAGGGACACTGGGCTGCCGATGGATAATACATCTTCCCAATATGCTGAAGTTATTTTGAATAGCACAGTGGGTAAGGAAGGACTGAAGGACATATTTAAGCCATACCTCACCTGAGCAGTCAGAAGCAAAGCTGCAATAGGATTTGAATTTCATGGGCAACATCCTGGGCAGGGGTGGAGATTAGTATCTTGGGAAGAATCATTTTCACACAATTGACTCCTTTTGTATTAATTGGTAAACTGGTTTTTGCTAAGCTTGAAAACTAACCTCCTGAAAAATTTTCATCCCAAAAGATCAGACTATGGAAAAAGAAAAAATTAGAAGCAACTTGAACAGGAACCAGGTGTTCAAGTAAAGAGAGAATCACTCAGACATCATTTTCTCAGCAAAGCTGGACGCAGGTATTTCCAGGGGAGCTGGGAAGCATTTGGTAGTGTTGGCCCCTGCTCATCACCGCTGGACCGCTTTCGGCTGGCAGGAGGGCTGCTTTCACTTTGAGCAAAACGGGGATGCTGAGAGCCTGCTGGTACACAGCCTCCCTGTGTCTGCCCTAAACAAGAGGGAAGCACTGCCAGGGCAAATAAATACATCCGATGCAGGAGAGAGGAGGAGGTGAGATTTTCCTACCCCTGCTACTCTCTCTTTCATTGACACAGGCGTAACTGGTTGGGCAGAGGAAGAATTGACACCTCTTTTCCAGATCAACTTGAAGATAACTTCAGGCAGACCTACAGGCTGTCCTGGAACACTTTCTAATATTGTGCTTGTTGTGTCTTTCCACTACAAAGAACATAATCGTCAACATTTTGAAAGGATGGGAAGAAATAGTCTTTCCTCTGCTAGAGGACCGAAACAGGAGCAATGTTGCCAAGGACCTATCAAATGTGTAACACAGACCGTCTCATGATTTCTCCCCCCCCACAATGTACTGTAAAGAAAATATGAATACTTGTACAGTACGTCTTTGTCTCCTATGAATAACATTTCCAAAAAAAAAGACACAGCTTACTGGCTAAATTATACCAGGTAGTCATATTTCAGACCTAAAAAATCTTGCCAAAATCCTATCTGTTGATTTAAGGCATGCTCACTGGTATCACATTATTAATTTTTCCCAGCTGTAAGCACTGTGGATCCGTAAGTGGAGCAGAAAAAGGTTTAACCAGTTTCCCACAAACTTTCTATGTTACATTTGGCCAGGCAAGTCAGAATTAGGTACTGCTTTATAAACTATCCCTGCATTTAAATCTTCATTACCCCAGCATGGAAAATTTTACTGTCAATAGGGAAAAAAAAGCTGTTGAATAGGACCAGTATGGCTGCCAGGATCGCTTTGGTACCTTTTTAGTGGGTTCTTTACATGTGATTTTTGCTTCAAGTGGAGTAGGTATTGTGAGTGCACAGGGCTTTCCAGGTACCCCAAACAGTGGGGAAAAGGTATATAGTAGAAACAACAGTTCCTCTTAATAGAACTCGTGAAGAAAGTTGCAACGTGTTCTTTCACTATTTGCTGGGTATGAAAAGGTTGTGTTTAATACCTGCTGCCCTTTTCTGAGCAGAGCTGTAGACCTCCTCTGAGCTGATAATGATTTGGGTAGTCTTGTAGTTTCTTCCTTCTCAGTCATTCAAGGCAGAAAGTCCCATTTTCAGCAATTTCAGAAACAGTGATCTGAGAGTACAGTGGTGAGGAATGACTCACTCAGACCTGTTGGTGACACATGCAAAGCAAATGTATCTTAAAAAAAAAAAAACAACACCTTGAATTTCAATGAAAAACAAAGAAATTATATTACTTCCCTTGGGAATCTCCTCTTTATTGAATATAAGCATTTATCAATTAATGATAATGGGAATTATGTGAACACAAAGTGAAAGAACAGGACAATAAATATTTTACCAATTCATTGTACTTTTTCCAGAACAAATATCATAGAATATACATATCTCTATATATACACACTTTGCAATTAATTTTATGTGACAAGACAAGCCACCTATTGCTTTTTCCTTGACTAAAATTGGAGTCTTGAGTTTAAAAATAGAGTAATTGGTCTGCTAACTAGAATATTAGTAAGGGGTTTATTTTTTTTTTCTTTTAATTGCCTGGATAATATCTTCCTACTACATTCCATGGTTAAAGTAGAGCCCTGATCACTACAGTACCTTTGGTAAGAATATGCTAGCTCCTGTAGCAGCACGAACCCAGGAAGAACCAAAAAGACAAAAAAGAATCCTTCCACATGATAATCAATGATATCAAAGTCATACAAATCTCAAAAGTTTCCTACTCACTGTGAAATGACAGCAAGAGTTCGGAGGAAGGAAAAACAGTCCTTGGCACAGAGGTTTTTTTAGCAGCCACAATCCGACTCAGAATCATAAAGGTCTATGGAGAATTGGTTGGAAGATCAAACAGTATTTTGCAAAAATTTCCCTGCACATTTATTCACCTCAAAATCTCTTTTTTCTTGAAGAGACCTCAACAGGGTTTATTCTCCAAAAAGTGATTTGGATGCTAAAGAGTTCTGCAAACTGTCACTTTTTTATTATTTGACTTGGTGATGAACTGAGCTGAAATCCACCATGACTAAAGAGAATGCACGTCTTTGCAACACCCCAGGAAAAGAGCAAGGAATGAATTGTCAAACCGATTCCCCAAATGCATCCAGTCTTGTAATACTGAAATTATTCCCGGTCCTGAAACAGACCTTCCACTTCTTGTGCAACCAGCTGGCTCCCAGGACTGCAGGAAGGGGTTACAGCTCTTGCTATTTCTCCACCTGGTCTCAAGGGGGAGCCAATTAGAAATTAATTATCTTCTTGATACCCAAAACACAGAAAGACTAAACCCCCCATATTCCATCACTCAGCAGCAGGTATGATGATGTATTCCCTTCCTTTAGATTGTCTATGCCTTCCATGCAACCCAAATAAATACAAACCAGAGGGTGAAGTCTACTAGGAACAGATGAGAGTAGAACTGTCAGCTAAAAATTCATCTGTATCGGGAGAAGCACTATGTTTGAAAGAGTACTCCATATGGAAGAAAACCAAACATATTTTCCTAAAATAAAAATGGGTTTGCCCTGTTCTTACAGCATTTTCCATAACTGACACTGAATACTACACAGTGCTTTAAACTAATTTGGTTTACAGTTGAATTCTGCTGTACCTAACTCAGTGCTATTTGCTCCTCAGCCACCACACAGCCTTGATCCTGGGAGGATTCTCCACCTGCAAGGTCATTTCTGAGTGACATACTGAGTCCCTTCTGGACGGACTGCAGCCGTTGCCCTACCTGGTTTGCAGCAATCATTTGGAAAAGCTTTTATCAAGTATCAACGACTGAGTAGAAACTCGCTTAGTTCCCGGACCTTAGGCAAGAAGTCCTGGTGAGCAGAAACAATGTAAAAGAGCAACAGGCTTCAAAAATCCAGAACAAATTTTGTTTATTCTCTAACGAAAGGGACACCAAGGCGGCAGCAGCTCCTCAGAACAGTTGGTTTTTTCCCCCAAACCAGTAAGATGCCGTTTCCTAACAGCAGCAGTTCTGCATGGCTCCACTGAAGCTGGACTCAAACAATTATGTCCATCTAAAATTAGTCTCCGTCGTACCTAAAGGGATTCCCAGAGAGACAAGTAGTCTATGCAAGTCTGCAAAGATAATATGTGTCGAAGGCATGAAGGACGGCTCAAAGGCAAAGTGGAGATCATTGCAAAGATCTGGGAGCTACAAACTGAATTTTACAATTTCTAGTGAATATCTTAAAAGCAAAGGAAACTGTGGCAGGAGAGGGTCCCTGCTCACAGTTCCACGGCAAGAGCAGGAAGGTCATGCTCAGTAGGATGAAAAGGCAGAAAAATAATCAAGAAATCTTTCCCACCAGCAGAAGTGGGCTGTTTCAGGGAAACAAAACAAACCCAACCCGCAAAAATCACACACCAGAAAAAAAGAAGGGGGGAAAAAAAGGCATTCTTTAGAAAAGAGAAGCAAGTAATTCCTGGCATGGCTCCCCACACCACTCTGCATCAGAGCACGCTGAGGAAGACACTTATTTGCTCTGCTAAACAAGGCAGTGAAAACGCATTCTCAGTATTGGTCAAAAATTCTGGGATGTGTAAAATGTTTCTAAATCATGTAGTCAGCCTTTGGAAAGTGAATACTGTTCTGAAATAAAAAGGCAGTGTTTCCCTAGAAAAGCTTCCTTTTTTCCTCAGCTTCCTTAGGGTTTTTCTTTTTAAGCAGGAAATAGAGAAAAATATTTTGAAAGTGTTTCCACCCCAACCAATCCCACCCTTGTTTGAAAAACACATCAGAATATTTTACAAGATGATAACATCATTATTTTTCTTTAGCCAGTATTCTCCCACCCATGTATGCCATTTTATACTTACATGGGCACCTACCACAGAAGCTGAAATTGATTTTGATCAGTTCAGTGATCTTTTGAAGTCAGAATTAAAATATGTTTTTGCAATGAAGGAGATAAGTCACTGACAACTCAGCGGAAAAAGTACACAGTGGATTTCAGTAAGGATAGGAATGACCTTTGGTAAGGGCTCCCAGAAGTGTACAAATTTGAGATTATTGCAAAGAAAAGCACACGTAACAGCTGAAACTCAAACTGAGCCAATGACCCAACAAAAAATTCTTTTCCAGTTTAAAAGTGACTGGAAATAACTGCTATAGAAAAATGCAGATTAGCTTAATTTGACAATTAGTTGTTAGGAAAAAACCCCATGTATTAAATCCATTGCAAGGTTCCAGTCAGTTCAAGGGGACGCCGCTTTCCTCAGAGCCACCCACTAGTAGACTAGATTCAGATACCTTCTCTTTACCATGCTGGGAACACGCAATCTGTCTATAACAACCGACATTGCACCATTGCAAAATACATAAACTTGTAGGTGGTGGCAACTCCCACATTTTTTATCCGTTGGGGATCTAAACAGATAATTTTGTATTAGACGTGTTTGTGGGCAGTGGGGAGCACAACAGAGATTAAAGAGAATGATATTGTATGAAAAAAGAAAGCAGAAGCTATTCATTATGAAGACAATCCTAAGAAAATGAGGACATTTAGTTGCTATGCACTGGGGAAAAAAAAAAAAAAAAGCCAAACACAAACGAAAACACATCATACCTTGCAAAAGGCTTTGTGACTTTCCTACACTGTTTAGCCTAAACTACGACCAGCCCATATCTACGAGCTTAGGGTGACCAGAGAAATCCCCGCGAAGGACTAACGCACAAGTGCAGGGATGCACCACTGCTCTACAGTGTGTTTAAACATTAGCAAAAAAGAGTATATCTGGGAAAATGGGTGAAATGTTGCAGCTCGCCACGTGCCGCAAACCCTCGCGGAGACCTCCGTGGTCGGAAGGGTGAAGCCGTGGCAAAATCCAGGGCGCTCCTGCCCCCGCAGAGCCAGCCCTGCCAGCAGGTAAAGCAAGCTCGTCCTTTCCTCCCCACAGCTCCCCAGTCTGCGGAACTCAGGAGGGGTCTGCTGGTGCTCAGCCCCATCCCGTCAGGCACCGTCGGAGAGACGAGCTTGTCGATAGGATAAAAATACTGCTGCAAACGAAGGGACTCCTGCTGCTGCCTAAAGTGCTGAAGCCTTTATATGCAAAGCAAAAAGCACTGATCCCATAAAAGAACTTTTGTCCCCAGAACCTAATGGGGTTTTATGCTTAACAAACAGTGCTGGAGTTCACTGTGTAACAAGTTGTGCATCTCTGCAGACTTGCCCAAACCAGGCTGAGGGAGACCTTTCAAATTTTAGGTACATGCAACATTAATGACTTTTTAAGACCTTATTCATGACTTAACTCTAAATTCTGTCATCTCTGAAGAGTGACCTAAGCATCAGACAACCTTTCATATTGAGGCAGAACTTATTTTTTAATGTATATTTTTTTTTAAGGAGACTGTAATTCATTTTCATTCTGCTTCTAACAGGAATATCTGAAACATCTGTATTTTCCATCAAGTTCAGTCAGTATTTTTGGTCCACCTCTAATCCAGTCCTGATCTCCATTCACTTCCAACATAACATAATGATTTCTTCCCTAATAATGATTTCTTACTCCTCTTACCTAACTAGAAGAGTGGAACTTGTTTATATCAGTAGAAAACATACGCATCTCTGTTCAGCTAAAATATGGAGCATTGTTATGCTCGCAGTAAATAGACACGGTCCATTTTGCTTCAATATTAAAGGAATGTTTTTGTCACTGGAAGGAGGGTGCTGATAATTGGCCCAGCATATTTACCTTCAGGCATCTGTTAAGCTAATTACTGCTTAAGCTTACAGTCCTGCATTTTTTCCTCTACTTTGTGAGTGATGCTGGAAAAAAACGCTGCTAAACACAACTTCTTGTTTGTTTGTTTTAACATAATCATGGTCATGACAATCTCTTTATTGTTTGATTATTTTCTGGTTGAACTATCCACAGAATTAGGATTGCTAAATTTTAATTTTGCAGCAGCTTATAGCTGAATGAAAATTTTAATTTGCTGCTTGCTGTTTTAAAGCAATAGATTAATCTTTGTGAATCATCCTAACTGGCAGGTTTTAGTGATCCAAGTAATTTACTTACTTAATTTATTTCTTCGTGTTTGAAGGAAAAGTCCATATAAATGCCATTATGTGAAATTTCCATGTAGCGCAATAATTGCAGGCAAACTTATGCCTTCAGAAATTGATCTAGAAGATTTGGGATCACAACAGAATACTTTTTAAAGTCCATATTTCTTTCCTCTTCAACAAAATTGACTTTAATTTAAGGCACAGTATTTAAAACATTACAAGCTGACCGTTGACCACAACAGGAATTTGTATCTAAAGCAAGAAAACCACAAAGACTGAGGTCAGAGCTCAGCCCGCTCTGAAGTCCTCTCCTTCCCGTACCCATTGTACCAGAGACGCTGGACCGTACAGCAACCAGCAATACCACTGCACTCCAGTTGCACAGCACAGCCCCCCCCAGTCCCCGGGCTCAGCCTGGCTGAAAGACCAAGCTAACGGCAGCGAAGCGTTATTGCC
Organism: Aviceda cuculoides; assembly: GCA_035590195.1. NCBI lineage: Eukaryota > Metazoa > Chordata > Aves > Accipitriformes > Accipitridae > Aviceda > Aviceda cuculoides. The sequence goes on along the minus strand of JAVJGG010000094.1, from coordinate 30,181,156 downwards.
AACCCCAGGACACGGCCCCCCCGAGTGCACAATCAAAATTTTGCCGTAAGTGTGGGAATTTTACCCTACCTCCGTATTTCTGGCTACCCCTCCCAGCCTCAAAGGCCACGGAAGGTTGTCAACTCAAACGTCGGGTGTGCCTAGCGGATTATTTTATTGGCAATGCGCTGAAGTTAGCGCTCCTCTCTCTCCTTAGGTCTCTGGTGTAAGAGCTTTCGGAGCGCAGGGCTGAACCCTCGGAAAAAAAAAGGAATCACGATGGATGGCTTTTCTCTTGATGCGGGCGGCCGAGAAGGAAACCACATGTGACAAATGCTGATTTGGCTAAGCATGAATCCTTTATTACATAAATCAACTTCATGTTGTTTATGCAGTCAGTATAAAAATTCACTTACAGATTTTATTTATCTAACTGCACATTTTATTCTGCTTAGTGAATAGCAATCTGCCTGACCTTACATGTACTCTGCAAATGCGGGCCAGGGAGTGGTCTTGTTAACAGGACAAAAAACAAACAAACAAACAAACAAAAAAACCCCAACAAAACCCCCCACATTGTTCTCCCCCCAATCCTTGAAAATACGTTCACTAGAACATCCCCATCACTTGCGGATTTCATTATTGCTGGGGAGGATATATTAACTACTGTTACATCTCTGCATCCCACCTAAGGAACCAGTTTCCTAGATCTCATAACCCCAGAATTTTAAAAACTGACAGAACCAAAACAGAGATTTCCAAAGCTGAAAAATTTAGTCATAGAGTTCCCAATAATTTAAATGGCTAATTATTCCAAATACCAAAATCTAAACTTTTTTAATTGCATCCCAGTCCTGGAGCCGAGTACAGCAAGCAACTGATTTCAATTATTTTCTCAGTAATGTTTAGTCTTCCTTTTAAATGAGTATTTAAAAACGTTTTTCATCTTTCAAAACAAGATGCTCAGGAAATTTGGGGGTTTTGCTACGCTGAAAAGCAGCAGTTGTGTGAAGACTTTTTTTCTGAGTATTCTGCACTACTTTATGTTTCAGCTATCATCGAGGTAAGTGATAAACAGAGCCCATGAAAAGGAAAAAAAAAAAAAAAAGAAAAGAAAAAACAAAACCATAACCCTTGGCAAGTAGAAGTGAGTGAAGAAACTGTTCTCAAATTATATCAGATCAGATTTTCAAAATGCCCAGAAGCCATCAGCTTCCAGAATTTGCAAATGCAACATCTGGTCACCTATTTCCAGGCCTAATTGGGAGTCACTTGGGGTACCGAGATCTGGATATAAAGATCTTTTTGAAGTTTGGTCTGTATTTCTGCTTAAAAACAGCTTGCAAAGTCAGCATTTGCATATTGTTGAGTATGTGGAATGCCACTCTCTTTCCAGTTCATCTTGCAGAGTCCTAGAGACAAATCCTATGTGAATTTTAAGACTGTGCTTTCTGCCAGTGTTTACGAGGCAAGAGGCTGTCACTGCGGTTTATACCGCATCTAATCAATGCTCAGGGAAGAATTAAAGTGGTTATAGTTTGCTATTAAAAAGACATGGGTGGCTGGATAACTTTGATCTTGGAGTCTGCTTAGCCCTGGCAAGGAATGTCATTAAAAGCATCCTGCTTTGGAATTTCAAACTGTATTTTTTAAAAAGTGACTGCAGTCTCCCGCTCCTTCTCCCTGCCCCATCAGAAAAGCAAGACCCAGCCCTGTCAAGCACTGGAGATAAAAGAACATGGTTTCCTAGCAAAGCTTGCAGCTACGGAAGCAAAAGTTTGTGGGACAGCTTCATTTAAACAAGTTTCAAACCACCTGTATACTGCAAAAGCACAGCACCACAGTAGGCAATTCTAAATACAGATTGACCCTTCTTCCCCGAAAATACCAAAAACGAACTGCTGCATCTTTTCCTACAGGCAGGTGTGAGGGAACTGCTGGACTAAACACAGCACATGAGAGTCTTATTGGCTTCATTCGTGCAATGGCTTTTGGTTCAAAGCAGCAGGGTCCGTCCTTAGGAGAGCACTCACCAGTCCGGTCGGGGAATTACGCACGCGGTCAAGCCAAGGCGGGGCGCAGGCAGACCAAGACAAGCATCTTCTGTCTGAGCTTCATAGCACTCTTGCATGTTGTCAAGCCTATTCAGCAAGAACTCCTCTGATCTCCCCACACCTGAGCAAAATCTGCCTTTTGATCACATAGACCTGACCCAGTTTTCCAGGTGGGCTCAATGAAGCATAGGAGATACTGGGGAGAGGGAGGGAGGGAAGGGACCAGAGAGGGAACAAGTGTTGCTCCTTGAGACATGATGTATATTTGGCTCTTCACATCCTTTCTACTGCCTTCAGCTTCTACGACCAGAATTCAGTTAAGCCTTGTGGAGCAATGGTTCTTATTAACTTTCTAGATTAAGATTTCAAATGCCAAGCACAGGATATGAAAGTAATTGGTGCTTATAAAGGGACACATAGTCAAAAACGTGTATTGGCAGAATACACACTGCGCTTTAAAATCAGTTCTTTTTGTGGAGGATAAGTTACATGGAAAAGGTGTACAAGATAAGCCATTCTTTTTAATCCCCAAGCCCTAAACTTGCAATTGCATTTTGATATTATATAAAACAGGATGTCCCTTGAGTCTGTATATGTAATCTATAAATTGGTTGAGGTTTGAGCAATTTCCTTTGGTCTCCTTGTGCAGCCGTCAGCGCAATAAAGTGCAAGTTCAGAGCTACGGCTCTTAAAAAGACCATGACAAAATAACAGACCGTCGAATGTCTTGCCTGAGAGTGTGATAACAAGTCCAGTCAGGAATCAGACCAAGCATGCAATTACAAAAAAATTTGTCAGGGCGGCTAAAAGCGAGAGTGGGTTTCAGCCAGCACCTCTCAAATTGGACAACGTGTGGACTCACCAGCACAGCAGCCGCCGTCTGGCCACCCAGCGACTGGCCGACACTGCCACAGCCCAACAGTTTTTGACAGGCAACTCTGTGCGCATCCCACCCCACCACGTCCCCGCTCTGGCAGTAACAGATAACCCATCCCTGCATAAATAGCAGCTTGCAAATCTACAAAGTAATAAGCAGTGGTGAATATTTCTTTTGACTAATCCTGTGATGCGATAGCAGCATTTGCTGATCTGAGCGTAACGTGGCAGTACAGATCTGCACCCGTACGCAGAACGGCAGGCTGACATGTCAAGAGTTACCCAGCAAACATCTGAATAGCTAGAGACACAGCTCACCACTGCATAGCTCATTGTTTGGAAACAAAAATCAGTCTTCTCTATTTAGTCCATGCTATTTTCTAAGCTAAGTGACAATGACAAGTGAATTAAACATCAAAGTAATGCAGTAGCCACTAATCATGCTAAATAAGGCCCAAGTTCAGCATGGTACTATAGCCAACTGCATCACTACTGGGTGTGCAGTTGCTGAAAGAAGTATTAACAAATATTGTGGGCTTTTTTCAAAGAAGCTTTTTCTATCGTAGTGGTATGACCATGTTTCCACAGCATTCTACCACCTCGGTCTTTAGTAGGTTGCTAGTACTTCCACTTGTTCTGAGGGATTTACTACACAATTACACCTTAGCCTCTGACAGAGAGTTGTACCTATAAGCCAATACAGGCCGTTATATTCTTCGGATATGAGCTGGGACAGTGTCAAGACCTGGATACGGTTTTACCTTTCCACACATATGGAAGCCAGGGACAGGTTTTTCCTGGGACTGAGAGCGCCTGAGTGGGAGAACCAGTAGCGGCATAAAAGAAGCTGACACAGCTCCAGAGGATCAGTCAAAGCAGCAAGCAACATTTAAAAGGCTTTTGAGAAAATAGCTGCAGTTTCAGCTACCACGTCAAATGAATGGCCCCCCACACAGCTTTAAAACACAAATAATAAAATACTTTTCCTACAACGTGCCAGGAAAAGAACTGAAACAACTGTCAGAATGAAGGTGCATCTTCCTTAGCAATTTATTGTGTAGCATCAGTGTTTTTCTGACACAAAGCTCTTTGGTGTCTACTTTTGAAGTGCTTTAGATTGCGCTTTGCAGCTCCACCAGCAGGACCTTCCCCAGAGAAACCCATGTGGAAGCTACACACCAGCAAACCTACCAGTCAGGCAAAGATCACGAATGCAATATCCCAAACCCATCTGTAAAATCAGACTTTGAAATAAGATTACCAGTCTAGTCCTAGGTGACAAAAATGATCTCTAGGGATGACAGGTCCTTGAACTGTACTGCTTCACTCTACAACACCTCTTGTTGTGCTAAACTGTTTGCTATTGCAGATACACCCTGGGGATCCTACAGGAAAATATTTCACAGCAATTATTTGATGCTGCAGAAACTACTCCTGATGGCTAGTCTCAGAGCTGTATCTCCAGTGCATCCCTCCAGCAGTGGCCCAGCTATTCCGATCACCTGCATTAACATTTCTGTTCAGCCTTCTACAGTTTCACTTGTGCTTCTGGGAAAGAGCTTCTAACTTTGTCTGTCAAGCTAGACACTAAAGATTTGCATTCGAGGATGTTAAAAATGCAATGCAATTGTAGACACGGAGATCTACATTATGTACCAGAACCTTGTTCTTCCACCGAGTGACCCCAGCAATCTCTGCATTCTGGCACTGCTGCTCAGAAAAACAGATCTTAGGGACAAATATCTGAATCCGAGAGTTCTCAGGGTAGTCATGATTTTGCTTCAGATTAGGGCAGATGGAGTGATAAAATGCATCTCTTCAGCCAGTCTCTTGTTTTTTTATCCTCAGAATAAAGTCAGAAATTTTTGTTGGGTTTTGTTTTCACTTCCCCCAACCCTGGTCTAAAACCAAACCAGATTTCCAAAGATGAACTAAAATTTCATTTCCCCACCCACAATAGACTCTGCACATCATATCTCAATAGCTGCAGCTAGATTTTCAAAGAAAGTGGAATATATAGCATGTTAAACTTTTAAAGAAACAGCTCTTAAGTTTAGAACTTACATAATAATGGGTTTATTCTAAAAACAGATATTGAAGACAACAGCCAAACTGTACATCCTTATTTTAGCAGAAGAAAATGGATGAGAAAAGAGGAACTAGACCCTTCATGAAGAGAACGGGGAAAAAGCTGATTTGAGAAAGCTCTGGGGGTCCTGTTTTGTTGCTTACTGGAAGGGGGAGTTTGGGACACATCAATCCTTCCCTTTCATTGTGCTTCCAGGAAGAGTAGCTCGGCCCCTCCATTCATGCTACAGCTCATTCAGCTTTGGTCCTGTCTGAAAATTAATATATTTACACGCAATTATTGTTTCATCAAAGTCATCAGGTACTACTGTTAACTCTAAGTTCAGTCACATATCCAGAAAGGAAACAGGCCAAGTATTTATACACCTATGTCTCTGCAGCACCTGTGACTTAATTAAAGACTAGGCCCCCTTGCACTAGCTGGTGCAAACACCAAAAACCAGAGCGGGTTCTTGTCCGCAGGGGTTTGCAATCCAAATGTCAGAGAAGAGAAAAACAGGTGGGAAACACAAGGGGAATTATATGAGCACCACAGAGAGGTCTTCCTTAAGCCATGGAAATCATGGCTGCATAAACATTTTCTGAGCAGCATGTAGTTTCTGGTAAGGAGATTAGATTGCTCCTTTCCAAGACAACGGGGGGAGGCAGCTCTTTCCTGCAGAAGAGCTTTGTTCACCTTTACGGAGGGTAACCACCTAGAACTGTGATAATGGAAAGGTCGTGCAGCTACAGGTGATAAACTGCTGCAGAAATACATTGCTTCAGGGCTAGAACTGACCACCACCACTTATAAATTGGCAGTTTGCTGCCATCACGGGAGTCTTCCCTTCTCACCTCACACCCCACCATCCTGCTGTTCCCTCAAGCTCCATCCCTATGACAAGGCTAAGCAGGTAGTTAGCAAGGGAGGTTTGAGTTCAGGATAGCTTGGAAAGTCAAGTAGCTCGCACGACAGCATAAAGGAGCATTTTAGGGTTTGTTGATTCTTGCATTGTAAAAGGTATTGATCATGGGTTGTGGAACACAAAATCATGCTTCAAGTGCAATGGGTGAAATATCAAGTGCAATTATCCTGGAGAAAATATGGGGTGTTGTGTATTAAAGCTATTTTCTTGCAGCAGCTTGCCTTTTAACTCTTCTGCAGCATCAATTGCTATGCTAGGAATACAGTGAACTTTGTTTCTCTGAGCCCTCAATTGGAGAATTTGCCCTTTTCCTTTTAACTCTTCTTCCCAACGCCTTTGTATGCTTGCCTGCTGAAAAGGTTGTTAGAGGTAAATTTACAGGGAGCCTGATCAAATCAGCCTTCCAAAGGATACATCTCACCTGGCAAATATTTTCTTATTACAATAGCATTAAGTAACCATTTCCACACAGGAAAGAAAGGCTCCCATTTCAAGCAAACATATCACATCTTATGCAATTGACCTCCCTGTATAATGTCTGTGCACACCTAGCTATTCTAAAGAAAGAAAATAGTCCAGTCAACATGCTACTGTGCATAAACTTTTCTTCCTGCTCACAACGCAGCACCCCAAAACATATGCTTTAGAAGCAGCAATCACCAGGCACCTGTAAGCTGGTCCTCAGAGAGAAACATATTGTTTCCTACATTGTATAGACAGGAGAGTTAAGGTAAAAAGGGTATAAACGAGAAAGCGAAGAGCCAACCTCAACTTCTAGCTATAGCTTAGAATAAGGCAAATAGAAATAAAACTCCTTAAGATTGCTTCCTCAATATTTGTTATAATAAAACCTCTTTTGAGGGGGAAATTATTCCAGCTTCTTTAAGCCATGACTGAGACTGTATAAGTGACATCGCTGTGTGTTTCTTTTATGGCCCTGATTCTTAAGATAATCCATCTATTTTCAAAGATTTAGCAGTACTGTACAGTATTGGTAAGACTGTTTATAAATCTCTGAAGCAAATTGAAACACAAGCTTGCAAAGAACAATAAGTGATCAAACAGTCTCTTGACATTACCTGAAACAATATATGTCCCTTTTATGAATATTTCTTACTTATCAAATCCACTTGCTTACCCTTACCTATCTCCTTTACTTTAAAACCTCAGTGCTCTAACAGACATAAATCTTTCTCCCAACCTAGATTTATGAGCAGCTAAGCTTGTACCTACCCCATTTCTTTCTTTCCTTCTTTCTTCGCTCCCTCCCTCAGCTGTAGCCAAGCACAAAAGGTATTAGGTAGCAACACCTGAAACTTATAGCCTCCTAGTTCCCATAATACACTGGAACACAAGGCAAGGAAGCTATATAAGTCTCCTTTGTTAAGTGTTTTTTCTATTTTTAGGGAGAAAGGTATGTTTGAAGAAAGGGTATGTGTTATTTTGAGTTAAGACTACAGCAAGTTTTGTAGGATCTTTTAAAGTTCAACACTTCAGCGAAGTAAGGTTTTATGGAAAATGCTGAAGGGAGTAAGCTAAGGAATGGTGGAAAGGAAAAGGGCTAAAAGCTATTTAGTTCAGCTGTAAGATGTTGAGAGATGAGCAGCTCAGAAAAGCTCAATCTTGATTTTAGGGTGCCAAGTGATCTCATAAATACATATCAACTTATTTTAAAATCTCACCGTTTAGGCTAGAATCTACCTTACATACCAGTTACTACTGGAAAGGTGCTTTACCTAGCAGCAGGGTAATCTGCAGTCTTATCCTTAGAGACTACTGACGCTGCCTATTCCCCTTAGAGGTAGTATTGTATCACTGCAGGAAAAGTGGTGATCTGGGTTTCTCACAGCTTCCTATGAAGAGTGTTGTTATTTGTAGTGAGGTTGCAGCTGTGATTGTTTAAGAATTGGTATTTTATAGCTTAGAAAAAAAGTCTCTATGTTTAGGGAGTTGAAGTGTTCATCACTAATTATTTCTACTGGTTCTTATTAGGTTTGTTCTCTTCTTGCAGTTTCTTTTCACAAGAGGAGCCTCAGGGATCTTTGTCAGGAATATTGCTCCCTGTGGAGGGGTTAAGGACTGGTTCTCAAGCTTTAGCAAGTACATTTCTAGTACATGAGGCAAAAAAAGAGCCCTTTTACTCTTGCTGGTATCTGGCTGCATCTGGCAGAACTTTGGGGATCTTTGTTCTATTTTCTTTATTATTTAGCTTCAAGGGTGTGAGGTGATATGGTGAAAGAGAGAGACTGGGTAATACCCGTTTTGTAAATACATCATCATACTCGTTTCCTCTGTGTTTGAACCCAAGGGTTTCTGGGACTTATTTTGTGTGTTTAGGTTTGGCAGATGTCCGTCCATATAATCAGATTCTCCATTTTTCATGACTTCTTCACAACCAAAATTTCCTGTGGCAGGGAAAGGTAATGAGACCGGTGACTGCAATCTCTCTCACACATCCACCACTGGGCAGTGCCAGGTTGCTTATGACCAGATTATTTGGAGGAATAGGAGGGAAGACTGAGAAACACAAATCCGCAGCCTGACGTAATTGAGGTGACTCAGTACAGACAGCAGGATAAACTACACTTGTATCTTGCTTAGCAATGATAGTCTAAGCACCCTCAGCAAGCACTCGTTGGGGACAGGAATCCTCTGTAGTCTGTAGTGGATTAGCCTGGAGGAAGATAAAATACTGTACCTGCCTCCCACACACAGTGTAAGGCTTAATAAATATTTGCAACATGGTTGAAGGTTCTGGCAGGAAAGGGGCTATTACAAATGTGAAGTGCTATTATCAATCTAATGTGCTAAAAATATTCATTTCTTTGCCTCTGATAAAGCATCTTGTTAACGAGCTATTTCACAAATGTATAAATGAATTCAGTGTAAAATGATTTATTGCCATGCTTGCAGTAAAGAAAATATATACGTGTTCCCAAAGAAACAAACTTTCACTCAAGGAGCAATCTTTGGCAAGGTTCATAAGTTCTGCTGTTACTTTAGCAATTCTTTTTTTCTTCTGCCAAAGCAGCTTGCCAAATAAACCCAAAACAAACCCCCAAAACCCAAAAAAAACCCCAACAGACTCAGCTTGTTTTTTGTTTTTTGTTTTTTTTTTCAAAATACTTTATTTCTGTGTGTATTGACCGTTTGAGGTACGGTAACTTCATTTGTCCTGCAGTTTTAATGCAATTAAAATTAATATGAAGGTCAAACATGCAGGAACTTATCTTGAAAGTGTGACATGCTGAGCTGACTACACAAAATATGGATATATTGGCCCTATTTTTAGTTTGTATATTTAAATCTGGAGCCAAACCCCTTTAACTGGAAATAAGTGTGTAAAATCTGAACCTCAAAGGCCACATTGCCATCTCTGGAAACATATTGCAAACATATCGTAGCTCTAGTCTTCAGAAGGCCTTACACAAGTGTTTGATAATGTAAAACTCTCCATTTAAGTTATTCATTGTAATTCAAAAAAAAATCTTGAAAATAGTTGATGCTGTAGATAGCAGCACATGCCTCAATCCACACCTAAAACAAGTCAGCACTGGGAGGGACCTGGGAAAGGGTTGCTGGGTTAGTCCACAACAGATAAAATCATGTAGTTAGATTCAATAAACTAGTGGTGAAATTATGCTGCTATTTGTTAGTCATAGAATTTTGTCAGCTTATCAGTTACGGAATCTATTCAGAAAAGCAGATCGTTTCTCCTCATATATGTAACTTAGAGGCTTTGTATTTCCCACTACTTTTTGCTTACAGATATGGAAAGTTATGAAACCAGGTACCCATAAAACTATTGAAAGGCTGAGTTAGTAAGTAAAGTTCAGAGAGTAAAATCTAGTATCTTTAACTATTTTACATTAAGCTATTTGGAATAAATTTTGGCTCTGAAAGTATCAGAAAAATTATTGGATACTGCCTTTAAATCTTTTGATGGGACTCTTGTGGTAAAAGAAACCTATGTAGTTGAGGGTCATAAGCATGTTTAAAAATAAAAATTACCTAGATTTTTTTTTTTGTTTGTAACAGAGCAAAAAACTTGTAACACTCAAAATCCAGTCACTGCAGCAGAACTCTAACATACATGCAAATATTTTCTTGGCTTTGGCTGACATGTAGTTGCAAGGTTGATACTGAAGTGTGGAATCTCTGCAGAACTTAGGAGGAGGAAAATGTTGAAGGTAGAGCAATTGTAAAGTGTAGCGAGTCCCCAGCTCTTCTGAGGGAGTTTCTTCTCCGATAGTCTCATCTAACATGAACGAGAAGCTCACCAATTTACAATATTAACTGGCTGATATTTTTTACTAGTGCTATATGAGAGTAAATGTCAGTTGTCACAGCTGGTATTTTTCCCAACACTTTTCTTCAATATTAGTGTCAATTTCATTGACCATTTACCCTGAAAAACACATTGGAAATATTTGCATTGGTTTGAGCCTCAGCTCGTGAAAATGGCAGCAGTTCCACCGATGTTAATGGAGATATGATGAGCAAAACTAGCTAGGGACCAAGTTTCTTAATGCTATGTCCCACTGCACTCCTGTGTTTTGCTAAACCATGTTTAATGTCCTGCCACAGCCTATTGCAATAACTGTGAATATTGGCCAGTTTCAGAACACTGCAAATGTATTATTTATATCATCAAATGTCTTTTATAAAATACAAAGCAAATTGTACAGACAACCTCCATTATTTCCTTCTGGCTGGAAGGCAAATCTCTCACTTTCTTTTAAAGGAATATAACTTCCATTGATTTATAGCTTTGCAGATCATTCCTTATGTGATTGTTGAATTCACTGTCCAACAGGGACTAGAGAAGCTATGTGTTTTGGCAAGTGCTATTCATCTTCTATGCTTCAGTCCCCCCTGTTATGTTATTCTGATGTCTGTGTACTACAGTAGCAATGATCACTGTAGCTGAACAGGAGGCTGAGATTAGCAGTCCTTCCTCACATGGCAAAACGCTGGTTTTCGGAGCCTCTGGGAATCTGTAAACCCCATGAACAAAATACTCAGCCCTCCTGCCTGAAAAGTGAGATAACGTCATTGCTACAAGACTCTGGGGATGGAGGTGGACTTTCAGTGAAGTTTCCCTGGCAGTTCCACAACCAGATAGCAGCTTTTTCTCCTTGAAAGCAGTTTATCTCTTCGGACTAAGCTACGGATATAAAATCTGACAGGAGCAGTGGTGGACACCCAAACAGCTTGTCAAGGCTATTTTAGGCAGCCTGAAGTACAGCAAGATGCACCTTTCACATTTTGCACATGGAAAATGCCAAGAAGCAGTTGGCCTCTGTGGGGGTGGTAGTAGAAAGGGAAATGTGAAGACATGCCATCAGTAAACAAATGAGCTTTAGGGAATGCCATTCTCCTTGAATGCACACTGAAATAAGGTTTGAGAAGTTCAGTGTACGTATTCAGTGGAATGCTTAAAGACCCTACAGACCTTGATGTATACCTCTAAAAATTCTTCTTGCTGTAACTTTACATCTGAAAAAATGCTGAAAGCCATCCTTTTGGTGGGTAATCATTGCTTAAAACACAAAGCACAAATAAATCTAAATGCAAATCAGGGTGTTGGGGAGCTGGGGGAGAAGCACAGCACAAAGGAAAATATTAAAATGTTTTTGAATAGGTTTCTGTGTCTTTGCTGGTTGTTCACTAAGTGCTTCGGATGTTACAGATGCTTTGACTGATACAATGAGTCTTCAAAAAAGATTTGCTCCAAATGGTTGCCTTTCTAACATAACCAAAGATAATATTGGAGTAGTTTAGATCCCAAGACACTTGAACTGAAACATTACTTGGAAAATATGGAGAGTGTGTTCTGAGATCTGGTATAAGAATGCCAGGAATAAAACAGTATATTTTCATGCTGGCATAACTTTGTCACTAATAGGTGGGTGTTACTAATCCTTTGAACGGCTTGTTAGTGCATGGTTCACTGAAATTAAAGAATAGCTTGTAAATATGCATCATTCTGCCTATTTTGTTCAATAGTTAAACCACCGTCAATTCAGAAAAGTCTTTTTTAATTGTATGGCAGATAAATACTTGTATTCCACACTGGGGAGGAATTAGATGTTAATGTCTTCCTAGGATTAGAGTTATTTTAGAGAAAATGGTGGGAATAATACTGGAATAGTAATATTTTAAAATTGAAATCCTGTTGCTTTGTATTATGGTGTGATCATGAAATATGATGTAACAGTTTAACTCATTTATGTGGGTTAATGCGTTTACTTGTACTTCTCAGCTGTGGCAACTTGAGCCAAAGACTTTGAACTTCAGAACTGGAGAAGAGTGGCACTAAAACTCAGAGTTAGCCACCCACAAACAGAAGAGAATTGCTTCTTTAATAAAGAATATTTGCTTTCAGTGTTTCTGTTTTCAGTAGGAGAGCATCACTCCTGTTCTTTTCTTGCTTACTGTAAAGCTTCATTTTGTACCAGGAGGGCTTGTGAGCCTGAGCTGGCTTGCCTGGACATCATCACAGTACCTCTGTTTGATAAAAGAAGTCAGTAAATCTCTTCAACATGTTTCTTTTGTTCTGGGGAGAGATGTTCCTTCTATTTTCCACAGGAATATCTTTATGGCTTACAAAAAGAATGTGGATAAAATACCCACTTGAGTGGAGTTTCCATCTTGCCAGGGAAAGATTGCATGTTCCTGTAGCCATTGCTTGATATAAGAACAAGGTGTCAGGGCTGTTCTTTTCTACATGCTGGATCACTAGGGACCTTGCAGACAAATGCTGGGTAGTCCAGAAGGGAACAGCAGAAAAATGATAAAAGACTTGGAAAATGGAAATTGTAAAGGTGATAAAGAGGATTGACCATCTAGCACTTAGAGAAGAGGAGACATAACTGTCTATACATACATAAAGGGATGTTACAGAGAGAACAGGGACCAATTATTCTCTCGAGCCATCAAGGGCAGAACAAGACTAATGGATTTAGGACGTTGCAGTGAAAATGTCAGTTTAACATTAGGATATACTTTGGGTAGAAGAACAATCAGGACAATGTATGATGCTCTCAAGGGGAGCTCGGTAGGATTTCCATCACTGAACTTGTTCAAGTGTAAGAATAGACATCGGTCTGAGGTAATGGATCTTATTGTGCCCTAAAGTCTACCAGAACTAAAAGGCCTTGGCCCTGCAAACCTTCCTGTAAGGAGGAAATCCTTACAAAGCCAGAAGTCTTTGCTTGATAAAGAGCTGCCTGTATGGTGCCTTATATTTTAAGGGGTGGTGAAGTGTGCTAGCCCCTTTCCCAAAGAAACAAATTCACAGGTAGTAGTTAGTTATACAAATTGCAAGACACGGCATATCTTGTGGTTTTTTCCCTATCAAAATCCAGAAACGTTTGCCTCTTGCTCGTGAAAAAGCTGATTCAATAAAGTATCTTCCATTTTCTATGTGCACTTTATGAATTGGTTTACATGTTTAAACCACACAGAAATCCAGCCTTCAGAAATTTGTGTTCAAATGCAATATCTACTTACTGGTTGTCTGAATTTAGTTCTCTATTGTGATTTTTTTCATTTAAATACATATTTTAACCTAGGTATATGGCTGTTAAGCCAACTTCCAAAAATGTATCTCTCACAAGACTGTTTCCACAACAATAATTGTGGGAAGAATTTCAAGAAGTGGGCAGAAAAGACTATTCGTATGTAGTACCATTATAGAATCCATGTGATTGGTTTGTTCTCTGCATCAGTATTTCAGGAGAATTTTGGTCAAGGACAGTCATTTTGCTTTTATTAGTAATTGCTCAGGCTCAACAGAAACTCAAAAAAATGCTAATGAGTTTAATGAATCAAAACTTTCATTGCCTGCCTGCTGCTACATGTGTCAAACTCCAGGGAAATTAAGGTGCTGACAGTGTTTGATGAACAGGATAAAATCACAATCCTCTCAAGAAACCAGACTTACAGCTGCAAATGGATGGAATGACATAGCTTTCTTTGCTTAAGGGAAAGAGTAGTGGCTAGCCACCATGATGAAAAGGCACCATAAAGATTGCCAAAAAGGATCGTCCTCAGTGTGTTATACAGTTCTATGAAATACATAAGGTTGTTGCTCATAACTCTAAAACAGAATTACGGCAGACCTGGAAATTTTCCATTCTCCTAATTGGTATTGTGTGATCTACCCTCTGAACTGGTTGTGGTTTTTCATAAGAGATAAGAAAGCTGTGGATGTCTTTGAGCATCCTTAAGCTTGAGGATAATAACCTCCTTAATTTGAAATCAGGTATTTCTTTCTGGAAATCATATAATTTCCTAGAGTGACACAGTCAGTTGGCCTCCTGGTTTTATTTATTTACAACTCATTCTTCTTGCTACTTGGATCCAGGGTGCGTTGCTAACTTTAAATTAGCTACCTATAGCAGTGTTTACTACAACAACAACAACAAAAAATATGCTTATCTGTTGTTCTTTATGTTGTAGCAGAGGGCAACTTTAAGCAGTAGTTTTACTAAAAATTCTTTTCTTCTTAGAATTCTAAGTAGCTCATTTGGTTTTCTGATCGAAACAGAATAGCAGAGAGCGTATGCTTCTGTGATAATGATGAAAGGGATAATGAGATACCAGGGTAATCTTCTGATAGTGTTATAAATAGATGAAAATATGTAAGTGTTAATATCCAAAGTCAGATGTTATTTCATATACGGGCAGGTTGCCACTTCTAGGATTTTTGCACAGGTTTCTAGCTGTGATGCAAGAATTGGTGTTGTGGGTTTTCTTAAGGAAGTGCACTGCCATGTTGAATTTCTGTTCCTAAAGTCAGTCTCTAGAGCTTCAAATATCACTGCCTGTGTTTCAACAAGGTATGTAAACGCGAGTTTGTCTTTTCTCTTCAAGTGCCCTCTTCGTCATAGAGTAAAAGAATTTGCTGTCTCTGTTCCAGTATTTCATCTGCCAGTCTCTGACCTTTGCAAGCTAGCTGGAGTACAGATTGTTTCTTTCAACATGAATGCAACAACTTGTAGAATAAGAGGACAAAAAGTAAGTGTGCCTACCTTCCTACCGTGTGACAGTAGGTTCAAATATGTTTTTTTCCAGTTCATTTAACATTCAGATGCAGTATTTTCTTGCATTCAGCCATGACTTCTAAGCTTTATGCAGACTACAGGAACAAAACCTACCTACAAAATCTACTGCCCAAGTTTGTAGAGGACTGGGACTAGATTGCATTTAGGAGACCAATCAGGCACATTAGTCTAGAATGGCCATAAAGCTGTCACAAAAATACCGATAGTAAAGACAAAAAATTGCTTTTGTTTTCCTGTTAATCACCTCAGTGCTGTTCCTCTGGAAGTCCTCTAGCCAAACTTTCTTTTTACATGTAGGAAAAAATTACCATCCAGGACTTGTGAGTAGGTCTCAATATATTTCTTTCTGTATGTTGTTCCTGGATAACCATACTAGATAAGCTTATTCTCCTGCCATTATTTACCATGGAAATAAATGGAAGTGTGTGATCATAGGTTTTCTTTTTTTGTTGTTGTCGCTCAGATGTATAAATATTCACCTAAATAACCTACTTTCATGCTTCACCTATTTTCTCTGGCCAGACAGTTCAGCAGTGTTTATATAACCTATGAAGGAGACACGGGGAACCTTTGCAGTGTGAGTGGCAGTTTTGCCAGACACAGCTTTAGCCAGTCATTACTTCATGGTGGTTCTACGTCCTTCTGAAACAAGGCAATGAGAGCCAAGATCAGTAACTTTAAGCACAGGTGAAAGCAGTCCCTGGGAGAGATCTGCAACAAGAACTCTGGGGTATATGAGCACTTATGTATTTTTGGAGTTTGTAAAAAACCCACTAGCCACCTCCAGGTATTTTTTTTGCATAAGTATTTATTTTTCTTAGGTATAAACAGCAATGAAATCTGCTCATGGGTGGCTCTCAAGTGTCCTGCTTCCGTTCTGGGTAAAATAATTTGAAAGTTGAAAAATTAACAATCCCTATAAACATTATATTATTTTTTAATCACCTACTCTTCAAAATAATCGTAGAAAGAAGGCATAGCTTGTCCCAATCCCTATTTCTTTGGAGGTGATGGGGATTTGGGATAATATTATGGATAGACAGTGGAAGAAGGAATTAGTAACTCATCCAAGAGCTACACTGAAAGATGTAGCATTCCAGGAACAGTTTTCCCTTTACTTGCTGTTAATAACTAACTTGAGAAAATATAATAAAAACTGAGATGTCAGGAATAGTGCTAAGATAGAGCTAAAGCTGTCCCAAGAAAAAAAACCCAAACATATCTAACCCTAGTTTGAAGGCAAAGTGATGAAGATTTGTGAGTATAAGTCACCAGTAAGCAAAGAATATTTTCAAAGGTATTCCTGAGGAAAACCACAGAAATAGCTTTTCCTAAAAGCTTTATATCCAGTCATCTCAGCTGAAGATTTAAGCTTTGGGGCATGGGTGAAAAACAGAACAGTACCTTAAAGACTTTTTACTGCTAAGTAAAACTCCAGAGGGGAAAAATCTTGCTGATTCCATAAAACGTTTCTCCTTAACTTTCATGGAGGACTACACCTTTGCCTGTGGGTTAAACATTTCTTTCTGATTTGTTTGCCCATCACCTGTAGTATTTGGAGAAAGGAACTGGCTGACTTTTGCTACTTCTCAGTTCAGGTCTGGGACAGGACAATGAACAAGAGCAACTTCTGAGCCTCTGTAGGAAATGCATCCAAAAAACCCATATGGGGGTAAAGCTTTTTCTTGGCTTAACAAAACTTCCTCACTGTGATTGAAGTAGCCCTTGAAAATGTAGTTCACTAGAATGTCTGAAACGTGAATGCTTTGGAATCCCAGCTCCTTGGCCTGATTTCCAAAGAGAGGTGTGGATTATTTAACCAGAAAACGGGTATTTTGAGAAGTTTGATTTTAAAAATAGAACCTGTGACATGAAGGGGGTGTGTTCAAAACAAAAAGAGGGGCGAACAGCTGCTCCCTTCACCAGGCATTCCCACGCAGGAAGAAAGCTTTTGGTAACATTGCTGGACGTCCTTCCAGCTGCTGAGTTTGTTCTACGTGGAGAGGAGCGTGACCAGTGCTTGACACAAACCTGACTAATTCCAGGAATATTTTCTCTGTACAAAAAGACAACATAATCTAATTCTTTTCCTGGCAGTTATTAATGAGCACGTACATATACATGGATAAAGTATTGATGAGATACGCTAATCTCAATAGAGATAAAGAATTTGCAGGCTGGGTTCATTTATAAGTCTATCAGCAGCACACATTTGTCATTGATACACATCTAATAAACTATGTATGGAAGACATCTTGATAACTCATTTCCGATAAAGTTTTTGCAGTGCTGGCATAATGCTTTAACTCATTCCCATTGTACCTTTCATAATTTACAGCTGAGTGGGTCTAACCTGGGAAGCTCTCAGTAGTCAGCCTAAGTAATAAATAGAAGCTGGCTTTTTCTTTGGTATAAATACAACAGTGCAGACTTTGTAGCTATATTCTGCATAGACAACATGTTCACAAATCAATGTGTGCCCAGTATATCCAATTCTTATTACGCATCGTATCCTGCTGTACAGTGTAAATAAAGTACTTAGCAAGCATGCTTCTCATAGGAGACAAGACACAAACATGGTTAAAGATCTGATCTAAGTCTGAGCTAGTCACATCAGGCATGCACTATCAAACGTCAGCTCTTCAGACTGCAGGGTCCAGAGGAGATGGTTCCTATCCTTCAGAAATACTTCCCTAACTTCTACAGTGAACTGTAGCATGTGTTACACAATGTGTTATATGATCCACTTACAGTGGAGGTCCCTTTTTGTTAAAAATCCCCTCATGGGATCCAGTTGCTGACAGTTGATTCTATCTGATTAAGTGTGTACTTCTCCTGCATAGCTTGCCTGTAGGTGTACGGTTCATGACTCACTTATGGATTTAATTTACTTTTGTCACAAGTGTTATTTTATAATGGTGAATTCTTGATCAGAAAAGTCAGGTCATGTTTAGAAGGCAAGGAAATCAGATTTTTTTCACCTTAAAGAGTTTTCCTATTTTGTTTGTGCAATCTATATTTTGTGGTTCGCTGAAGGCCTGTCTCCTTCAGAATTGGCTACCTGTGGCCAAAATTGATGCATCAGTTTTCCTAAACACGTGATTGGGAGTAAAGATTGTTCCAAGTGTAAAAGAACAGATCACTCCTGATTTAATCCAAAAAATGCTCAGGTTAACGCTGAATGAATCTAGACAGGCTCCCATAAACTTTACAGGTAGGCTGCCATGCCCAGGAGACATGTGCTTAGGACAACTTCCAAACTGCAGTGGAAGACAGTAGGAAGATTCCTGATATTATGGAACTTTGATCAGGTTCCTGGTCTTCAGATTTGACAAATGTGCATTTGTTCTTGCGAACAGTCCTCGAAATAATTCTTGGAAGACCACCAGTTACTTTGAAAAGGTACATGTAGTCTTTATTAGAAAATGTATTTGGCAAAAAAAGGCATTTTCACAGCACACAGGAGTGGTTTTAGTCTTACCAACTAACAGAAAGACAAGTATTTCACTTTCTCATACTACTTAGCATGTAGGAGGGAGAAAAGAGGGAACGGTGAGTATTTGGATGATCTTATACTCATTTTACTTCTCAAAGGGTTTTCGTGTATCACTTCCATCTCTGATCAAGGGGGATTATCAGGATTTCTTTTCAGTGGATGTTCAGTTCTAAAACAACACTCACAAGCATGTGAACACAGGAGAAAATTCATCTTCAAAGACCTAAAGAAGATGCAAGAGAAGGTGCATTTACATTTTAAATTTTTATTCTAAATCCAGCGCAGGGTACCTGAAGGAGTGAGGACTATTTAAAAACTCAGATGAGGTTTTGGATCTGAAATCCTAGCATATTTCCTGTTGAGGGAGTGCATACATCACAAAATGCCATCATCACTTGCCACATTTATTATGCAGATCATTCTCTTGAAATATGCCAATAGATGATTTCTGCCTCTTGGGATGTTCAGGACTTAGACCATGTTGAATGACAATGGTTTGTGCAGAACCTTGCACTGCTACTCTTACAGCATTGATTTGTGGATAAAGACAGGGCCTTTTTTTTTTTTTTTCTATAAAAGCTGACAATCAACACTTCCAGAGCACTTAAATTAATACAGAAAGAAAAAAAAGTTCAGATGAGTTTGCAGCATAGTTATACATCAAAGTTCTACCAATGCATTATGCATCTCTCTTCTCTTTTGAATCTTCTTTACATGCCTTCTCCCATACTCCTAAACAGAAATAGCTCCTTTCATCATGCTATTGGCATAAATAGCAGCAGGACCAATTTGGTGAAACTGTTATATTAATTTTCATAGAAAGGTCATTTTACTTTGTGGGAAAGGAAAAGATCACTGCAAGTAGACTGCTCTGAATCCTGGATTCTCTACTGCAAGCCATTAATTTGTAGATCGTATTCAAAATAAACATCATTCTACAATATCATCAGCACTGTATGGGTAGTATGTTATTCACTTTTCTCAGCAGCCAATTTATTTTTTTAAAGAACTGATTTGATATTAAATTTGTGCTGAGATCTCAAAGCCTTTCCAACAATTAAGTTACAGCCAGGCTTACTTATTAAATGTTAGCCTTGCTGTAATGATTTGGATCTTTAAAAAAAAGAAAAGAAATTATTGGCTTAATCAGATGGCAGTTCTGCAAAGAATGATCTGAAAGCCTAGAGCTTTAACAAAAACTAGAGCCTTTTAATCCTAGATAGGTATCTAGAGCATGCAGTGACACAGTGAGCACTTCGAACTCTGCTCCCAGAGTGCCATTATTACTCTTACTTGAAAGAGCCATCTATGGATCCATTACTGCACCTGTCCATACCTGTAGGAATAATTGGGTATATATGCAGAGATATATGTCGACCTGAGTCTAAAAAACTTTCAGATGGAGACTACACAGTCCCTCTGGGTGGCCTGTCCCTGAGCTGCAGCAGTCCCCTAGCCAAGAAATTTTTTGTAATGATTAAGCTGAACATCTCCAGCTGCATCAGCTGATACTAAAAATTCCTGTAACTTGTCATGTTCTGATTCATAGGCAGCAAAACCTGAAGCATATTACTGTGTCTTAAGCCAGGTGCAGAGTGTGTTTAAAGAGATTTAAGAAGTTATACGATTGTTGACTATGGTGTAACAACATTTAGAAGAAACATCCAACACTAAACCCCTGCATTTGGATTCCTCAGATGTACTGTGGATTTCCTGTGTAGCCTTGGGCAAGGCCCTTCACCTTTAAAGTGACTGATTTTCTATCAAAAAGGCACAAAGTGTTTACTGTAGCAGCCTCTCTGTTTGGTGAGGAAAGATCACAAAATATCCAGACAGATAGTAGTACATCCTTCTTTAAATCTCAGCACATCAGTTTCAGTACCTCACCATTAATAAGGACTCAGCAGCTGTCCTTGAATCTTTTTTCCCCTTTCCCTTACTACACCTTTTTTCCTCCTCCCGATATATGTATTTACATTGTAAAGCAACAAGGGTATTGAAAGTAACAGTCAATTCAAAATGAAATCCCTGGATGCTAGATCAGCAATTACCTTGTTTTCAGAGGTTCTACATTAGTTTGAAATGTTATTTGAGGTTCGGTGTCTTTCAGATTAAATTGACATTTTAAAAAAGGAGAAATATTCATTCTCTCCTAACCTTTGGAAATAACATTGGGTTCAGACAGTACTATCTGCTTCCCTGCTACTTGTTTCTTATCATTTTCTACAGTGCCCAGGCTATTATTTTGTTTAACCTCTGACATGTTTTGATGAGCTGGTCTAGGTGCCAAACACCAGAAACACTTTGGTAAAAGAGCAGTAGTGACCCACAATACATTTGATCTTGTTTCTTGGCATTTCTGTCATCATTATTTGACTGCACGAAAATGGTAAAAAAAAAAAAAAAAAATAAAAAAAAGAACTCTCAGCCCCTGTGAATATGAAGCCCTTCAAACAGAAATAGCCTGTACAGTACTGGAAGAGACCCTGAAGAGGACATTCATCCCAGGATCCTGCATAAATGCCAACCAATTCTTTGCATGTTCCCTGCCTAGCTTCCCTGCAGTTTGGGGTTTTTTCCCCTCAAGTTGTGGGGGGTGAAATTTTACCCCTCTTTCAACTGTTTTTTTAGTGTGATTTTTATACATTTAATTTCTTATCAGAAAAGCCTTTTACCAGTTCCTACAGGCTAATCACTATTCAGATTTTGGGCTGCACCAGAAGTCTTGTTCTTCAGTGAAGAGCAGCTTGAGCCTCAATCCAGGCAAGATGAATGTTTGAGGGGAAATCTTTCACTTTGCACTGAGGATGTACAACCCACTCTGTGATGAAGAGGGGAAAAGGCCTTCAAAACATGGCAGATCCCCTACTTACATGTCCCCTAAATACCTTTGTTTCCCCACCACCTGGGAAACGTCTTCCCATCCTTACCACTGAAGATCTGAATTAAATTTCCTCCATAGTGAGTGTCTTCCTCTGGAGTGAATGATAAAGTGACCCACTGTATCTAAAAATGCCTATGAAGACAATGACCAGTTAAGTAGAAAATTAGGTTCCCGATGTTATTACAACCTTTTCTTACAGCACTAGAACCACAGCAGGTTACCAAGTGCCATCTGCAGTCTCTTCTTCCCATTTTTGATGTCTAAGACTGAGTGATCAACCTTCAGTGATTTTTTTTATGAACCATTACAACCACAGCTGTCCTAAGGGACAAGACAGTTCAGAAGTTCAATGATGAAGCTCACTAGGGATGTGGGTAAACCTTATATGCAATTCAAAGGTGCCTTATTGCCAGCTCTCTACTTATTCAGGGTTCTTTTGCCAAAAGTATCCTAGTTCAGTTCAAGTATTGCCCCTGTAAATAGAGAGGGGCTAAAGTATCTTTGAAATCCATTAGGACTCTGCAATTATCTTATGATCTAATTGTCATCAAAATAATATCAGTGACAGGATTAATTTTAAAGCCATGGATATGGATTATAAATACCTTGGAACAGGGCGTCCAAAAGCAGTAAGAACTGCAATGGGTCAGATGAGCTGGTTTTTGACAGGGTACAATGTTGGCAATGCTGTTGGCTAAATGCTGAACTCATGATACCTTTTCCATCAAGCTGCTACTGTAAATTGTGAACTTGGTGTGCTCTAGCAACTTCTTCAGGAAGAATCTAATTTCTCTAATAACTGCACTTTGGCCAGGTATTAATGTGCCATTCGGTGTTTAACATTGTTCCTTTACTTGACGTTAAAACTGTTACTGCCCTGTAGAGCCACGTAAATGTTAAACCTGAATGTGAGAAGAAACGGATAAAAAGAATGAGTCTGAGAAACAGCAAAAATCTACCACATTCCTGTGGAATGAGGCAGTAGGCAAAATATTCTCTGTGCAGGCCTGGCAGGAGCCTGACAAACTTTCATTACTTATCTCTCCATAATCTTGTCACCTGGAAAGCATTTTGCGAATGTGGGTACTCCCCACTTAATACATTCTCTTTGGCTCAGCTCATTGAAATCAGAAAGTCCAGGTCACCATGTGACGGAGGATGAAAGACTCAGGTTTTTCTTCTTCTTGGCATGCAATTTCTTGTCTTGTCGCTGTGCAGCAAGTGACAACTCAATATAGAAATGTTAGTTGCTTTCTTATTTACCCTTATTAGTTTGCTTAATTTTTCACTTACCTTGGAATAAACCACACGAATATGAAGGAGAATTCCCCAGATAGATAGAGTTTTAGAGTGGTTGCCTTGTAGCCATAGCTGGCTGCTGGAAGTGCTGAACCTGAGCTAGCAGTCCCCGTGAACAGTGATAAATACAGGAGATCGGTCAGTATAAAAAGGGAGTGGTTTTCACCATTTTGCTGTGACTGACTGAAAATACTTGACAGCTGGGAGCCAAACCAGGTTTGTTCTTAGTGGTTTACAAGATCGTAATGATGAAAAAAATAACACTTTCTAGCTGTAGCTTTTCCCATATGTACTCATTGGAATAACACAGCTTTGTAATAGTAAAAACAACAGAAACAAAACCAGCACTGTAATTGGAGTTAAGTATATTTTATGACTTTTTTGGTCTTTAATATCTTGAGTTTTCTCAGGAAACTTTACCAGGCTAAATATTTACTTTCACAGACTCTTTTCTAATGAGCTGTTTTCATTCTTTATGCCATTTTCTATGGAAATGATTAAATTCATTAATCAGTGTTTGAAAACCTCTTTTCAACATGCTTGCATTACTAATAGAGACATATATATATTTAGTTAATGTCCCATTATTTTTAAAAATGATTGATCTATAAGCAAAGAATAGTCTAATTCACCGAGAAGTTCTTCCTGAGAAAGGCTGGGGAGTTTCAGGGAAGAACAAACTCAAATTAAGACACCCCTGTATGGAATATAATAGGACCAAAAGACTAACAGGGTATGAGCAAGAGAAAAATGGTCAAGGGAAGAAAAGAATCTTACATCATCTAATGTCAATTACTGCACTGCACACTGACTTTTCCCCAATTATTTTTATCTTCAGCTTAGCTTGCACGGATGCTTGTGGAATGGCACATGGACTGGATTAGAGAAAATTTTAAGGGTCACTATCAATTACAATACGTTCATTTCTGTCTTCGAAATGGCCCGCAACGTGAAGTACATTAAGGCATCACTGAAATTGTAGACAAACCTGTAGGAGGACACGCTGGTTAACTTTGGACATCAGCGCTGGAGCGTGAAGACCCCACTCCAATTTTTGCTGTGTAACATGTAGGCAAATCACGTGGCCTCACAGCAGTTCCATATATTCCTGGTATTGTCTACACCAGGATCCCAGGCCTTGTCAATATTTTTTACACACTTTTTTTTTTTTTTTCCTTTTTTTCAATGCAGCCCAACCCCTGGAGGAGAAGGTTCTTCACACACTCAGTACATTTATCTCAGTCCAAGCTCTTGTTCAAGGCCCAGGGCAGAGCCCTGAGGTTTCCTGGTCCAGCCCCCACGTCACCACAACCCCCTGCAAGGCCCTCGCTGCTGGGCCCTAACAGCGTGCGACCACAGCAAGGCAGGCGGGTACGCAGCTTCTCCCTCCTATGCTGCCCTTACGGAAAAGCGTGTTTTTCTTCCTGCGAGTGATCCAGTGCTCCCAGGGATGGTATTAAATTCCTGGCAGTCAAATCCTAGCTGCCAACGCTGAGCTGCAGTAGAACCCGTTCTCCTACCTCAGCTGCCAGGCGGGCTTGGTGACCTCCCCAGCGTGAGTCTCCTGTGAGAACGTGACAGAGTACCCAGCTCCCCAGAAATATCTCCAGCCCCTGATCATACCCTGTCCACGCCATCGTTGCCACGATGTGTTTTATACTCCCTGCTGAAAGCAAGGAGGGAGCTATAGAAAAAACATCAGCCCAGTTCTGACAACTCAGCCTTTCGTGTCCATTCCTCTTTTAAAATAAGGCCCTCGGAGATCAGCGGAGTGAGTCCTCTCGCTATTTCTTCAGGTGCTGCTGCACCTTTGGGACTGTCAAGGCTTTTTCATGAAGCTTGCTGGGGTCTGAGATGCCGGTCACAGTAGAAGGCCCCACCACCTGTGCGAAGCAGCAACTAGCCGACACTGGCTCCCCGGCAGAGTGAGGAGGGGGCCCTGCTTACCACGAATGGCGGCGGAGGAGGCGGTGTGAGGTATGGTGTTGCTGGTAGGAGGCCAAGGAACAGTTAAAAGTTTTAGTCTTAAAAAATATTGGGTGGGAACCGGTTGCCCAGAGAAGTTGTGGGTGCCTCATCCCTGGAAGTGTTCAAGGTCAGGCTGGATGGGGCTTTGAGCAACGTGATCTACTGAAGGATGTCCCTGCTCACGGCAAGGGCAGTTGGAACTAGATGGTTCTTACAGGTCCCTTCCAACCCAAACCATTTTATGTTGCTATATTTCAATGTCTTGGCTGGTTATTCAGCTTAGTTTAGTTAAAATAGTTCCATTAGGCAACTTTATTTTTTTTTAGCTATGTTTTGTTATATCCGTACTAATAACATAAGCAGCCTGAGATCCTGCCTGAGTCATATTATTCACTTTATCATTTGGCTTCCAGGAGAACTCAAACACCTCTGTGGTGCTGTGCAAGGCATTCTCGACACTGGCACAGATTTTTGTTTGTTTTTCCCTGAAAGATGTATGCCATTAAGAACTGCAAGTATTTGCTCAATATCCTACTTGTTTTGATGATTCTGGACTACTTTTGAGAGCTGCAAGAACAGCCATTAGTTTTCCTGGGTTTTGTCCCATTGTAATGGGTGAACTTTTCTATAAACATCTCTTTATAATAGATCTTTTTTTTATTCAGTTTCTCCTATTTGAAGAGTGAATCAAAACTAAGCTTCACTGTGCTGAAGAGTTGGTTGGTTGTTTTTTGGGTTTTGGGGGGGTTTTTTTGTATATGTCTTTTTTTAACACACAAGCAATATCAGAGAAGGAATTTTTCTCAGAAAGTGCAGGCTCAGCCCAGAGCACAAAAGATCTGTGACCTCGGACATGAGGCCTGGAAAAGGCTTTGTTGTGATATGGATAACTACTGTTTCTACTGCAAAAAAGAGCCAAGAAAAGAACAGAGAAAGAGACAGCTGATGTTGAACAGGACAGCTGGTAACAAATTGCATCATTCTATCTCCCTGAGGTACCTTGCTTGACTTAAATGGAGCATCCTTTGCTTTAAAACTGACGTAAATTTCAGTAGAACTTTGAAAATCAAACTTCCTAAACACTGTCAACAACTTTGTTAATCTATTAATTGGGCCCTGAATATAATCCCAAGAGGAAAAGTACTTTGTGATTATTTTAATAGACTTCCATTCTACTCCAGCTCCAAACAGAACAGACATTTACACAGAAATGAATGGTATAAGATATTCTCAGTCTCGTATTGTTCCCATAGTCATAATAACATTCCATTTCAGAGTGCATTAGGATGTGTCTAGCATTGCTTATGAGCTAATAATTTCTTAGCAATAATTCAAACCATGTCCTTCATTATCCAGAGGTGTTCTGACAACAATAAACTACTCATTTTTTAAAGCAAACCAAGTCAGGAGTGCTATAAACATTTTAAGGAACTTATCCATCTACTGCCGCTGAATGAAGCAGTCATGTGGAAGGAACTTAGCCAAGTGAATTAAGATGTCTCTGCCTTTGGAATTTGCTAGGAGGGTGGTGAGCTACAGTAATTACTGTGGCAATATTGTGCAAGAGATAGGAAAACGAGGGAAGTGTTAGAGGTGGTGTTTATTTTTTGATCTTGTCATAAATGTAATTGACTTTAATTATCATAATAAATGTTCTAGCTGCTTCAGATAATTACATGCAGAGCCTTCCATATAGTCTAAATTTATGAGGGTGTTTGGGTCAGCACATCAGCACAGCTTACAACTACACATGAAAAGTGGATTCTGCTGAGAGTGCTCTCTTAGAGGTGTTGCTTTCTGAAAATATTCTTCCTTTTTAAGTAAAACATACCTTGAACTTGTTGCTATTGCACCAAAGGAAACAAAGGTGTTTCCTCTCTCTATATATCCTATATAGGACTATGTGCTCTGCAGATCTAACTTAGCTAGGCTCAGAGTACTCAGTGGATGAGAACCTAGTGTACGTCTTTGCTGCTCCAAAGGCCACTGTGAAGCTCACCAAAGTTTTTCTTTGGCCTGCTTTATGTGCAGGTAGCCAGCCGAAAAGGATCCAAACAGGACAGGCACGATCAGGACATGCCATTCCTGAGACTTGAAAGCCAGGATTTCATAACTGTTGCTTTAACATCCATTTTACTAGCTAGCACGTATGAAAGTTGCAGAGTTTTCACAGTCCTTTCAGAGCCACGTCCAGTCTCTTCGCACGGGTGATGTTATTAAGACTATGCCAAAAGATCTCTGCGCCCTCGGTTCCACTGACTTCCATTTCCCCTGCCACATTCTCTCTTGTACAAACCGGGCAGAGCCACCTCTGCGGACCCCACCTGGAAAACTGCCACCTGCAGCCAGCCCCATGGCACGGGGGGCGGCAGGAGCGCCCCGCACCGCGCTCCCCCCTGCCCTCCCAGCGCTGGGGGCCCTGCACAGCTGGGGAACCACGGGCTTGCAAGCCGTTCCCAGCCCTCATCCCCTTCGGAGCTGGGCTGCTGGTAGCCTGGTTCAGTGTAATCACAGGTGATTCCCAAACCGTTTTCCAGGCTGAGCCCAGCAGCATATCCTTCTGCGCACCACTGGTGCCTTCATTCCTGGGAATTAAGTCAGTTTGCCAAATGTCTCCTCTCCCCACCTGCTCAGCTCTACTGGCTTGCCGGTCACTGATCTCTCCCTTTACCAGATGACACTGAAAATCAAACGCACACCTGAATTCCCAGGCAGTGTGTGTGTGTCATATGCGATTCACTAACCCAACATTTCTCTGTTATAAAATATTTGCAGGCAGGAAGGTGCTCAAGTATTACAAGCTTCCTTTTTTCTGTTTGTTTGTTTGCTTGTTTTTTGCTTTTCTTGTACTAATCTCTCCTCTGCAATTGTACTTTTCTTAGCATGATGCTAACTTGCTTTTTGGGTTCATCTACAAGATGGGGATAAAACAATTATTTCCATGCAAAGGGGATGCAAACTTGTGCAGAACTGTTTTCTTCTGCTGGGGGGGCACAGGACTCAGAATATTTGTCTGGGAAGGTTTGAGCTGGAAGAGCTTCAGAAGCAGTCTAGCTCTAACCTCTGGAATTATTTGGTTTTGCATTTAGCTTCATACAGTCCAATATTTTTCTTCCATTGTACAATCAACCTAGCAGTTAAATGGTAGCTTCTTTGGTATTCCCCACATCTCCCCAGCAGAGATTGCCCTGGACAGTTTGATTTCCTGCTGAAATCATTTTCTGTCTCATAGTCATGTGCGGCTGTCTGCTAGTTACACCCTCCAAGGGATCACCTTTAATCCACCCAGATAAATCATTCCTTAAGTAGGCATGTTCTTAGTTGTTTTTTTTTCTTTTGCTAGATGTGTGAATTTTAATCACTTAATTTTGTTCTATTGTGACAAAAAGCTCTGTTACCTGCAAAGCTTGTAGTATGACTAATATTTAGAAAGGTAGCTGAAGACATAGCAGAAGGCCTGCCATAGGAAATGCCTTCCACAGTCCAATATCCCATGTCTTTTTTTTTATTTCAGTGACACTTCCTATCATGGATTTCATAGAATTGTTAGTTAGAGTAATATTACAGTGGGATGTAAATACCTTGTTTTTAACAAAAAATCTTCTTCATTTATGTATAATAAACTCCAGTAACCCTATTGTTTTCTCCATCCAGACCTCAACACGATAGTCAAAGAGGACTTTTGCAAGCAGAGATTTAATTTAAGTACTTTGCACCACAATGGACACAGAAATCGCATGCTCTCTATTTGCTATGCTGTCTTGTGACACAAGTAAGGTGTCACATATTGCAATAATAGCAATTGATCTACTCCAAAAAACCCCAAACTAGCTAAGAACTAGCAGAAAATTTGTCTATTACTTAAAACAGTATAGAGGTGTCTGTAGCTCTTAGGATGTTAGATTACCATCTAATCAGAAATGTGTGGCTAGATTTATTGAAACACTGAACAATTTCATGAAATCACTGTGCTTTTTCAGTACCTTAGATCAAATCACCTGATACCAGCCTTCAGGATGTTACATCAGCACTAGCAGTCAGGAACGAGTCTTTCCTATGGCTGGAGATAAAAACCCCTTTTTGCTGTTTGCTACCCTGGCACATCCCACGTAACAGGGTAGGATGATCTGATTGGGCTGTGTCAAATGGTTCAAACTGAGCAATTTGATATCAACTTGAAAAAAGTTTTAAAATAGTATAAACAGTTGAAAGTAAAATCAAGTATCTGTTTATGATTTACATCTTCTCCACAGATCCATGCAATTGCACAGGATTTAAAATAACATATTTAGTTAATCTCTGAATTTATATTGTAGAAAATGTGCTTTTCTGAAATACTATCCATCATCTTTTGTTTCTTTTCAGAACTGCATATTCAATAAAGAGCCATTTCAAGACAACTAAAACTATTCATTAATTTGTGCAGAATTTAGAACGGTTTCAGCCCATGTCAATATAATTCTCATTCATATTTTCATTGCGTTTTTTTTATAAAAATATGAATTACTTTGAAATTTATCTTTGTTTAGAAATCTCCCTACATTTCTGAAAGCATGAGCCTTCCCTATTAAAATGAGAATGTGGTCACTGGAGTTTATTATACATAAATAACGGATGTATTTGTTAAAAAAAAACAAGGGGGTTTTTTTTAGTTTTAAATTGGCACGAAATTGATTCATGTAGGTGGAGCAAGAGAGCAAACAGAATATTAATTGTTCAGAAAACTCTATACTAAATTTTAATTCTTTGTATTTGCGAGTGGTTCACATGACATTAGCATAATTGTGGTAGGAGATGGAGATACATTTTCTAAACCCAAAAATGAAGTGTTCCTATACATACTCCAGTGCTCTAGTTTAAATGCCAAGTTTTCCCACCCAGGTGGGACTTGAATTTTGAGGATACTCAAATTTCAAAATAAAGCTGCTGGATGATTTTGTTTTGGGAAAGAACGACATCATTGAAAACAGATCTGGGAAAACAGGCTCCAGGGAAAAAGAGCTAGGGAGCTTCTGCTCAACATCCAATTTGAAACGTGTTGAGAGAAGAATGGCATATCCTATCACTTATCCCTTCATCCACATACTCTCTGGTGACCTTCCATTTTAACTGACTTGTGCTGCTTCCCAAAGCAGACTATAAAGCTATAAAGACGAGTCACTTTTTGCTAAAATTGTGTTGTAGTCTGTAACATGACCAAATCAGAGCTGATGGGAAGCAGTAGGGTTTTTTCTGAAAGGTGAAAGAAAAAGGAACAAATCAGCTAGATGCGAAAGCTTCAGGTACCATCTGCATTCATCAGGCAGCTGATCAAAGGAAGTAAGATGGAAATATATTTTTCAAAGTGTGGGGGAGATTCTTCCCCCTTGTATAGGCTCCACTGGGGAGATACTGTCCTGTGTAAGTATTTGTAGTAAACGTGGGTGATCCCTTTGGAGAATGAATATACATTAGCTATAGTATATCTCTCAAGGTCGATCATATGTGAAATCAGACTCCCATTCCTCCTCCAGTACTGGGTGGGAATAGCAGCACTCAACTCCTCCATGCTCACAGCTATTTCCCTCATTTCTTACCTTACAAGAGACCTGAGATTCTGCCCCTTCAGAAAAAAACACCTCCATTATTAATAACAATTCTTGGTTTGTGATTTGAGTAAAAGCCTCAAGAGGCGCAGGCTTCATATTCATTCCACGGGCTGAACTACATAACTACCTGAAGATGTACAAAAGTGGGAAAAACTTAACAAGAGAGCCAGAAAGTGACAAAAAACTAAGAGAAGAGAGGGATTTCACAGCCTTTTTAAAGTTTAAGAAAAGTTTGGCTCTGGCTCTCCTCTCCTCCATGAGATTTTTGCATAACAAGCTTTAGGAAGAGTCTCATTATCTCATGTGGCAGTCAGTACAAGCCATCTCCGCTGACACCTGCCTGACCATTTGAATGGATCTGAATTAGTTAAAGTTTATCTCTGAGCAAGGTGATACCTTTGTAATGACACCATGTGATCAGTGGCCTTAGCAAATGTAAGAAAACCAGGAATTTTCTTGGCACCTCACTGACTGTATTTTTAGGATTACAGTCTCTCTACCATTAAGATTGATAGGGTGATTAGCATAATTAAGTCAGTTGGCCCTGGAGCTTTCCTTTGCAAAGCAGCAATTACTGATGTTTTTTTCATCCTTTCCTATGTCTTCTCAGACATCTATTTTGCATCAAAGAGAAAGGCGATTTTTTACCCCAGAGCAATTTGGCTTTAGATCAAGCTCTCACAGCTTTGTCTCAGGACTCTATATAGCATCACAGTAACCAGAGATGGAAAAGAACAAATACATAATCTGGTCCCAAGGCACAGCTAGAGACAATGCAGAATTGTTTTAGACAACAGACTTGCTTATAGTTCTTACCCAGGTTGGTTTTAATTGACCTTTTATTTAAAGAATCATCCTACAGTCCTCTGACATGCTGAAAACTAAGCTTGCACCTTCTTTCACTTTTTTACTGCTATAGTTCTGTCATTTCTTAACAAAGATAAAAGAAGAAATATAATGTTGTTTTCAATATGGCATGCTGATTCTTATTCAAATAGGAACAACAACTGAGTTTCCCCTGAAATGAAGATTTTTTTTTTTTTTTTCTGAGATGCTCTCTTCAACAGATACTCATAGTGCTGCACCCAAGCAAGATCCTTGCTTTGGTCCCTACTTCAAAATCTTGGTGACGATTCACCTTGGAGAAATGGTATCTTAGATGTTACAGAAAGATCATAAAATTCTTAAGATCTTACAAGTCATCTATAGGGGAGCAGGAAACTGGACCTATGTTTCCAATGACCCAAAAGGGCATGTTTGACTGTTGGACCACACTTTGCCCCTGAGATGATAACTATTGGAAAAGCAAAGTGTCTCAAGGTACAGATAAACCAGCAAAGTTTTTATCCTTTACAATACAGGACAGACAAAGGAATTTCTTCAACCTTCCTCTTACCTTGCTGTGTATTCCTAATAGGACAAAACAATAACTTCACTGGAGCTACTGGAGAAGTGAGGAGCAACATGTAGTTTACCAGGCATTATTTAATGCCGAATCCCTTTAACTCTATCCCATTTATAATACATATTGTTAGGAGCATGTCAGAGATTCAATTAGTATTTGTTGCTAATGTTCCCATGTCATGATTGCTTAATCTTATTAGTGAAGTACAACCACTTATTAAAACCTTGCTCAGTCATTTGTCAGCTCTTTTTGAACAATTTATAAACAGAACCTGACTGTAAACTGACCCACTCTCATGTCTGATAATGCTGCCCCTCTGATTCCTAGATGGATACTTCTACCTTACAGACCAACAGCCTATGATTTGCTCACTAAAAATAGCCCCACTCCCATATTTTCTTTCTGCAGGGCTAGCCCTATATGACCACATTTCAGCAGTGGGGAGCTCTCGGGAACAGAAGAGGGGAGAGAAGCCCCCAGCTGTTCTGCAGGGCAAACATGAGGCACAGCTGGGCTCTTTGAGCTTTTCTTATCAAAGAGTATTCTCAGAGTAATGGGGACCAATATCGCTGTTTGTGTGGGCACACCTTGAAACTAATTCCGCCTATCTTTCTGTCTTCATTTCCATGCAACAGAAATAAGATCACATTTTTGTGAGGCTTGGTGTATTGTTCTGTCTCCTCAAAATTGTCCTCTTGCTATTTGAGCCAAAAGGATCTGGGCACTGATGTGCTCTTTCTCTTTGCGATTTCAGAGGCTCCCTGTGTCCAACTTTTCCCTCCTATGCCTTCATTTTCAACACAGTTCTGAACAGATCAAAAACCCTGAGTCTCTTTCTTACCTGAGCAGAGCTCATAGAGGAACCTATTTTCCCCTCAGCATGGGCAAGACCAGGGCACCATCAACAGCCATGATGATGGCCATTGGCAAAGGTTTTGAAGATCATGAGCAGATATTGCTCTTCCTTTAGGATGTGGAAATTTTACCTGGCCATGATGAAAAGACAGATCCTGTGAATCCCAATGTAACCATCACATAAAGCTCCTACCCGAGGATCCGAGCTCATACCACCCTTATACTGGTGCTGAGTGGAAGGTGCAAGTGTTAACATGGCACACAAGGGTAAAAGAATTATAGAAACAGAAAAGTTGTAAAGAGAGAAAACATTAAAGTTGTCTATTAAGGGTGCTGCCAAAATAATATAGCATGAATAAAAAGTAGAAATGGATTAAAACCAGAAGTAAGGAAGGTTGAGGACATAAGGCTGGGATGTCAGAGAAGCAGAGAGTGAAAAGTCTGTAGGGAGCCGCCAGTTTAGGGACACAAGCACTCATGTATTCAGTCTTTTATAAAGCCTGTGTCCTGAAGGTGTGGGAAATCTCCACCCACATTTCTGAAGGTGCATGTGTGTTAGGTATTTGTGGTTTGTCTGCCACGTAGTTTGGGGCATAACCTAGTAGGTATAGAACACATTTAGATCAAGGTTTCTATTTAGTTTTTTTTCCTCAGGGAAATTAGTTTGCATGCATGAAGCTGTGTAGAGATGTAAACCAACACAAAGAGGAGACCTGCATTTGTATTACATGTATATATATATGTCTATATATACAGTGTATATATAAATACAAACACAAATACAAATGCAAATATGAATGTAAATGTATATATAAATATATGGATAAGTATGTATACATTTTTTTCTAGCCAAATTGCTAATCAAAACATAGCTTCTGTGTTGAAGGTCTAGAATCATCTCCTTAATTATTTTAGATGTCAAGTACATTTAATTAAACTCATGCTTAGAGCCAGAAGTGCACATGGACCAGAACAGAGAGAGAGGGAATGGGAGAAGCTGCAAAATTACTTGGCTTCTCCAAGAAGCCATTACTCGGCTTAAGAGACCTGAGAGATGACAGGATTTAATCAAGTCCTAATTGTCTTGAATTTGGGGGTTATAAAGGATGGTGAAGGCCTCCGTATAGATTAGAAAAGTGAAGTCAAATGGTTTATCCATCTATCATTAAGAGAGAAGAGACTGGAGTTGATTGCTAGGAATTATAGAAGTGCTGGCAGTCAATATTGCTTTCATTCCAAACTTATATTGATGGCTTGACTTCTGGGATGTTGGGGTCATTGCAATTGGGTTTTTTGGCTAAGCAAAAGCAAAATAATATAATAATCAGCATGTGGATGAAAAATGGAGCAAAAGATGGCCACAGTGAGAAAACAAAAAGAGAGAGAGAGTGCAGCAGATGTAATCCAGTAAGAAGACAGTGAAATGAAATAATAGAAAGATGAAATGCACCCCCAGCGAGCTAAATTTCCTCTGAAATGCCAACATCTTTATGAGACTCCAGTGTACAAAAAAAGAAGCTGAGTTCAGCCAGGGAGCTGTCAGCAAAGGTTTTTCTTAAAACACAGGAACTTTTTAAAGCTAGAGTAAGAATCCGATTAACATTCTGCTTGTTGCTACATAAGAAATATCAACAGTTTCTATGGCAGAATATGGGACAGAGGGGTGCACGGAGGTTTTTTTCCCTATTGAATGAATTGAGAAAAGCAGGTGTTCTGGGCTGTCTTAACCCTTTTTGATTTTGGTAATTGCTCACCGATTGTAAAATTTCTAAATCTAATACATAACATACAACCTATAATTCTCTCTTTCCCTCCCTCCTTTTAAAATAGAAGCAACCATTAAAGAGAAACATGACATTTCTTGCCCTGACTGCACACTGCACCTCCATGCACCTCCGCGGGAAGCAGAGGTCATGACAAATCCTGCCCGTGCCACCACCTCGGAGATGTCCACTGGACCACTCCATGAGTGGCCAGGGCTCTCAGACAGTGCCTGCCTGCTTCTCCTCCTTAATTTTTTTCCCTTGCCTGGAACAAGCTTGTATGCCTAGAATATATGCTAGTAATTGCCCCTAAAAGTGAGCTCTTCTACCTGGTTTAAAAAAACGCATCTACCTAGTTTCTTAATATGAACTAGTTAAGAAGCAGTTTTCAAATTGAATGTTGCCCAAAATCCACAGGTGCTGCCAGTTCATTGACAATAGTGAAGAAGAGTGAGTTTATTCTACCTAAATGTCCAGATTACAAAATAGCTGAAACTGTCTCCAGCTGTCTTTTGTGGCATATTTCACTTGTAAACTCTCCATGTTGACAGTTTGCATGTATACAGCCCCTAGCACCAAGGATTCCTCTTGGTCGTTTAGTACAAATCCTCGGGAAGTTGATTTGATAAGAAATAAAGGGGGTAACTGTTTTCTGAATCCCAAAACTGGGTTGTGATGGTTGCAAGTGCCCAGATAGTGCAGTCTTGTTAGCTGGTAAAAATTGTGGAGGAGGATTTTGTTCTTTTCCTCTCTGGACGAATGTCAGTGGATTTTTAGAATGATAGGGAGTGAATTTAAATGTGAAGGAATGGAGCCAGGCTGAGTATCTCAGCCAGACTTAGCCTGGGAGTCCTAGAGCATCTGGAAATGCAAAAGTTGAAGCATCTGGAAAGGCAAAGTTGAAGCCTTTTAAACACCAACCATCGCATCGCATTAAGAAATATGGGGAAAATTCTCTAGCTGGCCTGGACCCCTACTTGATATATGTGTATCATGCACAGGGCAAAGAGTCTGTATTCCCACACTGTTCCTGTGCAGCATAAATCTAATATTTGTGTAATGAGTGCCCTGACTGCTTTAAGCTAAACGCTTGAGGTGATGAGACCTCAGAAAGCTGAAAGGAGTGTTAGCTAGAGACTTCGGTTTGCCACCTTTCACAGCAGAGTTTCAAATCACAAACTCCACTTTCCATGTAGGGCAGTGAAGTCCTCACAGAGGCCAAAAGACTTTCTTAGGATATCTGTGCTAGATTTAGCAATTAGAATACAGAGGGAGGTGCGGGGTGGGTGGGGGGAGACTTTTTCTTAACAAGTGTTAAATGACTGCCTTCCCCATCTTCCTCTCTAAAACGCAGCCATTTGCCTTAATGCTTATTTAACTGGTGCTGTTACAGAATAGCAGTAGCAGTCTCACTGAAGCCCAACAAATCTCTAACCCATCTGTTTGCACGGAATAAATCCTGTGCTCCAGCCGGCAGGACCGAGAGCAGTGCGGTGCTGTCTGCGGCAGCATCACCAACGCGAAGCGTTGAACGAGCTCTCTAGCCCAGGGCTGACCTAGAGCAGAGAGAGCTGGAAATGCCAAGATGGATCAGCAGATGGTTAGTTAGCAACTTTAAAACAATTTGTGTTTACATATTCCCCTTTCCCAGTGAGTATTCCCTTTCATAAGTGGTCTTAGCTCCTTTCTTTGTTGGGGTGCGTGCCTGTGATTTTAGCCAAAGTGACTTGACTCCTCTCTGTGTTCAAACTCTCCAAACCAAAGGCACCTCCAGCTCAGTATCCTGTTTCTGTCAATGGCCAAAAGTGGAATCTGAAGGAAGGATTACTGTGGTCAAGTTTAGTTATTGTGACATAACATTTTACTTCCTTGTTATCCTCCGTTAAGCATCAGCAAATGCTTGCGCTTATTATAGTACGGTTCAATTCTTAAAAGTATAAGCCACCTCCATGAAACTACTGCATTTTATGAGACCCTAGGGGTAAGTTAAGGTATCTGCAGTCAGCTGATGGGTGGTGACTTGCTGTGCTGTCATAAAATGAATGTCAGGGCTGCAGCTAGATACCACTTTAAATACTGACGCTCAAGACTGGAGCTGGAATACAATATTATGGAATAAAAATCTTCCCCTGATCTATTCACTTTTTATTACAGCAGCTGCAATAGCACAGCTGGGACCAGAATAGCAGCCAGATGAAGATGAAAAATGGTTTACTGGAAGAGTCCCATTACCTGCAGTTGTCAGGAAGGGGTGACTGCATTCATGGATCCTCTCTTACCACAGAAAGGCTTTCTTAATCTACTGCCCTACAGAGTGCCAAACCATCTAAAAGTTACATCCTGGTTTAGGGGAGACCCTGAGTTCAGGATGGTTCAGCTCCAAAATTTTGCTTTGTTACAAGACAGAGACACATTATTCAGAAGTCATTTTCATTTCAGGACCTGACCATCGTGAAACTTTGAAATTATTAGATATCCTGGCTTTGTTTTCTATGCTCAGTTTTATTTAAATTGCTATTTACTGCATTGGTAGCTGGTTTTTTTTCATTTCTATGCACAGTAAAATCCTCACAGGTCAACAGAAACCCCCTTGCTCATGCCAAATATTCTTCTGCATGATAGACTTTGGACAGAGATTGCAGTCTGAATGAAAACTTATAGGGAACTGATTGTATGTTCGTGTGCCAACAGATTTCTAAACCGGGGAGTCAAATACAGACCTCCCACTGCCTTTATTTCTGCCTAGTGCCTTTCAGAATATGCTGTGGTT
The DNA here is from genome assembly GCA_035590195.1 of Aviceda cuculoides. Classification (NCBI taxonomy): domain Eukaryota; kingdom Metazoa; phylum Chordata; class Aves; order Accipitriformes; family Accipitridae; genus Aviceda; species Aviceda cuculoides. Next base: position 30,144,155 of record JAVJGG010000094.1, on the reverse strand, counting down.
TCTTTAAATATGTTTGCCAACATACGTTCATCTAGAAAACTTGGCTTGCTGAAGCAACTTGTAACAATTCATAACAATTAAATGGCCATGGGGTGAGTAAGAAAGATCAAGCTGCCTTTAAACTACATTGATAGAGATGAGAAATGATATTGTCAAGCAGGGATGTCCTTTCTTGTTTTCAGGAATTGTCTGCTACAGGGTTTGTTGCTGCAGGCCTGTTGGGCCAGATTCTGATTTTTTTTTTGAATGACAAAGGAAAAAAGTCATCATGAGAGAGAACAGCAGCTAGTGATGTGCGCAGTTTATTTGGAAGTATTTATTCCTTTATTTCCTCCACTGTAGGTACCAAGTTATTTTAGCCTGCAACTTTTTAACAGGCTTTAGGAAACTGGACACTGAAACCAAATTGAACATCAGGGGAGCTAGTTTTCTAAATCCCTTGTAGTCTGTCTGGGCTAGAGCCAGCAGAATCACTGCTTTGGATTAAGCAAAAGCAGCATACTAGCTGAGGCAAAAGAGGGCTCTACATGGGCCATCCCAATATTGAAATATGTAGTTTAAGGGGAGTTCAAATATCCCCTCTGCTGAATCAGGGCCTGAAGTATGATTCCTCTTAAATATTTGTGTATTTTAAAACCATAAAGGACTACTATAGCTACTATATGTAAAACAGGCATTTCAATTCTATCAGGGAAATTCTTCATTCATTCTAGTTCTTATGCTTGTAGCATTTTCTAGGCACTTAGTTTTGATTTAAAGGCTCCTAGCACTGGAAAAGATGCTGTATTTCCTCTGCCAGTTGATCTACTGGTTAACCAGCCTCACTGTAAAAGTCAGTAATTTAGTCCTAGCCTAAACTTCTGTTAGCTGGACCTACCAGATGGATCTCATCGTGCTTTTTGCAATACCTGATCCTCATCTAGTTCCTTCAGTTACTAGAAACCCTCCTCCATGTGTGTGTGAAAGGGTGTATGTCAAATCACAGTTATGCTGCTCAAAAGGTTAAGGGCTTAGCTGCAGCCAGGCTGACGCTGTACGAGGTGAGTGACAACTCAGTCCTCCTATTAGAAACACTAACCCTACCAAAACCAGATTCCATTTTGTTTAGCAAGTAAACAAAACCCCCAGTACAGTCTGCTGTCCAGTGCACCTCTAGGAGAATCAGACTAGAACCCAACTTCTGCAAAATTATTTTTGCAGAATTATTTTTGCACTTTCATAGCAAAAACCAAAGCAAATGTATAAAGCATTATTGGTATTATGATGTCTGTCCTCAAGAAATCATTCTTTCTAGGATTTGTCCTCACAGTGCATGTTGGTCTGTGTGTGCAAATCTCCCCTTCCTAAGTGATGCATTTAAAGCTCTACACTACTAAAGGAGATCTTTTCTAGTTAATGCAGAAATGTTCTGCTGGCTTTAGATGTTACCCAAGCATTTAGAGTGGGGCAGGCACTTATTTCAAAGTTTTATTCAGATAAAAGGAAAAAAGGTCACTTGGCCAGGATTTTCATTTGCTGAACAGTGCAGTAGTAGAGAAGATGTCTTAATACCCTCAGGTCCCAGAAACAGGGACGCCTTAATTGAGCTGATGCTGTACCAAGTTTCCTAGGTGGCAGTTTTCAAGTGCTAGTCCAGCAGAAGACTAGGATTTTTTTGTTTGTTGCATACAGTTATAAGTGCAATGAATGTACTTGCTTTTACACGCTAAGCCCTTTCCTGAAGAACTACTCTGAGAAAAAAAGAAACAACTAACAAGAAAGCCATTACTGTAATGTATTAAATGTACTTTTCTGAGTCAATTGCTGAAGTTGTAGAGATTCCTGTGCCTTTACCAGCAAATGGTCTGTAAGTTAGCTAAATCTGGCAAATCAAAGCATTAAGAGAGCTCACTTGTTTCAAGGAATCAAAGTTTCTGACAAGGATATAAGATGCAGTGTTCAGTTCTGGCAAGTACCTGGGGCATTCCCCTCATTGTTCAGTCTTGACAGATACATGAGGTATTCTGCTCCAACTTTGGAAAAAAAACAAACAAACAAAAAAAACCCAACCAAAAAACCAGTATGGGCTCTTACCAGTTTCTGAAATTATGTTTTATTTAAGCAAATGTCTTTCACGCCTGGCTCAGACACCTCTTAGCTTTCACAGGAGCTTCACAGCTCTGGACAGAAGACTGCTGTGCTGGCCTTTCCATGAATTTTCTGGCTTAATGCATGGAGATGTGAAAGTCTCACTGGAATTGCCAGACAAGACTTCAGTCTTGGGAAGTTTTAAGGGATATTCTTAAACACCAATCCGAGTTGATTTCAGTGAAAATATTCAGGCTTAATCAACTTAAATTTGAAAGTGTAAAACTGTGTCATTAAGTTCAGGAAAGCAAATTTCAGAGCTGTTAAAGTTTTAGTATTTTAATATACATACCTTTATTCTGAGCTTGAAATGAGGGTGGCCCTCCTCTGACAGATGGATCCATGCACCTATAGAGCTCTGTAAAAGTTCAGCTACTGACTTGAATTACACAGCTTTCCTCTACATTTAAAAGAAGATGCCAAAATTCGTATTCATCCTTCAAGCCAAATTCCTGCCTGAGCTGGCAAACTGAATATGTAGGTCTAGATCTGTACTTCATGACCCCATCGTCTATATCTATTTCCTAATTTAAAACAAGAACTTTACCATGTCACAACCTACATTGATAGAAAAAGATGAGTGGTTTTGTAGTTAATTACCTGTCAACTCTTTTAAAAGGGAAACAGAGGATCCATGTTTAAAATATGTTAAATGGTTCAGTCACCTCTGTTAATTGGGTGTCTCAACTGGAAATTCTTTCACCCTATGGTGCAGATTCCCTTTTAAACCAAGGTACCTGCACAATTTATTTTGTTGACAAGAGGAAAGGGCTCATCTCTCATGATGACTTGCTGCTGTGGTAGCCATTTTCAGCAGGACACTCCCATTTTTCTTGAGACATTTCTCTTCTATCTTTAGCAGCACAGCCAAGGCCCAGGACCATTTACCTTGTCGAGCTGCTCGTCTCCTTGGTAGGAGAACATCAATAATCCACCAACCCTGGAATTATTTATCTCCAAACTTGCTGAGCCCTTGGTTACTAAATGGAGAGTTATGAAAAATGTCTACCTACTGACACCATGTAATTCGCCATGAAGTTCATGCCAGACACTTTCCATAAGAGGGAGAGGCTGCTTCTCGAGAATATACCAAAGCAATGATAGAAGAGGAAACACTGGGACATTGTGCAACACACTGTAATTATCAGGACTGCTGTAGATATTCCTGTTGGAATACATTCCCTGCTGCAGAATGACACAAGCCTATGTAGGAAAAAAAACCCATTGTGTTTTCCTGTATCATGATAATGGAGTATTATTAGGGGACCAAATTTGTGACTTTTAAGATAAGACACACACACTTACACGAGTTGAGGTAGTATACAAGTGTTCATAAGCTGTTCCCGTTTATGGCTGTCCATAGCTCATTTTTAAGTCACTAGAAAGGGAAAGAGAGGTAGAGTATGTTGGTACAGATCACACCTGAGTTTGCCTCTACCTATCCTTTCTCTTCACTCCCAGTCTCTCCCCTGTGACTGAATCCATCCTCCCCTTTGCCTCTGGACCATCTTTGACACATTCTCTGGGCTTGAAACCATCCCCTAGGCTCACCCAGACCCTTTCCCTCCCTGTAGCCCGGTCTCTGATGTAGTGCGTTTGCTTTTCAGTTCTGCAAGAGATTCAGGTTGAAATCTACTCAGGATGGTTCAGGTTTAGCGGCTCCAGTTCCAGCTGGTCCCCCACCCCCTTCATGGTCCTGGAACTGGAAGAACTTTTTGACTCGATGCACATCAGGATTAGATTAGTCCAGGGTAGGTTCAGAGTACTGAAGTCAACCTGGTCTCTGTGGGAATCCTTTAATATTGCTCTGACAAGGAAAGAATATTTAACTGTCAAAACAGATAGTTAGCTAGATGGGTAAATAAAATGCTGGGGGATCTGCATTGCAAAATGAGTTGTCAAGACTTTTAGAAAGGCAAAGCTGTTTGGGGGAAATAAAGAAAACCAGAAGGGACTGGTTTAAAGGGTCATGGCAGATCTCTGCAAAGGATGGGGGAACAATGTTACAGGCCTAGCCTCTCGTCCAGCAGACTGACTATCTTACTGTTTCACTTCTTCCCTAAATTCCTTCCATCACATGGACATGCTCAGTGCCTGCATGCACGTGCCTATCCGACCTGGATAAGACAGCTCTGGAGACCAGCAAAACGGCTGCAAAGATGCTGCACTCCAGCCTTGCTGCCGTGGCTACAGGCAATCAGCATTCAGGGGAGCCACGTCCACTTCTGCCAGACCTGACCCTGCTTAATTTACACAGCTACAGAGATCTAACGAGACATTTCAGAAAGTCACTAATACTATGGGGTATTCATGTTGTCACAAGGCATTTTCATTTGCTAACTTGATATAGGAGTGCAGATTAGCGTCCTGTGCATCCCATTAACATCCAAATGGGAGAAGAGAGCCGGGTTGAGGTGGCCACCAGGGGCTTCCTGTCCTGGCCCTGACTCTGCTGTCCTAGGTAATCACTACAGACAGGCTTGAAACCCAAGAGCATGTTTTGAATTCTCTAATAAACTACTTTGGGGTTGAACCAGTGGTTTAAAAGAAATCCAAGTTAAAAAAAAAAAAGCCAACAGGAAAACTGGGTAAATGTTGAGTTTCAGTGCTTAGCCTGTGATGGTTTCTCTTCTCCGTCAAGGACTTTCTGTCTGTTTTTCTCCTGCTTTTTGTATTCACAGCTAATCTCCAACATATGTCCCATCCCATTCTGTCTCCCCTTATGCAGGCTCCCACGGATAACACAAGTGTCACCACATTTTTTCTCTGAGCCTAAGTCAGATTGTCGTGTTCTCATGAGAAAACAACTCTGAGAGAAATTATTAAAGCTAGGAAAGGAGAGGGAGAAAATGGCTTCAGTAGCACAAGCATGTGTTGGGGGAGCAGAGGCAATTCAGGATTCGATCCAGCTAAGAAGCTCATTCCGATCCCAGCCCCTTTCCTCTACAAGCTGCTTCTTCGGGAGCATTCTTACTCCATCAAATACCCAGAAATTTGACACCTGAAACTCAATTATCAGGCCACATAATATGTATTATTAGGAAATAGTCACGAATGTAAATGGAACATATGACTTTAATGTACAGTCATGTGATGGCTATACTGTTACGTTGGGGATGTCACAAAACCAAGCCGAGCACCCAAGTGCCGAAGATCTCATGGCAGAGGACTTCAGAGAGCTGCGTCTGGGGAAGGTGCCCTCTGGCAGCCTATTCACCAGCGATAACAAGGTATCAAGGTCTTTTTCCCAGAAACCCTCCAAAAGGGTTGGGCAGCTGGCAGCTGAAATGCAAAAAAAGAGAGAAAAATTAGCAGCAGAGCTCGGCAAAGGTGTGACGGGAGAAAGAAAACCAGGAGGCGCCGTTCGGCGCCGTGGTTCTCGGGACAGGTCTGATGTGTGGAGGAAGAGCCTGACCTTAGCACAACATCACTTTGCAAACTTCCCCCCTTGACGTGCAACGGGCTGACTTCTTGCATGTTACACTTTGTGGTCTTATTTTCTTCCCTTGAGACTTGCTGGGAATGAGGCAAGCTTCAGATCTGATGCCAAGACAGGCAGATATGTGTTACAACTGCTTCATTACAGCCGCGAAGCGTACCAAGATACTCTCATGCTAGTTACAGCTGCCATTGTCACACAATAAACTTTGCAACTCATGTATGTGTGTTATCAACACACATAAGTGCATGGGGTGTGATATAAGTGACAGAAAACTGCTGAATTTGGGGTTGTGGGTTTTTTTTTTCCTAGTATAGAGAAGTGTTAGGAGAGAGGGAGTTATAGCCACAAAATGAACATTCTGAGTATATTTTTTTTTTATTTCAGTGAAAAAAGGTTGAACTGTTTGCCTGCCTTCCCCATCCTTCACCAAATTTGAGCAGCCAAAGAAACACAGCATATAGTAGATCTATTGTAGAGAGCAAATCTTTACATAAATACACAAATTTAAGTTTTTGAACAGAACAAAAATATGTTTCTCATTTTGGAATGACCTGTTCAGTTCCAGAACATGCACTGACATAGGGCAGTCATATTCTTGTGTCTGGACAGAAAGAAACAAAACAAAACAAACCCAAAGCAAACTGGTATTCTGAAAGCAAAAATAAAAATTCTTAATTTTGTGTGAAAATACAGGAAAAAAATCTAGGGAATTATGCTGTCTTGGGTTCCTGACTTGTAACTTTGTTCTGAAACCAAGACCTCACGTTCTTTTTTTGAAAATGGCCATTACCTCTCTAATGAGCAAGACCCCTACTTTACCATTCTTCTGAGCAAGGGAGCATGACCTGTGGGGAACCACAGAGTTTAGCTAAAGCCTGTTCTCCTACCACACACACACATGGGGAATACACAGTGGCACTTCTTTTAATCTAGTGGGTGCTTCCTCTGGCCTGTTATGTCAAGGTGTTTCCCTGACCAATGTCTGATGAGATTACTTAAATGGGAAAGTGAGAAATTACATGTCACCAAATTTCCTGTCCTCTTAGTTATGCTCTGGACTTACTGTCACACTGCTGGCTCATTCAGAGAGAGCAATCTGGAAGTCAAGATTTAAGGAAATGCATTGTGCCGTTTCTGGCTTAATTAAGCCATTAAGATTTTTTTTAGGGGTTTAAGCACAAGCAATTTGAATGCATAATTCAGCATGCACGCTGGCTAGCCTTGCACTTCTCTTGTTCTGAGGTGAAACAGATTGCGAAGGGGGGGACAGCTGTGAGAACATCCTGTAGAGTCCAACCGAGCCAGTCCCTGATTTACATTGTGGCCTCAGAGATGAATTAATTAAACTTTCCTAGCTTGAACTTGGCAATAAGCTCCCAGACCCATGCCGGGCACACACAGAGCGCTGTGGAGCAGGAGGTATTGATCTGACGCTCAGGGAGATTATCTGCAGTCTCCCGAAAATGAAGGGAACTGGGGGACTATTGGCTGTTATTAACTGCTCTGCTGGGAAGTGCTGAAGTGACCTTTGCCTTTGGGATTGTAGTATAGCAGCTGCTTTCACAGCGTTGGTAAAACAAGTGATGAAGTTGTGGCTGTCTCCATCCTTAAAGTACAGGTCACAGTGAATACTGGGTGAGAGGCAGAAGCTATATCCCTTTACCTGACTAAGGACAAAGCAGGAAAAATCTGTTCATGTGTGCGCACTCGCTCGTGTGTGTGTGAGTATGGAAAGAATGAACGATATATAAGTGGGTGTAAAAATCTGCTATGTTTTCTTTCCTACCAAAATACAAAAGCACACAATTATACTTCATTTGGTATAAAAGTTTTCCATTTTCATGATGATTAAAATTTCATTTCTGACAATGTGAAGAGGAGCAAAGCAAGGAAAAGTCTGGCTTTCCTTTTACAATCTGTGTGTGTTTCTTAGAAGCAATAGGGAGTTTGCTTAATGTAGCCTTTTTTTCTCTGTCACATGAAGTGTTTGGTCTGGAAAGGTAACATAAAAGATAAAGCAAAAAGCACCCACTTCATCACTAGTAAGGAAAGCAAAACTGATATCTTCTCTTTAGAAGTTAACACTTATTCACTATGAAATTTAAAAATTTCCTCCATATTTTTTTCTCACCTGTTTTCTGTGCCAGTTCAAAAACTAAAAGACATCTACTGATGACGAAACCAGGACATACTGAAATATCGTATAGATCCTATGCTGGGTAGAATACAAAGAAACTGGATGTAATTCTATTATGTAGGAAGACTGTAGTTGATACATTAGTGACATCTTAAATCATGAGTGACTTCCACTAAGAACAGGCTTATGCTTTCTTCTGATTTTTTTTTCTTTTCCCTCCTAATTCCTCCTTGAAGTTCCAGCCAAACTAGAAAACCAATGTTTCAATTTTGAACTAGGGAAAAAAAAACCCAAAACCCAAACAAAACCAAAAAATCTAACATCAGCTAATGACAGTATTTGTTTTCAATTACTTTACACTTCTGGGTTTCAAATCAGCAGAGGCACCTAGGTTTCCAGTGCCCTTCCCATTACGAGGATCAGACAACCTTGCAGTGAAAATGCAGACTGGGCAGCAATTGATTTCTGCTAATGGTCACCGTTCTAATGAACAATCTCTGATTTTATTCTACCTATTTATGTCAGATTGAATCACCACTCCTCCTAATACCCTTGGAAATAGGTGTTTCTCCATGTTCCTCTTCTGTGAATAAATAAATGCAGTCTCTGAAAAAACTGCTGCTATAGCACATGCATGGTGCAACTGTGTGCCATCTATGCAGTCTCGGGGATTTCTGCTACATATACATAGTTCTGTCCAAGTTTCCCCTTATTTTTAAACACACAGCATAAAACTGCTCAACTTTCTCCCAAATGTTTGTTCCCTGGCAACCGCTGAGTTTTCATCAACAGTTTTAATGCAGAAGATTAGCTAAAACCAATGAGCTCAGTGATGGATAACAGAAGCAACTGGTTGTTCTGGCAAGTCCATCCAAGCAGCTTTATTAGCAACTGTTGAGACCGCTGACTCCAATTTTTCTACAACAAAAGACCTTTTGAACAGAGCTGCATGGGTGGGTGGTGTTGTGGCAGGGGAAGCATTAAAAGAGAAGGCACTCTGGGATCAGGAGCACTGCCTGCTGGCTGCTGGGCTTCTAAGACCTTTATGAAGGTGCTGGGGGAGGATCATGTGGCTGGTTGCAACTAGTTCCTGGGATTATCTGGCTGTTTGGGGGATGAGTGAGCTTTTCAAGCACACTGTTATTGCTTGTCAGAGAGCAGGAAGCAAAGCAATGTGAGATGAAAAGGATATTTCCTCCTGCTAGTCTTTTTCAGAAGTTGTGAATATTTATATACAATCAGTAATCACAAGAGCGGACCTCTCTTCTTAGGGTGATGGTTTGAGTCATCTGAAACTTGGAAACAAGTGGATGAGTGATCCTTTTGGTTAAACTGCTTAGCATTTTAGCTCTAAGCACAGTTCTGCAAAGCTTTTGAGTCTAAGTCTGCATCTGATACAATCATTTCAATCGAAATATGTCACTTAAGCAGTATAGTAGGTAAGAAAAGCGTGTTCTGCTCTTGTAAGACAAGACGAGCATTCCGCAGATCTGGCTTCAGTATTCCCCATAGTTCTTGCACCTGCAAAATAAACCAAATATTTTTTTTCATTTTTTTTCCTGCATATTCAGACAGTAAACTTTCTGGGAAAGAGACTGCCTCTTTTTCTACATGTTTGTCAACAAAGAGTTCTGAGGTTTAGATTGGACTTAGAGATGGTGCTACACTGCAAATGACTTTAAAAATTGTTCCGTATTTCTTCTAATTCCAGGCAGTTAAAAGACAGTGTTGTTGGCCATCTGCATCACTAGATTAGTCTGCGGCTGAGCACCTACGTGGGAACATAAGAGACAGCCCCCTCGGAAGCTTTCCTTGGTGCAGCCCATGACAGCCTTTCCCTCACACCGTACCGAGAAAATGTGTATTGCACTGATAGTGCCAGGATGTCACCCCTGCTGCTTAGCCTGCTAAGCCAGTCATGCATGGAAGTAGCAGTTATTTGTTAAGATAATATCTTTTTTCTTTAACAAGAAAATTATCCCATTGATGAAGTCGGAGTATGAAATACCACCTGTTAAACAGAGCAGATTAGGCATGGAAGGCTATTCATAATCGTCAAGGCTGCCAATGTTTGTTTATGCATAAAGAAACTGTAGCCTTTGTGGCTTTTACGTTTGCGTACCCATTAAATTTTATTTTTTTAATAATCAAGTTACAGCTGTTCCAAACAACTCTCCGTCATGGGTACTCTGAGGTTGTTTGCCTGTATTCCCACTTACTGTACATAAATACTTGCTCTGAATGATCTGTCATGAAAACGTGATTCTTATTTTGAGCTACATGAATTGATGGGTTCCCTTATACGCAAATGTAGCAGGTTAATTAGGCTGGGTTTTAAGGGGGAGGAGTGCTGGAATCTTGGATAGGATAAAGTGGTCAACAGACTGGTGCAGGCCACTGTGGTTAACTCAGTATTTTAAAGAAAAGGCTTTACTAAGCAAAGGAATGCACTTTGGGAAATTATGCACTTGCTTTATTAGACACTTACTTGGGCAAATGCAAGGTGATTGTTTTACAAGCTCAGAATAATATTAAAGACTAATAATGGAATGTAATAAATTATGCAAAAGAGCTTTTTTTTTGGCTAACACTTGCACTCATGTTGAAAAGGAGCTTAGTTTCATTCTTTATTATGAAGAAAAACGTCTATTAGTGTAAGGCTCAAAGCTGTTGGGTTTTTTTTCTGGTTTTCCTTTCAGGTAAATCTCAGCATCCTGTTCTGAAGACATAATAATTAGTGTTTTTTATCAAAGGCCACATAATAGTGTCTACATTCTTATTTGATCAACTAGCATTTCTTTATTTTGAGAAATAGAGCTTTCCTCAGGAAAGACCCTTCTCCGATAAGCAATCGAAACCACATCCTAGCTGGCTTCCTGTTGCCATTTTGTGGCTACACCCCACATCCATCCACCTTTAATTTTGTTCATTGTCCAAAGAGAATTTTGACACAAACTTGATCCAAAGCCTGCAGAAGGTGCTGCTGGTACAGCTAGGTCAGTATTATGGATCATCCATCACCACCCGGATTCTAATTTTCAACTATAGTAAATGGCTCTAAAGCCACCCAGACTGTGATTTTTCTCTGGAAGGTGAATATTTTAAAATGATCAGGCCAGTTTCCTGCCCAAATGTTCAACAAGGCTTCCAGAAGCATAAAGCTGACCAGTGGATTTCAGACTAAGAGGGTAGGGGTGATCTACTAATTGAGCCAATCTTGAGATCATGTAGAAACCTGTAAAATTTCCAGTAAAGAAAATACAGCAAATAGTCCTTTCTTTGACTTAGACAGGCTTCTGTAATACACTGAGACCCATTTGCAATAGTAGGAATGGACAGAGCTTGCCAAAATCTTGTAGCCTAATTAGGCTGAAATTCAAATGAGAGAAGTCCAGCTGCTAAAAGGAAAACTCTAAAGCTGAAGAGTTAGAAACAGTCACAGGTAAGTTAGAGATCCCTGTACCTACTGCTGAAAGCAAATCTGGCTGGCTGGCAAACCTTAAAGAGAATTGCTCAGTGATTGTTCATCCTACTGGAAGATTTTACCCCAGGCTGTAACGCTTCCAAAATCTGCAGCAACACAAGTGTCTGTCTCACAAATAGAGAGGCCTGGGGCAAGTGTGTCTTATACGCTTCATAGGACAGAAAGTTTAAGTTTACCCCAGACTTCTATTCTCTTTTGGTCAGCTTCATTTAATTTTTTCATGTTTGCAAGTTTTCTTTCCATCCTTTGCTCTTCATTGTCACCCTGAAAATAGATTGGGTGTTTATGCTCTAACAAACTCAAAGTGATTTAGAGCTACAGGGAAAAATCTTCCCATCAGCCATGAAATCTGCCTGCCTATTGTCTGTCTACTGTGTTTTACCCAGCCTCTCCAAATTTAATGTCTGTTCATATATACATATGCCTGTGTACATATATATACACACACACACACATATATTAGGTACACATAATAAATATCATAAACTGTATCTGTTTTTTCTATTTTTTACTACTTAAAATTCATGACACTTTAATATACTCAAACACTTTTCACTTTCATATCCTGAGAAATGAGCTTAGAAAATTTACTTTGCATTAGGCCATTAGTTACGTTACATATCTGCACACCTTGGTTCTTACTCTTTTTCTAATCCTGGCATACTCTCATACGGAGATTATTTATAGCCACACTTATTTTAATCATCCACCTTTGGAGGAGTTAATATTGCCAACCTCAGCTTTCAACAATCATGTTGTAAGTCCCTAAAGTACAAATATCTTAAAAATCAGTAGTTTTAGATAGGTTTTGGTTTTTTTTCTTCATCAGACTTCTAATGCTCAAAAGGCATTGTGATAGGAGAGGAATAATGGCAGAAAACTAACTTGGCTCCCAAAGTGCTGTTCTGGTTAGAAGAAAGTTTGTTGGAGATTTTGAGCAGACTGTATAGTGCCCCTGTAAAGAAGTGATTTACAAGGCACAAGCCTTTTAGAAATAAGAGTAACCTCTGTCATGATCATTTAGGAGGAAAACATTGAGCTTGGGAAAACTGTGAGAAAGTTTACTAAGAGCATGAAGGGAGTAAATCTTTGCCAAAGTTTCACATGTGTCCATTAATTTAGCAGTTTTATTACGTGGCTGATGGAAAACTTTCACTGTGTTAAATAGCAATAAATAATGAATGATTATCTGATTTTTGGCATGACATCAACAAATCTTGTTGTCAAGTCCTGCAGAAGTGCAGCACAGATTTACTGCTTCTGCATAGAACTGCTTGCTAGAGAAATTTGTGTTGGCTTTTTTGTCTGTTTGGTAGGGGGTTTTGGTGGGGGTTTTTTGTTGTTGTTTGTTTGTTTGTTTGTTTTTAGTGGAGTTACTGCTCCAAAATACTATTAAAACCTGGGAAGTGGTTATGAACTCAGTAGGTTGATTAGCAACTTAGGAATTAGGCGCTCAGGCACTGTGTCTTCAGACAGTTGGGTCCCGGACCAAGCTGCACGAGCTGATTCTTCCCATTCTCACTCTACACATAAGTCAGTTCATGAAAAGAATGGTATATAATGACATGTAAATGTAAAGAGAATTTGGTCGAGTCTTATATCTGTGTACTGCAGCTGAATAGAAAAGATTGATAGCTGCTAACAGAGCTAACTTTCATGAACCGATTCATGTTATTGCTATAACCTGACCAAGACCAGAAGAGTTGTCTTGGCTTCTGCTATGTCCTTTGCTGTGGGCTTCAGAAGCTAATTTTAGTTTTTCCATGTAACTACAGGCACCCTGCACAATTGCTGCTATCACATCTTAGCTTCGACTTCTCAGTTCTAGACACAACTCAACAGCAGTCAGATCAGCTTTCGGGGAGCACCCTCGTGTCCCTCCAGACGCATTGCTGGCCACCACGTCACTTAAAAGTGTCTTTTCTGCCTTACAGTTTTATTGGCTGTTAGTTAATTGCTTCTCTTTCCACATTGTCTCTGATCACAAAATATTGACTATGCAGTTGCTTTTTTTCAAGTGTATATGAAATACATAATGCTTTTTTTGTATTGCAACTTAAACCTTTTAAAACTTTTTTTTCCAGTGTGCAGCAGGCACCTTTTTTTTCTTCTGGAGGTAACAGTTTGACTGCCCTTGCAGCCTGCAGTGTTGGAATACTCTCTCTCAGCTCTCAAGACAGCATTTCTCTTGGGCTGGTGACTTCTCACCGTGCTTGGTTTACACATGCCTGCCTGGGTAAAGAATTTTGGTTTGATTAGGCTAAATCTACAAGCCAGCAAGATGTAACACTGCTCTTGTTAACTCATTCAGAATTACTTCAAATTTTGGTTTGCATCTCTTGAAGCTCTTGACAGGGCAAATTCAGGTCCAAGATTCAGAGCAACCCTGACTTTTCGGGAAAGCTTTTTTTTTTTTTATTAAGCAGGACAGAATCCATCCACTCACACTTCCAGTTTCACCCCTGCAAGTTTCTCAGGAATGAGAAACACTGTATTTTCTGTCACCTTGTCATGCTCCAAAATCACGAATGGATCAACCCTTTCACCAAGAAGCATAACATTGTCACTGTTGTATTCACCATATAGATAAACCATAGTGCTCTAAAGAGAAAATTTTCCTAGGAAGAAAATATCAAGTCTTTTATTTTTTTTAGTTATGAAGTTTTTCTGGTAAGCATGCATATATAACAGTTGTTTCAGTGATGTGGCACAGCATGGATTTTTATAAAGGGTGATAGTGGTAAAGCAGGGAGGTGGGTCACCATCCTGTCTCACTTTCTGGTGTGAAGCTGATTGTGAAGGTAGAAAATCAATACACAATAAAGGTAGTGCATGTTGAAACTAAATTGAAATGATTGATTTTTTCCCAGGATCATTATATTCTCCCCCAAAATCTTTGTTTCTGGTTGTGGAAAAATATTTACTCTTCACTTAAAGTTCATGGTGTAGTTTATTTGTTTCTGTGGGGTTTTTTAGAAAGAGAGTAAGGCATAAGTAAGTTACATAGGTAAGTTTGCAGGAAACAAATGCTGGAAATCACTGTATTTCAGAAGCTTTCCCAGGAGTCCCTGTAAACACAGGGTACTTAAAGGGATGGGTATCCTCTTAGTCCATGAATATATTTAGCTGTTGTAAATCTCCCTTCTGCCCCCTGCAAAGTAAATAATGCAGTGCATTAGTGCAGTGTCATTTGCCATCAGAAGACTTTGGGTATCATTCTGACTCAAGGCAGAGTTGGTCCGGGGCTTATTACAGGCTTAAGTGCAGAATGAGAAAAGCACTCTATTCATATTATAGCTCCTTGCCTCGCTCAGATACTTCTCACCTGCTAAAATATATGCACCAAGAACAAGGTTCCTAATAAATCATGTTCTGTGGTCATACTCCAGGAAAATCACTGCCTCTGCTAAAGGATAATTCAAAGTCTTGCTGATCTTTGGGAGGCTAACATCTAACTTCTCCCCATGTTTCAGGAATCTAAGGATTGGCAATTGAAAACACCCTGTTACACATACAAAGTAATCAAGTCCTTTCTGCTCTCTTGCATTTAGCGTATGCTTATGCATCAGCTGTTGTACATAAACGGTTTGAACTGCCTACATGTTGCTACTTAAAGAAAATGGGACCTTCAGTGAACCTGCGTAGTGTTGGTAGAAATAGACTATTGATATCAACTCTGCATAGATTTTCACCCCTCAAAGAAAAACTGGTTCTCCAGGAGTAACAGAGCAAACAATGGCTGGCCACGAAAAATCCCGCAGCAGATATCTGCCATGCTTGGTTCAGTCCTGTGTTCAGTGACCTTTGTTATGAGGGTCCTATAAATTCCCCACGTTCATGTTTCATTTTCTAATTAATTTCACCATCTGGAAGTTTTTCCTTCTATTCATGACATGTAGTCCTTTCTTAATGCTTTCCCTTTACTGATAATCGCATTTCTGAGGCTAACCAGCCCCAACTTCAATTTTTCGAGAACCTGGGGAGTGTGATCACCAAGCAAAGCAACTCAGGAACAGAAGTGCTCACATCCCGCAGGCAGTCCTCATACTGACTTCCCTTCTGGTTTTCCCCCTGGATTTCATAAAGTCTTTTTTCTTTTTCATCTACTTAGTTTCTCATTCTGCCTCATTTTACACAATCCCAGGCTGAAAAGATCTTTCTCTCCTATTGACCTCACAGTGATTGTTTTCTTAATTTAATATCCTTAACTCTGACCTCTACCTTCACTGAGCAAGTTACGAAGCTGTTACAGTTAAATACAATAATATTTCTCTGTGCCTAATTTTTCATCTGTATGTCACAGTACTATTATAACCTAAATTCAAATAACCACCACTTCAATAGTTTCTAACACTTCTATTTAAATCTATACATGACCTTTGTATATTACTAATTTAAGATTTATGCTTTACAAAAGTTTCCAATGCATTATTTATTGAGTGTTTACCCTACAGCCATAGACATAAAAGTCTGAAATGTCAAAATGTGAAACAGCCATTTAACATTTCTTAGGGCCCTTCCACCCCTCTCCCCCCACCCCTCCCCAGCAATAGCTTTTTTCCCTAGATTGAAAACTTCCAAGGAACACTTCTATTTTTTCCCTCAGTGCTGTCTCTGCATACTCTCTATCCTTTTTCCTCTGTTTTCAGTAGCAAGATGAAAGATGACAGAAGAAATGGAAGAATCATGGGAGAAAAATGCACACCATATCTCTCTTCCTTATCCTTACCACCATAAAAAAATAATAAAAATTATACTTTCATAGGGAAATAATCAGGAGAATATCTGAATGAATTAACAGCTACTACATATCCCAGTTTTCATACTGGAACATCTTGTAAAATTGCAAGCACTCTTTGTGAAAAAAGTTACTGATTTTCAACCTGCTCTGTTAGTAGTGCTTCGAAAAAACATAAATGTTTATGGATGAAAATATGGAGGCAACTAGAGTTACAAAGTTATAATTTATCACAGCTTTCTGACCATGGCAAAGATTCGTATTTAAATTTTAAGATATTTTCTACTCTTTTTTAATGTTTTTTTCCAACAACAAACAAGATGTCTTCATCCGTTTGATCACAGAATGAATGGAAATGGGATCGGAGGGAAACTATCACAACAGCAGTGCTGTATTTCAGGTCAGTCCCCGTTCAGCTCTGACGAATGTCTGTCTCTGCAGCACAGGGCAGGTTCACCCCATGGTCTGCTCCAGCCCCCACAGTCTCCTCCCAGTTCAGGTACAGCTAACAAGGCTGTCAAGACCAGTGTGAGAGCAGGTGCTTTTAAATCAGAAGTCAAACATTTTCCATTTCTGAACCAGGAAAAAAATATGCGTAGAAAAAACTGTAGGAGGAATATCCTGTTACAAATACTTATGAGTGCCCTGAGACTCAGCTGGACACAAACCATTACTAGGAAAATGGTGTTAGTTGTTACCCGTGTGACCTAATGACAACTTTAAACAGTTGAGTTATCGATGTAAATCCTTACTTTCCTCTGCCGTGTGCTTGCAAACAGTAGGTGCCTTTCCTCAGAGCACCGGTGTAGGAAACCAAACCTTCTGCTCCTAGCTGTGCTGCCAGCTGGCTGTGTTTCTGCAGGTAAAGGTGATAACCGTCCATTTGCCCCCATGGTACAAAAGCTGTTTCTTTGGATTCAAAATGTATTACACGACTACAGCTTTGTAGATTATCAGATACCCACTGGAGACTGTTAGTAGGCGGAGGGGCCTTTTTCTTCCTGTCACGGGTGTAAATTACAACACACTACCTCAGCGGCTTCACGCCGGCATACACGCAATACCTCATCGAGCTGTGCTTCCCCGGTAATGCATCTTACATTCTTACAGCGTACGCACTTCACTCTGAGAAGTTCAAACATCTTTAGAGCCACTGGTTTACGGCTGAGCAATCGTCTTCTCAAGTTGGAGAACCCTGCAGTGGGGGCCACTCCTGCTTCTGCCCTCTACCTGACCAGGATCGAGTTTACAGAGGCCCTTTGTTCCTCTTACTCGGGGCTCAGAACAGGGATGTTAACACCTGGGTACTCCTAGGGATGGCTGTGATCTGCAGCTGCTTATCATTTGTAAAGCACTTTCCCGTCCCCAGAAGAAAAGGCCTTGACGCTCCCCGGCAGAGAGCGAGCGACCCAGGCTGGGACACAGCTGGTGGGATGCCCTGCTCCGCAGAGATTTCCTCGTGCTTGTTTTAAGATAATTAGCTGATCCAATACCTAGTGCGCTTCGTAATTCTTAGCTAACACGACCAATTTGCAAATGCACGTCCTGGTGTGCCTGCACAGCTGTAATTGAAACACGTCCAGAGGGCAGGTTTGCTGAAGCCACTGCACCGCTACCGCCACGAAATAAACACTAGCTTGTGAGTAACAAAGTCCTCCTAAAAAACATGTCGCTGTTCTGCCTAGGTGCAGGAATGGCGTAACCATGACCCAGACAAGGGAAGGGGAAGCTGTTACTCAGTATTTTTTCTGAAATATGATGTTGGATACACAAATGGATGTGAAGGCAGCAGGCAAACTGCTCGGCTCTTACTCAGAAGGCAGTCGCTCCTTCACGCCTGGCGACGCAGCGCTGCGGAGTGTGAGACACAATTCAGCTGAAATTTAGAAGCAGCTGTTGCATCAGGGTTTGTTTAAAGCTGTTTTTCTCTAGGAAGTCATTATTTGAAATAAATCTTGTCCATTAAAGGGACATGCCTGAGCAGTTGCATAATGCAGCACAGGGCTTGTTAAACTAGAAAAGCGTAGGATATTCAAAAGCCTAATCTGGATAGAAAAATAAATATGTGATTTAACATGGAGCATCTATATCTGTATCTGAAAAACAGCTATGTTTTTCTAAATGCAAGCTTTAGCATCTTAGAAACTTATTTTTCACTGTTGGGCGCTCTTAAAAAAAAAGAACGCTAAAAAAAATCCAAACAAAAAACCTTGCCTCTTTCACTATCTCAGACTGAGCCCGTCAAAATAGATACATCTCTGATTAATAAGGATATATTTTCTTTTAAAACACAGGGTCTGTCTTTTATATATTTTTCTCTTGCATTTTCAGAACTATCTGCCCTGTGCATGACATGAATTTGAAGGTAACACTTTCTAAGCTCACAGACAATGAATGAACCAAAACCAACCTGAAAATAAAATCCCAAAATCCATGGGCTTTATTTAAGAAAAGGAGAGACATTTAAATATTAACAGCATCTCTATACACAAAATAAAATAAACACTTGAAAACCCCTAGTTTGATGTACTACTACAAGTCCTTACTTGGAACAAACCCTCAGCAGTAACAGGCAATTGAAAACCAGTTGTTGCTTATGGGTGAGCTTCAGGGTTTTTTTACTTGGGGATTGGCATAGTCAAACATATCCATCAAAAATTGATTCAGAGGCAAAAAGCAAATGAAACTACAAAACTGTATTTATTAATATTGTCTTGGTTTTTAAGCTGTTATGGTTCGCATGTTCTTGACACAAGGATTGAAACACCTATTTTTAATTAAAAGCAGAGTCTCATATTTATGCACTTGCAGCAACCCAGACTTTGTGACGCAAATACTCAGAGCAGCGGCGTTTGATCCAGCCAGATAACAGGAATTTGGATCACAAAGGCTATTTCACCTCCCTTGCACTGAAGCCGTTCCGAAGTCACTACTGCTGGTACAGCAGGGTGAATCAGAGTGTCTCATGCTTTTTTCTTCTCACCACACCGGATTGTCAGGGCTATAGTTTTAGGTGGAACACAACCAATTTAAGTGGCACGCCCAAGATCACAGCAGAGGTCTGTTGCAGCGGAGGAATTCAATGCTGAACTGCCAAACTTCCTTCTAAGTTTCCTCTTGGTTGAATTCCCCATTCCCCCGAAACTACCTGCCATTAGCTACCACAACATCTTACGTCTCATGCAATACACTGGTGATTGTGAACTCCGGCAAAGGGTGAATATTATTGGG
Source organism: Aviceda cuculoides (assembly GCA_035590195.1). Classification (NCBI taxonomy): domain Eukaryota; kingdom Metazoa; phylum Chordata; class Aves; order Accipitriformes; family Accipitridae; genus Aviceda; species Aviceda cuculoides. The sequence goes on along the minus strand of JAVJGG010000094.1, from coordinate 30,124,996 downwards.
CAGATAGCTTATGATCAATGCACACAAGTAGAGCCCAAAAGGCTTGCTTCTATTTTCAGCTGTACTACCACTGCCTCTGATCCATGACAAGGTCACCTGAGTCAATGAAATCCCTGGCTGCTTGTCTCCAGTAATTAAGCAGTAAAACTTTTAAATGTGCACCCCAAATTGGGAGGTCACTGCGTTGATTGTCTGTGTAAGTATCTTTGTAGGGAGAAAATACCAGGTCCTAAAGGGCTCTTTAATCTATCCAAAAATAGTCTATTGAGAACTGAGAGCTGGCAGTTTAAAGCCAGACATATCCGAATGAGATGCAAGGCAAAGATTTTGAGTGCTGAAACTGAGTAGCCATTCGTAGAAATTATGAAGGTAAGTAAATGATAGATTCTGCAGTTCTGGAAAGCCTTTGTCTGAAGACTTCGGTATCTTTCCAGACAGGATTACTTCAAGTGAGAGCTGGTTAGTGGGTTCAGCTCAGGAACAACTCCATTTAGTTTTCATGCCTATAATATATCTGTGGTGGTCTAATAGTCCCTTCTACTTTAGCCACTTGAACTGCCAGCTGCGTTGTCCAGGAAAGTAGAAAAGATATAATTCAACAAGTTTGTGAAATCTGCTGGGTTAGAATAACATATTCTAATAACATATTGGGCTTTTTAAAAAATAAATCTGCTTATATTAAAAATCTTACGACAATTTTTAGTGATTTTAATACAATCGGAGATGACAGCTGATACAAGAAAGGAAGAATAATTATTTAAACTAAAACTGTCCAATAGTGGCAGTCTGCAAGCAAGATTCTTCTGGAAGAGCAATTCTGGATGATTTTCCAGGAATAAATCTGTTGCCTTTAGACATATGGAGTAAAGAGCAGTCTCTTCCAAAAGAGCTCCAGAGAAATGGAATTGGAGAAGTGCTCAGCTGATAATAGCCAGGAACTAGAGGACAGGCCTCAGAGAGTTATGAAATGTGTCATCTTCTTGTAGAAAGGCCTAGACTGACCTAGGGAGGCCCAGCGTGTCCCACGTGTATGGTCACCCAAAACTATCCCAGTAGTTTGTAACTTTTGGATAAAAGTATTTTAGGTGAAGAAAGAAAAAATCTTTTAATTAGGAGTGCTTTCCTCTTCGGCAGTGGCTCTCCATTATTTCTACTGTTTACTAGTGTTGTGCCGCTCACTCAACTGCTCCCCCCAGGCCCCAGTGGGATGAGGAGAAAATATAAAGAAACACACATGCATTGAGACAAGGACTGGGAGGGATCACTCACCAGTTATGGTCATGGGCAAAAGACAGGCTCAACCTGGGGAAGAAACAAAGTCAATTTAATTTACTACCAATCAAATCAAAACCAGGATATTAGGAAGTAAAACCAAACCTTAGAACCCATTCCCCCACCCCTCCCTCCTTCCCAGGCTCAACCCCACTCCCGGTTCTCTCCACCTCCTCCCCCCCACCACAGCCGGGGGACAGGGAATGGGGGTTGCGGGCGGGTCCTCACACCTGGTCTCTGCTGCTCCTTCCTCCTCAGGGGGAGGACTCCTCGCTCCTCCCCTGCCCCACCGTGGGGTCCTTCCCACGGGAGACAGTCCTCCAGGAACTTCTCCAATGCCAGTCCTTCCCACGGGCTGCAGTTCTTCAGGAACTGCTCCAGCGTGGGTCCTTTCTGCAGGCCAATCTCTAGTCACAGACTGCTCCAGTGTGGAGCAGGATTCCCACGGAGTGGTGGCCATCTTGGGGAGCATCCCCCTGCTCCGGCGTGGGCTCCTCTCTCCCCAGGCTGCAGGTGGGCATCTGCTCCCCCGCTCCCCTCCACGGACTAGGGGGGGACAGCCTGACACCTCACCAGGGGCTGCAGGGGCAGCCCCTCCTCCAGCACACCTCCTCCCCTCCTTCCTCACTGACCTCCGTGTCTGCACTGGTGTCCTCTCACATTCCAGTCCCCCACTCACTGCAGGTTCACCTTCTTAAATCTGTTCTCCCAGAGGCACTACCACTGTCGCCGATGGGTTGGCCTTGGCCAGTGGTGGGTCTGACTTCGAGCTGGGGAAGCTTCTAGCAACTTCTCACAGGAGCCAGCCCTGCAGCCCTTCCCCCAGTACCAAAACCCCACCACACAACCCCCAAACGACTAGTAAATAAGACATTGGGGCATACCGTTTGGGGATATTGGCACCTGCCTTAGCTTTGATGGTGGCCAACCACCATAGCAGAGGAATCTGTCCCTATAGACCAACATATCGGTGGGATGTCATTACCACAGAGGCATAAAAATCAGCTATTGTAGAAATTCCTTCCAAACAAGATGACTCAAGCTATCATTCACCTGTGGCTGCGAGACAAGAGAATTGGGAAATAGATTTTCTAAATGTGATTTTGGTCCCTCCCAACACCTCTTCCCCGATAACAACTGAACCCAATGATTTATTAATAGTACATTTGAAAGTCTAGTTTAGATAGGTGATTTTGGTTGATTTCCAAACTTCTAAAGGAGGCTTGAACTGTGATGTATTGAAGACCCTTGAAATCATCTTTGTTATTGCTAATGAAAGCCAGGAGGAAGAGCTACATATAGTCACAGCATCAAAAAGTCTATCTGCCATTTGGCTATCAGTCAGGGAACCATAGCAGAATCTATCTAATCATTGTTGAGAAAGGGATATTTCTGACATTTCTAAAGACTTCTATGTTCTGTCTTTTTATTTCTTTTTCTTTTTTTTTTTTTTTTTTTTTTTTTTTTTTAATGTTGGGACTGTTTGAAAATGGCTGACATTTTTGCACCATGCTGACTTTGGCATAGGGTTTTACTTTTACTTCAGATGTTTCTCTTTGTATAATGCATGGGCTCTGAAGAAAAACATGATTGCCTTTGATGAAGGGCTTCTTGCAATAACAGTTGTGACTGGTAGAATATGAGTTGCTACTATTGATCCCAACAAGCTGTAATACTTCTATGAAGCACAAAATGAGTAGGATCAATGGAGTCAGACTTCTTCTGAACTGTAAAGTGACAGTGTTTTCCTCACATCAATTCACCAATTGTCAGGGATTTGTTTGTTTCCTGATAGATGTTTCTTTCCTTGAATAATCCCTGTATAATGTCTTTTCAAGACATTCACTGATCTTATGTCTTCTCTAATCATTTAATATAAACAGTCTGTGTATGGGGAATATGTGATTTTCACTCATAGGCTTCCTCAAATAAGAATTTCAAAGAATTTTGAATCAGGAAAGTGAATGATTCATAAAGGTTTGGTCAGAGGCTTGCCTTATTTTTATATAGAAGCAGCACAAAATGACTTAGAAGAACTGGACCTCATTTGCAAAGTGGTGAACTGGTGAGAATCACCTAGAGAAAAAACTAGACCTGGAGAAATAGTGACTGCAAAAAGACAGACTGAATTAGGAAAGATAACACTTTGGTTGTATTCAGTGGGAAATTTGGTAAACAATTATTTCTGTGATTACTTGATCTTTTAATTTAATAGTTTGGGGCCATCATCTTTCACTGTTAATGGTTTTTGTCATTCTTAGCTATTTGCCATTCGGCAATATGACACCTTTTATAAATGTTCTGACATCCCATGAAATATTAGCTAACAGGAAAAGACATGTTTTTTGAGGGCAATATGGGAATTCAACAGCTCCTGGAGAAGAACTAACATAATTTATCACCTTTTAAGACAGCTGAAGATCTCAATCAGCCACCTGTTATTTTGGAAATTATCATTAAGCATTAACAGGGCCAATTTGCAGCTTTTAAAGTTCATTTTCAAGCTTTTACTCATGGTTAATATTAATTCACTGTCAGTAACTCATGAATATCAAGAAACTCTGAAAGGATCAGATCTTTGGTCGCTTAAGTTTCTTCTTCCAAAGCTCAGAGAACACCCCCCATGAGAATGGCTTAATTGAATTAAGGATGTGGAAGGTTGCTTTAGCTGGGCTTTCATCCTGTCTGTAGAAATATTTGAGAAGTCTGACTTCAGCTTCATTTAAACTTTGCAGACGAACCCATTGCCTCAGGTAGACCAGGAGAAGCAACATAGCTAAAGTGCAGAAAAGAGCAGATAGGGTCTTCCCAGCACCCTCCAAACATTGGAACTTAGTTAGAAATTGCTTAGTTTTCATGAAACCTAAGAAAAGAATAAGGGATTTTCTTAAAATACAGCAGCATTGTATTAGGACTGCTCTGGTTCAAGTCTTCTCTCACTCGAGATATCTTCCTGAGCCAGGCACAAGTTTAGAAAGACCAAGACAAGTTTAGAAACCCAAGAAGTCACTAAGTTATTATTAAGAGTATAGCAAGAGGAAAGGAATCACTACAGTGCACTAGCACTAGTGGGGCAAGAGGAAATAGTCTAATATAAAGCAGATGGACTGAAGGTGATATGTATTCTGTGATGAGTTATTCTACAGAAGTCAATACAAAGTTATTTGCTTTGTATAGCAAAGTTCTACAGAGTTATACAATTAGGTGTTGAAGAATCCAGGTCTGGAGGATACAGGATGTATTTAAAGAAGCAGGCTGCCCTTTAACAAAAGAATACTAATACTAATGCTAATACTAATACTAAGAATAATAAATCCAACCTAAGAAATAATTGGTTCCAAAGGAGAAAAATTCTAAAACTCAGGCTGGTTTTGTAAAACGCAGCAAATTCACAAGGTTCTCAGAAATTACTAACCAACCTGACTTTTACTACACATGTAAATAAAACAATTTGGATCTCTTTGCAAAGGAGGAGTTCCCAGGGGACGAGAAGAGGCGGGTCATACTATGTCATTTTGGAGGTATAATAGCCTTGTTAATATGCAAAGCCACAGGAATTGAGACCTTCTGGTTTACCAGTAGCAGCGAAGGGACTGCTCTAGAGACAGCTCTAGGCTCAAACGAAGCAAGTAGTGGCCTGGTATAACAGACAGCTGAGACAGCAAAACGGCAGTTCCCCCTGTTGTGCACATTAAAATCCCGAGGCCCAGGTTAGAGATGCCAAGGGAAGAGTTGGGTTGTGCTGGTAGCCTCCCCTCCCGAGAAAGAAGCAAAGCAAAAGACAGGCAATCCTCATTTGAAGTATAGGTGGCCATCCTCATCCCTGGAGAACAGCAGCACGTTGTCCAGTTCCTCGCTCCTATCCTGCGGCAGAAGCAGTCCAGCCCCGGCTCTTCGTTCCCAGCAGCGCGGTTTTCACCCGTGTTCCTGAGAAACGCCGAGATGGGATCTCCTGCAGTTTTAATTTTCATAGCTACTTCCATTTCTGCTTCCACGGCTGAATCTAAACCCCCTCTCTCGGGCCCCCTCCACCCGTGCCCAGACAACGACGGCAGAGGTGCCAAGGCTGAAGGTGGTGCAGCTTCTCGACCCCCGTGGCACGGGTGAGCATTCGCCCGAACCTGTGTTGTCCCTGTCGCAGGGGTAGTGGCTGATGCAGCAGCGGGAGCGTGACCATGCAGCATCTCAGCTGGAGCTGGTTGGGATGCTGCTACCTCGAGCTCCCTCCGCTTTTCCATACTGCCATTTCCAAAACCAGCGGGGACGGGGGCAGTTTAGTCCCGTCCATCTCTGCTGTCACAGATATGGCGTAAGGAAGGATACAGTCTTGACTAAAGGATTTGGCTCAGATAATCCATCACGGCCTTTACTGGTTCATCTTCCACAGGGCTGTGAACTAGACTATTTGATTTAAGCCCTGGCACAGACATGGAAATCAAAACCAGTTTGTGCACATGCTTAAGGCTAAGTGTCATAACCCCACATCCCATTCTGTATTACAGGCATCTTCCTCATGACACACTACTGACAAAAAAAGAAACTGGAAATGGAAGTGCTGGCACTTCTAATGAAGTGTCACTGAGGATGAAAGTGGGGCCAGATAGTAATTTTGTTGCAATTTCAGCAGAGACCTCTGAAGTGACAGGCAATACCAATTTATGTTAGACAATATCACTTTATACCAGATGGCAAATTTGCTTTATCCCTATCGCAAGGAAAGCCCTGCTTTGGCTATTTTGTTCATTTGTTTTTTTGTTTGGCCACACACTTCATCAGTTCCAGGTGGTACGTGCAATGGGAAAGCAGAAAATAGGACAATAAAGGAATGATGACCTGCATAACTTGTTGCCTACCCCTCATACTCTTAGAGATACGCAATGTAGTTCATGGCCCACTTTGCTTGACATTGATTGCTACTGCCTGCTCCTAACATTCAGCACTCCATTCTTTTTTCAGCATAAAAAGTTGAGGTTTTTCCTTTCATTTCTCACACGCACCACTTACCTCTCAGGACAAACCTTTCCTTCCTGACCTTTTTTCACAAGAATTTCAGGGAATCCTGTACTACAACAGGTTTACAAGCCCTGTTGCTTTTAATGATTTATTGAGGAGGAGAGGAGGAAATGAGGAGTGTGAGCAAACTGCAGGTGAAATTTTGTAGACAAGAATATAGCCATAAAATGTGGCCATGTGGATTTTATCTTTCTGTATATTCTAGAAAATATTAAGTCAGGAATGATTATAGCTTTTATAAAAGAGAAATGCCAGTTTTCCCTTAATATTTATGTGGGCATATTACTATTTCCTTTTATATTACCTTTATATCTGGAAGGCTCATAAGGTGCTTTATGTACTTACTCAAAGGCTATATGAGGAATATTTCACTCATCAATGAGATGCAACTGCTTCTGGTGTGAGAGATGTGGCCATTGTTTCATAGTTCACAGTGAAGCAATGATAAAGCTCAAGATAAGAGGTGAAAGGGAATAGTCCCTAAGCTATGCCAGTACATATTACTGTAGGGCTGTTGATGGCTGTGTTGATTTATGCTTGGTTGTATTTACCCACTGGATCTAGTTGAATTTATATGGCAAGGTAATGTAAGTAGGTTCAAGTCAGAGGACAAACCATTTGATATGTTGGTTAGAAGGAGGAGGGAAATTTAGCCACGCTCTTATATTACACCCTTGTGTATTTTAGGAAGTAGTTAGTTTGGAATTTGCAATACTGGTGCCCTGGAGAATTGAGTCTCCATTACAGCCCTACATGGTCAAGAGGATGCCTGCTAAATTTTCATTCATTCAGAAGTGTGGTACCCCTCTAGCCCCAGGAAAGCTTATGGGATTTAACCACAATACTCGGATGGTCATTGTCGCTATTCCCATGGAGCAGCGCTCTCTCTCTCCCAACCAACGTGTCTCCTCCGTATGTGTGTTGCAGAATTTCAGATAATCACACTGTTGGAGGGTTTTCGAAGGATCCCCTTTCTGAAAGGGGGGTCAGCTCCTAAACCAGGCCTGAATGTTGTTAAACTAATCTTTTCCTAAAGATTCCCAGGCACTGGGGGTTTCTCCCCTGTTTTCTTTGGCAATCAGTTTGATTACTACGTAATACAGGTATCTGCAGGCAAATGAAACAAACTGTGAGACCCAGCAAGCAAGAGGGTGTTTGGCACCAGCCTCCCAGTGCAGGAAAAATGAACTTGTAAACAGCAAAGTTCATACACCCTGCTTTCCTCCAGCTTTAACAATCCTGGCTTTCTCTAGCACTGACTTCCCGGGGCACCGCTTCACTAAATCCTCCCCATCAAAATTCTGGGCATTCTCAGGAGCATGTGGTAACTTTTTATAATTCATAATGTGGATTTATCTCTACTTTCCTGTTTAATTTAACCTTTTGAAATAAACATAAAGAAAAACAATGATGTGCCAGGAAGAGGACATTATTAAGAGATACTGTGTGTAATTGACTCAGTGGGATCTTTCAAGCACTTTGGAAAGAAAAAAAAGGAAGACATAGTGGGCACTAAAAGCTCTCAGGGATATAATCTTCATGAGATAATAATCCAGCCAAGCACCCAAGATTAGCACCGATAGGAGGTATTTTAAAAATATACGTGTATGTTTTTGGATGTATTAAATTACTTTGAAACTTGTAACTATTACGTGGGCACTACTCTTCTTCAGTTCTGAAGATGCAGGAATCTCACCTGTGGCAATGTAAACCTGGAGTAACTCAGGGAGGGGGGTGGTGTGCATAGTGACAGAATAAGAGGAAAATTAAGTCCTGGACATTTTTTTAACTCAAGGGCCAAATGCCCAGGTGGCAGAAATGAAGGTATTTTCCTGTAATTTGAAGGCTATGATGGTCTGACTTACATCACAACCAAGTCAACTAGGGTAAGACCTGATTCACATGGATTAGAAGATCTGTGTCAATTTTACACCTTCAAAAGGCAAAAAGCTCAGATAAATTTTTCTCTTGTTTACATTGAAGAAATCCTGCATATAAGCAGTGCCTGCCAATGTAAATGAGGAATTATTTTGGTGAGGAGTCAGAAGTTGCCCTTTGGTGTAAATCAGAGTAGGGCTTAACCCCTTTAGACAGCTTTAAAAATAAATGAAGCAACCTTTCATCTAAAGCTGCACAGCAAATCCCCTTCTTTCATTTTTCAGTCCCCTCTTACAAAGAGAAAAAGCAGGAGCATTAATGAGCTATTCAAATATTCAAACCTTGCCAAGGGAGAAAGGATCTTTCAGTCATCATGAGCTCAACCTGATAAATCCTTTTTAATTACTGTATATGCAAACATTTTATAAAGCAGCCATGAATCGGAGACCCCACAATGCAGATGTAAAGAGGAAATATAGTATGAGCAAGAGGAACAGGAGCCCCAAATGCACCTGCTTTGGCTTTCAGACAGCACAGAAAGCATGCCTATTAATTGGTTAAGTCCATCATTAGTAAGTTCTTGGCTATGTTCAGTCTGTTCCCCAGCACTTTACGCAATGTCTGAGCAGTAATGTGCTGATAGAAAGGGCATTTTCTGGTAGCTGAAAATGGGGCAGCAAAATGAGAAAGCTGAAATCAAGGAGTGTAATAGATGCACTTTCCTTCTTATTCCAGGTGGCGATTCTCAGCTACTCAGTTAAGGGGTTGAATCTACTGGGGGATTTCTCCATGGGGACCTTGTTTGCTCCCCTGTAAGGATGCATTAATGCCTTGGGGACTGTCAGGCACCAAGGCAGTGGGCTGCTGTTGGAGTGGCTGGTTGCTGTCTCTGGATAATCCCAGGTTTCTCATACCAGCACTAAGTGTACTGACACCCTTGAATCCTTTTGGCTGATTGCTCTGTCTTTGACTCAGTTTCCCAGTCAGCCCGAGAAACCTCATTGGAAACAGCAATGCCAAGTGGTGATTGAAAATCCAAAGCATTCACAAATGAGGCTTAAATTGCTATTTCTTTATCTGAAAGAGTGAGAACTCTATGCTTTTAGGTGAAATTGACTGCTAATTTGGGGCCTTTTGCAATCAAACTTTCCCCTGTATCAATGCTGTGAAGGTGAATCATTCGATGAAAAGGGGTGTCTCATAAAATAAAAGAATTCAAACCATTAAATTCTATGCAGGAGACAGTCATGAAAACAAGGTTCATAATAAAACTGTGAGGTGGCAATGCTGCAAAACCTGCTATACATCATTGTGAGGGACAACATGGCAAAACAGACAGATTTTTGGCTGTTGCAAATTGATGTGGGTCTTCTGCTTTTGCAGGAAATACGCAACTTAAACCACATCCTCAGCTGGCACGTGAAACTCTGTAAGGATCATAAGAAGTGATGAGGACAGATCACTGTGACTAGAAAGGTTGTTTTCTTTAAAATAAAATCCCCTCTCAAGCAGTAAGACATCAGTTTAGTTAATCCAGTCTATCTCTCACTGAAGTTGAAAATCATCATTACATCTTTTCCCTAATAATTAATACGCTTGGCAGCTCTTGCTTCTCTCCTTAAGAGATCCATCTGTATCATAAAACTGATTATTTTACACATAGGTGGTACCTTCTATCAGAGGTGGGAAAAGCAGTTTGCAACATTTAATTTTCTGAGTTTCACTAATGTTCTTGCTGAGCTGTTACAGAGTATTTTGCTGTTAGGCCTGGATGAATATGTGAAATGAGATTTAGAGGTGCATTTGCCATATTTTAAAGTAGCTTCCTTAGGATATAATCAAATTCCTTTGGTGTCTTGCTCCCTGCCATCTGTTACATCATCATAACACTGTAACATGTTTAGCAACCCGGAGTATGACAGCTTTGACTGACAAGGTCTGTGATCTCGGAGGCTGAGACTGAGGAGAAGCGTCTTTATAATTCCTCACCACTGACATGTTAGGAGAGTCAGATAAGACTGATTATGCTTTCATAGTTTTCTCTCACTTATTCATCACTCTTTTTCACCAGGACTGCGATGAAGTCAGTGCATGACAGACACTAAATACACTTGGATTTTTCCGTATGAGATGGGGTATTGTTTGAACACAGCAGAAAGCTGATATTTCCCAAATCTGAGAAGAAACCACACAGAAAATCAGTTATATAGACTCTTCTGGAGTTAAAACCATGCACGTGCATTTGTACACAACTTCAAATCATTCAAGAGAAAGTGTGAGCCAAACCCCTCCAGGCAGACATCTCATGGAACACATTTCTGAACAAGGGTGGCACATGGACCACCTTCTGTCTGTGAGGAATAGTTAACTGGCTCACTAAAATTAGCACTTAGTACTCTAAGCAGAAGTTTCTCTTTAAAAAAACAGAGGAGTTGTGTATAGGACTTGCTTTATAGGACAGGAGGCACAAAACTATGCTGACCATCAGAGCCAGCTGTGATGAGTTGTGAATGCTAAGACCATGCCAGAACAGGCAGCCAGAACAAGGCCTGTGGGTGCCATACCCAAGTTTCTATTTACTTCCATAGTCAGCTATGCACATAGAGAAAGAAAGGAAAAATCAGACTGAAGCTTGGAGACAGGCAAGGAAAAAAGATGGATGCACATGAGTGGAGACAAGACATGAGTACTTTGGATAGAATGTAAAGGAAATGACTCAGGGATTTGAGACATGGAGGTACAGTTTGTGCAGGGAGTCCTAAGCCAGTGCCAGAAAGGCTTTTCTGGTGCTGTGAAAGTGAGGACCAGACAAGGGGTGCAGTTGAGAGGTTTACAGTGATACCATGGGGGGATACAAAATGGTACTGGGTCTTCGGAGCCTTCAGCACTGCAGCTGGGCACCAGGAGGAGGATCCAGAGAACAGGTCTGAAGGAATGGTTGGCAAGGGGTCCTCCTGGCTTGCAGAGATGGAATAGGAGGAAATTTTAGATTATGTCAATGAAAATGTATGATAACACCAAAGTCTGAGAGAGAGTGGTATCTCAACCAGAGTACTAGGAAATAGCATACATTTTAACTCACATTCACAGTGCTGCTTCTAATCCATCTCTATCCCACACAACCTGGGTTTAAAAAAAATAAAATAAAGGAAGTGAAGAGTGCTTTTTCCTGGAATGTAAATTCTCTGAGATAATCTGTGTTATCAGGGCATGGGATGGCTCATAAAAGGAAAGTATAACAGATCTGGCTCGGTTAGTGAATTGTATAGTGCTCCCAGGTCATTGCTTGCAATATAGAAAATTCATAAAGAGGGTGATTAGGGGCACTGGACAGAAATCAAAGGAGATGTTAACTGTCCAGCTCTCATGCTACAGAAATCTGACATACTGCTTCTCACAGATGGATTTGTCATCCTTTATTTGGAGACTCTGGCAAGCTCCAAACTCCTTAAGAGAAAATCAACTTGGTCCACATTTTGAAAACTGGATAAGAAATGTGGGTTTGCTCTCATTTATTCTAAGGCTCTTTTCCACGATGGCACTAAAGTGGGCTATAAAGCAAGCATAAATGCAATTTGTGTCCATTACATGTAAAGAGGGATGAGTCCAAACGGTAATCCAGCCGTGCATCACCACGTCGCAGACTGGTAAAGGGAATCCATTACGGGACCGCGTCTCTGTCCAGGGTACTGAAACCTCACTACAGCTGAGAAATCGGTGAGAGAAGGGCATTTCATGTTTGGGGGTTGGTTTCCTTTTTTTTTTTTTTTTTTTAATTTTATTTCATACCTTCCCGTTGACTAAGAAATCTTTTTTTCCTTTTTTTTTTTTTTTTTTTTTTTCCCCCTCACTGGGTTATATTCTGTTATATTCCTGCAGTAACACTTTAGATTAACAGCCCAGTTAATTAATATGGAATTCAAGTAGAAATGCTATAGAAGCACTTCTGACATTCACATTAATAACGGAGGGGTTCATCAAAATTAATGCTATTGCAGTAAATACCACGAAAATTAACTGTGATTAGCTAATTATTTTAAATTGTCCTCCCATCTGCATTTGGTTCTTCTAGACAGTTGTATGGAATAGGTGTGGTGATGATTCAGGACTTGGAATCAGAAAGCAAACTGAAAGCACAATGAGCTATGATCAGTATTAGAGAAAGACTTTTATTATGGCTCAGGCTCACTTCACTGTAAGGCAGTTAAATCAGACTTGGAAATCTCCTTTCTTCTTGTCCCTATCCAACATATCTAGGATGTTTTGGTAGTACCATAACATAAATTTTGATTTATTAGTAAATGAGAAGAGATTACAATGTAGGAAAAGTCTCTCTGTGTGTTGTGCCATAGTTGTATTAGAAGATTCCTACATCAACCAGCTTTGAGGCTAAATTCATGTGATTATAGTAGGTAAGAAGGAAAGTTAAGGTATAGGGTGGTGAACACAAAGAATGAATTGACAGCTGCCAATTGGAAAAACAGCTCTTATATTCAAGTCTTCTGAGTCTTTATCCAGTATACTTTTAACCTGAAAATGTGTTCCACCACTATCACAAATATACAGATAATATCTTTCTGGATAGAAGTACTATTCCATATCATCCTCTTTGAATGTCTAACATAGAAAGCAAATAGGTTATGCTGTGGCTGCCTGTTTTACAGAGATCTAAGCAAAGGATGCTAGCTTGTTCACTCGTTAAAAAATCATCTTTTTGAGGCAAATAGGCCAAATCAAAATGTTCATATGCCTCACAATATTCAGGAAAATTAGAGGAAAAAGAGGTGTTTCAACTCAGAAAGCATATGAAATATGAGAGCATGCAGAAAGATATCCAGGTGTTCTGCTCTGCAGCAGCAACAGGAGTGTGCAGAATCAGGAATGCACAGATTTGCAATTTGCAAAATTGTCCATTTGCTGTTTTCCACCTCTCATTTTCATGCTGAGTAAGAGACCATATAAGATAAACAGTCACCTGATGTAAATATTTGTAACTTGGCTTAACTGGTGCTATTTTGGTATGCTACAGAAAAGAAACTGGGCCTTAGAACACTGCATAAATAAGAAATATAACAATAATAATATGTAGGAAATGAAACACTTGATATAGATAAAAGTAATGGTAATTAAATAAAAATTATTAAAATAACAGAGGGAATCAATTAACTACATAGATACTTATTGAAGACATTGCAGGAATAACCAGTGCATCACTTCCTCATCGGAGTTTGGAGGCGTTGTTACAAGTAGAATGTCGAAGACTAAGATACACCCCAGTTTATTGATATTATCATCAACTTCAGTGATTTATGCCATTTCAAGATCTCATTGAGAAGCTGGGGTGTCAGAACACTAGCTGAAGTTCCACAGCAGTTTGGTTCAGTGATGTCTGTGCTCTTTCCCAGGTATGAATTTTTCCCTGAAGCACCCGTGATGTCCTTAGTACTCTCCCCACTGATACTTGCTGAGAAGTGCCTCCAATCTGCATATAACTCATGCAGTAAAAATAAATAATAGAAAGAAATCATAGCCATTCCTGAATTAACTTTGGGTTTCATTCTAACATTCCAGTTTAACAAAATGCCTCGTTTTGTAAGGAGAATTGCCTTTTTTCTTGTTTTAAATTAAATTTATTCAAACAGAGAAATGAGTTTTCTGCTTCTGTTGAAGTTGAAGCAGAGGCGACAAAATGAACTGCCTAGCTTTTCAACAGGAAATGTTACATTTGAAAATACCATTCTGAATAGAATCTGGGAACTTGTACACACTCATTTATCATAGAGGCCATGAAAGCAGTACCCTCCATTCCTGTCTGGAGAGAAGGAATGAGCTATCCCAGCGGTGATATTACTGCAAACTGCAGCTAAACATAGGAGATTTCCGAAGTCTACTACCATGGTCCATTTCAAAGACAAACAACTTTTTTCCCTCTAAGGTCTGCTCTGGAACAGGAGGATATGTGTCATCTAGCTGGCAGAGGGATCCTTCATTTTGTCTGTTGCCACTAAATTTGTTTTGCATCTTTAATGGAACCAACAAAAACTAAACAAGAAAATCATTAAGGTTAAATATTTTCTGCTGGAATTGTTGTTCTGCTAGAAAATATTTAGGGGTCGGGAAATGGGAAGTTGAAAGTGTGGTAGATGGGGCTATTGACTGATGCCGTGGGTAACACACAGGGTGGATAAATCAGCATGTGGGGGGGTTTGCGGTCCCAGTCCTTCCACTGTCTCTGTGTGACAGTGACGACTCAGTTTGTCCATGCCTTAGTTCGTCCAGCTGTGATAACGATTGTCTTTCTATCAGAGGCTGCTGAAGGGCTCTGGTTTGCTCATTAATGCACATAAAGACTTTTTAGCATCTCCCGAAAGCATTACTGTCATTTACAAGGCACGCCACTCTCGGAGTCAAATTAATCTGAAGCAATAAAGGACTGGGCTGCACACCTCTGACATACTACAGCTCTAAAAGTATGTGCAGAGACTGTACATGTTTTGTGACAAAAACCCCACCTCTCTTTAGGCCCATCTATTAGTTAATTTATTTTTTAAAAGGGATTCAGAGACAATGTAACAGGGAAAACAGCCAATTTGTAGTTCTCCATTCTGATTAAATGCTGCCTCTGTCTTTGATAATCCAGGGGAAAAAAAGGGGGGTTAATTGTGAGCATCTGAATGACTATTTAGCATATAAAATATGTTTTCCAGGAAAAAAAAAAAATCATTTTATGAAACAACTTTTCAATATACAGATAACTGTCTTCCACACCTGTGTGTATGCACATGTGTATACACAGCTTTGTAAAAATGAAAAGGTGAAAAAGCATCAGCAAAAGACACCTCAGGTGGCCAGGAGGATTACTAATAACAAAACTCTCTTTATATGTTAGTATCATGCTAATCGTGATGCTTGCAACATTGTAAATCATCTTGCTGCATCAAGCTGAATGAAAGACTTACAAAAAACAGACAGGAGAGTTGAGAAATGTTGATTTTAAAAAAATTTTCAAAGGAGCATAAGGACAATCTGCTAAACTGCTAAACTTATCTTGAATCAGCTGAGCTATTCCGATTTTCAGCAGGTGAATCTGGTCCTTAAAATTAGGAAAGTGGGATTTTGACAGCCTTTTCCTTTTACTAAGCCCAAATTGTCAGTGAGCCTAAGGTTTGTTACTGTGAGTCCAGCCTCAGCACCTTCAGCTGTGGGCTTAGCATCTTGCTGGATTGAGCCCATAAGCAGTAGGCCAGATTTGGCAGAGTTCCCTGCAAAGGTACAAGGCTGACCCATTTGAAAAGCTGTTGTGGTGGAACCCCAGCCAGCAACTAAGCACCTCGCAGCTGCTCACTCACTTCCCCCCCGCCCCCGCAGTGGGATGGGGGAGAGAATTGGGGAAAAAAATTAAAACTTGTGGGTTGAGATAAAAACAGGGTAACAGAACAGAAAGGAAGAAAATAATAAAGATAATAAGAATAATAAAATTACGATAATAATAAAATAATTCGAATATACAAAATAAGTGATGCACAATGCAATTATTCACCACTTGCCGACCGTTGCCCAGTTAGTTCCTGAGAAGTGATCTGCCCCCTCACGCCCCCCAGACCAACTCCCCCAGTTTATATACTGGGCACGATGTCACATGTCCAGTTTGGGTCAGCTGTCCTGGCTGTGTCCCCTCCCAACTTCTTGTGCCCCTCCAGCCTTCTTGCTGGTGGGCATGAGAAGCTGAAAAATCCTTGGCTTAGTATAAACACTACTTGGCAACAACTGAAAACATCAGTGTGTTATCAGCATTATTCTCATACTAAATCCAAGACGTAACACTGTACCAGCTAGTAGAAAGAAAATCAACTCTATCCCAGCCGAAACCAGGACAATCAACATTTTCTGCGGCTGGCCATGTACTCAAAATGCTCCTTTTGGGGAGGAGGACAGGGCAGTCACCTCCTGTCTTGCTGCTCCAGTGAACAGCATGATCCATAACTGATGGAGGCCAGTGAAAGGAAAATAACCCAGAAACACTGAGATGATCCATGTACCATGGATAACTGTGCCTCTATAAAACTACCCAAGGAGGTCAGAATGAGAGCCCGTGTCCTTTTCCTCCAAATGTTTCATCTGAAGGAGAATTGACCCTTTCAGAAGTAAAGTCTCTATCACCCTTGTGAGCCCCAACATCAGTAGCACAGCCATTTATGGTTTGCCTTAGCAGGACCACATGTAACGGAAGCAAAAAAAATTGCTTTTTTTTTTCTCATTTGTAAAGCAAAACATTAAGGAGAAAATCTCATCTTTCTTTCTTCCATCCTCTTCAGGTCCAGAGATGATGGGGGTGAAGTATCAATTTATCAAAATCCCTGAACTACTGCGTAATTAACTTGAACCAAACGAGAGAGATTTTCCTGTGATTTTATATTACAGTCAACCTAAGTATGAAAGGAAACAGTGTAAGGAGAATATGCGGTATGATAAAAGTTAATATTCTAGGAAATAATGAGATGTAAATTGCTAGTTGGAACAATACCTACAGGCCCAACTCTTCAATTTTTTTTTCTTTCTGCCAAAGATAGGGGTATTTTTATGTATTAATAATAATTTTCAGTTCTTGAGCTCTTTATAAAAGAGATCAGTAACAAAATGCCTTTTCTTTTCAGAGGAAGAAACTGAAGCAAAAAGAGATATGATATGCAGAGCTCCTTAGTAGACCAGATATTCTTCACCATATCACAGATTTCCTGAGTTTCCTTTTAAGTTCTGAAGTATGATGGCTTTTACATACTGTGCAGTATGTCAGGCATTAAGTACTGACCCTGTGGTTGGGGCAATAGTTTGAATTCAGAAATCAGCTTTCAGACAAAACTAAATAGTCAAAAAATTATCCTGTTCAAAGTGTGTCCCAACATTGTATCACTTTTGACCTTGTCATGGTTTGACTCTAGCCAATAACTAAGCGTGTTAGCCTAGTGTTTAGGAAATCAGACTGTAAATACTCAGATTCCTGTTTTAAATGAGCAGGTGTTGCTTATGGGCAAAAGATGTAATTTAGGCTTTTTCTGCATTTCAAAAGGGCTTTAGATATCTGAGCTAGACACAGCCCTCCTTCTGGCGTAGAAGTGGGGTCTAGGGACTAAAGCACTGGATTTTAACTCAGAAGACTTGCAACCTGTTCCTGGCTCAGCCGTGTGGCAGCTGCTGACCTCGGACTTGATAGCACTTTCCTAGGACAACCTTACCTCATCCTCTCGCTCCTCTCACGACAGCTACCTCTGCGGTCCTGTGTTCCTCCTGGGTCTGTCCCTACCCACAGAGCTCTGGCTTCTCTAACTCTCTGCAAGATCACATTGCTGCCAAAGTCCTGCAATGCAGTCATTTTGATTTCAAACGGTTTTGAAGGACTGACCACTTATGCTGGACCAACAGCTGTGTCTTCCTGAAAACTCTTGATCCTGTGCAGGGAGAATTGCAATAGTCCGACAGGGCAGCCCGCCGCGGCCATAGGCAAATGTGTTACTACTTCTTGGCCTCAGCAATTCAACACCAGTCATCGGTCCTCTGTTGTTAATGGCTGCAAAATATCTTCCCTGGTTCTTCTGCTGGGGTCCTGCCATTCAGAAGCAACAAGTCTACCTTCACTGAAAATTGCTTTAATGAGCTGTAGTACATAGTTACAGATACATTAGACATGGGCTCGCTGGCTCCCGAATTTGTGCTCTGAGAAAGCTGGGATAAGACGCTGTCTGCACTCGTGTGTTTTGTGATTTAGTGTTTGCAAAGTGCTTTATGATCTGTGGTGCTGCGCTGCTGCTGTACCGCCACAAACAGAAAATGGCACTTTTCTGTTCCAGTCACTCGGGGACAAGATAATAGCTGCAACTGTGTCTTTGTGTGGGCAGAGCATCATGCAGCAACCCTCCCATCTGGGATGCTCTCAGCATTAATAAGAGGAAGCTGCTGTTTGAAGAGAGCCTTGCCTTTCTGTTTCTTTAACCTGGCTTCTCTTACCTGTCTGAAAATATCTCCTAACTGCCAGTCTAAAATCTGTATTTCGACAAAGGGGTGCTGCTCTAAGCAAATATAACAATCACCAATGTCACATAACCCAAGCAGGACTTTCAGCTCAATATTGTGCTGAAATGCCTTTTTCTGGTATACATGCCATGGATGAAAGGGTTCGTTTCCATAGGTTTGAGAGATTTTTTAATCTTGCAAAGGAAGAGATGAACTTCTTATTTTAAAATAAATGTTATGCACATTGTCCTCTGGACAATTGCCATTCTCTCTACTACATACAGATGGTTAACTACATGAAAGAATATATTCATTTTCCTTGCTGCTTCAGACACTGGGTTGGTAGGAAAACTAACATGGATATGCAGAAAATAGAAAAAAATAAAGGTTACTCTGTCTTAAAGTCTGATTAAAAAGGGAAAAAAAGATCCACCTCAGTAGCAGTCATCCACTTCAAGTCCAAGTTCTTGTGAATATTGTCGTGATTTTTTTTATTATTATTATTAATTTAGGGTTAACCTTAAAGGTTTGAGTTTACAAAGCCAAAATCTCGCCACTTAAATCATGATGGCAAAATCTAGAGGTAGGATACATTCCTTTTGACATGGGTCAGACTTTTCATTCTGACTTGGTTTATATTTTTGAATAAATAAATTAATAAATAGAAACCAAAAGGCATGAAAGATTAATTGCTCTGCTTTAAATGCCACAAACAGATTGTTTTGACCCCATTTTCACATTTTATTTCATTTTTTTAAGGCTTTTCCAGTTCTGAAGTTAGAGGCAGCATGTTTCAGTGAAGTGGTTTGCATATAACAAATTAGCATTTTCCAATGGGAATAGAGGCTCTATCCCTTCTCTTCAGAGATGGATCATTACCATAAGATGACTGCCGTCTCAGCCAGCACTGGGGACAGACAGATATGTCGCCTTGAAGTCGTAAGTCTCTACAGTAATAACCACAGTGACGGGCGCTGCGAGCTCTGGCTGTAATAGCTTTCTTATATCTTGTTTTGAGTATGTCAAGAACTGACCAGTGATTTACTGACCTCAGGACAGTGCCATGGTGTTATTCCAAGCTGGTGAGTGGAAAGGGTTTTTTTGATCACAAGGGGTGGTTGAGAGATCTTTGGGGCTGAAATAAGGTTTGCTTCATCTCAGAGTAACTCAGTAAAAAACATCTTACTAGGATGCACTAACAGTTCTGCTGCTCACTGACAAAGAAAAACAGCATCAAGGTTTTTCACCTCCTTTCAGATGATCGGAAATAGCAATGTCTTTACCAATCAAACAGAAACCACTGAGAACTCAACTTGTGATAGCCAGTTGTTGCTAGTAACTTCTAACCCTGTAATGATGGGTTAGGACAAAAATTTGGTGGTCACGGTGATGCTGTCCACATAGATAGATGAATATCATACTCTTGTTGCTAATTTAAATCCTTTAAAGCAGTCTTTGCTTGGAACAGGGTGCTAGGAATAAACAAATCTGGCTGACAAAAGCATGAGAGAAATCAATCAGCCACAATAACTCTTTAGTGTCCTTTGCCAACGGTGCAGTACAAATAAATGTTTGCTGTAAGAACAGCTCTTTGCAAAGTTAAGTTGTCCTGAAGGGAGCTGATCAAAGTTTTCTTGGCACCAGTTAGTATTGCAGAACGCTAACTGTAGATAAATGTTCTTCCAGAAGTGCAAATTATCACTGCAACTACAAGC
Organism: Aviceda cuculoides; assembly: GCA_035590195.1. NCBI lineage: Eukaryota > Metazoa > Chordata > Aves > Accipitriformes > Accipitridae > Aviceda > Aviceda cuculoides. Next base: position 30,105,110 of record JAVJGG010000094.1, on the reverse strand, counting down.
ATGGACTAAGCTCTTAATTCTGCCCCTGTAATTTTTTTTTCCTATTCATCTGCCTTTGGACACACCATTTCATTAGGATCTAGCCAGGAGATTAGAAGATTAGAGTGGGGGAAGAAGCAGCTTTGGGGTTGGTACCTCGACATGTTCTCTACCTGTGGATCTCTACTGCTCTGCCGGCTGTGCAATGGGGTAAAGAGTCTTCTAATTCTGGCGGTGGAGAGACAAGCAAAGAGTAATTTGCAACTCAGGCTGGAGTAAGGATATGGGTCAGTTGATGGATTATTTGTTTATTTGTCTGCTAATGTGGTCTGGGAGAGAATTTACAATCTGACTTTCTCTGAGCATGCCCTGTGGCTGGGCTTGACAGGCCTGTCACCAAGAGGCAAATAAAAAAACAATCTCCTGTCTAGGAGCTTGATTTTAAAATAATTGGAAGAAAACAAGCATATCAACTCCTAGTTCAGACTTCCTAAGATCTTCTCCTTGAAGGATGAGTTTCTAGTGAGGAAAAATTCCTGAGTTTTGTTCCTGGCCGTGCCTTTCAGTTTGGCAATATTCCCAATTTGTCTCCCAAATGGCCATTAAACTATCAGATGGCTTTAGAACAGCTGACCTTTGTTGCAAGATGAACTTTCTGCTCCTGGTTATGCCATATCTTATCCCCACTGCCTGTAGCAGTTAAAGGGAATTCAAATTTCTAAGATGACCCCTGGACAGGGATGCCAGAGACGGCTCTGCTGTAGTTTATTGCATGCTTATCTTGTACAGCTCTGTAAATGTGTTGCCCTGCTGTATGTACCATGCAATGGATGTAGGTTATCCTTGGAGAAAGCATCATAATTCATAAACAGCTGGGTTTTAATGACACATCTTATGTGTATATACATATACATACCTGTGAGTGTTTCTTTAAGAAACAAACTAACAGTTCTGCCTTGTGATATAAGCACAGCTTTATAATTACACATGAATGACTAGGGATGCCAGTAATTTTATGGGAGGAGCTTCATCATCTTGAGAGCTGTAGTATGAGGGTTTTCCCCATAGAAGTGTGGAAAAGGATAAAAGGGATATGCTTTATCATCTCGCTTTGAACTTCCCTTTCTTCCTCCCAAACAACAGCCACAAACCGCGCTGCTGAAGGATCCATCGCGCATTCATCACTTCTTTCTTCTGCACCACGAAGCTTTGCGGCCTTCAGTCACCAGTGGGATTCCAGCCTCCAAGGTGCTGCTAGTCACAGGTGACGGGAACAAGACCCTTGGGCAGAGGAGTTGTTGGGTCAGCACTAGCATGGATGTGTGGGTCGGCACCAGTATGGGTGTGTGGGTCAGCACCAGTATGGGTGTGTGGGTCAGCACTAGGTTTAGACTCCACGAGCGCTGGCTTTCCCTCTCTGCTCTGCTGACACTTGCGTGTTATTGCCGTGACTTGCTGGCTGGAACATGTTAATGATGACATTTACTCCGGTCTGTTTTGACAGAGAGATGCAGCAGCAGAGCCGTTACAGGGATTTCCTGTGAATTTAAGGGCACAAGGTCAAGCTGAGCTATAGCCTTGGGATGTAGTCAATCCTATCCTCTTTCCCCATCCGTCCAGCCACTTGGGCTCCGGACAGGAAGGTAGGATGCAGAGACGCTGGCTACAGAAACTGCAGGCCATGTCTCGGGAAGGTTTCTTATCTTTCAACTTTTTTTTTTTTGAAGGTGTCTTTTGGATGTGTCTTTTGCGGCAGTTTTATTTGGATATGTCTTTTGATAATACTTGTTTTCCTGTCTGTGCAGATAGTACTTTGACCTTAGCTGTGGCCTGCTGGCACAAGTCCGAAGCAGAGCCGGAGAGCCCCTCGCTCCCCGCGGCGCCCTGTTGCTCTCGCAGTGCCTCTTCGCCTGCGTCGATTCACGGTCTGCCCATCTCTAGTTCAGAACAGCCAGAGCTGTACCAAGCCTCTCCTTCTGCCTGTGGCTGTATTTCTGCAGGCCGTGATCTCCTCGGATCACACACGCGCACAAAGGTCAGGCGGCAGAGCACCAAACCCTCCCAAAGCCCAAGGGTGCTCAGGTGTCCGCAGTGACGGGTCGGCACGCTGCAGGATGGCCCCTGTGCCAGCAGCGGGGCACAGAGCAGAGCTGTACTGTTGGCTATGTCTCTGATGAGAGATAAAAACCACCTCCGCGCTGCTACTGAACATTGAAAATCCCACGTGCTTTCTTTCATCAAAGGAGAGATGTAGAAATTCCTATGTGCCACCTGTATTTGCCAGCTTGGTTTTTCTAGATGAATTTATGAAGGGGGAAAGACCTTACGTGATGTGACTACGGTTCAGAGAGGGAGGCTGGAGCCCTCTGTTCTACGCCATGTCTCAGCTCAGGCAAATAAACACCCTGTCCTAAAGCATTAGCGCATATTAATCCACCTTTTTCCAGACTGGTTCCAAAGTTACAACTCCAAACCTCTGGATACAAATGTTTAGGCAGCTGATTCAGAAGTTAAAAAGAGAAGTCACCGGAAGATTTGCCCATGGCGTAAACGGAGCAGGGGTGCTACCCGCAGCTGTAAGCTCTGACATTAATTAGCCATTGGAGGGAGACAAAGAGCTGTCTTTCTTGCACTTCACCACGGTCCTGCAGAGGCAGTTACTCGTTCTTACCCAGCTGCTCAATCCAGATGTTTTCTTTACCAATGGGTAAAGCGGCTTCTGAGCAGCTCCTGCCACCATGGCGATGGGGCAGCTGCAGGGCTGCTCCCCATTTCAGGGGACATAGTAGAAACACCAGCTAATACACATGCATCGCCCACAGAAATGTGGAAGAAGACCACCTCTGGATACACACGGCTGGCTTTTCCTCTCTGCAGTGGTTCAGATAACCGTGGAAGGCTCAAACTACAAACAGATATTGCAGCCCGACTTCCCTACTTGCCGTACCAGTTCAGCTAAAGCTCCTAGGTCACGTCTTTCTTTAATTTATCATCCAAACAGAAGCTGACACCCCCTGCTTAACCCAATACATTTCAGGGACAAAAAGAGCTAAAGTGGTTATACCAAAGTGGTTGGACCAAAGAGTATGCATTTAGCCCATAACACGGGTAGTGGAATTCAGGTCTGTCTGCACACATACACAGAGGTGTCTTTTAAGCACTACTATCTCATAATTTTCTAAAATTATTTTCCCAAGGATTTATTTGACTAGTGACATGTAGTGTAAGTGCAGTGTAAGATTCATGAAGGCTCATAATAATTCTTTCTATCAGATCTGTGAAACTGCCTGAGGAAGAAAAGTGGGGCAGGGGAGAATGAGCAACGCTTGCCAAAATTTGAGACAAGACATGCAAACATTAAACTCCAAATCTTACTGCCATTGTGTTTTAGTGGTTTAATTCACCACAGAAAAAAAAAATGTTAGGAAGGGGGAGATATCAGAAACTGAACATATTGGAAGGTAATACAGAAGAGAGGGAGGTAAAGTAACTTCTCATATGCTTGACAAGGTTACTTCAGAAGTTTGCAAAATGTTCCTCCCTTTCAGTCTGTGCTCTCCCTTTAATGTTTCTTTTTTGCATCAATATGGGGAGGAGCACTCAAACAGGTTCTAGCTGGGGTTTCCTGGAGGTAGCTTCATTGCTGGGAGAGTAGCAAGCATTGCATTTCAAGTTGCCCTCAGTGGCACACCCCTACATTGAAGTCATTATGCAGGACTTGAGCTAAACAAGCAAAACAAAGAGGAAAAGCAGTATATCTTCTTTATATGAAGGCTTTACATGATGCTCAAACAATATCGAACATAAGATTTTAACGAGAAAAATAATGTTTCTGTTGTGAAACAGTAACACAAATATTCACGCAGGTAAGAAAAGGACTTTTCCACCTCTAGGATTGGTTTCTGCTGAGCAAATGTGCCTGAAAATATTTCAACCCCCCTTTTCCACCTGTGGAACGTAAGCAAGGTGTCTCGGGGCCAGATTCTGAACCAGCAGAAATCAGGACAGCTCTGCTGATTCTGGGGAAGAGTTTGATTTTCACCAGCTGAAACTGTTACAGGCGAAAAAATATTTTAACCGTGAATGCCAACAGGTGGCAGATAATTGTGTGTACATGTGCGAGGGGGTGAATGACCAAACCTGAACTTTTTGGCTGGTCATGCACTGTAGTCTACTGCTCTGCATGTAGACTATTTAGGCTGGGAAAACAGGGGACTTGGGGGATTGGAAAAGGAGGAGGATGTTCAAAAAGGGGTTCCCCAGAAGAAGTGGGTTTAGAAGGAGAAAGTGGGACCAGAAAGAAGGTGGTGAAGGTCCTGCTGGAGGAAAGATGTGGGGTGTGGGGAAGGTCATGGAGCTCAGGAAGGTGAATGTCGGGGGCCAGTCAGTGACCTTGGCTGGTAACGCCACCTCCCTGTGGGGACGGGGAGTCGAGACCTGGTGAACGCAGTGCTGGGCGAGAGCGAGCGTGCGCGTGTACGTGTGAGACAGGTAAGGTAAAAGCTCTCATCTCGCTCGTTCTTAAATAAATGCCAGTATCCAGATTCACTGTGGGCTGTGGTTTACCCTGTCTCAGCCACGTCAAAGGCACAATCACAATCAGTCACTACAATTTCATTGTCCTGAATCACAATCAGTCACTACAATTTCATTGTCCTGTACATAGCTTAGCAAAAGTTGCTTTCCCTCCAGAGTTGTCCCAGTCCCTGTGAAAGGGATGAGCTTAATTGATAATGCAGCTCACAGCACAATATTGAACTACACAGTCAATCAGAAACACACCAGTTAAGTCTTTTTCTTTCCTTATGTGCCCTCTTTGGGTGGTTTCACACTGATGCAATTCATTGAAAATCAAAATAAGTACAACCCTACACAGGGAAAATTGCATTTGAAGGTTTCCCAGAGACTCAGTGGTGACCAGCACTGAGAGATTACTTTATCAGCCTTGAAAGAAATATTCATCACCGTTTTGGCAGCTTTGTCATTCAAGTGGCAGGAAGAATTCATTTTTCCATTCAGAAGGTGCTAATACAGTTATATCAAATCCTGAGCATGGGAGAAAATAACCCACACATACATATACATGCACAGTGCCCCAGCTCTTCCCCCCCCACCTCTTCAAAGCTCAGCAGCGAAAGGGATCTGACCTGAAATGTTACAGCCATGTTGTTATTTCATGCCCTGTAAACACGTGCCAGGTGATTGCTTCTTCCCCTCGGGCAGAAGGATGGAAAATACCAGCTCCTCACTTGCTGACAAACCTTGGGACTCAGTGTGCTTCTCCCTTTAAACACCAAATCCGCTGCTTTGTAGCTGGGAGGCTTTCCAGTCCTACTGAAGATGCGACTTTAGACTCTGAACGTTGGCACTACTTGGGAAGAACTCAAGATTTCTTTAGTAGGGACAAGAACCGAATTGAGTAGGGTCCACCAGAGGAAATGTCACTTAAGTGAGGGACATTTGCTCTTTTCAGAGGCCTAGCCCTTGATCAGTCAAGAAAATGGGAGCTTGTTGGAGAAGAAAAAGGTTTCCTTGCAGCCAAAGGGATGGCTTTCTGAATGGGATACCAACACACACTTGATACTATGAGCCCAAGCCTTTTGGGGTTTTGATTCATGAATGGGAAAGTTTATAGACATCTGGCCCCTTCAAATTTCCCCTACCTTGGCTCTGATAATGTAGGTACATTGCTGTTTATGTACAATTATTTTAAAGTGAATTAAAATATATTTTAACTTTCTTCAGTTTGTAGGGTTACATAGGCAGCTGAACCATCCAAGCAGTGAGGAGGGGGTCCATCAGGGTGGCTGGGATGGCCAGATGAGAGCAGGAAAAATTAGTCTTCCCAGGATAAGATGTTCCTCTCTGTGAACCAGTGAAAATGTCTTTTAGCTGCAGAGGGGAAAAAAAGACAGACATTTCTCACACACTGAATAAGTAATAAATTGAAAGGGCCTGATTTTTGACAGCAAACTGAAATAATCTCTGTTTAACTTTATCAGCTGCAGGGCTGGGTCCTGGTATGAGGGTTATCTGATACCTTCAAAGTTTCTGATAGTAATTCCGTGTTGATTACAGAAATAACAGAGGGGAAAGGAACTCCTCAGCTGAGAGACAAAAAGCAACGCTCAAGTTTAAACCCCGCTATTTCTCACATAAAGTTTTGACGGACTGTGCACAACTTCCCCATCACATTTTCTCACTGTTGACTTATTTCTGAAGGGACCACTGCACACTGTGTGTATTCATGTTGCTTTTCCTGTTGAAAATACCAACCTCATTGATACCTGGAGTGGAAAGTTGTGTCCATGAAACTCTGAAAGACCCTTCCCCCTTGGGTGAGAGAGACTCAAGCAAGGCCAGAAATCAATAAAATGGAGTTGAAGAAATGAAAAATGGAGGATTCATATGCCTGATATGATGGTTTTTCTACTCAAGTGTATCTTTCCTTCAGATGACCCCAATTCTCACACCTTCGTATCTTCTTGAAAATGTTACTCAGAGGCCAGAAAGGCAGGTCAGTTTTCCTACCCCCTTTGACTTGTATTCATAATTGATTTTTTTGCCATTTGTGTCTGCTTGCAAAGTAGTCCATGAAACTGATTTGTAATGCTTGACTTTATTTCATCCAGAATTGAACTATATATCTATTCTATCAAAAATATCTGTACTAGAACAGACTACTTGTGTATGTGACTGCAACATTCCAAATTTTCATTGAGCTGGTTAGTTACAGCAATCATTTATTATTACTATTATTGTACATAGTTAAAACTTAGAAATCTAAGTTGTAGGTTAAGGAATAAAGCTGAAAATACCCATGCTTTCTATATTAGTGAAACTCTACTAGGACTGTTTCTTAGTAAGAGGGAGGAGAGGGAAACAAAATCAAGAAAATGTCAGTTATCTCTAAAATATGCAAAGATGTATCACTTTAACATCACATTCCAGCAAAACATGAGTTTTAGGAAAGATGACATCTTCTAGACGTATTAGTGTGTCTCCGCTCCTCTGTATTGCTCTTTCACCTTTCTGAAAGAGAGATGCTTTCTGCATTTCTGATTGTGTTTTAGCATAACAGACACGAATAATATGATCTGACAAGTTGTCCCTGAGCTGACTTCCACACACACTAAATGATCTTTGCAGTAGATGACATTTGACAACATAGATAACCTTAGCACAAGAAAGAGATCTAGCCAGATTCTCCAAAAATATAAATTAGTATCTCTCCGCTGAAGAAAAAAGAGCTAATTCAATTTATACCAGCAAAGGAGCTGTGTGATACAGAGTCAAGTCGGTTAAATTACAATTTTCTTGAATTATTCGCCAGAGCTTAAGAAAATTAATTTGTTTGTGTTCATTGTGAACACCTTTTCAGTAATGACTGTGCCTTAAAGAAAATATTTATAAAAAGTCTAGGAGACTCTTGTCGTATTCTGGTCGGATAGAGCAGGGAGTGTTTAGACGCTGTGAGCCAGGCAGCATTACTCCAACGCAATCTGCGTTTGCCTCCTGATGTGACTAATATCACTAGTAAAGCTTAAGTGCAGCCATGGGAGAAGCTTTTGTTTTAGCAGCCAGACTGTGACAGGGGTCAGCAGGCATTCTGTCACTTCTTCCACATGCCGTTTAGAAGGGCTCAGCACAATACTCAGCGTGTGATGTGTTAAAGCATTGCCCTGAAATTCAGTGAGAGATGCCTTAGTCATGTTTCTTTTCTGAAGTCTTACACTCTGAAGGATAGGTGGTCCAACAGAAAAGCACCATTTGTTTGATATGCAGATGGTAAAGCACAGGCAGCAAGGAGTGGCTTGCAATCAGGGTTATACACACTCAAGAGATATGTAGCGTCAGGGATTGTGGCTAGCAACAAATTATTACGTATCAATAGATGTAGCCCACTTGATTAGTTTGTATTGGGTAAAGCTGTGCATTACTTATCCAACACTGCGAAGGTCTGGAGAGTCCTGGCACAGAGTCAACGGCACATGCTTAGTCTAGTAGCCTAGTCGTATGCTTATTGGCTTTCAAAAGGTTAGAAAGTGTGCCCACTGTGTAAGACAGACAAGTGTTCAACTGTTTTGATCACCAAGAAGACTCTGGGTTTTATTTCATGTCATACAAACCCCAAAAAGATCAATCCAGAGTTGAAGACATTCACAGGGCACCTAAGTTACTATGGTGTCTATACCCAAAATCACACAAGAGAGTGCTATAAGCACCATAATGTTACTGATATCATTAGTGGAAAAGGGACAGACTCTGGAAGAAATCTGGGGTGCAACTTGACATTAAACCTATGGTGGAGCAACTCAGCTACTCTACCTCTACATGGAAGGGTCCCTTCTTCCTTTTACCACCTTTTGTTTTAACCCTGGATTGCAGACTAACTCTGCAGCTACAAAGGGACTCTGGGATATGAACAGTGTTATGGAGTTTACATGAAAATCAGTCTTCTTTAACAGAGAAAAGGAAGAATGTTCAAAAAAAATGTCTAAAGCATCTGATAAAAACAACTGCTATAAAACTTTAAGGCAGGATCTAAGCTCTGGGCACATAATGTTTAGACAGATAAGAAGTCTGTGAAAAGACAAGTTCAGCCAGGGGATTCCCTTTAACTTGGTATTGATAGTATTATTGTCAGGAAAATAAGAAATAACAAAAAGAAAAGTCAAAAGCACAGAGCTAAGAAGTACATCCCCCAAAGCTAGAAGCCTGCTTCCTTTCAAACTTCTCTAAACAGTCTCTGAGATCAGAAAATGATTTGAGTTATAAAAAACTATTAGCTAGATAGAGAAATCCAAACCACCTCTTGCAGCAAATGAGCAGGATGGAGTCAGAAGTGGAACATTAGCTGGGGTCAGAAGGCAGTTAGACAAAATCGTTAGGTTTAACCCACAAAAGTCAAATCTCATGGTCAATTGAGTCCACTGGCTTTGCTTCTGCAAAGCATTTTCAACTGATTAGATCAGTCCAAGAAATGCCTTGCAGTATTATCTTGATCTTCAAGTTACAGAAACCCTGAGAGTAAAGGGATGAAATTTTAACTGTGCTTACTGAAACAGGAACTGTGAAGAAAGGTAAATAATATTACCAAGAATAAAGAGTTTTAAAGCCAGATGGTTATGCAAGAGAAAAAGGAGAGAGAGAAAAGTTGCTATTGTAACTGGAGCTGCACAGACTGGCTTCATTCCAAGTGGGAAGAACATATGAAAATTTTGAAATTTCCCAGGAAGAAGAGCTTTACCTAGTGACCAAGAATAATAGAATCATAGAATAATTTAGGTTGGAAAAGACCTTCAAGATCATGGAGTCCAACTATAAACCTAACACTGCCAAGTCCACCACTAACCTATGTCCCTAAGTGCCACATCTACACATCTTTTAAATACCTCCAGGGATGGTGACTCAACACTTCCCTGGGCAGCCTGTTCCAATGGTTGATAACCCTTTCAGTGAAGAATTTTTTCCTAAACCCCCATCTAAATCTCCCTGCTGCAACTTGAGGCTGTTCCCTCTCGTCCTATTGCTTGCCGCTTGGGAAAAGAGACCGACACCCACCTCCCTACAACCTCCTTTCAGAGCGATAAGGTCTCCCCCCACAAGAAAAAGAACAAGGGTGGATTGTTTGGGGTCTTCAGAAATGTTTCATTCCAGCAAGACACAAATCTTTTATTTCTGTTTCTATTTGAAATATTAAGTATTTCCCTACAGGAAAAAAACAGTAAAATGGGCAAGTAGTGACTTCCAAATGAATAAAAAAAGATTCACAAATTTTTAAAAGACCCATCATCGCTTTCTTAGAACCTTATTCTTTCTTCTTTTAAAAGGAAATTAAACTGATGCAAACTACCCCAATTTCAGTAAAATAAAAAATATTCACATGGACTGACCGTGGTTCCATCACATTTCCTATGACTAGCTTTATTAGTAATACACATTAGATCCAGAAGTTGTCATATACATTGACAGCTTTCAGAAATGTTATCTTTAAAGGAGATAAAGAATATTTAGCTATTTTTGGAAGGCACTGGATACAGCTGTATTTCTGTAACTAAATTTATATCCTTTGCATCACATGTCACTGATACATATGCTAAACAGGAGTCTAGTTATATGCCTAACGAGACATATGCAAAAATACTGCAAAATATTAATAAAGCCTTTGAATTTTGCATTGTGAATGGTGTATTCCAGCATCCTTGATATCAGCCAAGCATACTGCAGGGACTGAATCCCAGGCAGAACTACTCTGAATCACAAGTTAAAATACAGTCAACCCAAGATGAGAATGCAATATGCAATATGCAGTCTCAATGAAAGGTGAAATACAAAGGGTAAGACTGCCTAATTGCACCTAAGATTCTGTAATTCAGTGGCATGGCCTAATTTTGTCAGTGGCACACATATTTGAGAGGGAGATTCATTCACCGAAAGAGCCACTAGTTCATAGTGAAAAGGGTTTTCTACCTTTTAAATTGCTCTTTGCTGTCCTTCAGGCCCAGGTCAAGTCTCTACTTTATCACTAGCTCTTACAAGTCATTAAAGACAGCCTTATAAAACAATTTGGTTCCCATTCATTTCAGTGAAATTCAGAGAAAACAGGCAAAAATTCAGGGAGCCCATTTCATTTCTGGAAAACTACCTACTTCTACATAGATGTTAGGAGGCCAAATGGGTTTCAGTGCATGCTCACATACTGTAGGCAATAGGAGTCAAATATAGACCATGAGCTATAACAACAATAAAAAAATATATTTTGAGAAGATCAGCAGAAAGAAATTCCTTGGAAAATGCACGATGTATCATGTTACATCCTGAGAGAACAGCCTAAAGCGAGGGCAGAAATAAGATGCATTTACATTCCCTTTAGGCCCACTCCATTTCAACATACATTGAGCAGCAAAAAGGCCCTCAGGTATAAATTAGAGCAAAACCTGTTTTTAGCTTGCAACACCTCATGTTAAGCTGCCTGCAGACTTCTGTGAAACTCAAGATACCCGAACAACCATTTCAGAAATGTTTAAATTCATATTTTGCCAGGGAATATGCACCCAAATTCCAAACAATCTCTCGCAGGAGCAAACTCTGCCCCACCGAGCCGTCACTAGTTATGCGCGTCTCCCCCCCCTCCCCAGCCTTAGCCGGTTTTTGGAGGAGGTCTTTCCTTTTATCCAGAGTACCTTCTGCTTTGGGACTCTCTCCTTTACTCACAGCCTTTCAGAGGAGGCAGGGTGCTTGCCTGTAGCCTATTTTTGGCTCCAAGAGGGGAAGCTGTCCTTCCTCCCTCCTTTGTGCTGCTCCCCTTAGAAAGGCTGTCTAGGTGAAGACGCCTTTCACTGCTCAGCAAGGGGCAGGATCGCTTTTGTTAATCGTTCTCCTAAAAACTGTATCACCTAGGATAGAGTTAGATGCCTCTCTCCCAACAATAGTTTTCCAAAGGAGATTTGAACCGAACGCAAGCCTGCTTTAGCTTCGTTGACAGCAAAGAATCGACTGGTTTTGCATCACTAGCCCATATTATGGAAGACCTGGATCACAAACATCAGATAACACTGAAATTAAGTAGCAGAATTGCCACACCTTATCTCTGTTTGGTTCGCTTCTGATCAGTCACACGAAGATTGTTAGAAAGTCGCAGGCTTGCTTAAGCAGAAGTCAGGAAGCAGGGTTAAAATTTCTGCGTATTTCCAACACCAAAGCAGTTGTGCGCCCTGTTTATCTGAACACGGCCTGCCAGATGTGGGGTGCTGTGACACCTAGAAATACTGTCCTGTGGAAAACTCCATGCAGCCACCCCCTCAGACTTGCCTCTCGTGCTTTATTGCAGCTTTTTTACCTAGTCACTTCCTAAGCACCTCTTAACCGCACTGGCTACCACATGAGGACATAACTCTTACTGGTTAACCAGAAGGCTTTTGTTATGCTTACCTCAGCACTTAGGCTGCTTGGTCTTGTGGTTACTACAACCTGACTCCACAGTTCTCTGTACATAATGATCAAAACCGACCTACACTTTCTAACTGAGCAAAAATATTGTGTCTCTGTTTTCCTTTTCTAAACCAACAGATACTCACTACAGGCTGTCGAGCTAATAGGACAGCTTCTATATATCATCTGACCCACGATGTAATTTGTTTATGTCAAACAAACAACACAGATCTAAATTTTGCCTGCTCGTGTTATACTAAGCAAAAACAGCTTGGGAAGATCAACAAGACCTCAGCTTTTACCCCACGGTGTAATCCACGCTTTGACGAGCGATTTGAAAGATACGTGTAAGAGGAAATGCCTGTGCATCTTCCCTGGGATGATTCAGATAATTTGGGGTAATCCATCATATTGCCAAGGTCAATAGCAGCCCTGTCAACAGCAGCCCCTTCAAGAATTGTTTCACATCAGGGTGGACTATGTTTTTCTTTTTGCCCTGCTGCAATATCTCAGGAACTCTCGGTCCATGTCTTAAGACAGAGAAAAGAAAGGAAATTTTCCCCTTTTGAAACCTGCTGAAAGGTTGACATTCTGACCATGTGGCCTGGCCAGGCTGAGAACATGCTGCTAAACATGACTTAGCTCACATTTGCAACAGCAAGGAGATTTCCTTTTTGGGTTATAGTGGGTTTTAAGGTAGGATAGTGTCGAGACAGTAGGTCTTGAGGTGCTAGAGTAATACCACAAGCAGAGGAGAGAGAAGGAGCAGCTCTGGAATGACAGCAGATGATGCATTTCAGGAACAGCAGTAATTCAGTGGGATCCACATACATATCATCCCAGAAGTGAGATTACAGTCCTGTGCTCCCCTGAAGTTCAAAACTGGAGCAGAAAGGGTGCATTGCAGCTTTAATTACGCTATTAAGGTTTCTTTTCAGGGGCATTACCATCCATTCTCAGCTACTCACAGAAATGGTAAAATCAAGGAATATTTAGGGAGTGGAAGAGTTTTAATTCTGGGAGGCAGAGCTCTCACAGGCTCTAATTTTATTCTGAATATTAGAAACCGTTCCCAGGATACACTTGCTCAATACCTGAGAAGCATAATATTAATCGCTTCTCCCCAGTTCTAGTTTTCAGGGTACTCTTGAGTAAAGCAAGCGACCAGGAACAGTATTTTATAGTGGCAAAAAAATAAACGTACCTGATTTAGTTTCTGGTTGCTCTCCAAATCACCACCATTAGCAGAAGCTATTACTATCTGTGCTGATTCTCCCAGCTTTATTTTTCCTAAAGCCTGAGGCTTTATCAATAAATTGTGTAAAACAACATGTGGAGAATCCAGACACCTCAATCTCATGCACGTGCACATTCACACACATGCACAAAGTAGGCCTGAGCGGCCCCAAAAGTCACTGACAAAAGAAAATATTAGCAAAGATAATGTAATCAGTCTCTGACATCCTGAAGTAATTCGCAAAAATCAAGGGGAAAATCAAGCATGCCGCTTAATGAGAAGGCTCCACCATGTCTTGTGGACTTTGAAATCTCCGAGTGTTTTTAGACAGGAAATTTATGTCTGCTTTAGTCCTTCCTTTCTCCATTCATCTTGACAGCTCCAGGTGGATGAAAATCTCATTAGTTTAAAAGGAGGGGCCAGGGAGAGCTCAGGACTGGCTTACTGGGCTCTGCTCTTCGAAAGCCCCTCTTCACCAGACATCTTCTTTCTGCCCTCTGAAAGCAGGACAGAGATGAGGAACAGCCTTTGCTGCTCCCTCTGTCCTTCCAGCTCCTCTGGGGCCGTTTGGCTGAGCGCTTCTCCCCGGCTGGCTCCTCGGAGACTCCCACCACTGTCCTTCAGGATACGTCAACAGCTCCCGTCAGCGCAGCTCCGGCGTGTTGTCCCTCCTGCACCTTTTTGAGGTAAACCAGCGCTACTCCGTGAACAACGAACCGAGGGGCAGTAGAAATATCTGGACTAGAGTTATTAATCTAAACTACCCGTCCTGCACCCGCTTTCCTACTTCTCAGCTGTTTCCAGCTCTGACATTGTCCTTCTCTAGCCGGTTAACTCTGCCTGATCCCTGTGCTCAGATGTTTCCGCTGTTCGTTCACAGCCGTGAACCCCAGAGCATCCCGGGGGACACGGGGAAGCTGGCGGGGAGCCGAGCGCACTAAAGCTTTAACACATTATCTTCCCTTCACCGAGCAGCAGACCTTGAGCTCGTCTCCATTTGTAGCATCTCTGAGATAGGACCTGTTCGCGAGTCCGTGGAAACCAAGAAATGGGCCTCAGATCAGGTGCTCAGGTTCTTAAGGAGGTGAACATCACTGTTTCCCATTGATTTCCATTTGTAACTGGGTACCTGTGCGCCTGTAAGGATCTGAGTTTCTGCAGCGTGATGAATCCTCACCTCTTCATCCAAATAAGTTAGTACTAATCTTCCCATCAACTGTCTGTATCAACTTACAGAGTTGGAAATGAAATATTCTGGGCTTTTTTCTGTTTAAAAAGGGACAGTTTTCATCAACCTATTTTTCATTTTTTCATAGGAATTCTGCTTTTGTTTAGCATGCAAATGAATATATATGCACATATAAACACATGTGCACGTCTACATGTATATGCAAATACCCAAGTCCTTAATATCGGTGCACACATCTTTTTCTGAATAGCAGTCATGCTAAACAAAATCCCTCCAGGGCTTTTCTTGCCACTCTGTTCACATGTTTGACAGTTTCCCAGGGAATTAGTCTTAGTGCATTATTGGGTATGTGTTCTAAATAATTAAATTTTACAATTACGTGGGAGAAATCTCAGACAAAAAGAACTGAAATCTCTGAATAAAAAAAAAAAGTGGGAATGTTCTTTTTCTTTCTCCCTAAGCTACGCTGTCCCTCCCTTTGTCTGTATCTCCTATCCCATTAAACACTGCTGCTCATCATGTTGATATGCAGAATCTCATCCTAGCAGGTACATTTAATTTATTGAAACATTATTTGAGAACAACTTTATTAAAGATTCAAGATGCCAATACGAGATGACACAGTGCACACCAGCTTGTAACTTGGAAAGCTTTACAGAATTAAACAATGTTCAACAGCAGGCAGGATACGGTGTGGATTACAGAAAAGAGCGGTGTTAAGCTGATCCATGGTGAATAAATTAAAAGTGTTCAGCCACATGGTCAGTAATGAAGATAGGCAGGAGCAGGGATACATAGACAAAAGGCAAGAAACTGTGTTTAGGAAGACGGGGGGAGGAACAGAGAAAGAGGCAAGAAAACTTATTTTAGCCTACAGGATGGGCAGAGAAGGCTGAGGAATTCAGGAGAAAGTGATACTTGGAAAGGCAAGGGAGTTCTGCTGCCGTACAGTTTTCTGGATAACTGAAGGTTATTGTAAAAGCCGAAACACACCCCATTTAGGTCTGGGTATTGGCAACTATCGGCAACGATTCCCAACTCCGCCTTCGGGAGCCGGAGTTCACGGCACCCTGACGTGTTTCTCCAGCCCCCACAAACTGCAAGACCTTTGCTCAGCTAAAGCTCTTAAGCAACTTCATTGCATAATGCAACAAAACGTGAACGCCAACAACTGAGTATCAGCAAAGAAAACATACGAAGAATAGCTGGGGAGAAACATAATGAATAATGTTATTTGTAAAGAATATAATTTAGCGGGAGCCGGAACTGAGTACTGGGTAAACAGATTTGCAAATAACGCATTTGAAATACAGTGAGAACAAAACAATAGCAAGCCAAGCTAAAACTTTATGCCCATATCAGTTTGTTTGTTTGGGGTTTTTTAAATGCCCTTTTTGTAAAAAATAGGGATGTCCACAAGAACTATTTAATTGCCAATTAGGGTTTTCTGAAGTTTTTATTTACTGTAGAAAAACAGTCTTCAAAGGATGCTCAACAAACGAAACCTGACTAATACCACTTTCTGACCTTTTGAAAATAATCCTTGTAAAGTATTTTTTAAAAGTCTGTTAACAGAAAATAGAAAACTGTGAAAAATGATGAACAAAAATAAAAGTATTTCCATATTCTTCCAGAAACAGGGAAACATCCACATTCTGTTCATGTTGTTGGCATTTGTGCTTTCCTTTTCTACTAGTGAAGACACCTCTGAGCCCCTTGAATTTTCTAGGAGAGATGTTCACACTTCCCTAAAATCAAAGAAAAAAGTGTAGAAAATAAAGTTCTGGCATGCTGAAACATCACCTGCCTCCACCCCAGCAAGGCACCCCATAAATCCAAAGATTCCCCAGTGCCATATGATCTTCCAGTGTGTGCCCTTCTAGTGTTTCCATCAACTATTCCACCATAAATTACAGCTTTTACCTTTTGATTTTATTTCTTTTGCAGCCATTTCTCTTACAGACACACCATCTTTTGCAGATAGGGAAAGAACACCCAATAGGGCAGAAAAAACATAGTTTAAAGAAGAGGGAAGGAAGTGAGTGTGGCCCAATGTATGAAGCACAACTTTGTAAGCTAAAACATCTGGATACTTTTCCTGGTTCTGTTTATGAACTTTATCTTCTTGTTTTCATTTGCTCTTGTGCTCAGCAAGATCTTCGGCCAGACACTTTCCCTCAGGTCTTGCTTGGAGCATGCATAGTATAGCAGTGTCTGACATCCTTAGATGCATCCAATAGAAAAAAAATATTAATAATAAGGTTGGTACTTACCCGTTTGATGTGTATAGGATGTGATGGCTGCTGTATTCACCACAAAATATTTCTGCCTAAAGTATTTAAGATTCTTTTCTTAGGAATAAATGTCCTAATGTAGGAGTACTTTTTCCATGACATGTCTGTATCCCATTTGCTAATTCACTAATGAGTTGCCATTCGACTTCATGATGCAAATGCCCACCCTTAAGAACTGAATGGAGAAGATGAAGAAGCCTCATGGCAGAGGCTGCTAACCAGTGACCTACGGCCACAGCCGTGCTGAGCACTGGTCTCCCTGGAGGTGGGGGATTCTGGCCAGCCCTTTACTGCACCCTCAGCTCACAGTGAAGCGTAAGTGAGCCACCACAGACTCATATCTGGGCAAGAAATATAAATAGCCAAGATGGTGCCTCGGCCTGTTTTCAAGGACGTTCTTTTTGAGGACACCTGGATGAACTCAGGTAATCTACAAGTTTGGGCCCGAGTTCATAATGAAATATCTGACTTGACCGAAGTTTCAAATACACTTATGAGTATGCAAAAACTTTGTACCTTTTCTGTACTCGTTTTACTTCGTTGTTAGATGCAAAGGTAACAAAATGACATGAGAGAACGTGTTCTCCATGTATAAATGCTCATTAACAGAGATGAGAAAGCAAGAGAAGGCTCAGGAGAGAACTTTGTAATGATTTCCAATCTTTTTTGGAGAACTAAAGCAGACTTTTCCAGAGGTGAGCTGTACTCAGACAAATCCATCTTTGTGTCTGGAAAGTCCCCAGTCATGAAACCTCAGAACTTGATGGTATTTAGGAACCTAATTCTCATCTCAAAGTTCAACTCCTGTTGGAATCAGTGCAATGTGCCAAAATCTCTTAAAGAGCTGGATCTTTGCTAGAAAAAAAGGTGAAGGGAGCTCTGATCTCTTTCACACAGTGCCATAGATACGACTGGTAGATTCTTAGCTGCAAGTTCTTTGCTTATGTCCTCCTCAACATGCAGTAGATGGTTTGGGGTGTATTTACAGAAGGAACTCCTAGGAGAAGTGACCTGGGCACAAATAGAAGAGATTTCTACATTGCACTCCTGCAGCTCTGGGATCGTGAAGATCCCAAAGTAGCAATTCCTGGTCACTGACTGATAGTCTTCTGTTTGCCTGCAGCTAGCTGAGTGGGATGACTGTTCTGGAATACGAAATTACCTGGAGAAATGTCTACTTTGATAGCTGGATTGGCTGCAAGGGAGAGCTGGAGAAATTATCTTTAGCAAGAAAGCAGCCAGCAGTCAGCATGTAGCTGTATTCCTGCCCCAGACCACAGCAAACTCCCAAACTGAACAAACAAACACCAAAAAAAAAGCCTAGTGTCGCTTCAGTTCCTTTCTAGACTCAAACCCATCCCTGCCTTCCCAGCACAAATGGGTTCTTTTCTGCTAGAAAGGGAAAAGTTAATTACACAATTACTCCTGTTCTCTTCTGGATTAGACTGGTGCGGTCTAGACTTGCAATTTAGAAAGCTGTTTGTAGGCAGCTGCTTGGCAAGGAACAGACATCTTTCTTGTAGTCCAATACATTTAAATATTTAAAGGCCAGCTGCACAGAGCAATGTCCCAGAACATTGTCACTGGGACATGGTGACTCATGCACAGCCAGAGGAACATAAATTGGACTTTCTGCCGCAAGATGGGGCTCTGCCTGCCATGTTTCCCCATATACCCTATTTTATTCTTTGCTTCCTCTCCTGCATGAAAAATCATTGTTTCCTTGGTTATAATGTGTCTTTTTTTTCTTCTTGTTTTGCTGTACTGAAGCACATTTATTTTCCATGGCAAGAAAACAACTTTTCTGTCTTGCCCCCAAACAGACACACAAAACTGACAAAGCCTCTAGGATTCCCTTGGCTGAGATAGATGAGCTGTACTTACAGAATTAAAGCAAAACCTTTATTGCGGAGGGAAACGAGGCTATAACCAAGCCATCTGTTTCATAGCCTCCTGAAACGGAGAGCATTCGTGCAGGTTTCCTGCTGCTTATTATTTGAGTGTTTTGCTCCTAACAAGCAGAGGACCAGTGACCAGATTCTGAGATTTGGTGCTCATTGGAGGAACAAGAACAGGCTGAAGTTCACAGAACTGTGTTGGATTTTTATCCAGGAATGAATAGCAACTGCACTGCATGGCAAAGAAATTCTTAGTACTGTGGTTGTGCCCAGGGGCTTTCATCGGATCTTCACAATGACTGGTAGTTAACACACACATATAAAGGCAATTTGTTTATGCAGGGTCAGCTGGCTGAAAATTGGGCACTGTTTCTTTCGTATGTTTTGTATTCTTTCGTATAGCTTTGAACAGGATCGCTGGTTTCTATCCATCAGGTACCAAACGCCTTAGTCGAATTCCATCACTTGTACTTACTGGTGTGTGAAGATGGTCATAACAGAGCTGCCCGTCAGCCTCTCCCCGTATACTGCTGCAAACTAAGTCACTACAGTTACTTTAGGAGGTGATCACCCAGACTCAGCACACAGGGTGGGGACTTTCCCTCTCCCTGTACCCTGGGATATTGCTCGGTGGTGGGATCTCCTGAGGATGAGCACATGTAGCTCTGGCACTGCAGGGTGGTCACCTCTCAGGGCAGGGAATCACCATACACACACCTTCCTGATCCAGTGGGCAGAAATGCATGCCGAACATCTGAACTTCTCCAGCAAGCAGACGTGGTTCCTGCTGAGAGAGTCACTTTATTTTCTTTGGTTTTCTTTTTTATTTTCTTTTTTTTTCTTTTTTCTTTTTTTTTTTTTTTTTTTACGTCATCCCTCTCTTGTTGCTGCTTGTAATCTCAGGACTCCCCTTCCTGCACTAAATCTTCTTGCATCTTCCACGCTTCCTTGTGCAGCCCACCCACAAATGTCCTCGTAACTGCTTCCAAGCAGTAACAGAAAGAAATGGTAATCATCCACATGGCCCTTGGAGGATACCCAGCCAAGCCAGTCCTCTGGAATTCTGGCAGCTGTGCCTGCCATGCCTTCCTATACTTATCAAACACTGCAGCGTGGATGAGCTAGTTCTTTTCTTGATTCTGCTGCTTCACTCCTGTGTGTCCTTTACATATCCCTTTGTTCATCCTAATTGTAAAATAGAATTGGTCATATTCATGAAGGTGGTTTAAGTGTTAAAAACCTTTGGAATCACGGACCCCTGGCAACCCTCTACATTTCTCATAGCCTGTTATGAACAGTAACTGCTAAATTTTAGCTATGGGAAGGTGACACTCTTCCTTTGAGCAGTCGTGAGCCATTTAGAGTGGTTTTTCAGACCACCGGTAGCCTGTGAGTTATTGGTCATGCATGTTACCCTTAACATAAGAAATAGAGGCCTCTGAATGAGCCCAAATATCATTTCTTGCTTCCTCATAATTTCTATTTCTGCTTCTTCTGCTATTACATACTTGTACTTGTTCTCAGTAAGTCCAGGATGATGCTCATCTTTTAAAAACACTGAAACGCCAAAATAAAAGTTATTCGCATCTTCCTTGATTTTAATAAAACAACTTTTTTAATAAAACAACAATTTATTCCCCTAGTACTTCCTTTTCTGCACAGACATTTCCAGACTAGTTGTCATTAATTATTGGTTTTAGGAACTGTGGCTTAATGAAGATAAACGATCCTTTGGTCTCTGAAATATAAAGCCGTTTGCAAATGGTGGGTCAGGCTGGTGGGTCTGCATCTAGTTCAGAGCATCCCGCCAGCTGTTTCTACCACAAGTACCGTCACCAGAATTGTCACTAATCATCAGCCTCATTAGCAGCTTCTCGAAACCCCGGCCAAGGACTGATGGGCCATAGGAGGTAAATTTCCCTCAGAGATTATTTTTGCCAGCATGGTTTAAAAATGCATTTAGCAAGGGGCAGTGTAGGAAACAGCTGCCTGTACTGTTCCGTGGGTAAAAAGATGGGATTTCTTCAGAGCAGCCAGTACGGCACTTCTCACCAGCTGCAGCCAGTGCTGGAGGACGTATCAGCGGTTGCGCGTTCAGAAAGAAATCGCTTATACATCTCAGTATGGCAGAAAGGAGGTTGGGGAAAAGGACGTCTTTTTTCCAGGTGACACTGATGGCCCAACCACCATGAGGGCACACTCTTTCTGAATAAGTAGGTGCTGCCTTTCAAACAAAGTTCTCTTGACATATAAAGATTGAAAGGAAAAACAAAGCAAAACCAACCAAACCAAACCCCCTTAGGCTTCACAGAGGAACAATGGCAGGATTTATTTTTCAAATGAACGTTTTTCAGGTAGTCGGAAAGGCTATGACAAAATGCAGCACAAACATTTTATTTCCCTCTCCTACCCTCTTATCAAAGCCTCATAAACAGTGTAACCAGTTTTGCTGAAATTTTAGAGACCAAACGAAACCAATATTCTCAGCCAGAGGAAGTCCAACATGACAATTTCATCACAGAGTTAGCGAAACAATTGCAAGTAAACTCATAAAGGTGAAGTTTCAAGGAATCTTATCTTCAGCCAGTCCTGCCAACTTAGTTTGTATGTCCTCTCCTTCTCACATATTCTCGCTGTTGTGCTTTGTTCTACCGATCTCTTTTTTCTCTATTATTCTCTTTTTGAATAATACTGAAATGAGATCTTTTCTTCTTTCTCTTCCTATCTCTTCTAAATAGAAGCAAACCTCATAATCAATGAAGTGCAAATCTAGTTTTCCACCCAATGAAGTCTGAGTGAATTTGAAACTCAAAAGATAACCATTTGTTGCATTCTGGCTAAATGATCTGATAAGAAAGGAACTTTGTGCCTTCCTTTGGATAGCTGGTCTTTTGTATGAAAGGTACAAATACGAACCTGTAAACCTGAACGTGGTATATGGAGTGCTGTATGATTCTGTATGACTTCTTGCACTTTCTCGTGCGCCAAAACGTTAGTAAAATGGAGGGTTAGAGATGTGCATTGCTGTTCAAGGTAATTAAGAAAAGTACACACACGATCATCATTAGTGGTTCATAATACAGCCGTGAAAACATGATTGCAGCTTAGCCCTAACTCTTAGCTGATAGAGCAGGGCCACTACAGCAGGACTGTGGAGAAACGTATGACAAGAGGTTTGTAATGATTTACAGGGTTTTCCTTAATTGCACAATCGGTTGTTTGTTCCAGTTAATTGAGTTGCCCTTCCAGTAATTACTCTTCACAGTTCTTCATGCCACTGTATCGCAAGCTTAACTTTTCGTACAGCTACCTTAGCTCAGTTACCTCCCAGCACTTTTCTGCCTCATTCAAGTGAATTAGCCTCACTCCTGGAGTGGTTCACCAGGAATGATGTATTTACTTCCTATATAATTTCTCTCTATATTGTGAATGCCTCTTTGAAGAGTGTGGAGGGGTGCAAAGGGGGATATGGCTGTTTTCTTCCAGGTGCAATACACCTGGAGTCTTGATCTTTGCTGCTACACGCATGGCCAGAATACAGTTCAAACTACCACCCACCATATCCTTGACTTCTACATGTCTAATTCCATCACAGAGGAAAAAACAGCCCATATTCAATGGAATCAGAAACTATTAGGAAAAGTCTGTATTTATGCATGTGACTGTGAAAGTAAGTAATATTTCATGAGAATATAAAAATGAATATGCAAGACTGAAAAGGCTGTGATACCAGGATGAATGGAAGGGATGACAGATCTGAAGTCTGTCTCACCAGCTACTGAAATTTGCAGACAATCTTGTGTTTCTTCTACCACTCATGAAATGTTAACTGCTCCTGGTTGCCTGCTGCTTTTTATTTTTAAACTGTTTTACTGTTGGTTTATGTTCACCAATGTTATATATACATAAGTAACTGTTTTAACTTACATGTTTATGAAAGTCTTTTCTGTACTATGGGAAACTGTGAACCCTTCCCCTGTGTTTGTTTGCACATATACCAAAAGGCACCTACTTAAACTTTGCATGATCCTTTCAGTCCTAAAAAAAAAAAAAAAAATAATTTGCCTTTAGAACTTGTTATTAAGTACTTTTCCTCCACACCCATTTGTATTAGCTGTAACTGATTTCCGTGGACGTGTTTTTAAAGGTTTCCATTTTTAGGATTGCCAGATGCATAGAAGTAATAATGATTTGCATGTTTCATACACATGGATATTTCTGGTACTTCTGCTTTTAACACAAGCAGATGGAGGTTAGCTGAATTTCACCAAGCTATATATTGCAAACAGGTAGGATATAAGTAAGGTAGTATGGAACGATGTGCTGAGCTGACCCGTGCTTTCAGCTCCGCTGTTACCACCACAGACCAAGTATTGATAACATATGTTTTATGTCAATGCTTGCTTGTCTTTTATAGTCTTCAACAGTAAACCGGCGGGCGGTGGAATCTCATTACTCTGCTGGGGTTTTAGACCATATAGATGCAGCTAATTCTCAGCATCTCCTCTGTACTGTTTTGGGGTTTTTTTCTGCTGAAATCCAGTAAGGATTAGAAATTCTTCTCTCCACAAATTCACCCATTCAAGATTTGCATCATGCAGATTAAACTGATGCACAGAACAGCTGCCATTTTGATTTGGCATCCAACTGGGAAATTGGGCAGCAATAGTTGCTTACAGTTGAGCTAAAAAACCAGTGTGTGTATGAGAGAGAAAAACACCTTTTCTATGCCAACTCGAGAGCTTGCTTTCAAATAGCACAACTATGCTGTGTCATTTCAATGATGTTATTCTTTTCAACTTTGATTTAGCCTTTTAATTTTGATGTAGTTCAGCTTTAACTTCTCAAAAACATATGTTATTCTGAAGCAAAACATTGAAAACATAAAAAATAAAACTTACTCTGAACGTTCAAAAAAATAAATCTTTTAAACAAATGTCAATACTAGGGTTCAAAATCCTTGTAACATTTTCATTTTTTTACCTACCAAACTTACTTGTCAAGTGTAATCTTACTTTGTAAATGGTTGCAAACTTCTTAACCCCCCACCAACCCCACCCCTCCCAAAAAAAAATTCACTAGAAAATGAGAAAAAAAAAAAAGTAGAAACTTGTATTTTAAGAGATTTTTAAAATAAGTTCTTCTTCATAGGACATCCTTCATAGGACATTCAGTTTGGTAATGTGAGTGAACATGGAAAAGATGGTGGAAGTCCTGTACGAAACAAATGAGTCCTAGCTCTGACACTTCGAGAAAGGCAAATAGAAAATACCAAATAAGACAAAGATCATTGTCCAGAGTTCTGTGTAGTTCCTGGAGTGCATAACTCTCAGGTTTTGGGATTCTTTTGAGGGGAGTTCTGTTGTTGCTGAAAAAGAAACTTGAATTTGAAGGAAGAAAAATAAAAATTGACTCTGCACCAGATACTCTTCCAGTAAGTTTAATTTCCTAATTATCGGTAGGGTCATTCCCGAGAGCTGCCAAGGCGTGACTCATTTTTGTTAAGCGCTGTGCTATCCAACACTGTTCATCAATATCTTTCAGCCATTCATCCCTCTCAGCTAGTGTCCCTTTTAAGCAGAACTCAGAGCACTGGATTCAATTGCTTTAGCTCTAGCGAAAAGCAAGCTCACATCAAATATGCTGAAAAGGGTGTAACCTTTATCATAGAGTTAGTTAGGGGACTAGGATGGAGTCCCTCGCTATAGAAGTAAGTGGTCCTGTTGAGCCTTGGAGGATAGTTTAACCTACAGATCCAGACTGAGTCAACATCCAAAGACTGCTATTAGGGACACCTTTTTTGAGCCTGTTACATTTCAGACAAGCCTTTAAAAAATGAATTTTTGATTCATGTAATTAGAGAGCTCATGTCAATTTTTTTTAAGAATAAAGATTTATGCTAAATGTCTGATCAAATTCTGTTCTGCAGTTCTGGTTGTGACCCAGAATATTTTACATCCTATTCTACTCTGTCGTAACATCTGCAGTCAAAAATAGATAAATACAGCAAAGTCCTGCTGCAGAAATTGCTCCAATTCCTGTCATGGCTGATGTTTTCTTTTTCTACGCTGAGGGCTTGGGGGCTAGGTAGAGGACTGTTAATCCTTTTGGTTAATTCTGGATAAAAAGGAGTTTTCTAAATATAAAATGATTTATTGTTATTCTTTCCATAAAGAGAATAGAAAGAGAGAGAGGAACTGAGCAACGGGTGGTTCAAGAATACTAAGACCGATCTGGCTCTGTTCATTAAGGCTGTTACATTATAAGCGATCATGAAATGCACTATTTAGAATTCTAACGACCCCAGTAAAGGCAGCACATTTATTTTTAGAGAACTGTTAGGAACAATCGCTCCGTTCTCCTTATAAACAGCAGCAGCAGCCGCGAGTAGAAATTAGCTGCTGTGTAAACACAGTTGGGAGGCGTACGTGCCTGTGCTGGAGCAAATGAGCTGGACCGCACAGCAGATACCTATCAGCCAACCAACTACTTTTCGCTCCGCTTCCACAAATCCTACGGGAGAAGCTCGGCCAGCCGGCGCGGTCTGAGGACGGCCCTTGAGGCCGCGCCGCGGAAGCCCCCAGCGCTGGATCCAGTTGCGGCCACCCCCGCGGTTCCCCTGGCCCCGCTCCGCCTGGCAGCCGCGCGTGTCGAAACGCTCTTCGGATGAAAAAGCCTAACTCTAAAACTCTTCGTTTCGGTAGGGAACGTAACCCGGGAGGTCTTCGGGAACACCTACCGCTGCTGACGCGGTGAGGAAACTCGAGCGCTTACGTTAAAAGAACGGCCGAGTGTCAGAAAGTAGCGGGTAAATTACATGGCTACGTTATGCAGACTGGAATTCATTTCCAATCATTGTCACTTAATCATTTCTAAAGTTAGCTTGGGCTCATTTCCAGTGTCTTCCCTAAATTTTCCCCGTTGTTTAAATTGGGAAACAATAGGTATTTTGCTTCAGCGCAGACGTGTTCTGGATCACCACACGTTTCATAACAGCCTTTTTCCAGCTTCAGGGAGGATTTCTTTCAGGTGCTGTTGCTTGTACGTGGTATTTCTAGAGGCTTCTTACCCTTAAGGAAAAGGACATCTTTCCTATGCATTTTTTTGAATCCATGCTGCCTTTGATGAATTTACACAAACCCTGAAGTTGATTGATACATGCCTTATTCAATAAAAAATTCTCTTCTAAGATTATTTGCAAATTTGGACTCTACGGTGCACAAAGCCATTTACGACTGAGATCATTGCTTTTTCCTCAAGGTTTTCTGAAGTATATTCTACCTTGAAAAAGAAACTTCTTCAACTGGGATTTAAAAGCATATCTGAGTATGTAAAATTATTCCCAGTTTTGCATAGCTGTGAGGCTGTGCTGTATGGAGGCCATTTAAAAACTTGCACTGATCATCAGGAGAAATTCTGTAATATTAAAGCTTTTTTGTTTATTTAATCATCTCTCAAGTGAACGGGGCAGGGAAAACTGAGTCAGGGAAAAAAAAAATTCTCTCCTCTGAAAAAAAACAAACTCAAGATGCTATTTTAAAAATTCCACTTTAAACCTGAAAAATGTAAACCACAAATCTTCCCCCAAACTGGTCACGCTGAAATGTGTTCTGTCAGGGCCCACTGAAAAGGTTCATACTGAAAATCATAAAATATTCATTTAGATGTTGACTTCAAAAAAAAAGACTTGACTAAAATTAGCTTAATGTTTAAATACAAAGGCACTTCAAATTGGAACACTTTTTTCTTCCTTTTATGAGTGTCAAAGCAATTTTTTGGACAACATTGGCCCATTTTTAGCTTAAAAATTCATCCAAACTAACTCTCTCCTGCCAAAAGTATAGTTTCAATAAAGCTGCATTTTAAAATGAAAAAACCTTTTGAGAAAAAATTCTTAACCATGTCATGTCATGTCACCTCTTAATAATGAAGGAATTTGGACAAAGACATTTTAGTGACCGAAGTCATGGAAAGTATGCTCAAGTTGGGAAAGTGATTCGTGACTGCCAGAAATATCTAGTCTGAAATATGGGCTGAAGTAGCATTTTACCTTATAGGAATGTTGTAAGGATAAATGTATTGCAGACATGTTCAGATGGCTTTTTGATGTGGAAACAGATAAACAAATGTCCTGGTTTCAGCTGGGATAGAGTTAATTGTCTTCCCAGTAGCTGGCAGGGTGCTGTGTTTTGGGTTCAGTATGCG
>JAVJGG010000094.1:30030377-30078089 GCA_035590195.1 Aviceda cuculoides | reverse complement strand
TCATTTGTACATTCCAATCCTTTCATTATTACTGTTGTCATTTTATTAGTGTTATCATTATCGTTATCAGTTTCTTCTTTTCTGTTCTATTAAACCGTTCTTGTCTCAACCCACGAGTTTTACTTCTTTTCCCGATTTCCTCCCCCATCCCACTGGGTGGGGGGAGTGAGTGAGTGGCTCTGTGGTGCTTGGTGGCTGGCTGGGGTTAAACCACAAAACCAGATCAGCCAAATGCAAGAGTGGTGTTCTGTGGTCTAGGAACTGTTACGTTTCAGACAGCCCAGTTAGGTAACTGAAGAAATGCCAGTTCATGCATGTAAGTGCAATCTGTGGAAGCGACATGTCCACATTGGATCCTCACTTCTAGAGAGCTTTGTTAGGACTTGGGAGTTCAAAAGCAGTTGAAAACCACTGCATTAAGCTGATGAGGAAAGTTTGTAACTGGAGAGCCTCAGAGCATGATTTTTTTTCCCCAGTAATGCTTTTTGAACCTCCTTCCATTACTGACATGTGGACTGCTCTTTTCTTTTGTAAATACAAACATTCTGTTCCACAGTGCTGCCAATTAAGGCATTCCCTGTGTATTTTGTTTTTCCAGCAGCTGAAGATAAATTTTAATTACCTTTGTAAACTTCGCTGTCATTTCCCTGCCAGAGGGCTCTGAAGTGAACACCTCCCTCCGCCAGCCCCCAGCCCCTTAGCAGGCAGAGAACCACAGGCATCACCAGTTAGGAAGAATAAAACTGCCCCCCTCACCACAGGTTGTTTTTGGAAGGCTTGCTTGGCAGAATCCTTCTCTTCTACACCCCACTTTTTCAAGGAGATATTGTACCTGAACAAGGGTAGCTTGCAAACTTGTGGATATCTGGAAGACAAGTGCTTCCTAAATCTCCCAAAGTGATCACAAGACTGTGTTTCAATTTTAGAGCTGTGCAGCTAGGGAGGGCTGCACTTTAACAATTTCCCTCTGCTCGTCCTGCAGTGCAACACACAATTCCTGAGATTAATAAAAAGCGGCGTAAAACCGTAGCTAGCTGCCTGCCCAAATCTATTAACCCTGTATGGAGTTCTACTACAGAGTCAAGGGCTCTTCATGAAACTTTCCATTCTCCTGGTAGCTCTGTCTTTTCCCTCACTAAGATTACCCACATCTGCCTTTAATCAGGCCCTCTAGAGCTTCATAGGGAAATTTGATTGCTGATTAGAGAGTGATGCTTGCCCAGATTTCTCTGCATAGTTTTCCTTACAGGCTCACTTGGAGTGTGAAAGTCTTTTTACGCAGTCTGCTATTGCAAAGGGAATGCGAAATCATGAGTTTGGGAGTGTTCTTAGTTATGAAATGCCCAACCATTCTGGCATGGGTCAAAAATATGTACTATTTTAGAGTCGTGTGCATTGGAGATGGCTACCACCCCACTAGTGGCTCAGAGGGAAGCACTTTGCCATCTCCCAGGCCAGTAATTCTTCCTACGACTCAGGGGAGATGGGGTCCGCAGTGGGACACGCTCGGTTTCTGCCAGAGGAATGGAGCAGCCAGCTTTCGGGAGGATGGTTTATGGGAGGTTTTGCCACAAAGCACAAGTCTCCTGTGAGACAGAGCTGGAGGCTCTGAGTTGGGTTGCTCATAGTTTGCTTCTTGGTCTCTGTCTCTTCCCTGTGTGTGGTCAAGTAGAGCTTTTCCAACTTTTCTCTAAAGGAGAAGTGCTGTTTTATGTTTGGAGAAACTTGATGTTTCTCGTCCAGCAAAGGAATCTGAGCTGCTCTGTAACTATCCAGAAAACTGTTGGTGAAGCACTGTCTGACATCATTCATCCAAGAGAGGTCAGCTGCAACTATACTGAGAAAAGCATCTACTAATAGTGAAGAAAGTAAAAATGTTGGGCAGTGAGTCTGCACAGAAGAAAGAAGAACAATATCTTTCTGGTTTAAGTTTCTTGCAGGCTGAGTAGTAAAAGATATATTTATAAACCACAGATTTTTTCCCTACTTTGGAGAATTAATTCCTACCTACCAGGAAATTGCTAGCAGGTTCAAGCAGTAGCTGGCAAAGCCAACCGTGTACGCGACAACTTATAGGCAGCCTGTGCAATAATGCACAAATCTTAATGGAAAAGCTGAGCAGCTGCCAAAGAAAACAGCCCGAGGGAAGGGCTGATGTTCAGAACACCTGAATCATGGGCTTGGAGAGCAAAACTGCTTTGAAGCTCTTCGTTTTCTGGTTTCAGGCACAGAGTTATGGAGGGGGCTAAGGCAGTCCTTAGCCCTACAGGTATTGGCATGTAAAGCATCTTTATTCCTGTGTCATGGCTATGTAGCAACACCGTCTTGTTAAATTCAGATCAGGACTTTCTTTTTTCACCACGGCCTTTTCTTTCTTCCTTCTTCAGTCTTAGTCACCCAATTGCATCTTTCTTCTATGATTTTCTTCCCCTCTGCTAGTGGGTTTTTTTGATGTTTTGGGGTTTTTTCTCCAGACCATACTTGCACTTCATTACAGTAATTCTCTTCCAATTCCCCTAACATGTCTTGTAATATTTTTGCAAGACCCAGTCATATACAGATGATGGGCATACATGTCTGTCAATTCATCTTGAATTGAAAATGGGGTCATGAGCAAAACAGCATTTATGAAGAGTTCCTGCTTTTGCTAGTAAACCTCAATTTTTTTGTCAGGAAAACAAAGCATCTTCAGACAAACTCAGATCTCTTTCAGCTGTGATGCTCTGCTACAGAACCTCCTGGAAACTGTTGTTTGGTTGGTTCCTTAGTCTTTGGGCCAAGTTTTCTAGTCATGCTTCATCCTCTAGAGGACTCTCACTTGAAAAAAAGACTGAATACAGCACAGGCAATGTTGTGTCCCTACTTTATGGTGCATACAGGTGTTGGGAAAAGTATGCTTACAGTAATACAATTCAAATGAGTCACTGGAATACAATATTTGCATTTGTCATAATCTCTTAAAAATGGATTTTTAGTAATTATTATAACTTTAGAAAAATTTCCTTTGCCTCTCATTTCATCTCTATACTTTTCCTTAGCTTCACATTTGCCATTTAATTTTTCAGTCTTTTGTTTAAGTGTGTCTCGGTATTTCTTATCCTTCTTAAAAACCAAGACAAAGAAGGGAGTTTTCATTTGTGACTAGAGGTTAGCAGAAACCTAGTACTCATGGACACAACAAAGTATGTCCTGGAGGGCCCTGACAAAGTCCAGCTTTAATCCGTGAGCAGGCTTAAAATAATTAAATAAGATCGTGATCTGTTGTTACTGTAACATGGCTAAAACTCAGGCTTTACTAGCACTTACACAAGTTCTGATAAGGAACGAAGTGCTTAATCCATACTTCATGCTCTGGTGACTGGGTACTAATTTTAGTCTTTACTACTAGTGCAAGAGATAACTGAGGAGATTGGTTTGGAGCAATCCAGAATAATATCTTGCTTCAGAGAAACTGTATCACTAAAGGAGCCTGAGTATCCCTGAGGCTTTCAGACATTGCTACAGATCCTCTTCAGCCCACAGAGGGAATTCACGAAACATCACATGGACACACGGACACGTGGACCTGAAAGAACTAAAAGAAAAATGCTCCACTGGGATTTTGGTGTGCCTGAAGGTTCCGGACCATTTCCTATGTTAGTAAATAGAACAAGTCAGGCCAAAGGGAACACGGAAACCTTCCAATTGTGGTAAGAAGTGAGGAGGACATGAAAAGGCGAATAGATGGGCTGACAAATCTGCTGTAGTATCAGTGATACGCCAAATGGACCACACAGCCTTTGGAATGTCTGTCAGGCGATGCTCACTGGGGTGTGCTTCTGGGCAGAGCTACGCAGAGGAGGTACTAAAAGGGACACTGTTTCCCTCGTTTTCTGTTGTGCCCCTTGGTCCAAAACATGAGCCTCTTGTTGTATAACATGGTTGGAGGCGAAGTTTGGTTTCAGTCCTGCTTGAAGACACAACTCTGGGGTAAATCAGTTTATCCTCGGATCCTCCATTCTCTCTGAGAGCTTCTTAGGCTTATCTTTCTATATACTTGAATATGACATATTTCAATTTAAAATACAGCTGCACTCTTTTGCAGGCTATGGTTTTATTAATAAGGCTTCTTATTGTCATCATCTGGACCAAGCAGCTCTTTATTTTTGACCTTTTTCCATGAATCACTGATTCAGCCAGGCTTCTATATTGGTATTACAAGCAAATAAACAAAAAAAAAAATCAGGTCTTTCCTTCAGAAACAGTACAGCTCACAGTTCCAGGGGACAGGTAGTGCTGCTGATATAAATTTCTGTAATACACAAAGGAATATTCCTTACCTTTACCATTATTACTGAAACAATTGCCTCCTATGTTAGAATAGTTAACAAGCCTGCTGGAAGGTGTTAGTTTTGATTACCGTGTGACATGACAGATCTGTTGTGACAGCAGCTAAAACCAAACGTCCAATTAACCTTGAAAGTCAGTCAGCAGTATTCACTTTTTTCCTATGCAGAGCCTTTCCACCTCTCTAACCCACTGTAATGTGCCACAGTGGCTTCAGCTTCATAAAAGATAATCCAGACTAACCTGACTGATGTCAGCAAAATCACTTGTCATCTGTGCTAGGGCTGAGGCCTCCTTATCCATTCTCTCTTGAGTAGGGGGTGTTGGCATGTCCATGAACTTGAGGATTGTCCTAGTTTTCGTTGGAGTTCTTTCTGATTACGACAAGCCATCAAGGCTTTAACTTGACTCGGTGAGGTCTGCAGCCTTTGTCAGAAGCAAAAGACACCAGCTGGTTCAGCGAGTGACCCAAAGGGTGTCCTGTCTCCACGTGGTGTGGGAGTGGTCCCACAACAAATCCCCTTGGGGCTAAACTTCTCTCTGAACACATCCTAGATCCAGACTTCTGCCAATATGTAAAATCAGAGATAGATGTTTTGACCCTCGAAAGCAATCCTGGTGATGAGCTTGTATGGCAACTATCTGCGGTGCTTCCATCTCAAGGTGATAAAGAATGCTGTCTTGTTAGGTGAGATCCTGACCCCTGAAGTACGTCCTCTGAAATAACAAAACCCTTGTCAAAGATTCATGTCTAAAAGGGCACTCCTATGTTCAAGGCAGAGGTTTTTACAAAGAAAATGACATTTTGGAACAGAGAATTTTTTCCACCACAGATTTTATTTACTAAATTACTACAGAGGATTGAGAAATGGGTCATATAACAGCCCTGGATAAATCTTCTTTTCCACCTGAAGTCGTCAGCAGATCAATATGTTACTCCTTCCACTTTCACAAAAAGTCAGAAGCAGGCTTTGCCAAGAAACAACCAAATTCAACACATCTAATTCAATCACCTTATGCTGGACATCAGCCTTTCAGAAATGACTGAAAGCAATTGGGCCATCAAGACTGTCCAGCTTCAAACTGGCAGGAAGCTTTGGCATAAGATGCATCCTGAAGGAAGTTCCAGTGCCCCAGTGGTTTTTTGTACATCAAAGGAGCATCTTGGTATGGCACCATGGTTGGAGTTTTCGTCCCGTATAACAGGACATAGACAAGTGTCATTGGAAAAAGCGTAACGTTATGGTCAATAGTGGTGATTTACCTATCAACACTGCAAAATATTGACACTGAGATTTTTGAACCTTGGGGCAGAAATCTGTAGAATCAAGTATATCTTGCCAGGAAAGCATCCTCATTTGTAGCTGCTTTTACATTTCTTTCTTGTTTTTTGTCTATTTTGTCAAGAACAAAATTCTTGTTCTCTCAATAGAGCAAAGCCAAATCGCCTCTATCGTTCAGTCTATTTTAATTCATACACAGGCATTGCACACCCAGACTTACACTTTGAAGAATCTGTTCTCATATTCTGCATGACAGAAAGATACTCCAGAGGTTGCAAAAAGGAAAGAGCCCAGGGAGCTCATTTCTCCTGTGGCTAAAGAACAATATTCAATCATCAGTTTTAGAGTCTTTTTTTCATTAACATTCTAAATTCTGTAGCACTGCATATTATAGATGATTTTTCATCTAAACCTCCTAAGAAAAACATGATTTTTTTGTTATGATCCTGCATGAATATGCCTAGATTGCTATCAACACCACGCTGCTTAAGCAATTTCAGCTATATTTGTTAATGGTCTTGATGCCTCACTACTGTCTCTCTCCAAGTGCTATGGTGCCCAGGTTTCCTCCACTGTCACTGGTAGTTCTGACATTAAAAGTGATTTCTTGTGCTCTCTGCCTTTAACAGCCTGCCCCAAAGCTTGCTCGTGCTTCACTAAAGACACTTGTAACGGACAATGACATCAGGTAACCACAGGTGGAAAGGCCAAAGGTACCCTGCCATAAAAAGAACCTAGATGGTGCCGTCTACTTCTGAAACATTATCCTCTTGGGTTCTGACATACTGAAGAGTCCAGGCCTTTACAGTCACGTCCAGCAACAGGACTGTTCTTTTCACATTTTACATAAACACTTTTTAATATGTAAGAGATTAATACATTGATACTAGCGACAGGAGAAGATGCGACAGTTCAGAACCAGACTTTCTTGAATTTCATGGCGAATTCTTCTGGTTTAAGAGTCATGATGGCATCACACAAACCTTGCTGAAATCAGTGTAAATTATTCCATCTTCTGCCATGAGGATCATCTCTGTTTCCTACAGTCACACTATGGACTTTCGGTACTGCAAAGGCTAGATCTTATCAGAGTCTAAGACAGCACCAGTGTAAACACAAGGTTGGTCTTATTTATGGAGATTCAAACCCAGAAAAATATTGAATTAATAAGCCTATGTCTTGGATATTAAAAGACCTACACATGGAGCAGAAGAATCATTATTTTCTGTAACTGTTAGTGCTGCTAACATTCTTTCAATCATCCAGATGCTACCCCATAATTGTTTATTGACTCCCATAATTTAGTCCTCTCAAGGCACACCTGCTCTATCATTACCTGAACTTCTTACATGTTTAGCTTGAAAATTATATAAACCCCTGCACAGATAAGGAGTGGAAAAAATAAGGGAAGTTATTTTTGAGGAAGAACCTTTCTAATGACTGTTCCTCACTGTAAGAAATACATGTTCTCTGCTCAAAAAAGGTAACACCACCTCATTATGATGCACAGCCAGTAAATCTGATTAAAATGGATAAAACAAACTAATAAATCAAGCTCTTTCCCCCCAGGTTTGTGAATCATTCAAAAACTCCTCCTTCTCGCTCCCCCATTTACCTGTGGATGAATAATGATCTCATTTGGTGTTTGTTTGTTTCCCATAATTATCACTGGCGTGTTTTTAATCCCAAAAGCTTTGCTTCTTTTCCATGACTTACTTTTCTTTTTCCAAAGAGGTCAATAAAGGACAAGTAATGAATAGTGAACGCAAACTTGGTGCAAATTCATGACGCCTGGGAATCACAAGCATGCATTTCCATTACTACCCATCAGTTATTTGAATATAACCAGTAAGCAAACACTGCGCTCCCATGAGGTAGCAGCAAATCACACTTGAGGTGTTGGTTCACAAATGTGCTAGTGAATCTGTTTGTTCGTTATTCACTTTTATCAAGTCCTCCTTGAGATGAGGAGGGGTTTAGTTGAGTATGTTTTGACCTCTCCTTTCCTAAGGGGTGCATGCCATGTAAAGATTAAGGCTTCAGCTTATTGTACACATCCTTCTATGCTCGGGTCTCAAGAGAAATAGATAACGGCCATGCCTCTCTTTCTGAAAGTCCGTCACCATAGGTTCGGTTTGCCAAGCCCGGGGTTGTGCCTCGTGCCTTCTGTCCACATGGCTGGCTCACGAACCTCCAGGCAAGCAGCTTGCTGAAACAGCAGACGTGGTCAGTGAAGCCCTGAAGAGACTGTAGTCTGAAGAGACAGAGCTGAAGAGACTACCGTGACACTTTTTCTCAAGCAGAAGCAGCAGAAGTCACTCGTTCTGTAGTCAATATTGCCTAAATAGTAGCCATGTCAGAAAGCAATTATACCAGTCAAGAGATCTGAGGCCAGGAAAGATATTTTCCTTAGATTGGGTTAACAGTAACAACATAATTTCTTAGTTTCTTTCACCTTTCTCTGAAGTGTGGGATGTAGTCTGCTTCCTAGGGTGATGAGAGCATTGCAAATTAATAAATTTCCTATGAAGGTGGGAATCACACACCCTTGCAACGCTCTTCATTTCTTTCTTGCTCCCTGTGATATGTGATAAGTCGTATGTATTTATGTTGCATGCTAAATCCTGATTCAAGACCCAGTTACATACTACATTTTGTAAATCTTAGCTATGACGCTCCTTTGTATAAGAACTGTAAAACCTCCATAACACTCCAGGGCCAGATAAAGTCTGGAAGTCTGGCAAGAGTTAAAGACTTGATCACTAGTTTGGATGAAGGGGATATTTTCTCCTAGCTGAGACCCACTATTCAAACAGGCAAACTAAGATCTGAATGTACAGCTCAGTACCATCTTGTATGTGTGTTCGACTTGGAATTCCTTGTGTATATGTATATGAATGTAGTGTGTGTGGAGGAGAGACTATTTCATGCTAAGTGACTTCAGATGTCAGTGCCTTCTTACCCCTCCTGTAGAGTTATTTCTGCCACCTCATAAGGTCAGTTCAGAAGAACCATAGTTGGCACAGGCTACACATGCCAATCACTATGAGAAATATATTGCAGATGTATGGTAAATCTAGGTCTTGTTTTATTTTTAAATGTATACCATTCCCCTGCCTTTTGCAAATACAACCTTCTGTGCATAACCAGCTTCAATTTCCTGCAGTTTGTCAGATGCTAAATTCAACAGTTTGGGAGAACCTGCTGCTGCCCTCACTTCCAAACCAGCTGCAAATGTGAAAAACAGAGCTGGTTTCAAACTTAATTTCATTTCACTTATTCAGATGCAACCCTTTCCTGGGTCCTCTGAAATTATGCAGGACTGTAAATGAGGGAATGTTGAGAGGAGCGGAGATTAGATCTAACTGTGATGTTCAACTAACAGTTAATTCTTGATTATAATTTTTTGTTTCATAGGAGACATTGCTACTTTAAGACAAAAAACCCAATAAATTTGGCAGCTCTTGCTCACTCCGCTGCTCACAGGAGGTTGCTTAGCAACCCGGGATGCAGGAGAGGGGAGGTTGCGGGAGTCAGGCCCGGGAAGGCGGCTGGGTCCGGCACTTCTCGGGATGCCGAGCAAGCCGGGCCGCTGCTGATGACAGGGATCCAGCTGCATGATGTATCTCGCTGCCCATGGGGGATCCGTACTACTGTAGGTGGTCAGCGTGAGAGCTACCTGTGATGGAGGATACAGGTCCTTTAAAGATGCAGTAGGACAATTTGACCTTCTAGCTAATGTAACCATGTACCTCTAACGGGAAGGTGCCTTGAGTGGTAGAAGCAACGAGGTTTAATTCCCAGCTTAAAGGTTTAAAAGGCTTTCTGCTTAAGAGGGAAAAAGAGAGTTCAGCGAAGGCAGCTGCTGCCATGAGAGCGAGGGAAGAGCTTTGAAGGAGATGAATGCTGTATTTTGCTTAACATTAATAGGGTAAAGTGAGCCTATTTGGAAGGTTTAAGTCTGAGATGCTGTGTGAGGAAGTCAAAAAACCTCTATTACCTACTACAGAGCCAAATTTACTCCCAAAGTTAGGATGGAACGCTGAGGAAACCTTGCGTGGTTCGGGTCAGTTGGACCTTAAACGGGAGAAGATCTTGACCAGCTGGCTGGAATCTCACCCTCCTTTCAGTTCATTGATCCTTCTCCAGAAACCCCTGCAGTCCATTCCAGTCACCTGTCTCTTCCCAATTAGTTACCTGTTCAGATGAACTGCCTTTATTTGCCACAACCAACCATTCATCCGTGCCAAACCCAGTACTTCCTCCCAGAGAAAGGAGAAGGTCTTGCTCCTTGCAAGCTGAAGTGAATCTGGGGCCCAGCCAAAAGAAGTGTAACATCTGTTTTCTCCATAGGGTTTGCTACTGGATTTCATGATCTTCCAGATCTGTCACTTAGGTTGACCTAGTGCTACAGCTTTGTAAGAAAGATTTTTCTCAAAGGTTAGATCTGGTATTTGGAGAGTCTGCAGCCACTTCCTATCTCTGCCATAGGTGTCTACGAGATCTTGGCCAGGGCAGTTAACATCCCTGTGCCTCATTATCAAAGTAGGGTGCAAGGACTTTTTCTCCAAGATTAGCTTAGTCCTTTCTCTGGCAGGGACCTCCCCTCTATGAACCAAACAGAGAACTGCCTTTTTCCCAGGTCAGGAGGAAGACCTGCCACAATGGAGCATCGCCTCGGTCCGAAGGCCCCGGATGCAACTGTCATGAAACTGATAGAGTTATCCTGAAAACTCACTGCAATGGGGAAGGTGAAGAGAAACTGGGGAAAAAGCAGATAATCCTTTACTGAGGTGTAAGGGCAGGAATAAGACAGCTTGTAGAGCCCTCCTGCACAAGGCCTGACTGCTGTTTCCACTGCCAGCAAGCAGAGTTTTTCACAAAGCAGACTTCAGAACACGCATTTTACCCTGTATGTCATCAGGTGACACTGACATTTTCTGTACTGATGATGTTCCTGGTCACTGCGGATCCTATTAACCCTGTAACAACCTTCCAGCGACACTCTGTGAATTGGGGCATAGATTTAGACTCGATGAGAAACTTCCCCAGTTGGGACACTGGCGTTTCTCTTACCCTGGGAAATCTCTTTCTCTCTCTCCTGCTCTCCGGGCTATCACACCCTACTTCACTTCAGGGCAAATTATGACCTCACACGATTTTATTTAAATCAAAGCTGAACTCCTTCCTGATGAAGATCAGTATCTGTTTCTATTTTTTCTTGGGCAATGAGCTAGCAGGATAATAGGAGATGCTGATGATACATTTATGTATGGTCTTACGGCTGTATAGGAGGAAACTAGAGGAGAGTTAGCCCTTGCTTTCTGATAGTCCAAGTTCAAGTACTCCCTAACTGCTCTGTTGTTTCCCTTGCTGTGTCTATGGGCTATAAGATCTTTCCTTTTTCAGATCCTCCTAACGTGATGTAGCAACACTACATGCCACTACATAGGTCAGGTCATCTGCCCTAGAGAAAGCTGCTTTCCAGAGTACTCCAAAGCCTTCTTTTCAATACTGTCACATCACTGTTGGTCTTGGCATTAAAAACGGAACAAAAAAGTACATCTAGCATAACTGCAATGTGGTCGCAGGTCCATGCTCATATCTTCTGCTCTGAGATATCATCAGGCCCATGATAAAGTTTTCAGGGTGTTTAGGGTCCTTCTGAACAGAGCTCCGTATGTATCCAGAGAGAAAGCTCAAGAAACCATGTGCTATGGTAACACAGCGGTTTCAAAATCAATGTTTTTGCAAGGGGAAATGAGAAGCTGCCAGGGTGCATGTGGCTGTTTGTTAGTCTACAGCTGCTGTAATCCATCCTGGATTACTCTGCAGTGTGAGGAGCCGGGTGTGCACACATGGTCAGTTACTGTGCTTCAGGTGAGGGGGGACATTCAGCTCTAGCTGGGGGCCAGTGGCTTTCTAAAACACACTGACGTGACCATGTCCTAAATTGGAGATGCATAGCACATCTGTCATATTTATAATTTCTCCCTCCCCCCTTCTAAAACCAAACCGTTTTTCAGGCTGATTCCACCCAATCTTGACTTTCTACAAGGTGCCATAAACCATTGAAATGATTCTCAGGTACTGCAGTGCGTGAAGGATAGGTCCCACTGTGCTGCTGTTCAAAGAGCAATGCATCACCTGTCTTAGCTGAGATAAATTAGATTTTAACTTAGATACCCCTCTCCT
The DNA here is from genome assembly GCA_035590195.1 of Aviceda cuculoides. Lineage (NCBI taxonomy): Eukaryota > Metazoa > Chordata > Aves > Accipitriformes > Accipitridae > Aviceda > Aviceda cuculoides. Next base: position 30,066,285 of record JAVJGG010000094.1, on the reverse strand, counting down.
TAGCACATATCTCTAGTGCTGCTGCCAGCGCTGCATCACAGAGAGGAGGTAATATCTACCCACCTGTAGCAACATGCTTTTGTCCTTGACCTTTTGGAATCATATATCACACCCTCTGCATGCCAAAACATCAGGCAAACGGTGTGAGTCTCATGCTCCCAAGGCTTTCCATCCACAGGAGAAGGTACAGGAGGAGGTGGTGGGCACCTCAGCCTGGTCAGGGTAAGGTACTAAACCACATACAGTGTCCAAGCGTCGATCAGTCCATGCATGCAGAGGATGCTCACCTGATTTTAGCAAGTCAGATGCTAGTTTCTGAATGCTTCAACAGCACTAAGGGGTTGACAATCAACCGTAGTGCCTTAGAGGAGAAAGCCAAAGAGAGCAGGATGATGACCAAAAGCGTACATGGCTGCCATCCTCTGCAGGAGAAGATCAGAATTGCCTGACTTCTTGGTATGAACGTTACCAGGTTCCTGTTAAATCGCTACACGTTATGGTCCTCGATGTTCTGGATGGGCCACCCAAAAGCTAATCCGTATGAATAATAATTGCCACAATATTAATGAACTTATGATCAGCCTTGGTGGACAGCCTGAAGAGAACCATATTAGATTAACATGTTACTGTGTTTGGCATAACAAGCCTTATCTTGGAAAAGTAGATAGCCATCTATCTAGGCCGTATGGGAAGAGCAATATTGCTACTACATCCCTGGAAAAAAGCCCTGGAAAGCCACGCTGGCTGCTGCTAGTGTCAAGGGAAGTACTGAGGTCTGTGGGGTGGCAGCTTCTGCCGAAAGACACAGAGGTGACCCACTCCAGCAGCAGAGGTTGCATCCCCTGATTGCCTCTACCTTGCTGGCAGGAGCAGCAAATATTAATTAATCAATTAGGCATGGTTTTCGATGACTCTCTCATTAGCTGTCTACCCTAATTTTCTCTCGCATTTTATTTCCCTTTCCTGCAGCAGTCTGGGCCCAGCCTCTAAAGCACGTTGGCACTGCTGAGAAGCTTTTAACTGGCTCCATCCCTTGTGCAGAACTGCATCTTCCACAGTCTGATTGATCTAGGTTAGGAGATTATCCTCTGTGGAGCAAAATAAAAAGTCAGAGGGAGATTGTGTGATTTGCCCTAACTGGTGCCATCAGTAGGATTGTAAACAGCCCACATTCCCTTTCTTCTAGCCTTCTTTATAGAGTTTTCCTCCATTACTGCGTCTGTGAATACTGGCAAGAACTTAACAAGGTCTTTTGTTGTGTCTCTAGCTCGGCTCCACAAAGCCAAATTACACCAAATCAGGTTTTCTTTTTTTTTTTTTTTTTTAATAAATTTTGTCACCAATCATTTAACACCATAAAGCTGATCTCTGGTGTAGCCTAACTAGTCTAGCCTAATGACAGCCAGCTTTGGCTCCTTCTAGGAAATGCTGGTGATCATGGGACTTGCAATGTCTCTCCTGGCTGTAATGGATTCCTCATACTTAAAGATTTACAAAACAACTGCAGATGTTACTCTTGTTTTTCCTGTGCCTCTTAAAGACTATTCCCAACATCCTGCTGCAGAAAATTCTTTTTGTAAAACTGCCTAAGACCACTCTCAATGTCCCTGTTACCCCAGAGTGCTCGCTGTGATCAGCTATTAAAGGTGTTCCTGTCCGCTTTCTCCAAATCCACCTTCTTCCTACATGTTTTCACCATTCAGTATTCCCAGCTGGTTCACATACATGGAAAACCCATTTGTAGTAATCAGATAAAATTACTTACACCTGCTCAGCAACACGCTGCATTTTCATCTGCAGTAAATAACATTTTCCCCAAAGACTGCATTTTAAGTGAAAAAGGAATCTGAGATGTTTTCCTCTCCTTGTCCGCTTACCGTTCCCTCCCAATTCCGCTTACTGTGTGTGCCCTTTTAACAGCCACCCAGCAGTTATTTTTTAGTATTAAATCCAGGAGAGTGCTGAGCTGACAGGTCACCAGCTTTTGTGCGAGCACAAGTACATTAAACTGAGTTTAATGCTGAGCGTGGGTGGTACCCACTACGGCAGTAGGCATGGAGCAATTTCAACCTTGCAACTGCACGCTACGCGTAGCGGTGTCATTTAGCACTAACAGCAAGTAGAACTATTCATGCCCAAACCTGGCGAACAGGATTACTCTACTGGGTGGATAGGGTATAGTTCCTCAGTGCTAGATTTTTTTTCTTGAGAGTCAGAGCACTAGGAGTTGAAGGGGTTTTAAGCAATGTAATACCTGAAGTTGCAGGTAGCAAATAATTAAAGATTGAATAATAATAAACTGAGTTTCCCAGACAAACCAGCTAGAATCAAACCATACACAGCCCATGAAGTGTTTACATATATTTAATAACCACTAAATCTTTTACTGCAAGTCATCATTTTCCATTAAATCCAGTGCAGCTTCCAGAAGAATGATGCTCACGTGGACCCTTTTTAAAACAGTAGCTGAACATCTCGTAAACTTTAATGCATTTTTTCCCCATAACAACCATTACTAAGTCAGGAAGTACTTTTATCCCCGTTTACTAGATGAAGAACTTTGCAGAGCAATTCCTTCATTTGCCAAAGGCCATATAACTACCTGGGTGCTGAGACAGGAACTAAACTTGGCTTTCTCATATCCCGGCCTCCTAACGTAACCACTGGATTAGTCAGTGGTTGATTTGAGCCTCTTTTCAGCCATTCCTTTTTAAACAGGCAAGGCAGTACCTCTGCAGTATGTCTCCATTGAACTGTATACAATAAAACCTCCAGCATGTTACGGAATAAATGTCCATACCAAAAGTTTCCATCTCCTTCTTCTTTCCTTTACCTGTAATCTGTTCCAGCTCTTCCTATCCTAAGTCAGGAGAACAGGCATGGAAAAACTGCCCATGTTCAGTCCTAGGCAGAAAATGGATGTATTTCTGCCCCTGACTTTGCATTTCCCACTGTATTTGCATCATAACTGACGGCTTCTGGCATCAGATATGGCACGACTTTGTGCCCAGGTTGTCAAAGACAACACAAAAAGGACTAATCCTTTAGGGATTTTTCTCCTAGCCTGTCTCCAGTCTGATAGCTTTCCTATGTGCCACATCTATACATATTTACATTACAGCTTTCTTACCCACTCGAAAAATTTTAAACTTGTAAACTTCTTTTCTAGGGTAACAAGGAGTTTCTTTGTGCAGGGAGGGCATCAAATCCTTTACTGAGGTACAGGTATATTACAGCCACAGTGTATCCCGTATCTATTTAAGAAAACAAACAACCAACCAACCCTCACCAAAACATTTCTCGTTAAAAATAACAGAAAGATACCAGGTTTGCCTGGTTTCAATTTACTGTTGAAAAACACAGACTGCATTTTGTTGCCATTTCCACTAATGTATTTGTCTCTCTATTTCTCCTCTCAAGGTTTGATCCATCTATTTTGTATACTATTATATACGAATCAGCACACAATCTGCTGACTAATCCGCTCCAGGAGATGACAACCTGGAGACCTCGGCAGAGCAAGAGCCAGGAGACGCCTTTTGGAGCAGACACAAGGCTGTTCCAGACTGCAGTGGAAGGCCACCTTTTTAATAAAGCTGGTGAGGATTTTCTTTCAAAACCAGGCCAGCAAGACCTACAGAAAGACCAGATTTTTTTTGGAGTGTTTAAAGGATCTGATCTTCTGATATTAGTCATAATAATTTTGGGACCTTCCATTCAGGCTGTTCCATGTATCTAGTAGAGTGTGGGAAGTTGTTATTGACTTTGGTGAGAAATAATGAGCCTTTTTTAGGCCATCTGAGAAATCTACTCATAAATACCTTTTTCTACCTTTTTAAGGGCATTTCTCAAATAGATTTGGTGTTTCCCCACAGAGGTGATGGGTACCACAGAGAAAAAGTACATGCCATAAACATTCAGTACAAAAAAACCCTGACAATTCTGTAATATAATCAGCAATAAGGTCCTTAATTATTGTTATTGAGCCTTGCAGCCATAATAGCTTTTCTTTTATTTTCTGCATTCCCATCAACAGTTTCAACATTTTCCTTTGGTATTTCTTTTCTGTGTAGTATTTAACAAGAAATAATGACAAAACTCTTCTTCCGGCTGTCAAAAAAAAAAAAAATAAAATAAATCCTGAGATGCTATGCCCACAAACAGAGAAATATAAGGAGCATACACATTCATTTTCAAACATTAGGTTCCCTAGGCATAACCCTGACTCAGAAATAGAAGTCAGGTTACTGAGAGGTGTTCGGGTGTTTGTGAGTGTTGAATTTATTTTTATTTGTGCTTGAACTTGTTTATGTTGCTTTTAGGCTCTTTCACTTAATGCCTCTGGGAGCTGAACTGGCACACTGTATATTTAAAAGAAATGCAATAAAAACAATTTAGCACCTTTCCCCTGTGTCTGTATTTGTTATTTCCTACTCATAGGAGAGAATAAATTGTTAATATATATATTTAGCTATTTATATTTATATGCATATATACATACATGTAATTATTTTTTTTTTTACTGGCAGAGTCAGGATTTGCTAAGCTAGAAGGAAAAACTTTGTCTCTAACAGGAGGAATCATTTTCTTAGGTATAGGATTCACAGAAATAAGTTCTGGTTGCTACTATATTCAAAAGACAGCAACTATTGCCTATGTAATTTCTTTGTTTCCAGTACCATCTCATACTCCAGTCTGTAACATTGGGGGGTTTATGGAAACCAAAGCTGAGAGCTGCTGTGGGGAGAAGGCTCACCACTGTCAAGAGTAGGACCTCACAGCTTCTGTGTTAACAGTCAAATCTCACCCTGTCTGTCCTTGTTACTGATCTGTATCTTTAGTAGATCAACTGTCAATAAAAGGTCCTCTCCTTCTGTCTCATAGGGGCCGAGCAATCATACGACACACAATAATGTTTCGCTAGCAGGCCAGAACTTGCCCTACTTCTACAATCACAGCACGCGAACATGATCAAAACTGGCTGTACAGCACAAAGCAGCGGATCCTTAGCACCGACTTTTAAAATGCGCTGTGCGGTACCCGAGAGAATGAGGAAAGGTGGGTGTCCTGGTGGATTTGTCTCGCGGTTGTGTGCTCTGCTATCTAGCAGTGAGCTCCAGGTGAAGCTTTCTCCGTGGCTGGGGCCCACAGCTCACTCCTACATTTATTGTCTGGTTTCTAGTAAAACACAAAATCATATGGCAGCACTTCCTCAGCTGAGGATACTTTCTGAGCTATCAGGTTTCATAATACTTGTAGCAATTTCATCTTTGAGACCTCTACCATTTGACCTTTTGTCTCATCTCATTGTAGTTGATGCATTAATTTAAAAAAATTATTAGAGGGGATGGTCAAGTAGGCAGACAATTCATCTCCGAGGGGTGAATACATAAACCCTGTTTCATTAGGCAACCAATATAAAAATCCATTTTGGTTCACTGAAACAAAATTCATAGATTTATTCTTTTTACTACAAGGCCTTAATTCACAAACCTGCTCTTGTTATCTGTTGAGCACCGCAGCTAAGAGCAGTTTATCATAGGCAGGCATTGCATAGAACTGATTTGGAAAAGCAAGCAGGCATTTAGTCCAGCAGTGTGATGCATTGAACAACTTTGACTCAATATGTCATACGAAAAATTATATATGAGTATTTTCACAGTATGTGTATAAACAGAGAAAGTTATGGTGGTCCTTGATTTGGGACCTGAAAGGACAGAACAGTTAGTGTGAGTAGAGAAAGGAAGGGAAAATATTATAGCATAAATCACAGAATAATTTAGGTTGGAAGGGATCTCTGCAGGTCTGTAACCCAGCCCCCTGTTCAAAACAGAGGTGAGTGCAAGGTTAGACGCAGATACCCATGGCCTTGCCCAGTCCAGTTTTGCAACTGTCCAAAGACAGAGAATCTGGTGTCTCTGGGCAGTCCGATAAACTGGGCAAAGCTAACAGAACCTGTGTACCCGTTTCCTGACGAAGCCCAAGTCTGCTTACCTGGTATCCAGGGTCTTTATGTTGTTATTTGCTTTCCTCACTTCCGTCAGGATCTGAAATTCTACTGTCACTGCACCTAAGGCTTCCCTGGACGTCACATCCCTGACCCACTCTACCTTATTCACAAATAAAAGGAATAATATGTATAAAAATTTTATGCATGACTCCTTCCTTTGGAAAGTCCCCGTTTTCCAATCCATGCAGGACACTTACCTTCCTCCTGGCAGGCTATTCCATCTCTTAAAAACACCTCTCATAACTGGATAGTCTTTTTAACTGACGTGGGAACTATCGGGTTGTTGTGCTCCAATAATGGGTGTTTCCTTGATCATGGAAAGAGGTGAGGACGGTGCAAGTTTGCCTAAAATACTGGGGAAAGAACAGTTCAAAACATAGCTCAAAGGGGAAACATCAGTAAATAATAGACCCAATTGTCCCTCACTGACCCGTGCCCTCTCCTTCGATTGGATAGGGGGCTGGATCAGACAGTCCAGGTGTTCACTTAGAACTTTCTTTAAATTACATGTCATGCATCCTCAGGACTGTTCTCAGGTCCCCATGAACCAGCAAGAAGTACTTTTGTTATATTAAGTAACTTAGCTGTGTACAAAAGATTTAAATACAATTTCTGGCTTTTCTGTTAGCTCCTGGCGTGAATCACCGCGCCGCTGTGTCTCAGGAAGTAGGGACACGGGGACTTGCTGTCTCAAACTGGGACAAAAGATGAATCTTACGGCTTAATAAAATATCCAGTGGACTAGCTCTTGCCTGTTTATACCGGTAATGATTGCACACGAGGCAATCAATGTTTTATGTTTTGCTATCCCTAGTAATGTCTGCAGCACCGTATCGATTGTTTTTATTTCAAACGACAGAAACAGATAGCAGAGGCCAGCCCATGTGAGCTCAAACAAAACCAGCTGGTTAGCTCCACCCATCTGAACCCATGGCGCTCAGTCAACCTGACTCAAACTCCGTCAGCTAAAATCACCATACCACGGCAGTTACTCTACAACCCTTTACTCAGCAAGTGTCTGTTTTAAAGGTTTTGTGCTCCCAGAATTAACAGATATCTTTTAGATTAGATGAACTGCAGCTCACAAGATTGATCCAGAAGAAAGAAGAATGATAAGTATATTTATACAGCAAAGCCAGAGGTTGAAGAAACCAAACCAGTCTACATAAAAGCATATTAATAGGCTAACCCTGTGCATCTGGGTATTCTAGAGTGTGTACTTCTTCAGGGAGGATCTTATGGGATTTGTTAAATTACTGATAGCTATTTCATTGCATTTTCTGAAGAGGGAGGAGTCTGTTCCTCCATGGCTGAGGAAAATCTAAATGGGGAGCTGAGGAGCTGTGAAGGAGCTATAACAACACATTCAGTGACTTAGCTTTGCTGATTAATTTATTGTGTGATGAAAACTTCCTTAATAAACAATGTTGACAATATCTATGGATTTTTTAGAACATGCAGCATCCAGGCAGGTTAGGAGAGCCACTCGCCAAAACTTTAAGAACTTGTAGTCATCCTGCTTACTGTGTGCTGCTGAATGTACCTTTTTTGTACCTGGTTAAGTCATTCTGGCACTGCATTCCCAGCACAGTGCTTTAGTTCACCAAAGTGAGGATATGTGATGTTTGCCTCATGAGAATAATGTACACAAACAGATAAGTACCTTTGGTGTTACCTCCCTCCACACAACGTGAGGACACTGAGAAAGTAAGTGGTAGGAAAGAAGCTATGAAACAATTTACTTTTTTTGCCTCTTTTTTTATAATATCGTAGGTCTACATATAATCAAGTATGTAGTAACGTATAACTTGCCATATGTGAACCTAAAAAACTTCCAGAAAATAAACATAAATAAATAAAATAAACCAGTGTGGGGAGGGTGTGGCGTGAGAAGTGATGAGAACGTGAGGTAAGAAAGGGAAATCACTTAGGGTCTCCCCAGGGCTACTTCTGTAGAAAATGAAAATGCGACCTTTGCTAGCAGATACAATAAGGGCTTAAGAAATCAGAGTGCCCAGTCAAGCGCCTTTGAGCAAGAACTGGGAGAGCCAGGGTTACTGTGCTGATCTTATGCCAGTCTCCTTCCAGGGGAATTGTAACTCCTTTTTTATCACCTCTTAGTCACATACTAAAACTGAAGACACCTGCCCTTTGTTTGGGACAGCACAGCAGAACGATTATCTTGTGGGGAAAAAAAAAGCCATTTGAAGTGCAGCGTGTATCACCTTTCTTTGTGTTTCAAAAAACCTTCCAAATGAAGATCCTGCTTAATAGATTGGATGATGGGTAGAGGGGTGGCAAAGCAGCTAGCAGTGTGGTAATCTGGCATATCACCTCTAACAAATTCAAGATACTATATAGATTACATTTACGTGTGATGGATGCATACAGATTTGTTTCAATCCTGTACCTAGTAAAACCTTCCAGATGTTCTAGCATCTCTGCTTTTAAAAAAAGTTAATAAAATTGTGATGAGAGTATAGGAAATAATTTCACAGATGAATGAGAAATCTTGTGGGCAGGCAATCAAGGGCAAAAGTCTATTTAGTCTGTAAAATGTATGATGGAGACATACCTTGTTTACAGTAAGTGAACAGTTCTGTGAGAAGAAAATACCAGATAATAAAAAGCTCTTTGTTCTGGTGGAGAACAACTCGTATCTGAAAACACGTTCAGTGAGAATCAAGGTCTATGTGTCCTATACTGATGGTGGTAAAATACTGGAATAACTATAAAGGAATCAGGAAGTTTTCCATTTCTAGATTACCTCAGTATTGTGGTTGCCACTGCCAAAGACCAGCTTTAACAGCCTGTCACAGGTTCTGGTAGCATGGGTGAAATGTGTTAAGACTGCTGTGGTCATACTAGATGAGATAATGGTCCCTCCTGGCTCCAGAGCCTATCAACCTATTAATTAGCAGCTAATTAGCAGCTGGTAGCAATAATAGGCTATTATCTTGTAGCAAATCAGCCAGTAGAAGAACAAGTAATACACACATTGGCACATTATGTCACTGAGTAATACTCATTTTTAACAGACTTCCTTCTGCTATTTAGAATTAAGTGACATGGGTCCTCTGAGATGTACAGATGAATAAACAGATTTAGCCACATAGCGGAGTGAGCCTAACCTTAGGGGACCTCCCCCACCCCTGTTTTGTCCTCAAGTTAGAACACTCACATGAAGGAAAAAAAGACATACATAGTCTTTCCATTAGAAAGTTCTTGGGTTCGTTTTTGAAAGAGAAATGCAAGGTCCACTTTAGTAGTTTAAAATTAATAATAATCGTAAGAGGATATGGACCACGCAAAATCTACATTTGAGCAAACATTTTTATGTTGCCATGTTATTTTTTTGTAACCTAAAAACCTTTTAGTTTTATTGTAAACTAAAAAACTAGGTTAAAGTTTTGAGATTCCAAGTTTTCCTTGGAAACTTTAGCAAAACCACTTTTTTCAGTTTTCTCAAAATTCTTTGGGGGAGAACACCATATTGTTCACCCACGTCTGATAACACTTTCTTTCTGTTTGCTTTCCTTAATTAAAGTTAGCTTCTGGATACACCCTGTCAATTGTCATCCTGGAAATCTAGGAACAGAGCCAGGAAAAGAAATTTTAGGTTGCTCCCAAAATCTACCTCCTATACTCTTTCCTTTGTCACAAGCATATCAGAAACTCCTCAAGTCACCCTGACAACCCACGCTAGGTTACACTCTGGACAATAAAACAGATTAATATGGCCCTTGTGAGAGTAGTCTTTGTGACTGCCTCCATGAACAGTCACTTTTCTCATCCGTAGAAAGCAGCACTAATACTTTCCTCACTGGCAGGAGTAACTCCTCGCTCATTAACAGACTTTAAGGGAGATGTCCTCCAGAAGCATCAAACTAAATCCACAGTACTAATGTACATTCGTTAGCCTCCAGATTTTTTTCAGATTCAGTATTTGTGGTCTAAATATTCCTAGCACAAAAGCTGGGATTTGTACACACAATAGCTCTGAACTTTTTGTGTGGACCAAGCCAGACAGATTGATGCAGCTTCCTTATTTATTCTATACCCTAACCTTTTTCTGTATAAAAAGGGAAAGAAACAATGAAGAGATAAGAAAGAGAAGTCGTTTCTGCTGGGTCCTGGCCCTATTGCTTTCTCATAGATATTACAGATAATATACCTTTGCAATCCTCCTGTTAGTATGGAAGGGAAAAGTGAAAAAATAAACAACAACCAAAAAAAACCCAGAACAACAACAAAACCCCCAACATTACAGAGGCCACAGAGAGACTTATAAAGGGATTAAAACACAAAAGGAAAAGTCCTGAGCAAAAGGAGGGTTGCTTCAGGTCATACAAGGTCTCTGACCTAGAGCAATAGTAGTGACAAGTTAGTAAAAAAACCTCTTTGGTGAGAAGTGCTCCTGATCTCTAATATTAGTTACCTGGAAGATGTGGTGGAAGTTTATTGTTTTGTCCCAAGTAGTTTTAAATACTTCAGACAATACAAAAGAATCAGCAGAGAGTTATCCTTCATCGAGTGAATGTTCTGCATCATTAATGTGCTTTTCCTCTCACAATATTTTGTCTCTCCTCTGACTTCAAACTCATAAGTTCAAGGAGGCTCTATCATCTCTGTGGCTAGACAAAATGGGTTTTGACATTCTGGTAATTTCTCATCTGCTTGCACAGTTTCCTCAACTCCTTCCAGGTTCATTAGACAGCAAAGAGAGTAGGTAGTTGGTTGTGTTATCTTTCTGTCAGGTGTTTTACTGGATTTGTCCGATAGACATATCCATAATGAAGACTTTGATGTCTTCTTTGCTGCCTGTAAAGAAAAAATACCCACAACACAATGAACAGTCTTTCATTAATCAACATTCTGCTCAGATGTGGAAGTAAGATTCTAATTAAAGTCTCTGGGCAGTGCTGTCTGTCTCCATATTAAGGCTCCTACCAAGCCTGATGTTTTGCATTTTATTGTTAGAGAGTAAAGGTGAGATGTGGGAGGAAAAAAAGGGAGGGTAGAATGAGGTGTTTTATTTCTTTTAGGTGAGGACTGAATAAAGGAAAAGAGAATATTTCAAAAACAAAAGAGATGGAAGAAAAGGAGCGAGAGATTAAAAAGTAAACATGAAGTGACAGGGAAGAAGCAAAAGTATTATTATTGCATGTCCTCTTTTAGTATGTGTACCTACCATCTTCAGTATGATTTAAGGAAGATGAAAGCCAGATTTCTAACTTTGGCTAAGAAAGATTGTCTTGCACTATTTTTAATACCAAAAGGGTTCAGTTTCAATTGTGCTGAAAAATGGTGTGAGGGGAGTATAAAGAATGAAATTTGGAAAAAACCAACACACATTACGGCCTCACAAAATTAATTGCTGCACAGCATGAAAATAGTAAGTTAGAATATCCACTAGATAGACTAGGGAGATACCAAATTTCTGAACACAATTAATCCAGGGTGAATATGTCAGAGCCTACTGTACCAAGCAAAAATTCCATTGGTTATCGCAAATAATCACCAATTGAATCAGAAATATTCTGTGTATTATCCTACTGTATAAACATCACATTCATTCCGTCATTCGAATGTATAATCACTGCCCTTGTTTACATAGCCTGTGTTGAGCAGAATGTGATTTTTTTTTTTTTTGCCAAAATATAAAACACTACAGGCTTATTAAATCCTAGCTATAAACTCTTTCTCGAGGAATAAAAACAAGCTGCTTTGAAAGGCTGAAATGGCTGTTGGCTCACCCGAAGTGATTTGCAGGGAACAAGGGAACACGCACAGAATGTGGTATTGCACAGGGAGCGGCACCTGCTTCCGCAGCCGAGCCGAGGTTGGGTGGATGGGGGCTGTAAATCCCACCACACGGGGACTGGGCAGCACCGGGCAGGCTCGCCCGCTTCCTCGGAAAATTTCGGGGTAGATTCAGCCGTGAGGTTTACCTGAGCGACGGCCTTGCTACCTCTTCATGAGTCACTGTTTCCCTGGAAGTCTGAACAGCCGTTTCTATTTGTGCAAGACTTCGTTCACCCTGGCAATGCATAATTTTGATTATTTATTGTTACAGCAGTGGCTGGTGGCTGGGAACTGATGAAGCTGCTATTTCAAACCAGGCAACATAAACTTATACGAGAGAGATCTGTGCTATTTCTGCCTGTTTCCCACTAGCCAAGACAGCATACGCTTTGGGTGGCGTGACAGGGAATAGGCCATTTTCTGGCTTTCAATCATATTATGATTTTATCTGTCTCTGAATCACATCTCTTCTTGTAATACAAGAAGGAGGAAAGGAAACAGAGAAGTGCCATTCCCAAGGTCAAACTATAAATCCGTGGCAGACTTTGGAATAGCAAGTAGCCTCCAGCCTGTTGGTTTGTGCCCACAAAGCAAGACTGTGCAGGACATTTATATTTTCCATTCATCATGAGCTTCCTAGAATATTCATTTTCTTACCCATGCAGTATTGTATATCATAATGAAGAGACCTTCTGTGGTTACTGTCAATTTTGTCAAGCATCAACAGCTGTCTAAACACACGTGGATTATCATGATTGAGTAGTCCCTGTCAGGAGCGCGGTGGATGTTATGTCCCTGGCATTGAGCTACAAGCATGCTTTTTCCCCCCTCACCTTGTGTTCTTTCTATATTTTTTTGAATTAAAAACTTGAAATATAGGGCATGGAAAAGGAGATCATTTATCCAATTCTCTTACATTCTAAAGTCTCATCATTATGTACAACATAAACAGAGGTTGTTACTATAATTTAATATTCAATTGGTTTGGTCTTAATAATGTCATATATGTGATCATGGAAAGGTATGCACCTTTCACATGCACATTTGCATTAAATTAAGTCACACTGTGCTATGCAAAAACCACGTAAAATACAGATCACCACATCACAGGGCTTTGGCAAAGCCACGTTTCCTTGTGGCTACTACTGGAGAATGGGAGGCGAGACAGCCTCAGCGTCTCAGTCCTGGTCTGTCATTTATCTGCTCTGCTTGCTCTAAGACTTGGTGCCCTTATCTCTAAGAGGGGATAATAATGCTAGTGGATCAGGAGGCTTAATGAATTTAAAAGTCCTTCCGAGTTTCTCGGATGAGAGACACCACAGAAACTCACAGTATTGTTACGAAATCCCCTAGTGCCTGCTCCTCTGGGGAGATCATCTGAAAAGCTTTTTTTCCTCTCCCAATCCGCTGTAGAGTGAGTGATTGAGCGAGAGCCTTCAAAAGGTGGAGTCGGCAGGTGAAGGAACTAGAGGAGGCCTCGGCAGTCAGTCTGAAGAAAGGAAAGTGCCCTGCAGGCCCGGCGGCCTTCGCGGCCCCTTCGAGAGGGCAGGAGTTGTCTCAGGCGCACGGGTAGGCCTCCCGCCCGCCTGACGGCGCCGTATCGGGAGAGTGACGCAAAACGATGAGCCAGGCCCTTTGGAAGAGGCAAACGAGAAAAAGGAGTTGGGACTAGCGAGTGGTGGGGAAGGCAGAGGTGTCACGAAAGGGTTTGTAACACACTCGGCCACAGGCTTTTTCCTCCCCTAACAGGGTATCAGGAAAAACAAAGAGGCAATGCCCTCTCTCTCCCAAAATTCAGGCACACGCCGCCTTGAACCTTTCACTCAGACTGAGCTTACCCGGTTTGCCGTTTTCTTGCAATGGGCTGATCACATTGAATCTGTTGTGCACTTTTTCCTGAACAGAGCACACCAATAACCTCCTGAGGGAACATTTGCCCACACACATTTCCCTTTCCCCTCCAGAAACAGTGGGGGAAATTAGTCTTCTGCTTGCATACCAGAAGCAACTCGTTTCCCATTGAGTGATGAAGGCAGTCAGGTCACTGCTCTAGGGAATCTCTCCATTTTAAAATCTTCAAAGTGTGTTTTAGGCTTAAGAGTTGTTTTATGCTGTATTATATATACCTTGATCATTTACCGCACTGTGGTATGCTCTTTTTAGAGTTATTCAACAGCTTTATTAATAGATTCCTTAGGTCAGGTATCGCTTAAGTATGTGTAAAACTTGAATAATTCACATGAAAACAATGACAATAAAACATTTCTTTTATAGCAAATTAACTGCAATTAGAATCAGGGCTTTTCTGTTTGTTTGTTCTCTGAAGGATAGTTAAAACTTCATCACCAAAGATAAACATTTATAATGTACTAATAATGTTTTCCTTCCCTCCCCCCACCACCCACAAGAAAACTAATACTTTCAACCCCACAGGAATCTAACAATCTCCAACAGGGCACAGTATTGCAGAGTCTAAAAGTAGACAGATCTTTAGCTGAAACTGCAGGGGACATTTGAGACTGACAAATACTTGTACTCAAACGTGCCTAGGGTGCTGGGAGTCGCACAGGATCTTCACTGATCACTAAGGCAAAGGGACTTTCATTTTGCTCCCCTCACCTCCAGCAGCAGAGTAGTTTCTAATGATAGGCTACAGACCCAGGCTAGGGCTTTCAGAAGTCTCTTTGGCTCAGATTCACAAAGGAGGTTAGAATTCACAGTCCTGAGCTGCCTTTTGTCACTTAGTGTGAATTGCTCTGGGCTGCCTGTCATGTAAATAATACCCTGATTAACCCCCTCACATGTGGGGGTTGTCACATATTGAGCAAAAGGCTGTGGGTTTGATAGTTTGGAAAGCAGAAAACAGATTTGTTCTGTGTGTGCAAACCCTCCTAATGAAAAATGTTCCTTATTCCCCTCTCTTCCACATCCAGATGATGGAAAATTGTCTATGACAAGGTAACTGACTCTGTAGAGAAGGGGGGACTGGTAAGTGTAGTTAATCTCAACTTGCTTCCTTGTAGCCAAACTGGGGAGATAGGGACTGGATGGGTGGACTACAAAGTGGGTGCAAAACTGGCTGGACTGTTCAAACAACAGAACAGTTTGAAGTATAAATGATGCCCAGCTAAGAAAGGTGGTGTTCCTCAGGTGTCATGGGCCAATACCATTTAACATCTTCCTTGACGACCTACTTGATAGGAGAAAATGCACCCTCAGCAAAGCCACAGGTGATATCTCATAAGGCAGGGGAGAGGGAGTTGTAGGGTAGGGCTGCTCTTCAGAGACCTTGGCAAGCTGGAAAAGCAGGGCAACAGGAATTTCAAGAACTTAAAAAGTTTCAAATGCAAGTCCTGCGCCCAGGAGAGAATAACTCCATGCAATAGTGTAAGCAGGGCACTGACTGCACAAGGAACAGTTCTGAAGAAAAGGGCACACAAATGCTGGGGGACAACAAATTGAAAGTGTGTCAGCAAGGCTTCCTTACAGCAACGAAGGCTGAGTATTGGTCTGTGTTAAAGAAAGCATCAATAGCGGATCCAAGGATTTAATTATTCCTACTACTTGGCACTTAGTTAAGTTGGCCTCTGGAGTAGTATATGGGTTTGGGCCATCCATGCAAGTGAGACGCTGACATACTGATGCAAGGCTAGAAGGGAGAGATGGATCTGTCTAACCTGCACAAGGGAAGGCTAAGAAGAGAGCTAACTGTTGCTTTCAACAAGAGTCGGACAGTCATTCCTTTCAGCAGGAGAAGTAGACAGATTTCAGAGTGCAGAGAAAGAACATGAGACAGCAGCCACAAGCTGCAGCAATGGGAATTTCAATAATCAAGAAGGGAAAATAAAATCCACCATGGCAGTAGCCCTGGACCAGATTGCCTGAGAGGCCCCAGGTTATTCTTCCATGTCAATTTTTGGAACTTACCTAAACAACACACTGAGCAAGCTTTTCTAACTTTGAGCCTTGCTTTTGAGCAGGAGTTTAGAACAGAGACCTCCAAAGGTCTCTTCCAAGCTGAATTCAGTAATTCTAAAAAAACCATTGACATATTTCCCTCTTTTACATCCTGTTTTTTACCTCAACCAATTCAAAGCTTGCAAGGCAAAATGCAATCATTAACAGAGACAACTGTAAGAACTAATTGGATAGCCGGAACACAAGCTCCATTTCTAAACCAAAAGATATTTAAGGTAGGTAAATACTCACCTCTGTGATTGCTGGAGGAAGGACATGGAATTGAAAGTTAATTACTCATGTGATAGTATCTTGCTTAATCCAGCATGGAGACTTTTTTTTATGTACAGAACATTAGAAGTTATGTATAAACATACATGGGCTCCTGATGAGCTTTACACTTACCGCTTCATACAAGTTGGTATAAAATCCCCGCTGGAACAAGGCAGGGTTTCTGAAATTTGAGAATAATGTTGCCTTTCTCTGATTTAAGCAACATTGATTTTGAACACAATGACCCATATTGTACTCCAAAGTAGCTCCATTATTTCAGTATTATTGTCCTAGTATGAAAATCTTTTCTTCTCAGAAGAAGAAATAGTTTAAGAACATGGGCTTACTACAAGATACAAAGTCTTACATCATTAAAGGCAGGCATCTATTGTAAAGCAATTGTAAGGTGAAGAACCTGTGTAGGCTGATCCATCCTATCCTAAAATAAATGTCTACATTGAGAGAAACCTACTTCCATTCACTGAAAAGGGAACCTTGACAGCTAGCCCATATTTTACACTTAAGATTTAGGTAGCTATACAGAAGTGTTACAAAGATAAATTTCACTGTAATAGGAGTGAACTGGTTGATGAAAAAGTGAGTAAACCTACCAAGGTGATGTTCCCAAACAAGCAGTGAGAAGCTCTGTCTCCTCTGTATATTGCTAAAATTAAACATAGGTGAGCTGCATTCTTCTGCATTTACCCTTAATTACACCATTGATTTGATGTTGGTTGCCAGTGAAGCTTAATAATGAACTCCAGTATTTAGCACCAGAATTGAGTGAAGTGAGTTCACTAGCTTTGTTCCAAACCTGGTTCATAACACATAGGTTCTCCTCATTGTAATTTACATTATTTGCATTATTGGCAGTTCTCCCAACAATAGTGTATTAGGCTAAGAATTGCAAGTCAAGCATATATTTGTTTTAGTATGACTTAAGCAATTATTCATTGCAAGGAAGCATTTGCTTTCTCAGTTTAGATACAACTGTGGTTTAAAGACCCTTTACCAAAAAAAAATCTATTTCAAATTGAACTGTTAAATTTACTACTAGGCAGAAGTTCAGAGCCAGAAGCTAAGGGGTTTATTCATGAATGTAAGCCAAAAATGGATGCCCTTATATTGAGCCTGTCAAATGTATTGATGCTTATTAATGCCATATAAATCTTAGCTAATAGGTTTTCTAAATCCTGTTTGTTTGGGGTTTTTTTAATCCTCCATCATAATCTGAAGCCACCACCTGTAAGGAGACAGCAAAGAAAAGTAAATCTAGGTGTTGAGAAATTACCATAAACAAAACTGTTCTTTCATGCACTTTACACGGCCTCAGCATTCAAGATGGGTTTGCATTGACAGTTTTTCATTTGGAGTCAAAAAGTGAGTTCCCAGGTCAAGACGAGCATCTTCTGGTAAAATTCTAACAAGTCCATTCATCTTTGCTATAGCAGAGGAGGAAAGTCCATTTGTTTCCCCACCACTAGAAGATTTAAAGACCTAATTATTTCCTACGAGTCAAGATCTGAAGAACATATTCTGAGGGATGTGGGGGTTCTAAGGGATTCCATGAATAGGTGTCACCTTCTCCCTCATTATGCCTCACTGTGGCTTCCAGCCGTCTGAGGACCTCTAGAATGACCAGTAAGAGTTGTGTTCCACATCCAGGGCTTGATTTGGAAAGCTGCCTGAAGCTGTGCACTGACAAACAAATCTTATAATTAACTAAATCACTAATCCTAACATCCCTGTTTATTTCTTCCCCTTTTATTTCCCCCTGCACCCTCCCTTCTGTGTAAACACAGTATTACTTAATCAGGAACTGGTTTACCTTGGATTTCTTTTTATAATAGATCAGCGTTACTGAACAAAGCAGAGGTAACAGATGAGTATACTAATTGGAGATGTCAGGGCATTGGGGATTTCATTAATGACTGAGAAATGGACTGAGAAACATCAAACACTTCCTCTGGCCTCATCGTGCTCCTTATCTGTGGAAAATGAAAAGCTGGTTAAGACCTTTTTATTTTAGCAGAGCTTAAAAGGTGATACCAAAGGGGGTATCTTGTCAGATCAAGAAACATGGAGACTGAATTTATTTTGTCAAACAAAATATTAGAATAGAACCAAAAACAATCTGTGAGAGTGCTTTATTCTAAGACTGAATTTTACTCAGCCAAAAATAACCAAAATCTCTCCAGAAAAGAAATTGACAGATAAGCTGTCTGCACAAGAATATATTTTGATGTTTTACAAACCTTTCAAAAGTCTCTTGGCCACTCACATAATGGAAGAATGGAGAGAGCAATACAGAATTTCATACAACTCTGCTGAAGCAATGAACTGGGAGGCAGGACTGGTGGGTTGGTCTGTGAGCTCCACTGCTGTCTGACTGTCGGCAAAACATCATTCTGTTCCTAAACCACCGCTCTTCCCTTTCCAATATAAAGCATTGATTCCCCACTCTCCTTTTTATAAATTGTTTTGATATTTGAAGAGAAAAAGCATTGCACAAGCTGGATTCTGCAAACCCTCGGTGTATAAATCAGATTCTCTACAATGCGTGCTTTATTGGAAAAAAAATCTGATTCACCGAAACTGATTGCTTTTGTTGAAATATATCAATTGGACAAAAGTTCCCTCAAGTCAGATGGAATTTCGGATAAGTGAGCATGAAAGAGATTTCATTCCCAGTTTTTCCCTGGCAGAGCTTCTCCCCTTCATCTGAGTACTGGGTCGCAGGAGGCTGACCTGACCGTCACCAGTTGGGCGCCCAGAATGGAGGGCAGGAAGGGAGGGGGTCCTGTGCCTCTCCCCTGCCCGCTGGGCACCTGAGCCCCAGTGTCCCCGCACGGTTTGCTCGTAGGGTGCTCCCAGCCTTGGGCAGGAGACGAGCTCTCACCAACCTTTATTTCAGCTGCACAGTGAAAGGTAGGGTTGAGCGTATTTTGGGGTGGAGCGCTCTCTTGAAGGATTAACTGCTCGTTGTACCAATTTACTGTTGTTATCCTTATTAATAGGATATGTATCTCTACTTTGATATGGCTAGAAGGTTCTACGAAGAAACAATACCCTTTTCTAGCCAGCAATGCCTGTAAAGATAGAGATTTATTGTGAAATCTTGCTCTGAAATGGAGCTTCTATAAAGTTATTGGAGAGTTTAGTTTAGACAGCCCTGAATAGTGTTTCATTATCATTGACATTTTTGTGGCATCAATAGCCAAGACTATTAGTTCACTATAAAATTCACTGGAGATTTTTTTTTTTTTTTTTCATAAAGGTCTGTCAAGTTCAGAGGAAGTTTAGTAATCAGAATTCAATCTTCTGATGTTCTGTTTTGATCATCTCTGGTTGAAATTACTTGTTGGATGTTCTTTTAACACAGGGTGATGTTACAAAGAACTCAGTTGCAGTGACTCAAGCAGCAGATAAACCTGCTTCCAACTGCAGGATAAAATTTAGATCTGTTCTTGGATAGTGACCATTCGAAAAATCCTGGTCCCTGCTAAGAGTAGTATCGTTCACTTTTTAAGTATCAGTCTTCTCTCCAGAGCACTATTAAATTTTTACCTCAGTTACAAACCCCTTCCTTCCTGAGGCAACATAACGGATTTTGTCCCAGAACTTTGCAGAGATAGCCCTCACAGTATTTCATTTTTCCAAAGGGAAAGTTCAGAGATTAATAAATCAATTATTTTCTGCCATGAAATAATAAACATTTTTAAAATGAAATGCTTTTTGACAGAAAGTAAATTTCTCTGGGGAAAAATCTTAATTTCTAACTTCAGATTTTAGTGAAAAGAAAATTGTAATAATACACCCACACACACACACCCCCCAATTAAAGAAAAAAACACCTACCCTTTAAAAAAATTACTCTTTTTTCATATAATTCTTTCAAAACTACACTTGTTTCCTGGTTGGTTTAATGAGAAAAAAAACAATATTTTTCCACTGAGTTTTTGTTACAGAACTAATTAAACCATATTGTTAAAATTAGTTAAAATTCCCTCAGATTTAAACTGGTACTGTGGAATCCTGCCACCAGTGAATAATATTGCTGCTTATAGTGAATTTCTTTTGCTAGCCTTTTTTCTTCCTTACAGCTCCAACTTTTACAGTTAGTTAACATGACTATGTTAAGATTTATTGGAAAGATTAATAGTTATTTTGATGAGTCTTTCTCTATGAATATATTTTTTCTCTTAATAATAACTGAAATGTGTAAAATATCCAACCGAGATAAAGAGAGAAGAAAAAAAGGCTACGCATCATCAAACAATTTATCACCATGGAAAATATCACAAAATAGCCCATAATTATGGAAAATCAAATATAAGTGAGCCCATAAAGCTAACTTCTTTCTTTCAACATGCAGTCAGGGGAAGAAGAAAAAAAAAAAAAAAAACAAAAACCAACCCAAAACCACATGAGCTGAAAAATACATTAATGTTGTAATTCAACAAAGCTAAACTTTGTAAGGCACATGATTAAAACTTTTTGGGAGTCTAAACAAAGCTATAATTTTTTTCCATACTGAAAAGAAGTATGTAATAAAAACTACATAAAATAAGAAAACCCTAGTTTTGATGCACTGGCAGGCCCACAAGTGTATCTACACACATTCCTTTATTAACAATTCAGGTTTCTTTTAGTAGTTGAATAATACATTATGGTTGCAGATGAAAATCATGATGCAAAAGAAAAACATTACTATAAGCTACAAAATCAGCAATTTTAACACAGATGAGGGAATCATTTTGACTTGCAGCCCTCTACACCTACCATTTTCAAGGTTAACGGTTATGGGGACCACCTTTTCAGTATGCAAATTCAGTCAGGCCAATTATGGGATTTTGATACAAAGATGCATTCCTCCCCAGTGTAAGATTTATCTGCATAGTATCAAGCCTTAAAGCACTGAGGTCTTTTCATCTTTGTCTTTTACGATGCATATATAAAGTACAGAAAAGGAGAGAAAGCTCTCTCCTCCTCACTTCAGAAATAACTTCATCTTAACTGTGAACTCTTATTGCCCTCCTCTGAAAAGGGGCTTTCTTCAAAAAAGGTGTTCCCAGCCATCTGTTCACAAGGGACATTGTCAGCTGGCAAGTTTCGTTGGGTTTTGTTGCTTTAATTCGTTTTCAAAAATATCAGACTTTCCAAATCCGGCAGCAGATGCAGGGTAACAAATTTGTGTCTGTCAGCCCACTATTCCCTGGTGAGATGCCTGTGAGCACGCTGATTATACATATGCAGCTAATTAGCACCATGGTTAGGATAACTTAATAGATTGATTTACCTCCATATCCAGTTAAGTGGCAACCTCACGAGCACACAGAGTAGCAGATACTGCCCCACGATTTCCCGCTGGCTGAGTCTTGCCAGCCAACCTGGAGAAGCCAGACTTCCCACCTCCTCAGTCACAGACTGCCTCCTAGAAACTGTGAAAGGGGAAAGATACTTCAACAAGGGGGGGGGGGGGGGCTAAATAGCACTCTTTTTTGACAGGAAGGGATGGCTGTTTCTGAGTGTAAAACCCATTTTGCTGCTTTGTTTCCTCTTCATGAAGTGCTAAAGGCCTCTGGCGCTGTTTTAATGGCCCGTCTGGTCGAACATAAGCAGCAAGCTTTTGGCAGAGCGTGGAAGCCAACTCTTCATTTATAAAGCCCCTCGCATCTGTGGTGCCAGCTATCCCCCACACATAGTCCTCCTCATTTCGGCCTAACGATGAGTGAGGGCCCCGCACAGGGCTGGGGCTGGAGAGGCTTGGTCAAGTCCAAGCGCAGCAGCCACCTTCTTGGGAGGCAGCAAGGCCGAGGTGGAGGTAGCGTGAGCGGCGAGGACCATGTGCTCCCAGCGGTCATTGTCGAAGTCCGAAGTGGTGCATGCCAAGCTGGGAAAAGAGAATCGTTCCCCGCGTAGGACAGTAGCGCACATAAAAAGCGCTTCTCCTGCGTTGCTTCCGCGTACTCCGCTCAGGGTCAAAATGCAGCTTCCCCTGCTGAGATTCAACAACCTGCAAGTGTGGTCCTCTCACGTGGGGGCTTGTACAGATTACCCTTGGTGGGACCCACACTGGTGCTTCAGGGGCAAAGTTCCCTCAGACTAAAGGAAACGCTAAAGTAGGTCAGATCGGCCATACGCAAAGTGGGTTGATTTTTCTACATGGACTGGGCTCTAGAGGGACCTTCATGGGTACCTGCAGCTGCAGACCTCCAGGCTAGCTCTGTCCCACAGAGGAGGGACCACCATGGGAGTTAATTCAGGGAAACAATTTCACTGAAGTGACAGTTCTAAATGCCTGGTAGGCAGACCCCAAGTGTTCCTAATAAGTTTATCACGAGGCACAGGATGAATATTCTTCCTATATGGACAAGAGTGGAAAATCCAGCTATGATATCTTCCACATACACTCAGCCTTTCTCTCAACGTAGAGTTCTAGCAGGGAATTGAGGAATCGAATATATTTTTGTATGCATTGTGCAATGTGTACACACACACACACACACACACAGAGTTGCATGTGCACACACACAGGGATCATATGCTGCTTACTTGGTTTTCCATTTCTTACCAATAATTTTCTAATACACTGACCAACTCCATTCAAAGTTGACAGAAGGAAAGGAATCTCACTGCCAATTCACAAGTTACAAAGAAACTTCGTAGAAAAGCATCTCTCAGGTCTCTATTCAACAAGATAAGTCAATAAGTCAAGTAGTACAAATTTGTGGGGACCCAGTCTTTGTTCTGCTCATCATGAAAGTATTTGTTTCTGATGATCTGGCATTGTTTACTGTTAGAGAGCAGATTCAGTGACCAGAGAGCCAATGGCTATGTCTAATTTGGTCTCCAGTGTGGGTTTGTCAAGCATTACCTCACATAGGCTCAGTTCTCGGTTCCTCGTGCTTCGAGTGGGCAAAAACAGTGTTTGCAAATGATCCGTAGTGCCGTGATTTCACCGGTCACGTTTGGTCTCTAGTGATGAGCAAGCTCTTTCTGCAGATGAATGAAATGGTTGTCACGCAGTGCAGACTGCCGGTTTGTCCCAGACGTTGTCAGTACCCAAGCAATGTTTCTCCTGAGCGATGTGATGGGCAAGGCCTGACAAGGAGCGGTATTCTGGGTCCTTTGAAGCTGAGTGCTTCGGGGTGAAGCATTTCTAAAGCTGCCACACAAGAATAAAAACACAGTCTCAGAATACATGGTGCACATTAAAGGCTCACTAAATGTCTACTGAAAGAATAAGCTTACCATTTCCATCTTTACTATGGAAGAGTGCTTATGTACGTACTTACTGGACATATTGTCCTACACTGTCCTACGCGATCTGCTTATTGGGGAAGGAGTTGTACATATGCTAACAATCATGTCAATGTTTAAGTATTGCACTGAAATGTCATGTATTAACAACATATTTTAAAGAATTTAAAGTACTAGAAGGACTGCAGGGTGACTGGTAGACCAGTTTGCAGAACGATTTAGGAAAATACCTTCATCAAAGAATTTCTAAAATGCAGGCCTAAGATACATCCTTAACTGTTTTATTCAACCAGGTCTTCTACAGAAGTACTTGCCTATCTCAAAGTTTATTAGATGCAACACAGAGTTAATTGAATTATTTGTAGGCTTCACATTACATTTGTGCTAAAGGACATTGCTGAATCAGGGATTTAATGGGCAAACAGTTAAACAAAGGAATCATGTGCATGGCTTGAGCCAGGAAGCAGGAGGCAAGAATCCAGAGCTTTTTTTCACAGCTCTGCCTTTGGGAAAGTTAGATTAATCTTTATACTTGTAATAGATTTTGAGCTTTCCTTATATACTGTTGTACCTCAGGCATCCCAGATATAATTAGAAATAGTAATCAAATGTCAGCCTCATGTTTATTGTACTTAGCAATTGTGAGATTTAGTTAATTAGTACGTTTCATGTGCTTTGGGGTCCTTGGACAATGAAGGTCATGTATCTACTTAGATAGATGTTTAGAAAAATGTAAGTCATTATTATTCAAATGTACTTGAAGTCTTAAGTATTATCAGTCATAGAGATATGAGGAGGACAGAGGCTGTGATAACCACTCCAGCTGTTAGTGTGGCCACCAGTTCTTAGAAAAGATGGATTCAACCTTTCCACTATCAAAATTACAATAAATAAATGTATAAATAGAAGAGGGAAAACAATTACACATTTCAAAGTTACATTTAAAAGTTAGGACAAGCTGTGCTGAAGACAGTGGAGGGAAGACAGCCAGTTTCCTTGCAACAGGTCCTGGACATAGATGCTTCAGTGCCTTGAGAGCACAGTCAAAGCGCTTCCTACCATTTGGGACATACATAAGGTTTATCTTTTCTCTTATCTCTTTAGCTTCTAAAACATGCAGGCCAACTTTCCCACCTTTAGCACAGTGGGATACTGTGGAAGAATCTCTGTCTCATATTTGTACGGCTACTTATCTTGAGATTTCTCCTTGCGACTTTTCAGTCAAATGTGGCCAGTAATAACCAATATATTCAGTAATGATGGTGAGTGGAGAGGTGGGAACAGGCAGAGACACACACTGGAGAGACCTCCTTTCCCTCAAAGAAAGCAGTGAAAGAAATATATTAACCTTTCTCTTCTTTATCCATCAATGTTTCGAATATCTTTGTCCTTTGAGTCACTATTTAGCTTTATAAAAAAAAATGTCATATGCACTTGGTTTAGCTCCAAAATGACCGAAAAGCTAGGGAGGGACTTGCAGGGGAACAGAAACATTTTTCACATTTGCTTTCCCAGATAGTAAGGAACACTGGTTGCAAAGTCAAATAGTGGGACAGCTCAGCAGAAACACTGTAACCGGTCAGCACCATTTTCTCCTCCAGGACTAATATCTATAATGATAATCAAACCTGTGCACGAGTTCATATGGGTCCAATCTTAATTTTGGTGAAAAAAGGCAAGGATTGCAAGATGCAAAACAGATGAAAGAATCAAATATCGATGGGCAGGCAGCAGCAAATTCAATTCTTTGATTTTTTTTCTATTTTTTGCTACTTTGAGCTTTGGTCTGGAAAAGGCTTATGCATATTAGTAGCCTACTTAAGCTCATCAGTTTCTAGGTTTTAGGATTGGAACGGCCCATTATTATCATCCAGTGTGACCTGCAGAACAGAAGCCGAAGAATTCCAGCCGATAATTTCTGCAGTTCAATAAGCTGCTTATTGACTTGATCCTCCAAAATGCTGAGCTTTCTGGCCTCAGTCAAACCAAGCATTTGAAAGGGAGCCACTTTAAGAGGGAGACAAGACGACTACCCACAGCTTAAAATTACCCACAAACGCGTCTTCCTTGCATGGAGCCCAAAGGAGTTTCCTAATAAAGGACTTTATCCTTCATGTGGTTTAGGCCTGCGGTGCTGGACCCACTGGACCCAGTGCTGCCTCACCCAAGGCAGCTGAGAGCGCACACATGCTCGTCCAGCATACACACAGAGGATCATTTACAGGGCTGTTCAGAGCACAAACTCAAAATTTGTCATTCCTCAAAAGTTACTTTGCTGGGATCAACCCGGGTTTTGAAAACGTGTGGATCAATGCCACTGCTGACAGAAATATTCCTAAGACCTGGAGAAGACACCTTGGATGATTCCAAGGACCTTGAAGCTCACCCAAACCCCAACACTCTTCTTTTGGAAAGGGGCATTTTAACAAAATTCCATTTCATTAAAGCTTTGAATTTAATTCTAAAGCAGAAATAGAACAAAGGTAAAATCTCTCAGGTCAAATCTCTCAGGTCATTTTAGAAGGGAATCACCAGACTCCTGAGAAAGCAGATTCCTTGTTTTCTTTTTTCTCTGCCCTTTTAAATGGGTTGTTATACTCACTTACTGCCCTCTGGGACTGTGCCTCTTGCTTTCTTTGAGCACTTTTATAAAACCAAGAAAGGAAAAAATACTTGTCGTTCTTTAATCCTTGGGTTCAACAGACAATCTGGGATACCAGTCTGAAATGTCAAACTGCTTATGTCCAACTGCAGAACAAAGTTGAATTTTCAAATCTTTTATTTATTTATCTATTTGTCTGGGTTAAAAGTTATCCTAGTACCTGTCATATTCCTTGTTAAAGCCCTTTGGTGAAAGGACTTTGAAGCACTATTCATAAATCTCATTCTTAAAGAGCATTCCTTTGAGGTAAAAAAAAAAAGACAAACAAAGCTCGCTATTTTTCACTGCTCATTAGATTTTCATATCTGGAATGAGCATGGGGCTTCAAAAGGAACAAAAGGAAAGCAGCAACTCCGATTGCCTGCAATATCTTAACCACTGTCCCTATCTACGCATTCAGTTCCCATCCTAACACCACACTCATGTTCAGTGCAAAAAAAGAGGGTAATCTCTATGAATCAGTTGTGAGTTTTGTCCATCAGAAGTGTCACGGTGTACATAATGGCCTGAATTCAGCTTCTTCACATGTTATTGTCCAAAGCCTAGTAGCCTCGCCCAGAAAGTCCTTTAGGGTCCCTGTATAACTGAGTGTCTCTGATTTGTTTGGTTTATAAAATGGTGCATATCACCCCTTGAATATCTGATCTCTCTCTGGACTCCAGAGGAAAGTCAAAGCCACACTCGAGACATAAATGCTCCAGAGAGCTGAAGCTAGTGAGTTTCTTCTTTCTTCCTTTGGAAAAAACTCACAATTGTGTTCCAATTCAGTTGAAGAAAACAACAAAAACCCCCACCAAAATCTGCAATTAACTGTTTTCCTTTTTATCTGCTATTTCTAAAGATGGATGCTCACTTGATGTGAGACTTAGATCCAGTTTACACTTCTGAATATGAAACATCTCCTATGATAATATTTGAAGAAAAAAAAAGTTATTTCAACACTCTTATTTTAAATACTTTGAAGAATTTTCATTTATGTAAAAACATTTTATATGATCTTCATACTGTAGTCACTAATTTATTTTACTAGAGTATGTAACTATTATTTAATTGTTTAAAAATTCTTCAAAATTTTAAAAAAGTTTCCAAAAAATAATTAATGATAAATATCCAGAATTCAGGTTTTCATTCTGAAAGAATAGCAGAAATTGCTGAAGAGAAGAAACAGGGTTTTCAGACCAGACTTCGTATGTTGTGGGTAGCACGGCTCATATTTCAGAGATCAGCACAAAAACTGATTCTTGTCAGGTTAGCACCGGCGCATTTAGCAATCCTCTGCTTATTTAACCTCCTAACAAGTCAGGGACAGGCTGACTTCCACAGCGGTCTGAGAGTGCAGCTACGCTAACAGAGCAGTGAGTGAACAGTGCCACGGCACAACGACTCGCGGCTCCGCAGCCAGCGTCAATAACTGCCTGCCTCTATGTGTTCTTAGCTCTTCCCAGCCAGGATGAAAGGCCTGCTTAGCAGGTGGAAACCTGTCAGTTCCTTTTTACTATACTGCTTTCCCTTGTCATTGATCCTTCAAGGCATTCCTTTTTTTTAAAAATCCAACTGCTTCGATAAAATCACAGGGTGAGTCAGATAGGAACCATTTTTCAAAGTATTTGTTGACTCCTATTGTAAATGTCAATTGTTCCTGAGAGGCTGGCCTCCCTCCTGGTCAGGAGGCTGGCGTCTCCTAATATCCTGCTTAACTTGAATGCCAAAAACCAAGAAGAAAAAAGTAAAAAGTCCAACCCGTGAGACTACAGACCAATGGGAGTTTAACATAGTGAATTTTATAGCATATTTATTTTCCTTGTCACTGTAATGGTCAGTGGACTTGTATAACTGTGCAAGAAAAAAATCCCAGAAGAAAAGGTTCCTTAGTTCTCCTCAGTTCTCAGGGCTGGTTCAGCTCTCCTCAGCCAGAGCGGGCTCTGTATTTACTGGTGTGCGACTGAGCCGAGGAAGGCAAAGATGGAGACGGCAAGAAGCTGAAGGGAACCAGGCAGTAATGTTGTCTCAGGTGTGTTTTCTACATTAGCTAAAGTATAAAGTAACCTTCTCCACACGTCTGCATTGCAGAGGGAAGACACATCGAAGATGGTTTTAAAGTAAAACTGTCAGCAAAACCAAGGACCACCCGAATGCTCCCTCAGTACCAATGTAAAATGCTAAGGTAATTGCTGAGTTCTGTCCTTTTACAGCTATGCTGCTAACACTAACCTCAGCTAGATAGGTTAAAATTAGCTGAAATACTTCTGACTTAAACGGCAGTTCAAGAACAACTGGTTATTCGCTATATATTGCAGCAGCTGCACCGTAGCTGCACCCAGGACTTTCGCTCACTTCACCCTCCCTCCTCACTGAAGCTGGTCACCTCTTTTTTTCCTGTAACTGCTCCCCTCCACCACAGACCCCTTCATTCATGACTTTTGATCCTAAGCTACCCACTGGCACATGGAAAGCAAAAGTTCTTCAACGCTCGCAGTGCAGGTCTTGGCTCAGAGTTCATTTGAGACAGAGTCCTTGCCCCTTATCTCATCCTCCGTGCTCTGGTAAGGATCATGCTTGGAAAGGTGGAGATGCATCTCAGAGTGATCCGAAGAGGGGTGGCAATGGGTACAAAGTGACACTCCTCTCTATTCACCTCTTCAGGTGGGTTAAAAAAAAAGGATTCCTTCAGCTGGGTCCTCCCAACACAGGAGTAAAAATGTCAAGGAACGGTTCAGGGAAGGTAGATAGCAGCAGGGTATGCTGTTAGGCACCGCTAAGGAGTCATCTTCCTCTGATAGGTTAGGAAAAATAGCAGCAAACCCACCACCTTCCCAACCACACGTTAGCCAGATGAGTTCATTCTGCTGCGTCCTTCTTATTACAGCAGTAATAACAACAGTGTTGCTCTGATGGATTCCTGTGGTTAATTTCTTGACGTGACAGAGAAGGCAGGTCTTGTGGCAGGCTCTCTGTAAAGCCTGGCAGACCTCTGTATACGTCGTATCTGTGGATTATATTTCAAGTTTTTCTTTGCCTTCCTAAAGAAGTAGTATGTATTTCTTTTTATCAGGAAGTCTCACAGCATTTTACTGAAAAAAAAATGCGTCTCAGTGTTATGAATGTAGAAAGTGAGTTACCACACACGTCCCACATCACTGGACAGGCAACCAGAAGAGAAAAAGTAGCATTCCTCCTCTGCCAAATGCTTGTCATGTGCAGGTGCCAGACCAAACCCGGGATTTTGTCATGTAATAAATCCTCTGACTCCAGGAAATAAATCATGAACGCATAATGCCTGTAGCTTTATGGAGATTTGCTGCCAAAGTCCGTTTTCATCTTGGAGGACGTTTCCAGGACCTCTCCCAACCCACCGTGGCGCAGGCTGCCGTCAGAAGAGGTGGTTTCCCCTCGCAGCTGCTTGTTCTCTCCTTGTGTTGGCCACACAAGGTACACACCACGCCAGCTCAAGCCCCTGCCATAGCACAGGCAGGAGGTGGAAAAGCCATTTCTTGGCCAGTAGCTCTGACAGAAACTGGTTTTGGTCTCAAGATGACCTTCATCCAAAACCACACGTTGGGACTTTACCATGTGTTTAAGCCCTTTGGTCCAAACCCAGTAAAATCCCAAAGAGCACAGAGACCTGATTCAAATGAAGCTTTGTTAGTGACGATGCCTTACAGGCATCCACTATAACCATGGGTGCCAGTGAATCAGTCACAGAAAAAATACTTTTGCGTGTTCAGTGAGAGCTGATAAAACTGACTGACCGCCTGTTCCCTTCTGGGAGAGTGAGAGCACTCATCTTCAGCTAGCAAAAAAAAAAAGGCTCATGCCCCTAACCTGCATGGGTAATAAACTCTGGGTTCAACAGGCTTGTCATCTGGTGGTGAGTCACCACCCACCTTATAATGAATGGCATTAATTTGGTTTTGAAGGAACAGCATTTGCATGTTATGTCTCACGGGATTATAAACAAAAAATGAATCTGATATGTGCTGTACAGACAGCTCACGTGGGCAAATAAAGCAGATTTTATTCATGGAGGAAATCCCAGAGGGAGCTGGGAATTTGTGCAAATGCCAGTTAATCTCAGTGTTTAGGAGCTGGAAAAGAATAAGGGGAAATAGTTAAAGAACCCATCCCAGCTGATGGTAGCGCCTGTGCTTTGGGAGGATACGTATGCACGGAATCACCCATCCTGCACCCACCCCCAGGCACACGCACACCCCCCAAGAGCTTCAGAAATGCTGCACAACAGAAATTCCCATGAAGTCCGGGGAACATCTCTTCACTTGGCTTTTTGTCAGGCCCACTTCTGGACACAGCATGTGTATATGTGACACTTTCTTCCCTTCTGCCCTCGTTGTCTTCTCCACCGGGGATCCATCTCTCCTTCCTACTTTTCCCAGATTACAGGTGTCATTGGAGAGAAGTGGTTTGTCCCAGTCCCCTTCCTTCAAGGCAGCAGGAAAAGGGCAAGGAGAACAGCAAAGGCATCTTTTGCTCCCTGTTGTCTTTCCTGTTCGGCCTTTGCTAAGATTGTGAGTACGAGAGTTCAGTGCACATGTGTATCCATATATGTTATGTGATGTGGTCAGAAAGCGTGTTAAAACACTGGTCTCTCATGGGACCCCCACCATCTAGGTCTACTCCTCTCGCGAATGCAAAATCGGGGTGTGAAACTGTTTGCATCCATGGAGCTGAATGTGGAAAAGGACAGGCAGCTGAGGTCTCTCAAAAAAACCCAAGCTATTTGTGTCTAAATGTAAGGTAGGCATTGGCATACAGACATATACAGCAGTTATGCACACACACATACAGAGAGAGAGCTTTTCTTTTTTATCTTCCTTTTAAAAAAAAAAAAAGATCTTGCACTATGTCTTTGAGTTAAAAACAAACAGGGAAATGAACACAAAGACAGTCATTTAAAATTTAAATTTTTTTTTTTACTGCCTCTCCATCATTTCTGTTCCAAGGAGCTGTTGAACATTACCCTGTCAACTCTTCAAGTATTTAACTACAAAATACTCTTCATAAATAATGTAGGCAGATTAACTAAATGGTACATAATTACTGCAAATTTAGAGTCCTGTTGCAGAATATATTTTATCCATGATTACAGTGCTTACAGACTTTCCAAACACTCTCTTGTATATTTGACAGTAAGCTATAGGAAAATTTCAGCTGTCTATAACTGCTTTTCAGAATCTGTAATAACCTAGATTAACATGTTATTAAAGACTTTGATTTAGGAAACACCTAATACGTTTTTCTATTTTTTTCCTTCCACTTAAAGTTCAAAAAAAAAAAAAAAGCATGAGATTGGACTTGTAAAGTGGAAGTTTTCAAAGTTGATTGCAGGTTCACAACTCTGTAACAAGGTACTTTCACTCTGGCAGAGACTCAAACGAGACAATTAACAGGAGCAATGAAGCAATTCAAAGAGAGGGTTGTGGGGCTTTTTAATTGGCACTTCAGAAAGCCAAAGTTCCCTCTATATGGAAAAGACAGGAGCCAGGGAGTAATTGCCTAGCCATTTTTGTAAAAAGGGCTTGAAATCTCAGTTAAATAAGATCTTGATCTTAGCACAGGAAGGTCATGATTCTCTGGAATTGTAAATATGTTCCTCCCCAGCAGTGGTTCGTTAATGATTTGAAAGATTTTACACTGGTCATTACAAGGTACTGAATGAATGTCGGAACAAAAGCTAAAATGTAGGCTCACTCCAGTTCCTGTTGTGTAATGAGGGAAAATCTCCAGTGACTGCAACAGCAGCTGGGCCTGCCTCTACTGGTAATGAAATAGCCATCTTCTGTCTTACAGTCTTCACCGTGTCGGTGCTCACAGTACAAATGTGATTGTGGGTAAGGACAATATATCTGCTTCTGATAGTCTGAATAGAGGTTGAGTTACTGGTCCCGGAGCAGCAGATGTTTTTCAGACTAAGCTGATATTAAGTTTCCAGAGTCCTGGGCAGGCAACAAAAGCACCATTATTTGACCAGGGTCCAATGCTGTGTTCTGTCCTCAAAAGTGTACCAACATAAAAGTTTCAGCAATGTAAGCGCAATTCGATTTTGTTCATTCTCAGGCCAGCTCGCTCCAGCATTCACTGTGTGTGCCTTCTCCACTCTCCCCGTGCATTTTGAGAAAGCAAAGGCAGCAGCAGGCAGATTGCCTTTAAAATCAGCAAAGCCTTGAATGCCAGTTGCTATTTGGTGCCTCCAGTGTCCAAGTTAGGATGGTACCATGCAGAACTGTCCTTTCCCATCGCAGTTCTATTGCTTATCAGGTAAAGTGTAGGCCTGCAGCCAGTGACTTAAGAGCATTCCCATTTCCTCTTCAATCCAGCGGGAATCTGGGGTTCAGACTTCCCTTCTCAACTGTGCATTGACCTCAGCGTTGTGCTTCACTGCCTTGGGTGTATGAACGCTCCATGAGCTCACGAGATATTCCCGTGGCACTGAAGGCTGCAGGAGCGAAGGAGCTCAGTGTCTCACACTATTAGTCAGCACGTCATTGAATCAACGGAGCTGGGATCAATCCTTATGAAAACAAAACCCCATTTCTTGTTTGCGCTTAACCTTGAGATTCCTACAGCTGTAACAACAGTAATGGAAAGACCAACTTCTGGGTATATTAGATGGACATAAGGAAAGAAGCTGGACCACTTCTGCCAGATAAATGATTTCTAGGCAACATATCTCTTAGGAAACATCGGGTTCTCAAAGAGATTCATTTGCATTGTGTTGGAAAAAATGTTCATATCGTTCCCTGGGCAACCTCTCTGATGTATTGCAGGGTGAGGACTTCAGAGGTGCACTGGGAAAAAAGCAAGTCTGAAATTTCACCTTCAGTCACTGCAGCTGATAATGATAAATTCGGGGCTGTCTTATCCACAGGTATTTTCCCTTGTCACCAAATGTGGGGGACTTGGGATGTGGAACCCATACCTTGAAACGCTGTGCAAATTACTTATAGACAGACGAGTCTTATTTTACACACAAAAAGAATTTATTGGTATATGATAATTTGAAAGCCCATTCACTGCTCTCCGTGCAGTACAGGTAAAATGAGGTTATTGCTTAAGCTGGTGTTTAGGTAATCTTCCTTCTATGGGCTACTTTTCATATGTAATCTTGGAAAGCCATCTGTTTTCTGTGTTTTAATTTTTGATCTGTAAGATCAAGGTACTATGATTATCTTCATGTAACCCCGCATAGATCAGAACTAGGTCGAAATGAAGAGTAGATCTTTTATTCAGTGGTTGACTTGAAAAACCAGAAAAAAAAATTGCTTTAAATTAAATAAAAATGGAGATATCTTCCTTGTATTTTTTATGTTTCATAAAAGCCATCCATAGGTATTGTACTCAGTCCCAAGCAATGTGATTGATTTGGTTTGGGCTTTTACCAATTCCTTTTTTCTTTTTTAAAAATACATTTTAATACATTTCATGTTACCAAGTTTTCATTTTCATATCTTTAAAAGTTCTCAAAATGCGATAGTTTGAGCATTCAGAACACTATTTTTCATTTTAACAGTAGTGACATGATACAGTTTTAATTTTAAAAAATAAGTTATCCACAAACCTTTTTTTCAGTGCAGGTGAGAGGTGCTCATATTACCTGCCGAATTTGAAAGAATTTTACTAATAATTGTGGTCCTTCCAGTTTTCATCTTCTATTTTTTGTCTTTTTTTTCTTCAACACACCTCAATATACAGTCCTTGGTATAATGAATACCCAGCCTCAATGGAAGCAGTTTTAACTTGGCTAATTGCCTATATTTTCTAGGGCAGGAAGGAATGACACCAGTGATGTTAAGTAGGCAGACCTGCTGCAAACACTGATAATCCCACATACAACAGTGAATTTTGTATTTCTGTCAATTAATCCTCATGTTTATTAGCTGAAAAAAAAATGATAGGATTGGGATGAAGGAGGCAGTTTATCACTCATCCCAGTCTGGTTTGTCTTTCATCATCTTTGCTTTATGTTCTAGGAAATGCCAGACTTCACAGGGCATAGGTCTCATCTCAGTTTCTTCCACTCTCATCTCAGTCATGGCAGCAAGCAGGAGACCTTTTATGATTTTCACATTTCACTTCATTTGTTTCAGTTGTGGCTTTTGTTCTGCCGGAGGAAAAAAAAACCATGACAACAACAATTTCTCTTCTTGACGTTCAGACTGCTGCATAATGCTACCCTGGTTTATATCTAATCTCTTACCCCCTCTCAATCCCTGCTCAAACCTCCCATCTTTCTGGGCCTTGCCAGTGATTTCTGACCTGTTCACCTACTTCTGTTGCCTTTCCGCTTCCTTCTTCCACACTTCTACCATACCATGCTTGCAGCAACATTAAACAATAGCTACCAACAGTGAAAATGGAAAATTTTGGTTGATTATTCTTCACTACCATCACTGAAGACCTACTTCTGAATGTGGGTAAACCGACGATGATGTCAAGGTTTCCTTTTAACATACTCTTTCATTGTCCTGTGTGGGGTAGGAATGAAGCAAGTAAAAACCTTTGCCTCTGATTCTGGCTTATCTGCATTCATTTATTACAGAGGTTTTTAAATTTTAGATTTGCACACCCTCGTAAATGAAACCCACTAATGGTAGGTCTCTAATCTTAGCTGTGCTACAGGGACCACATAGAGGGGAACCCACACTCCAGCAGATTGTAAACCAGTGCTTCACTGGATTCCAGCACTGGGCTGCTTTTGAAACAGTGAAAGCCCAGTTGCCCTCATCAAACATTGAAAAGAATTTGTGTGTGCAAATGGTTGTGGGCATCTGTGCATACAGATTAGCATCTTGCTTGCAATTCTTGGGCCATATAGAATATATCTAATAACTGCAGCTTCTATTGTAGGATCTAATAGTGTGAGTAAAAGATGAGGAAGAAACATTTCCAGTGACACTGTTTCTTATATCTAAATTACTTTGAAGGGTTGGCATTCTTGTGTTTAGGCGTTTAGCTGAATACTGGAAGATATTGGTCAAAGTCAGGTTGAACAGGTATATACATGTCTTGTATGATACTGAGCGTATGTGAGCCAGCAATGCGCACTCACAGCCCAGAAAGCCGATCACGTTCTGGGCTGCATCAAAAGCAGCGTGACCAGCAGGTTGAGGGAGGTGGTTCTCCCCCTCTACTCCGCTCTCGTGAGACCTCAACTGGAGTACTGTCTTCAGTTCTGGGGCCCCCAACATAAGGAGGACATGGACCTGCTTGAGTGGATCCAGAGGAGGGCCACGAAGGTGACTGGGGGCTGGCACACCTCCCCTCTGGGGACAGGTTGAGAGGGTTGAGGTCGTTTAGCCCGCAGCCCTGGAAGGCTCCGGCCACACCTTAGAGTGGCCTTCCAGTAATTAAAGGCAGACTACAAGAAAGATGGGGAGGGACTCTTAACCAGGGAGGGCAGTGATAGAATGAGGGGTAATGGTTTTAAACTGAAAGAGGGTAGATTTAGATTACATATTAGGAAAAAATTACTTACTGTGAATGTGGTGAGGCACTGGAACAGGTTGCCCAGAGAAGTTGTGGATGTCCCATCCCTGGAAGTGTTCAAGGTCAGGCTGGCTGGGGCTTTGAGCTATGTTGTTGTCCCGTAAACGGGGTTCATTTACCCAGTGTGTAAGCCAACAACACACAGAGTTGAGGTATTTTCAAATTAATTTCTTTGACGTACATGAATGGGTGCCTGCCTCAAGACAGCACACCCTTGTCTCAAAAATTCTCAAGTTTTTACATTTAACTAATATATATTCACTGTTATTTTCCTTAATGATTGGTTCTTTATTCTTTGGCCCTCATGTAAATTAGTGCACAGACTCTGTCTTCTTCGTTCGTTGTCTTCTTTTGAGTAGGTGGTGTCATTTGAGTATGTGGTCAGTGAGTCAGTGGTCATGATCTCCCCCTATAGGAATTACCTTTTAGCTACTTCT